>OX438969.1:11492916-12730833 GCA_949316085.1 Hypercompe scribonia | reverse complement strand
ATTACATAAAATTGTATTGGGAATAAGAAAAAATACAGACAAGAGGTGTTTATTTTTCATTATGTTAAAGTTGTGTATGTGAGTCCAGGAACGGCACTTTATGTTTACAAAATGCAAAGCTCAGTACAATGTGCGTAACTAGTGAGGTATGTTCATTCTTAAGTGTCCGTAGCAGGAATATCAATGAAATGTTTAAAAGCTAATCAAATTCTTCACACGCTTTGAATACGTTAACATCGAGTAATGTGGTTGCTTCATTATTTTACTGTGTAATAATAGGAGTCTGACTGAAATTATAATTAGTTGTCTTTTATTAATTAATTATTTGATTTTCTTTTATTTTGTTTTATTTAAATTACTCAATAAATTAAAGTTAAACTATTCTAAGCCATATATTATGCTAAGGGACACATAGAGCGCGACTGAAATGAAAAATGGAGAGGTGTCAAGAGACACCAGGATGGAACGAAGTTCCTTTCGATTAATTAGTGAAGGAATTGCAATATTTTTTTTTATTTCTTTTAAGTTATTAAAAAAAATATCATCGTGGCACTACACTGTTCAAAGCAAAATAAAATAGGAAAACGAAACGAAAATAATTGGCTTGCTTTCTACGAGAGAAAGAGAGAGACAGAGAAACATGCGCACGGCTTACTACACTCATACTTACTACACTATAGCAAAAAGTGTCGCGACAATTTTTCGTCTGATATTTTTCCGTCTAGCCTCCTTTGCAACGCGCGATAAGGAACTTCGTTCCAAAAGTTCCTAAATATTTGATTCATCAATAGCCACAGTCCACTGTTGGATATAGACCTCTCCCTAAAAGCCCTCTATACCACGCCGGCCTGACGTATTTATGTGCGATTTGTGTTTAGTTTTCCTTATCTTTGCAAGTATGTTGTCCTGTATAGTTTTATCCCTAAGTCGTCTATATTTCATTACTTATTTTTCTTTTCTTTTCGAAATCATTACTTAATTTATTTGAAAAAGTGGCAATGAGAACGAAATTACGTTATATCTTAATATATTTAATACAGAGTAAGAAAAAAACATGGGTAACTAAATCAAATATGGTAACTGCCTACTGCCAAGGCAGTTCACATCACCCGTTGATACCACGCTGCTTAAGAGGCCTATTGTTGCCAGAACTTATAGTTACAAATAAATTATTACACCAATGCCTAGTGTTGGTGTGCTTACAAATCAACTATTCAACTTTATATAACACATGAATATTGATTGACTCGACAAAAGATCTCTATTATTTATAAATAAATCAATAAAGAAATGATAAAACTTGTTGTAAAAATAAAACTATGCCAAAACTACATGACATTCTGTGTGCTGACTATTTATATCTAAAGATTGCAAAGAAAAGGAAAACTTAACACAAACCTCGTTCCAACCTGTTTGGCCAGCAGTTTTGTCCAGCAGTGATCTATTAAAGGCTGTTGACGATGATGAACCAAGTGACATATCATACATAAAGTTAAAACCAGTCGCGAATCGACTTCTTCTGAAGACCGTTCAGTAATAATGCCTTATTCGATCTACTCATGGGATCCCTAATTCATCAAAGTTTACGTGGATAGATGTCACGTTTAATGATATCCATCACCCTACCGACAAACGTATAGTTACATTCGTTGAATATCTAGATGATCTATTCTGGTATGTCTGTGTTCTCACTAATACTCGGTCATATGTTGTCTATTTCAGATGTTTTAGTTGAACGTGAACTAAATAATATCCTATTTTCTGATAGCGCATGTTTCAATGCAGTCAAACAGAAACAGACTCGCCGTTTTAAGATATAGGGTACATATTATACACACATATGTTTACATGAGAAATAAATAAGGAATTATATCATATTCTTAAGGAATATGTCCTTAACATTATTTATTCTTATCAAAAAAAAATCATTTATATTGTCATAATTTAATAGGTAATAAAATAAATAACAAAATCCTGAGTTCACCCGCAAGAAACCACTTTGAGCAACGTGAAAAAATAGGCATCTCGCCAAGCATAATATTATGTCTCATGCAGAAATAGTAGTATCTTGAATTTAAAATAGTGGTAGTGATGCATATTTACACAAACAAAGAAACTGGTATAGATATCATTTATCACATTAAATGTATAACGTGCGTATTACATGCCGCTGGCTAACTATGACCTCATTTACATTCAAATAACATTTACTGCTAACTTCTTTATCATTTGTTTTCAGAAATTATCTCTATTTCAATTCCTTGAAATATACGACTATATCCATACTGACGACAGTTGCTATTATTAGAAAGTTAGTAGTTGATTTCAAAGTTAAGAAGACAATTACTTTCTTAACTTTAAAAAGGAAAGTTTTAAATTTAGAATTTCGAAATTACATCCAAATAGGATGTAATTTCGAAATTCTTAAATGTTTAAGTCAGTTAAACTTAAGTCATTGTGTGAGTAATTTAAGTTCCATCATCGTTCTCACATGACTTTCGATATACTTTATTCAAAGTTGGAGGAAAACATTATCTTCTTTTTTTTTTAAGAGACAACGCCCGCGCCAGGAAAGAATCCTGTGTCACAGGGGACTTTACAAACATACAAGAAACGGACACAAAGAATACCTAGACTCAGAACAACAATTTGTGGATCACACAAAGCGTTGACTCATGTGAGGTTTGAACCTATAACACTCAGCGCAGTAGATGAGAGCAACCTGGCGACCGCTTAAACCATTAGGCAAACCCTTTTACTGTTTAGCATTACAAACTAAAAATATATATCACCTCGAGTACAGACGGGCGTATTCACTAGTTGCGGTAGACTATTGTAATCGACGTAGGTATATACATAATAGTTATAATATTAAAAAGATTTATCGAAACAGCCCTTTCGTGACAAACAAAAATTGGTAGGTTTTATTTTACTTGAAAGGAAATTGACTGTAACTGCATAAAGTTAGCTGGGCCTTGAACCTCGAATATATATCTAATGTCTTCAACGTGTCTACTAAATGACTAAATACAACACATCGTTTATATATTAATATTCTTTAGTATATGTTTGATACCATAATAACCGTTTTTGACTGTACAACACTCGAGGTCACTCGTTCCGACTCCAAAAATCTTCCATTATCATAAATCTAGAATCACAAAATACATGAGTCTTCATTTGTAATGTTATATCAATATTCTGACGTCAATCATACAATTTACCGCCATTTTTATTCAAAGGATAGTGAATCTTATTATAATATTTGAACATTAGTAATTTAGTGGGACGCCTAAGTACACAACTTCGCTTACATACGGGTAAGTATACCAAGTATTAGCTTTATTAGTCTAGAAAATAAATCAGTTTATTTAAACGCTTGTTGGGGTCGGTTGTCTTTAAAATAACAAATCGTTGTTCTTAATAGAAATCATAAAGTCAACTTGATGCTAATATATATACGAGTACAAAGGTATGTTACATTTTTTCAACTAATCCTAATTTTTGACTGCTTCAATGGCACACTGGTAGCATATGCGACTACTGTGTTTGAGGTCTCAGGTTCCCGGGTCAGACCAAGTGTGTGTATGATCTGCAAAAAATTACGTTTCAAAGTTTGGGTTTTTATTTGTATAATACGTATGTGTTAACAAAAAACGAGTATATAAGTATTCTATAAATCAATCAAACAAGTTCTGTTCAGGTCGAAGGTAGATGGCGTTGTGTGTCTAATGTCCGAAATATACAAAAGAAAAAAATGTTTAGACCATACCCTTGAAACATAAAAAAATCAGGCTTAGTTTTATTCCTCAGCATGTCTTTTCACATAAATTTTTCTCTATAATTTCTATCTAGAGAAAGGCAGGTTACAATACGGGCTAGTAATGGCCCTAAACAAATACTTGCCTAAAAACTGAACTTGCAATGTTCCTTCCACCTTTGGATTGGGCATTGCCATGTTTATGCATCATGCGTATTGGCATTAAAAAACAAAGCTGTTATGGAATAGCGAATGTGGCAAAACTTAATGAGGACTATTACATATTAAAAATAATAGCCTTACTTCCGTTTCCTTGTCAATACTTTTGAAGAGAACAATATTAAAATAGTTTAAACTTATTAAGTCATATGCATCCTGTTTAACCTTTGAGGAGATTAGCATTTACGCCTATAAGAGTTACCATGCGTAATGGACGTTTATTCATTCATACCATTGAGAATACCAAATTTAGGAACTATACGATAAGACAAGAGAAGAATTCGTAATAAATGATAAGTTACACATCATCTTCTCAATCTTTTACCAAAATTTGAGGTCGGGGACAGTCTGGGTAGTGACTTTTTTATTTCATTCTTTTCTTTCACTTAGTACACTGCTTACTCTCTTTCTAACCGTGTCTTCTTTCACATAGTCCACCCATATATCCGTCGCCTTCCATACATAAAACTTTCTTCACTACATTTTGCTAATCTCTATGCATCACGTTGTAATATCCATACCGAAATAACCTATTACTTCTCATCTTCTGTTTTTAGACTATCTCTAAAGTAGACATTCCTCACCTTAAGATCCTAGTCAACATCATCCTAAAGATGGTTGCATCTTACACACAACACATTCATCTTAAAACATTCATTTCAGTTACGTGCAAGCATCTATTTTGTGTTTAAATTACGTATATTTTTATGTTCAATGCAATGTAGCGAACGATGCTCCCGCATCCCGCTCTGCCTTTCGACATAGGAATTACAAGCTGTACGTAATACTGGGTGTCACTAGACACACACTTACGTACCTAGATGACTACTAAATACTAATAGAACACTACACCGAGAGTTTCCCCATCCTGTTATGATTATTCCTCCACATGATTATATTAATTGGGTATGCACTATAAGTGGACCCGGATCTACAATAGAATCACAATGGTGGTATATATTACCCCGGTAATCAAAGCATGACACGATGCCAAGTAATTATAACACCTGCACCTGTTTACCAGTGAATCCGGCGTAGCGGAAACAATCTCCGTTGAACATATGCATATATTCCGCTACACTAAACGCTTTATTATTCAAATAAGAGTTAAATATTTTGTTACAAAGCTAGCCAGTAAGCAAATAACATTAAGATGTACTCGTATACTGTAGTTGCCAAGTATACGTACAGTAATGGTATTTACCACTACCATTTACTTATTTAAACACACACGTAGAAACATAGATATAGGTAATAAAAGCACCAACGATACTTGTAACGAGAGCAAATAATGTATTAAATGTTATGGTCAATAATCGTCAAGAATACTGTGAGTCAATTATTATGTGTTAGACTCAAACTAAGTAAAACTTCTAGTATGAGTTTCAGTGGAAGGCAAAACAAAAGTTGTTGGTTAGCAATTTAGAGAGGTTTTATAGATTTTCAAAACAACGTAAGAAAATAAATAACTAGATAATAACTTAAAAACAATTATAACTTTTTTTTGCCACCTACAACTCAGTATGTAATATGTAGTCTATAGTAGGAGGTACCACTCCAGTAATTTATTAACATCTCGTTAATTAAATAATATGATAATGGTTGAACGGTTTTAGTGCTTAGGAAGACTTAAATAATATTGTGTTTGTCCAAAATAGTACAATACTTCTGCAAATGTGCAGATGTATGTAACATGACATGACATGACCTACTCGATCATCATACGATACTCAATCACATATCAGAATCATACCCCATTCCACTCAAATACTACTACTTCGTTATGGGGGTTTTGCATACAGTAACACAAAAAATAGATTTCAGGGCGCTTATAAAATGCTCTGCTTGCGTGTAGATTACAATAGTTCAGTTATCTATCATTTTTTAGTAAGAATGATAGTGTAAGCCCTTATAATGTAATTATATTATTCTACTTAGTGTAATAATTGCAGATAAGTATGAGTAATTATTTGTGTTTCATAATTCTGATTAATGTTAATTCGTCCCGAGATGTGTAATCAAGACAATAAAATGTAAAGTTAACATTTAAAATATGAAACAAGAACGTATTGTAAACATAATGTTAGTGCCTATTGTTTAAATCACTGTCCGACTTCATTTAAAAGCTCTAAAGATTTTGTAGAAGTATAAATCAAGCTGTTCCTAAAACTCTAAAATTGATCCTTCAGGGTGGTAAAATTAATCTACTATAGGTTTAAAATCAAGATACCATAACCTCGTATCACGACTGAAATAATCAAACGTTTTATCGACAAAGCGGAACAACGTTTAAAACACCCTATATTATCTGTAAAAAAAAACATTTTGTGCTCTAGTTACCTACTTTTTTATCTTTAAAATTACACGATTTACCGAAATAAATATGGCCAAGAAAGTCATCGTGGTGTTATCTCTCAGTACACTAATATCACAGAAGCGCCTCACCTGTTATCATAAAGCATTAACATATTAACCGGCAGCTAAACCTAAACCCATTACAAACAGAGCCTTACAATTGCCGTATGTATACAGAGCGTATTGTAGACATTCGCATTCAGCTCATGACTTAGTAGTTAAAAGGTGAGGAATATTGTATAATTTTAATGTATTATAGAAACAAACTATCGAAATCATCATGAGTCATGGTTCTATTATAACTTACTTATTGCATTACAAGAAACTGAATGGCTATTAAAATAAATATGCAAATCTCCTTATATGATAGTAAAATTGAATAAAGTAAATTACTTTTTTTTACGTGTGGAAACCTCCTAGGACCGTCACCCCACCGGAGTTTACGGCGGGGTCGTGTGTTGGAATCGGGCCGACTAAAACCACACGGTGTGCCACTCTGCACCTGAAATAAGAGGGATTCGAGAACAGTTGCTATTACAATAGCAGAAGCAATAATTACCTATCTCAATTAGAATATTAAAGAAAAAGAAACTATTTAAATATTATCCTTATTATTCATGTAACGAAAGAAATTAATACGTTTTCTGCCAGGGAGACACTTTGAAGTAGACTAAGTCGCGGTCATTTACTAGTTTCTTTGTTTTACGAATAAAATGTCCGCAGTAACTCCAACTTATTTTTCTGTTGTATACCAATGTCCTACGATTTGAAGAATGGTTTTGGAATTTTCTAATATTTTCCATTAGTAAATTAGTAGACAACCTAATTAGTAGACAACAATAGAAGAATTATAATAATTTTTAAATGTATCTGTAACACTCGAAATGAGTACGGCATGCCCGAGCTATTTGACTACCATATCAGTGTAACCAAACTCATACATCTGTATATACACGCACATAAACTTCAGTTAACGTCATTATTTAATGATGTGATTGGTCAATTAACGCGTTTCAGATGTCGTGATACAGACAGTAGCAAATCGCGTCAGAGTAAATATAAATTTTGTGACATGTGTTATAGCTACGTGGCACGTCCTCTTTTTTTTTTAAACATTGGGTTAAACTAACCGCAAGAAAGTGCATTTGATAGTAAAAAGTTTGAAATCGTCCATATCGTGTTTAAATAGCGTCCTTTAAAAGCTAAGTTAAACTCTTTTATGGTAAATAATTGCATAGTGGTGCGGTCATGGTGAACAGCTTTACTGCTAGGTCACACCTAAAGGAATTATAGATTACTGCCGATGTTTTGAATTTGTATTAAGAATACAATTTACAAGATAAAATTAATGAAATTAAAATTTATATTAAAATTTGGAATTTTATCAACAGTTTAAGATTTAATTTGTGATGTCTGAAATACATTTTATCTTTTTCGTCAATGGTAGATAATCATATTCCTAATCGCTCCAATTATTTTCGATCTTGATAACTGAATACCAATGTTAGTACAGAGCGCTACGCACACTAGGAAATAAATTATCATTTTGTGTCCATCTACAATTTATAATGTAACATTATATTGAAATTCTAATACAGTGGCTCAAAATTCACGTATTTAACAGGTAAGATCATACGGCTTACGTAATAGCCAATTAATCTAACAAAATCAAAGCGTTTCTTCGATAACTATAAACAACAAGGACGTAACTGCCATTAGCGTGCCTAATAGAAATGATTGATGACATCATAAAATAATTATTTAACACGTAAAAAAATCTGTAGTCTTCCAAATTATATGCTTAATGACACAATACTGCGTGCACAAATTTATATTTTCAATTCGGAGTACGGAACACTCCATGTGAGTTCAATTTCCCATTGCCTGATTATCTATGGTCGATCATGGAACGACCACATATAACCTCGGCCGAAAACAATATCGAAATGATAAAGTAATAATTCAAATACGGTAATTAAATACCGAAGAAAAAAAAATTTCCGACAAAAGTAATTGGCGCTTTATCTGGTTTCCGGAAGACCGCTTTCCCAATTTCCTGCTAATTGTTGCATTGAAACTGGTCACAGTACGATGAGTGCACCATGCACCCCATAGTTAATTAGCATAATATACGTCCGGCTATCATTTAAATTATTTCCTCTCTACAAAACTAGTCATCATTGGTGATCAGAGCCGAAAAGTTTCCGACAAACATCTCTTCAACTGCGATTCCTAGCTTGAATCAGCTTGTATAGGCGTACACATATTGTATATTTCAGTTGTTATGTATAGCAAAGGTAAATTTGAAGGCCTTATACTCGACATTGAGCTAAAACTGAACCACGTATTCCTAAATTATCACCACCATTCAATCTCATACCATTAGTAAAAAATGTAAATCGACGTATACTAAAATGTTATCAGATCTACAGGACTAACGACGCATGCCTTTGGAAACTGTTTGAATTAAAATATATACTTTATCAAATCACACACCATATCCGTCACCACAAACCTATCATTAACACTGTGTAAATATAAATTTGTCGAAGTTATCGTTATTGAAATCCCGTGTAGGCACTAGACAACAGTAGTGTACCCTAATTTTTATTTTACTTCCTGTTGTAACACAATTGGCTTATAACATTTTCAAAAGAAATATGTTGAAATCTATTATAGGATAAGTCTAGTGCGTAAATAAGGCTTTATTATTCAACGGGCCAGTTGGTCCAATAGTTAGTGGTCCTGACTGCTAAGCTGGAGGTCGTGGGCTTGATACCTACTCAGGATAAATATTTGTGTGAAGAACACGATTATTTGTTCTGCGTCTGTAATTTATTTATGATATATGTGTATTTAGAAATATTTAAATATGTTTATCAACAGTCTGGTTACCATAGAACAGGCTCTGCCTAATTTGGAATCAGACAGCCGTGTGTGAAATGTGGGAGGTTATTTAATATTATTTTATTACTATATATAACAGAAGTAAGATTACGTAATGTAACGATTTCAATTAGTAGCTTTAGTAGTGGTATAGTAGGCCAAAATCTTCTTTCGAAGGAGAGGTTTATGTCCAGTAGTGGACTGCTAAAAGCTGTTGAGGAGATTCATACTACCTATTTATGTACTTAACGTAACAGCTGAAGTAAGCGAATCTTAAATTTTAATATTATGGACGTATCTTCAGATAAGATAACAGGACAGTAATGTTTCTAATAAAACATTTGGTCTAATAACTAAACATTTAGCAAAAAATACGCCATTATTTAAATTATCTCCTCACTAACTGCCACCGCGTTGGTGACATATGTTGCTATTCCGAAATAAGACGATCATTTGTGTTATTTACAGATAGTTTCAATATGGCTTTGTAAATTATATGTTTGAAAGTCTCCCGTGAAGACATTACAATATTGATATGCTTATATAAAAAAAGAAGACTTCAGTATAATTTACGCTGAAACTCTTGCTCTATTCGGTTTAGCTTGAAAAATCTGATGACTGTAATAACCAGTGTATTGTAGTGAAAAAATTAAAAGCCATTATTTACTATTTTTCTTTCCTCAGAATCATGGGCGAACTCGGCGCTAAGCTTGGTCTCAACGAGTTGACGGGTGGCGCGGCTGGCATTAGTCGGGCACTCTTAGCAGAATTTATTGGTAATTATTGAACAAACCGGCGTGATACGATTACGAGAATAGCTGTTTGACAGATATTACAACCTTCTCTTTATAAGGAATACCTTGGCATTATACGAAGCAATGGTGACACAGACCTCCATATAAGGAGTCATCTAACAACCCTAATAGGTGACATCAGTAGTGACTGTATCAATAGTGAAGAAAAAATACCATACCTAATGTTATATAGCGGAATTAATAAAATAACTTATTGGCTAGCGGCTTTTGATTAAAATTCTAATAAAATGATTGATGAAAGGATGATATCGCTGGTCCTTAACATAATTTTTAATCCATTTCTGGTTGTTCGATTTTACTATATTGACTGCCTCGTTGGACTCTAGCGATTAGCGTATGCGAGTGCCGATCGAAAGGTCTCGGGTTCGATTTCCGGGTCGGCGCAAAAAAGTTTTATTAAGTGTTTCTGATTAAAGAATGTAAGTGTTATAGTTAGTGTACTTGTATTTATGTGTACACTTGTGCACTATAATATGTCCTGTGCAATTGACTGATGTCTGAAATTCCCCGGTACATAAAATTTTATTAAAATTTTCCAAAGCCATATAATACACTATATAGTAACAGTACATAAAAAATTTGTTATCATAATATAGACACTTAGCACATTTTGATATGGACTGTGAATTTATAAAGAAAAATGGCAGTTCCTCCACCGCTAGCAATATGTAATGGTAGGTTAGGTTAGGTTAGATTTGTACCATTTATGAAGTAAATGTTCCTTAGCAAAGTTATAAAAATAAGATAATTATATGAGTACTAGACTCATATAATTATCTTATTTTTAAAACTTTGCTAATAGACTTTAAATTCTTCTCAAAAAATTGTCATGCTTAAAATCTGCTTAGGTGAAAATTAGATGACGTGGTGTGTCAGATGTCCCAAAAATATTTAAACGACGAAATATTTAAACCGATACTTATGAATGAGCTTACTGGCTACTACTTAGAGCAACATTTTATTGACAGATCAAGTAAATTGTAAACAAATGGTTTTGATTTTAGAAATATGGTACTACGCCATCTTGTTGACAGCAATGACAAGTAATTTGTAAAAGCGATGATAACCAGCTATCCTATCTGTCGACATTAGTACAACCTAAGTATTACATTGTAAACTACAAACTGAAATAAGTTTTTAATGTAAAATTCCAAAAATCTTGAAATTTAAAATGTTATTGGTCGATAATATTACAAAAATAACTTGTTCGTTGACATATACAAGGCGGTGAAAAGTAGCATACATACCTGTCATTGTCTTTTATCGACGGTACTTAAGCGTTTACATTTGTTAACTTGAAATTTGATATAGAGTTTACACATTATAGATAGAATATGATGCTCGAAACAATTTCTGAAATCAATAAACTCAGTACGCTTAATAACATGTAAGACAAAATTGTCCCATTAATTTTTATTACAATAAAAAAGCTATCTAAGAATAGAAAACTCTAATTTAATTATTCACTTCAATTTCAACAATGCACATATATGTATGTCTGAAATGGTCGGAATAAAGGAACCAATAAATACAAGGTCAACAGTGAACAACATCCAATTTTCTCATATTTTATTTATATACAGTGATATATTAGTTAACTTTTATTAAACTAATTTTGTTTAAAACTCCGTATCTTGTCAAAATCTGAATTGTGTATATAAAAGGACATAATCACAATTCGAAACTTAAAATGGCTTATCAATAAAGTTCTCTTGTGCGGTGGGATTTTTTCGTGATACATTTATTTAAAAAAGCTACGATAATAGGTTATGGTTTATCGTAAATGAGTTCTGCTCTACAAGAAAACTATATGTACATGTAAAAATCCTGAAAGTCTAAAAAAACCTATAAATAGCCTACACCTACTCCTGAATCGCAAGTCCCAATCCCATCTAACACACGATGCACTCGGCACCTGCACGGAGAATCCAAGGAAGGCTAAGAAATAGGTCTGAAAGTACATTACTTGAATAGTGTGTTTTTGTGTAGGTAATCTATTGCTGAATCTCTTTGGTTGTGGTGCGTGCGTCAACATCTCTCAAGGAACGACCGCTGCTCCAGACATCGTGCTTATCGCATTAGCCTTCGGTCTCGCCGTGTTCGCGGCTGTTTCTGTAAGACAACCCTAACTTTTTCTATAAAAAATAATTCGACCATAGTCATTGGCAAATAATAAATAACTTCAAAATTAATTAATTAAAAAATAACACCAGTTGTTTGAAATAGGAGAAAAAAGTAGTTTTCTGTTTTAGTCACAAGCTCACTACTATTTACTAAGGAAATAATAAAAATGTACAAAGCAATAGTCCCTTTACCAACAAAAACAGAAAAATATATATGAATTATGAAACTATTGATATTTTTTTAACGGTGTCTCCAAATCCCGTTAATATCTAAAAATATATTTATTAAAAAATATAGGAGAGAAAAGACAAAACAGTTATTAGCTCTGTTGTCTTGCCTGTTCCCACAAATCGATTCTCAAGAGCATAAATACGGCTGTAAATACAATATCTTACTTTTGAAATAATCTCATATAACACAGCTGTATTACAAAATGAAGATTTTTCACACCCACTGACGTTGATAAATTATCACACAATAGACGTCACGAATGTATAAAATTGTTATTTTATTATACTAATTCTCACATAAGTAGTTTTTCAAATAATGCATTAAATAAAAATTAAAATAAAAACTGCATGGTTGACCTAGTGGTTTAAGCGGTCTGGATGTCCCCTCAGGCGCAGAGTGGCACACCGTGTGGTTTTAGTCGGTGCGATTCCGACACACCACCTCGCCGTAAACCCCGGTGGGGTGACGGTCAGAGGGGGTTTCCACGAGGTAAAAAAAAAGTGGTTTAAGCGGTCGCCACTTCGTAGAATGTTGTGGGTTCAGATGCCACATGGGACAACACTTTGTGTGGTCCACAAATTGTTGTTCTGAGTCTGGGTATTCTTTGTAACCATTTCTTGTATGTTTGTAAAGTACCTCGCGACACAGGATTTATTCCTAATGTGAGCGTTGTCTTTAAAAAAAAAATAAGAAAGATCGCGAACAACACGGAGATATTATTGATTGAGCTGAAGTTTCTATAACTCTCAAATTTCTATTCACTATGTTGTTGTTTACATTGATAATTCTTAAAGATTCTTAAAGAAAAAATTTTTGCTCTCTTTAGATGGTCAGAATTTACTACAATATTATTTCTATTATTAAAAGGATCTATTAAGTTAATTTTTACTATTTCTGAAAAAAAATATTAATTAATGGTAAGAAAAGAAATACTTATAGGATATTATTCCTTATTACCAGGCGATAGGTCACATATCTGGTGGTCACATCAACCCCGCCGTGACTCTTGGGCTTGCATCAACCGGAAAGGTCAAACCAGTGAGAGCAGTCCTCTACATAATAGCCCAGTGTGCAGGAGCTGCAGCCGGTTCCGGTTTGCTAAAAGCTCTAACTCCTGATCGTGCTGCTGGAAAGCTCGGTGTTACGGGGTTGGGCACTGACGTCACACCACTGCAAGGTTTCGGTATCGAATTCTTCCTTGGATTTGTGCTGATCTTCGTAGTTTGCGGGGTAAGTTATTATATTTTTAGTTCGCTATTTATTACGACTGTCTATTAATTAGATGGCCACAAAAGTTACGCATACGTAGTTTAAACACCTGAAATGATCAATATTGTTCATTTTACTAAGGTCCAGGGCCTACCAGTTTCACTGGACTATGTAATTTATTAAAAAAATTAAAAATTATTTTAAGGAAGGCATTTTTCACGTTATTATGTTAAAATAAATTGAATGACACAACTAACAAAAGTTATGAATATTTACTTATTTATTATGAGATCGTCGTGTCAAATAATGAACACTCTCAAATGAGCTCTGAAAAATAATCTGCCAAGGTATATCGTGTTTGATTGTTAACATAAATTTTTGACTGTTTCTTATTTATGTGAGAAGTAGAGTAAGAATTTACTTATATGAAACATTTATATCTTTTCATGGCTTCACAAATAAATTATTACCTGGAACACCAGTTCATTTCAAGTCGCAGTTAATTATCGCAGAAATTAGACACACTACTAATGATAACTAGTTCATTAACGTTGTGACTAAAACTAATTTACTATACCTTTAAAACTACAAAATCATGTCCCGCTGTATGTGTGTAATTTGCAAGAATAAGATACAGCATTTGGTCCGTTTAGATAGTTTTCATTTTGAACTAATAATTGACTTTAGTCAGCGCCCTGACTAACTATGACTCGTAGTAGTAGTGGTTCAGGCGGTCACCACCCTGCTCTCTACTGTGTTGAGTGTTGTGGGTTCAAACTCCATATCCGAAAACACTTTGTGTGATCCACAAATTGTAGTTCTGAATCTGGGTGTTCTTTGTGTCCATTTGTTGTATGTTTGTTAAGTCCCCCGCGACGCTGGATTTATTTCTAGTGCGGGTGATGTCTTTTATTAAAATATATTTTTCTATATTCTATATAGTTTTTAGTATATAGTATATAGTATTCTTTATAGTTCTATATTCTATATATATGTATATATATAAATGTAGGGTTTAAATTCATGCCCCGTATGGGCCACGTACACCACAAGCCCTGACACGACCCGGTCTATTATAATTCTTTCCTAAAACCACGCATTGTCATACTGTGCTTAATGACAACCTTTATTATTAATATTTGGAGTAGCCATACGACCTATCTTAACAAACTTATAAATATGTACCTATTCAGATCATACGTAGATATGTCTGTAGATACGTATATTTATATATTACCTACTATCTGCATATATGGTAATATGCTGCACCAGTGTACAATAGCCTAGCATATCATTAAACTGATAGTTAAATACCACAGAACTATGATCTAATCCATTTATTGGAACACATCAACTTGGAGGTAAAACCTGACGTAGGTCGTGACACAGCGCTAATAACGGAAACAATTATATGCGGTTTTATAGTAACACTAAATTATAAGGACTGGGGTCTAAGATATGCTATCATCAGATATTAAATGCACGAGATAAACGAGATCAGTTACAGTTTGCAGTTTAAAATCCAAGTATTCTATACCGTGTGGTTTAACCGATTCGATTACCACATAATATCACTTCCCCGCTAACTATGGTGCAAAGATACTGATGACCGTTATGGCGATGGCGGTCCAGTAACATGCTTTTCACGGCCGGGACAGTACTACTCACTGTCCCGGTCGAGCCGACCCGTTCGAGATGAAATCAGCATATCTCTACTATCTATGTAAATTACTATGCACATAAATTATACTTATAAAATATGCATTTATTAGCTCAGGTAGGCTCGATATAATTCAATGTCGGTTTGTCCTTAAGCTTACAATATAAATACATGTAGTAATTTCCACTGTGACATTGGACCTTGGTGCTTAATATTTCTTACTCGACTTTTAACAAATTACCTTATTGTTGTGCTATAACTGGTTATAACGGAAATTGGGGTATAAATTACTTTGGCAAAATTAAACGCTTACATTATGACGAAACGAAAGGGTTTTGTACCTGCAGTAGTTTTTTCTAATATCTAATAATAGTTTCAAAACCGTTATGCCTATAAGTGTTCGTCGCGAAATCACCTATAGTATCATTTAATTATTCTTTGGTAAAATATTTGTTTCATAGATTGACACGAGTTGTAAGATTATATAGAAGGGCAAATTATGAAAATGTTTACAAACAAAGGCGCTCCAATTTTCAGCCGAAGGATGTAATTTTGCACAGTGGAAATGTTCCTTAAAGATTTAATAAGAAACGTAGTGAGTAGCCCTCGTGCGAGTGTAATTCGATTCATCTTTACGTAAGAATCTACGTGCAACGTTCTCCTTTTAAATATAATTTATAGTTACTTATAAATATATATATATATATATATTTATATATATATATATATATATTTATATATATATATATATATTTATATATATATATATATATATATATATAATAAGACGGCACGAGGTAATAGCATTGGCAATATCTAGAAGAACTCTTGATGTTTTTTGAAATCGATTCAATATTAATGTTGAGCAAAATTAATATTGTTCAATATTAGGTAGAGGTCACTGGATATAGTCTCCTAGAGTTTTCAGACTTTCACTAGGATTAAGTTCTGGACGCTGTTAACTTTGGTAAATGTTCGAAAACCAGATAACTGTTTCGTGTCATTTACCAATTTTACACAAACTAATAAATGCTCGATGCAATCTTACCTCTTATGCCTTGTAATCTCGACCTGCCAGCTATCTATGTATACCATATAAGTAACAAACAAATGATACAGAACAGGCTAAATAAAGTTTAGGGAGAGAATCCTACAAAGAAACGTAAGACTAAACGCCCCGTGAGGATCGCGTGCTGAACCGCAGTACATTTCGCGAAATAGAAGGTAGGTACATCTACCAACTACATATACCTACATTAACATAATCAATAAATGACACGATTGTTCAGAATATAAGTTTTTTGTGTCTTTCGTTTAATTAAGTATAAAGTCACAGAAGATACTTTTTTTACTTTAACGTTGCATCAACAGAAATAGAAAACGGTTGTTTTATATATTTTATCTCTTTCTATGTTTGTAGATAGAGGTAGGGTAGGTAAACATTTATAGTAGGTATGACACGTGAGCGAAAAAAAATCCAGTAAATAGTAACTTGTAGTAATATACCCATAAAAACCTGTGTCTTTATGTAGACTTGTATCTATGTTGCGAATATTGATATATTATCATAAATTAAAGTTTGGTGATCAGAGTCAACCTCTTTAGTTCATTACGCACTGAATGCAAAATATGATAGTTAACGTGTAAAAAAAAGGAAATATTTTCCTTAATACTCATCGCCATAATATTAAGTAACACGGTAATTTTACTCTAAACCTTGAAGAAGTATAGTTAATTTAAACTACTTGTTATATATGTAATAGGTATTTTTTCTAATATATTTTTTTAAAAGTACGAAATAATTGTTGAGTTAAGACCGTAATGTCTTGAGGATGTAAAAACCGCAATAGTGACAACTATTAGAACGAAAATGATGTTTTTTAAAGAAATTTATCAGAGAGTTTACGAATAAGTTTTCTTACTAATGCTTGCTGAGTGACCAAAGTTATTACAGCGATTTTCCAGTTTAGACATCAAGGTTACGTCACAAGATGCAGATTGATGGCCTTAACGTAATCACTATAACAATACCCACTTATTCAATATTTTATATTGCCGTCCCACGTGCCCGTACTTGCTTCGTGACAACGTCTATCAACATAACTGCAATGATATGTCACATGTTAATGTAGCAATATTTACAAATGTTTTATCATTTGACACAATGTCTTGTGTATACAGAAAAATGCTTTGAAGATAGGGGCATGTCCAAAAACAAAACTAGAACTTTATTACTGGTTTTTATTATTTTTTGCATGTTTATTAAGTATTAATTTAACGGTTTAATTCTACATTCTACATCATTGATTTCTTTCTTATATTATTTTGGAATTGTAACTTTCTTGTGGTGCAGTATCATATCCCACAATATTATAGAGAAATTTACACATAGCACACACGCTTATAGAAGACCAACACAAAGCGACTGCATTTGTGCTGTTCTTTCGTAGGTGAGTGCGAGACCAGAGGCCTATCGATGCAGGAGTGACAGTTATCATGGTACGTGTGTGAGCCTTACACTACCACGATAACTGTCATGAATTTTGGGTCCCTAAGTGGTGCGTGAAAAAGCATCTCACTCGGCCACTATAGTGAGTGTCACCGTACTGTATTGTCTGTTTTCGAAATGAATATGGTGACCAGAATTTTTGGATTTTAGTCATGCATTCCATCAGGCAGAGTAGAGTCACTATGACAGGCTCTTAAAATGAAAAAAGAATAGAAAGCAATGTTAAGAAATCTATATCACGTAGAGTTCGTCAACGCATCGTAACTGTGAAACATAATAACGATATATGTATATGGTGGGTCACGAATAAGTTAACATTTGAAAAATCGTCTAAAAAAAACTATTTGATATATTATAAAAATTGTTTATTTACAAGAAAACCAGTTGATTGAAATTTATTTTTTTAAAGTTACATTGTCTAAATGACTACCGTTTCGACGTTTGCACTCTTCTATCTTAAGCGAGCACCGAAATTTTTGAATACTCGTCGGCAAAGAGACCGCGAGATCACCGACATCTCTTCGCTGATTTTTTCTTTTAGTTGACGTAGTTTAGCTGGTTTATTGATGTAGATACGGTGCTCCAAATAACCTCATAAAAATTCTGCTCGGGATAAATCTGGACTTCTGGATGGCTATGGAATTTTGCCTCGTCTGGAAATCAGCTTTTCCGGAAACATGTCTTTCACTACCGGCAGGGACTTATTGGATATGTGACAAGTGGCTCCATCTTGTTGAAACCATGTGTTACAATTGTAGCCAGCAAATGCCAGTAGCATCGATCTCAAGAACTCCCGTGACACGTTTGTGCGAGATTCAAATGTCAACGAATTCTTGGCCTACCCTATGAAAGCATAAGATAGTGTAACAGATCGATGATGGACGGCGACAGGCTGATGGTGACGATTGCACACATTTATCTACAGTCAAATTAGATTAAAAATCATGAGTTGCAACCGTGGTCAATAAAGTTATATAAGTGTACTCATGCGTGTATTATCACTCTATAAGTTAGTAGAGACTTTCAAAGGACTATAAAATAATGGTACCCATGTGTTACCTAAGCCACCTAAATATTCAAAATCAAAGTTTTACACACGTGCTTAGGCCGTTGCTCTAATTAACCTAAGTCTACAATTAAAAAGTAACCAAGCACTTAACTACAGTAAAGAAATGAGGTAGAAAATGAATGTTTAATTTCACACTTCGCTGATTTACATTGAAGTCTAGTGTTCAAAGTAAAAAGTGTCCTTTGAAGATAATCGATCAGTTTTTATGTCCATGTAGGTACAAATAGAAACCTGAGCTGTGTATCTTGTTGAATACATATTTCACATAGTAGGCACATTTTTGAAAAAGGTTATTCCCGCCATCTAGTGGTTAGTAGTATTAATAAATACAAATTACCAAATTCCATTTTACCCGGCACTTTTAAGTACAGTTCGCTTTATAAGTACTAATAATAATAAAAGTACACATATTTTAGTATGAAAAAGTGAATATCCAACGTAGATATTTAATTTAGCTAATATTTAGTAGAAACTAATGTTGTCACGAGGGCATTGCCCGCCAACTATCCGACCCATACAATCTGTGCTAATTCAACTTACTACGCGTTCTTGTGGCTGTTTATAAACTTAACTAGATTACATAATATTCCTTTTTTTCCGTAAAATTCACGGACATCGGATTGTAAACTGTTGTTAATTTTTGATCATAATTTACAGGTATGCGATGGCAACAAACCAGACCACAAATCAACCGCTCCTTTGGCGATCGGCCTCACCGTGACTTTAGGCCACTTACTTGCTGTGGATTATACCGGCTCTGCTATGAACCCTGCCCGCTCTTTCGGCTCGGCGCTTGTGGCTAACGAATGGGCTGATCACTGGGTAAGTTAGAAATTAAGTACAATCACAAATTATGTCATTAAACTGTCTAACTTGCATTCCCGAACGCCATATGGCGACACATTAAATATTGTAAATCTTCGTACTTTTGAGCACAAATGAATGATTTCCCTTCGTATAACTTTCTCTTACTTTTGTTCTTTTGTGGAGAAATCGTAGCTCAGAGAAAATTACATAAAAAAAAAATATTTCACAAGCACTATCGTTTGTCTTGTTTGTCTGTGTGTAATTTATCAATAGTATGTACAAGTACATTTGTATTCAGAAAAAGGTAATTATGTTTGTCAGCGATTTAGTTACTGAATTACAAGCTTTGTCTAGTTTGGAATCAGAAGGCCGTGTGAGATGTGTGAGCTTGTTAATGCTTAAACTAAAATATATGAAAAATACTCCATTTTCTTAGTCTGCATTGAAATATTATCGAGATAGCTTACAATAATAGGTTATAGAAAAGGAGGAAACCCAAATTAATGGTAATTGTGTCTAATCTACATTTAGTTTCAACTAGGTATTTTAATAAAATTTCTCTCAACCTAGAGGCACGGCACTTAAATAGTTTTTTTAATCGTTGTTGCATCTATAGGTATATTAATACTTATCATATAAATGCTGTTAATTTATTTCCTTAGCTTCATGATGATTCCATTACATAAATTATTAAAATGATGAATCGCATCATCATTTTAATAATTCAGTAGTAAGCCATCAACTTACCAGAAGAAAAAATAATCTATAAATATAATCTATGTTCATAAAGAAGTCACAAAAATTCTGCACTCAAATATGTTTAATAAAAACACACATATTGTAGGTACTATCTACTACTCATTATATCTACCTACTGCTTATTCCAATTGCGTATCAAATAATGCCAAGAATAAATTGTATCTGATATCTCTCCCTTCACTTACATATCCCAACATGATCCTGATCCCAAAATACAGTTACCAGGATATGAAGGAATAGAAATATGGAGGAATGCTTAGGGACTATTTGTTTCAATATATCGTCACATAACCAGAACCTTTTCGATTACCAGGTGTATTGGGCGGGACCTATAGCTGGTGGTGTTGCAGCAGCTCTCTTGTACGTGCACGGCTTCTCTGCGCCTCCGGTCGAAACCATCACTACAACTAGGTACCGCGCCGTGGCCGGAGATGAGAAAGAGGTATGGCAGTCTTGAGATATAAAATATATTCCTTCTTAACCGTGGAACTACATATATACTAGCGTCAGACAATAACCTGCAAAATTATCAGAGAATAACAATACAATTGCAAAAGGAGCTGCTAATTCTACTACGGCTGCTTTATCTACATACTATTACTGACTGCCTCGTTGGTTTAGCAGTTAACGTATGCTACTGCCAATCAAGGGGTCTTGGGTTCGATTCCCGGGACCGGTCAAAATGTGTTATGTAATTTTTCTGGTTACTTAATAACAGCCCAAAATTTAAAAGTTGGAGTCCTAACCCCTTGTGTCTTGAAGAACATGTAAAGCTGTGGGTCTTACACCTGATCTCTACCCAGTCGTATTAGATAACCGTTTCATTGAATTGTCAGAGTTACGGAACAGAGAGTGCACCTTTGTTTGCGCACACACTTGTGCGCTATAATATCTCCGGCGTAGTTAGTTGGTCTCCGTTGAGACAGGTCGCCGCAACCGAATTCGGCTGATCATCATCATAACTAAGCATTTTTCTTGTAATAAGAATAATCTCTATTTGGATACCGATTTTATGCAGTCTAGAAAGAAAGACTCAACTTTGATTAAGAAAAATAATAATTTTGTGTTTCTTATCGTAGAAGTCCACTATAATACTAAGTTAACATCATATAAGTTTGATCCCCGAGTGCACAGCTATGGGATATAAAAACAAGCACTGTTAAATTGTAACTGCCTTCCACTTACCTGTACCTTTTAAAATAAAATGAATAACTTTTCTTGCAAGCGTACCGGACGCCTAACAACTACTGCTTGGACAGTAGAACAAGGCGTGAGTATAACTGAACAGCAATCGCATAGCATTATACGGAAACTTTAATTAGTTTTACCTTGTAACAAAAATAACCAGCATATCCTCGTTAGATTTTTGTCTGAGGGAGAATTACCTTGTCTAAGTGTCTTGCCTTTGCAATATGCTCTGGTAAAGTGTGTCTAGATTATATTTATTATTTAAGACTTCTATACACCCTTTCATACCATGGTTGTGAACGTATACACAAAAAAAAAGATAAATAAACCTTTACCATGATTGAGCTAGTGGTACGCTTATGATTTTATTGTGTCCTTCATATCTGAAACGTTCATTGCAAGGTCTATGTTACAGGAGCAAGGATTTTTATTTAAAAAAAATGATAATGAATGTATAAAAACTAAAGGACAGAATATATTTAGGACTTAAAAAGGTTATTTTAAGCTTGAACTATGTTATAAGCGTATTTCAATCAGTAATTTAAATTGTTAATTTCTTTTTTTTGTATTAGCTGAAGCGGTTGGACGGGAAACCTGACGACATGGCTTGAAAGCGCCACCTCGCGGCGGCGTCCGGCGCGGGCACGTCGCTCACTGCCCTGAGGGCACTCCCACCACACCACACACTATGATTCGATATATGCGACAGCTTTAACACATTATGACCTAACGAACCATACAATTGCCTTCCAATCTGAAGACGTAGCAAGAACAAAAATAAAAATAATTTCTATCCCCAACTCTGCTACGTCTGAAGATACCGCTATTATTTGTTTAAGTACATGGAAAACTAAATGAAAACGATCCACAAAATTATGATATTTAATCGATCGTCTAAAGACATTCGCGGTATTCATACTGAGTACACGTCAAGAGTGTTGCAGACATCGTTAAATGAGCCGTCAGAATAACCAGTTTAATAGCTTTAACGTTTACTCGAGATTATTTGTATTTCTGTCAACACGGTTTGATACTTCCGTCTCTCTCATTAGAGCGAGATCCCAACAGTTCAGTCATTTCTATTGCAGACGACTGTTTTCACATATTGTAATGCAATTAAAAGTACCTTCGTTATAAAAGTAATATAATTGCATAAATTATTTATACAAATATAAATTCACGTTAACTTTTGATATCCGCCCCATTTTGTAAAAGAAAATTTTATTGTTCTTAATGTGTTTGAATGTTGATTATAATCAAAAATTTTATACTATTTGATATTTGAAATTATATTAGATTAAGATAATTTTATATAAAAATACGATTATAAATTTATCTCACTCAGTGCAACGCAATTTCTTATGTAGATTTAAATATAAGAAACAAATTATAAAATATTTTATACATACTTATCTGTAAAGAATAACGCACACACATTTCTACATATTTTCTTAATTTGTCCTATAATAGGGCAATGTTTAGAATATTACCGTACAACAAGTGTGTAAATCACTTTAAATTAAGTTAAAAAATAGATATATCTAAGTATGCAACGAGTTTCAAACCGACGTGTTCAAAAGCAACATACCAACATGAGATACTGAATGATATTTTGATGCAACTGATTTGAGCGAATGTCATATTAAATAATATAAGTGTAAGTTTTACCTTCTACATGATTAAAATAAATATAATATTATTTACTTCGTTGTTTTATTGTCAAGTTATTAGAAATTCCTAACAGAGGGAAGAGGGTTGCCATTCAAAAAATATGTACGTAGGTACTTTGAGAATGTTTTTGTGAGTATAATCTTGACTGCCTCAGTGGTAGCGTATGCAATTGCTGTGCTGTGGTCTCCGATTCGATCAAATGTTTGGGTATATTCTGTGTATAATATATATACAGTTAGGTGCAGAACTGAGTCAATGTTTCACGATTATTTGATTACATGAAATAAGTCCATATTTAATAAAAATGTTTAAAGAATTTTATCCCATAAGTTAAATCTATATTCCTCAAGTTTACTGCGTTTTAAAACGTTGAGGTATTTGAATGTGATAGACTCACTTTTGCATCGTGTTTGTTACTGACTCTGCGCTCAAGTATGACCATGTTTAAACTTGTCAGGATTAGTAGAGATAGACAATTTCGCTTTGTTTATTACTCAGTGTAATTTTATATCTCAAAGGGAACGTTTCGTACGTTTTATTGAAATCATGAAACCGACATCGAAGTCCATTATAGAATCTGCTAAAGAATTACTCAAAAGTGGAAAATCGACAGGATTTATCGCTCAAGAGTTAAAGGTGAGTCAATCAACAGTACAGAGAATAAGAGCAAAGTGTAAATTTCCTGTGCCAAGTAACGTTAGTGGTCGTGTTAAAAAGTTATCTGACAGAGACGTTACAAAACTTATTCACTACTTAAGATCTAGTGAAGCGTCTTCAGCATCAGAAGCGGCGGCAATTTTAAGACAAGACACTGGCACGTCAGTGAGTAAGTGGACTGTTCGTCGGGCATTACACAATGTAGGTATGCGAGCTGTAGAGAAGAAAAAGAAACCTCTCCTTACTAAAAAGAATATTAGAGCAAGGAAAGAATTTGCAAAACAATACATTAACTGGACTAAAAGTCACTGGATGAGGATTATTTGGTCCGAAGAGATCAAAATTAATAGATACAGCACAGACGGGCGAGAATGGTCTTGGAAGAAAGAAGGGGCACCATTACAAGCAGAGGATTTTATACAAACGGTGCAACATGGTGGAGGTAATATCAAACTTTGGAGATGTCTGACAGCTTTTGGTGTGGGACCAATTCATAAAATCGATGGAAATATGGATGGTGAAATGTATCTCAGCATTCTTAAGACACATCTGATGGATGCTGTAGAAAATATGCCATATCCTGTAAATAAAGTAATATTTCAACAGGATAACGACCCCAAGCACACGTCAAAAATAGTAAAAAAATGGCTTGATAAGCAAGTGTTTCAAGTCCTTCCATGGCCTTCTGAGAGTCCTGATATCAACCCTATAGAGAATTTGTGGGAATATTTGAAAAGCATGCTTTTAAATGAATATAGCGCACCACCATCGATCTTGAACATTCTGTGGGAACGAGTACAAGAACAGTGGTATAAAATTTCACCCAAGTACTGTGAAAAACTTGTAAAAAGTTTGGTAAATAGGTTGCATGCGGTTGAAAAAGCAAAAGGTCTTTGGACCAAATATTAAAGATATGTTTTCATTATATTTTATAACTGGTGCAAAAGTGAACCAATTGTAACTGTGATGATTATTCACCAAAATAAGATTTAAACTTATAAGATTTCTTTAATTAAACATTCAAGAAATAAAGTTTTTAAATATTACAATACATTTTTTATTTAGTAATTAATACCAATTTCATAGTCTAGCGGTTAACGTATGCGACTGTCGATCAAGAGGTCTCGGGTTCGATGCCCGGATCAAGCTGAAAAATTGTTATTGATTTTTTCTGATTACAGAAATACTTAATAACAGCCCGAAGTTTAAAAGATGGTATCCTAATCCCCGTGTCTTAGAGAGCACGTAAAGTCGTTGGTCCTGCGCCTGATCTCTCCCCGATCGTGTCGGATAACCGTCATAGCGAATTGTGAGGGTGAGGAAATAGAATAATATCACCTGCGTGGTTGGCAGGTTGTCGTTAAAACTGGCTACTGTGGTTCAAATTGGCTTTGAGAACATTGTCATGATCATCATATAGGTATAAAAAAAGTATATAAGTATTCTATCAGTCAATCTAACTTTCATAGTACAAACTCTACTTAGATAAACTTGCAACTAGATGACGTTGTATGACAGATGTCCAATATATTTATGTATTTATTATTTACTTAAATCGATAATCCTTTAATTTATCTATAAAAAAATATATATAAAATATTACCAACTGACGTTAGTAACGGCTCCTTACCACCGGGGGGTTTTGTAAGATAAAAAAAATCTGTTTAGTAAAGGCTTAACGACTGCCCAAAACTGGGATAGTTGGCAGTGGACAGCGATAGGTTGATCTCCAAAAGTATAAAACTCATCATCTATCTTTTTCCTTTATGACAACCTTTGTTGTCGGGGTGGAAAATCCTTTCGGATCTCCGGCTCCTCGGGAAGCAGGAGCCAGGAGTATGTGGTGTTTCCACTAAAAACCACCCCGGCGGCCGGTCTCAGGCGTCCTTCTCTGAAGGGGACCCGGACCATATTATTTCAGGTCCCCTCCAAAATTGACGCCGCGCCTAGTCAGACCCTATCCTGGGGAGGCCACAAAGGCTTCCCCACCTATCAATTCAGTTTTTATAATTTGTCCTTTATGACAATCTAACTGATGCCAAGCTTCCTTGGCGATGTAATTATATAACGGAAACAAATTAGAGTAAGGAAAACACAAAAATAAGACGAAGCTGCGTAGGAACTAGGATAGCATGACAGAGACAAGCTTCACAGACTGACTTATCCTACTCGGACTACATAGAGAACGTAGAGTGACCATTTAAGGGGTTAGGGACAGGGGTTACAGAGCACCATCAAAATACCATGCTAGGTCACAGGGATGGAGGGAGGTTTTCCATATCATCTTAGACAAGAACTGACTGATTTCTTTTAATCATTGGAATGTAATCGTCTTCTAACGGCAAAAGTTCAAAGGTAAACTCGATTCGAAAAACGAGAAGAGTAGTATTTAAGATAAGAGATAATATAAGTCTCAGATGACTAAGGAAGCTGTCGTTCAGTAAATAATAATAAATATTTAGGACATACAATACAACTACATTTGTCGAACTACATATCCACAATTCCTGATCCTCCTTAATGCTACTTGTGACACTGATTGTGTCTTTTAAAAATGTAGAGAATCCCAATGTACGGCGTACACCCATAGCATTTGTATGCATTTCTCAACGTTTACTGTTAATTCACTGACTCCTGTTGCAGCTTGATATGCTTTGTATCACATGAAATGAGTTAAGTTATTATCAAACTATGTACTCGTATATAAATTTTTAAAACTTTGATACGAGGAATTGAATGAACCTAATATTAAAGAATTTCATCACATGAGTCCGAACTAAAAATTAACACATGACATCTACCTACACCATCTCTCGGGCCGGAAGACTACACTATTTCAAATATACTCATAACTGTACCTAATTGAAAAATTGGAGCAAAATGACGCACTAGTGATACTGTTGAGCTATTTTTAAAGTTGTTTGAGTGACACACATATTAAATTGTTATACTTACACTTTATAGGCCGGAATTATTAAATGAAAATAGGCGTTGTAGGTGTTTCTATTTCCTACTAAATTACTTAATCTATTCTAGTAGAACCGTTTGACTAATACAGTAGATTTAAATTGATTAATATATTTTTGGAACTCTTAAGAAATATAGGTCCACAGTTTCTACTGGCTATCCTGGCTATCAGATCTAATCAGGAATAGTCTCTTTTCCAATATGAATGCCATGTTAATTATACAGAGGGTCTAGCGGTATCTGAAATAGTAACGGCATTGTGTCATTGAATATATTCTAATGTGACGTCTGGTAGAGATCACTTATAACGATAAGATCACTCACAGCACCTAAACTATTGAAATATTTCATTTCACCTGTAGGTACGTTATAGTTTGTGTACAATATTGAATACTTTATTCGCTATGCTAAGTGGCCACGATCTTCTGATCAACAGTCAATATAATCAGTAGGTAATAATTAATAACATTCAGTCAAGAAACAATCAGGGTCTTAAAGAGGCGTAACGTAACACCTTACAATAAGGGCTGTGGTTGATCACGATCTAGGTAATTATCAGGTGCTCAGTAATTCAAGTAGTGGACATCCTATTAGGTTGCGGTTGCGGTTACAAGTGTCGGATGTTGCTACCGAATACAGATTCGCTTATAAAAATATATACGTAAATATTAACTGCTGATATAGAAATCTGTTTTTGTTCTAATATATTTTTTTTCCTACCCCTTCTCCTTGTTTAACAACTATTTTGTTGGAATATTTCTCTTAATCTCTTGACTTCGAGTAAGAGGATTATTTTGAGTATAGAGACATCCCTACATGTACGAATTTTGTTACTAACCGAATTTTGATGTGAAACCTTACTAAAATATTTAAATGAGATAATTTTTGAGCTGTCGATAATCAAATATTTTCCCAATACCGCTTCCCTATCGGATTTTATTACTTACATACTTACTAAATTACTTGAAACGGAAACATACAAAAAATATTATACTTTATGCCAAGAAACTATTTCGTATTACTTGTTTTTCGCAAATTTTACTGTAGTTTATTGATATGTACGAAAACCAAAACCACGATAATACATTTGATATTATTAATACATAAATATAAGTTATGATGTACTCGTAAACTAGGTAAAACTTAAAGTGGCGTACATTTGACGGACAAGTTCTTCTCATGTCCTATTTTTTCGTACAATTTGCAAATTTTAATATTCTTATAATATATTGTATTGGGGATTATTTTAAACGACTGTATTTGTTGTTTGCGTCATTAACAAGAAATAATATGATAGTAGAAGAACTAAGCGAATGACGTCGGATGAATGACGTTAGAATCACATTAAAGGTGTTCATACTCTACCTTCTTTTATTTAAGTTTTAAAAGTATTATTAAACTTGATTTATTGTTTAAAACCTTTTATTAGCATTCATAACAATTATAACATTAATTTTGTTTAAATTTAAAACTTTGTTTGTGTATAAAATATTTGATTAAAAAATCAAATTGAAATCATCTAAAGACAAACTTCTTGCCAAGGGTGACATTACTGACTTACACATTTACTAGTTTTCACCTGTGACTCCGCACACGTATACGTAAGTCGGTTATAGCGGTAAAAAGTAGTCTATTTTTCCATATCAAAGTATTTATCTCAAAACCAAATTTCAATAAAATAAATTTAGCAGTCTAGCCGTGAAAGCGTAACAGGCTGATAGACAGAGTTATTATCTCATTTATAATTACTAACTAGGGATTATGTAACAGCTGGTAGTGGTAAAATAAAAAACAAGACTTTCCCATTACTAAATATTTTATTGAAATTTTTAATACATGATATTCTTTAAAAAAATACAATTTATAAACAAATTACCATTGTTATATAATTATAATATTTGATGCATTTACAATGTAAACATGCATATGTAAACGTCACACGGTCATTATATAATAACTTAATAAAAAAAATGCTTAAATGTCAAGAAAAGTCAGTCAGTCTTCAAAAATAGAGGTTGCAAAATAATTACTAACATTACAACAAAAGATTATGTAACATATTTTTGGATTTCATTTATTGACTAATTTGATCAAAATGACTAAATATTAATAACTATAGTACAGCAGTCGGTAGGTAAGCACACACTTAAAATATTAGGCGTGCAAAATAAAATAAATACAGCTTAGAAACTTAGCTCATTCAGTTTCTTTATAGTATAATAATGTTAAACGCTGTCCAATAAATTATGCTGACCATTCAAAACACGTACAACAATAATACAATACGAGTATGTATATTGTAGGTGTAGGCATAAAACAATTTTCTAAATCATAAATACATACTTACGTCGAATCGAGTTGGTGTTCACGTGTTCAAAATACTAGAATAAAAAGTCAGTATTACGAACAACTCACACAATTCAATTTTATGTACGAACTAGTCACCTGAAGACTTACCGAATTCTCTACAGTCACTAGACTGAGAAACTACCTACCTATGTACATATATATATATGTACACAAAAGCGTAGCCAAAATGTACATTTCAGAATACCACTCTTGATGAGATACTAAAATCGATAAGGGAACGTCATAGAACTAAATCTTCTTAAAAAATTAAGGAGTCTGATTGAAAGGTACCAACTACGAATAGGCGTATAGCTTCGTAGGAGCCACATTATAGCCTGTGTGTCGCCCCATTTCTTTGCTTATTAAATTACAAAACAGGCGTTTCATTCAAACTCCCAACTTGTTTTGGTCAGTTTCAATTTTTTGCCGCTAATTAACTCTTTCTAATCCATTATGAACTTTCCTCTTTAGAACTGACAACAAATATAACAACGATATGAAAAGGGACTTAGGGATAAAAAACTTTAATGTTAGGTTTCAAATCAGCCAGAATCATTAAATATGTCTTCATTTATATCTTTGTTCTTTGACCTAACCAGATAATTCTGACCACTGCTGAACGAACGTCTCCCCCAAGGAGCGCCAACCATCAAATGTTTACTTACATTAAATATTAGTATACAATAACATTAAATTACATCAGTTAATACTTAAATATAAACCAGACCTGATTTTTTTATAGGAAGTTTCATTTTGAAACGACAAAAAAAAAAAACTGGTCCAAAAAATTATATTACTGTTTAATGCTTAAAAAAGTCGCATTATGAAAAACATCTCAAATATCGATTGAATTCTGATTATATGAAACTAAGTTTAAATATCTAAGAGGTACCGTACGACAGTTCAGACAAGTTTAAGAATAGGGAAGGCATCAAAGGAACCGATCACTTCAATGTCTGATTCTCGATATTATTTTCTTATATTTACAAATTGATTTAAGTTTTAGAGATGATGTGTGTTACTGTGAAATTCCGTAAACTGATAATATTTTAGATTTTCACGTTAGACGTTCAATTATAAAGTCTACTTAAAAGCTGTTTAAGACTAGATTCACGACCGAGATGCTTTTAAAATACGGGGCCAGGTCTATGGAACTATCATAAGCTAACAAGCGCCAACTAAACATTGATGACCAGGTACGAACCTACAAATCTGGACCTAGTATTGTAAAACTTTTGTATTAAAAGACAAAAAAATAATGAAGAGATAATTTTACAAACTTGATGTGCATATAAATTTGCTTTACCTCTACATTATTTAGTTAAATATCTAAGTATATATATCAAACACCTATAAAGTATTTACAATCAGCTATGAACTTCACTTACGTATGAGCACCGAACATTATGTAATTGATCAATTCCTAAAGAACCTAAAGGCAGACTTCAAGTAAAAATATTAATAATTAAAATAATAAAATAGCTTTTCAGCACTGCATGTAACATATAATCTCTTATATACTATTATTGCGATCATACCGCATGGTACAATCTGCGCTTGAGCTTCTAAGAATCGGAGGCTGCGGAAGCGTATTCTTGCAATGATGATCTTAAAGCGAAAACACGCTTATCGAGCCCTTGTTTTTAATTTTTCGACATCAGTGTTACTTTCTACTTTAAATAGGGTGTACTACACTTGGTAAGTTTTTTGAGTCCACAAATAGCTATATAATTTCAATAAAAAAATTAAAAGCACAAGTAATAACGAATAGATAAAATAAAAATGAAAACGTTAAATGCAAACTATTATATGAGGCAAATTACTTTGAAAGTACCCACATATAAATTAAATCTTAAATTAAAATATAAAAATGGTTAACGTGCTGTAGGTTATCCGTAAGACGTACCATTGCCTACTTTCTTGTAGATAGATATAACATAAACACACAATTCCATAGTACATCATTTTGTTATATATGGTAAAGTTCATTCAGAAGTATCAGAAACACTAGACTTTTGAAGTAAAACTTCTTTAGAATCTTTGTGATTTCAAACCGGATGCAACGGAAAAAAGAAAGGTAAGAGACACAAATATAAAAATGTGTAGGATGAAGCTGGCAAAGAATGAGACAAAAATATAAATACTATTTTATATTATCGGTCTCTCCTTATTCGTCTGTAATTAGTAAACCAGAGCGAGAGAGCAAATGTCGGTGTGTATGTATACTGCATACTGTTTAATACTTGCTTGTATTTGAGCATTTAACGTGTTAGTATATGTTAAAAGTACGTGAGCTAATACTACTGTACACTGTATGCGGCTGCGTATTACAGCTTTTTAGTAAGTTGTCAGCGTGGTGTGTTATTATTTAATAATGTTCATGAGTATTTTTACATCTTGTTGCGGTAAATAATAAATTTTATAAGATGCCGAAAACTAATGCCGAAATGTGTCGTCAATATCGACGCAAAAAAAAAATTAAATTAAATAACTTTGTAATTATCAGACCCTTGTTATATATATTCATCTCATTCTTTTGTCGATTTACTGAAGTTTCACTTCTATCGTGTGTGAGTCGCACACACACCTTTTTACCATCTAATATACAAGTAAATCTTTCTGGAAACATAACCTAAGTGATGCAGAGCGACTTTATTTTATGTCGTATGTATCGAGCGCTACATCGACTCCATCACAACTCTACTAATTATGTCAACGCTTCCTCGGATTCCACGGAGCAAGCACGCGCAGTTTGTATTCGTAAATGGTGAAATTATAACAAACTATTGATTTTTAGTCCTATTTGCCTTAATTGAAATAAGTTAGGAGGAAACTTTAAATTGTATTTGAATAAAATAGTATACCAACCATCAAAATTATTAAAAACTTTTTCTATGTGCGCTCAAATAGCACATAAAATATAAACAAATATTGATTAAATATTATTATTATACAAATAAAAAGATCATTTAAATCTTCCAAATTCATTAGGCAATTAGTCGATATTACTAAAAAAAAATAAAGTGCAGTAGTACCTAAAACTACCATACTCACTGCCAAACATTAAATAACCAAACTAGTGTCTAAGCCTATAATAAAATATATCTAAAAACTTTGTAAATGAATTGATATTTCTATAAAACATAAAAAATCCGAATGGGGAACCTCCTCCTTTTTTGTAATGATTAATAAGATGATCTAACCTACATACATTTACATCGAACAGATTCTATATAACACTGTATATGTATACCTAACATAAAATTGGTAGATATATTATTTTTGGTTATGAACTTATAAATGGGCGTCCAAGTCAAAAGGTTCTAAGTACTATTGCATTGAGTATGAGTAGGATATTGGGTTATGACCAGATTCCGTATATAGTCAATTGGAATATGGATTAAAAAAATATTCATAGATAGAGATAATTTTTTAAGCAGTCATTTGAAGTTGAAACTCGAAAAAGACTTGTTTTCAGAAAATGCAACTTCAAAGTTTGATTGGAAAAAAAACACTTGCACTTGCTTGGTGGATATGATCTTGATTTGGTATTATGGAGTGAGATACACCCCATAATATCAATTTCTAACATTACATAATAAACAATTACAATTAAAATATAAGATTGATAAAGTGACCCGTTTGTCGGTATTTAGTAATAGTATAGGAGCTAGCAATGTTTTCGAGAAAGAATTTTAGGTCAGCTGATTTTGTGATATGTCGTCCTTCTTGCACTTTCGGTTAGAGTCTGGGCTATCTGGCTGGCGGTAGCGGTTGCGTTCATTAGTGCGCATCCTACCTGTCCAGGTAATAATCCTGGATTTTAAAAACATTTTAGAAGGCGTAATTTTTAATTTTTTGTTTTTAAATAAGTCTACCTGACATACTTTTTTATTGCCAGACATTTTTGACAATGCTAACTATGTGCCATACGTGATTTTTTCTTTTTTTTTTATAAAAATTTCAAAGTATTTTATAATGTCTGTAATTTTAATATTATGTTATTTCAATATAGAAAAACTTAAAATAAATTTGCCAGACATTAATTCGATTGTTAAGTCTTGAATTAAAATTAAAGAGTCATGAAAAGTATTGCAGTATAGCTAGTAGTCCGAGAGAGACAGCTGAAGGCGCGAGAGAGATAGACAACGACAGTGGCGCGACAGGCAAGTTTGCAAGTTGGCGTCAGTCTAATGGCACATGTTTGTTTTTGTTGTGATTTTAATGTTTATTTTTTAATTTGGTTACAATGGCCAGTGATAAAATAAAATGTGTTTTTTGTAAAGCACATAACGATAACATAATACTTTTTGTATAAAAGGCTTAAACAACTTGAAAAACTTAACATTAATTATTTATAATTTACATTTAGTTATCAGAACAATTTAAATAAAAGTGTTGTTTTTTAAATTTTAATCTAATTTTATATTCCTTTTTATACTTAATTTTGTTTTGAAACTTGCTCTGACTAGAATGATTATTATTATTTTCTTTATTTCATTATATACACATATTTATTACATTTTTAAAAATATAAAAAATACGCATTTAAAAATATAACAAATAGTAGTAGACCACCGACATCGGGTACAGGGACCAAGACTCCGGTGGTTAGGGTTCCAAAGACAGGAACCTCCTCACAATACGGGCCGTGTCAAGGAGGACTGCCTTCTGCATCAGACCCTTGATCCAACTTTCCAACGTGAGCCTCTTAAGGTGTTGGCCGAGGCTTTTCGCTATCAATCCATGAACAGATATGATTATCGGAACAATAATCACCGAATCCACATTCCACATGTCGTTAATCTCGTGAGACAGATCCAAATACTTCAATTGTTTTTCTTTTTCAACTTTCACGAGATTCTCGTCATGAAGAACGGCGATATCGACAATCATTGCGCGGCGCTCTAATCGATCTATCACCACAATATCAGGCTTATTGGCAACAATAGTCCTATCTGTGATAATAGATCGATTCCAATATAACGTAGCACGACCGTTCTCGAGAACTGAGTCGGGCACATACCTGTAGTAAGGTACTTCGAAATTGACAAGTTGGTATTTAAGGGCAAGTTGTTGGTGTACGATCCTGGCTACTTGGTTGTGCCTGTGCAAATACTCACCGTTAGCAAGACGAGAACAACCGGAAATAATATGCCTATTATTATTATTATTTATTATATGCACAGTGAAAAGTAATTTACTTTCGTAATGGTTCTCTGTATCATTCTCGACTTATTCTGCAACTGTCTCTCTCGGACTACTAGCTATACTGCAATACTTTTCCTGACTTTTTAATTTTAATTCAAGACTTAACAATCGAATTAATGTCTGGCAAATTTATTTTAAGTTTTTCTATATTTAAATAACATAATATTAAAATTACAGACATTATAAAATACTTTGAAATTTTTATAAAAAAAAAGAAAAAATCGCGTATGGCACATAGTTAGCATTGTCAAAAATGTCTGGCAATAAAAAAAGTATGTCAGGTGGACTTATTTAAAAACAAAAAATTAAAAATTACACCGTCTAAAATGTTTTTAAAATCCAGGATTATTACCTGGACAGGTAGGATGCGCACTAATGAACGCAACCACTACCGCCAGCCAGATAGCCCAGACTCTAACCGAAAGTGCAAGAAAGACGACATATCACAAAATCAGCTGACCTAAAATTCTTACTTTTCAAACATTGCTAGCTCCCGTACCATAAAATGTGTGTAAATACGACACCATAATGCAAGAAAATTACTCACACTTACGCCATTTAAGAACTGCTTAATAAAAGAATGACCAGATTTTTTGTAAGTAAATGAGCAGAGTGATTATTTTGGCCACTGGTACCTTTTATGAAATTACATGACCAATAGCCGAATCACAAAAATTGTATTAGTTTTACACGTTGCTTAAAAGATAATTATGCAGATCAGTATGTAGTATTAAAAGGGACCTTTTACTACTTTCCTTTTTAAATTTCTGATACTAAGAAGCATAATTTAAGTCATTTACTGTATGAACTTGGAGATAATTTAACATTATTTAATAAATAATTCAAATCGTGGAATGCAATTTATCCACCCAATTTTACAAAACAGCTTATATCTCAGAAACTAAATGCCAGGAAATGGACCTGAGATTGCAATTTTGCTTGGACGCCCACATACTTTTTTAACGTACGTATTACGTATCTAATCTACAGCAAAACAATTTATTATTATCATTGAATTTTTTTTTCAGTTAATAGTCCTTTTTTATAAGTTTTAAGTTAGGTAATATTTTCGTATCTATTGTCATAAGAATTTGACTAATTACCACGTTAAATGAACTTGAAACATTTCTGTTTGTCGTGCGGTATCCGTGTCTTGAAGAGCACTGAATCTGCGCGGTACTGTGTCGACAGTAAGGGCGTATAGCCCATCACCTGAAACAAATCGAAGATTAAGTTTGATTGATCGGCTTATGATACTTTTAACTAACACAATAAACTATTAAAAATATCATATGTTTGAATACACTTAAATTTTGTTGAATTATAAAAATTATCACCATTAAATTTCCCACAGTCAGAAGTGATAATTTTTTTAAATTTACTTTTACTTTTATATCTCAATTATTTTTAAGAAACAAAGACAGACAGATGGAAAAATAAATAAAAACGTTAACACCGTTTTATTTCGGCAATAGTAATTAATATATGTGCGGACTTAATCTGTCAGATTTAGGTGTAACAACTAAGACGATAATTGTAACACTAAGATATACATTATCTTTACCTGTGAGAAGAATTGTATACATTTATGTCTCTCGTGGAAATGTGTCTCATCTGCAGACAATGTCACCGGGCACCCGGGACATCGGAAAGTCCACCGTGACGTCACCTATACAAAATACTAATTAATATACCATACAGCATTGTAAAATTAAAAGTTAGACATTACTGGTTAGCTGCATTGGCATCTATTTTTTTTTTTTTTTTTTTTTTGAGTTGATATTTAGCTGTTGGCCTCAGACGGCCTCTACAACTTTACCCGGTTTAGTTACGGTGAGCGCAGAGGGCTCTCAACCGGCCTTTATTAAACAACATTGCCCAAGGGCACCCCCTGCGGGGTACGAACCTCGGCTTGGGGTGTTGCTGAAACACTGGGGCGGCCTACTCCCATGTTTTGTTGACGGTTTACGCGGCGCGTGTTCCGCCCCCGCCGGCGGGGACGAAAACGCGGACGGTTCGTAATTAATGTGTTCGCTCTGCGTTGAGCGCGTGTAATGTCGTCGTCTAGCTCCCCTAACGCGTGTTTGGGTCGACGTATTTTAGATATTTTGCTCGGTGTGTAATTTACAGCCGCAACCACTAGAGGGTTGGGGTGAGTCGGAGCAGAGTCAAAGTAGCTAAGGGAGCACTGTTTAATGAATTGCTTGATGGTCGGCAATCTGAGGTCGATGTGAAGATCGACGTTGCGTACATACCACGGTGCTCCCGTAGCTGTGCGCATGAACCTATTCTGTAGTGTTTGAAGCCTATGGATCCTGTGTGGCCTAACGTGTGCGAATACTACACTACCGTACGTCATTATAGGACGTATGCATGCAGTGTATAATCGGACTTTGTTTTTTAAGTTTAATTTCGAACGAGCGTTAATTAAACTGTGTAGACGTCCTAGCACGAAGGCAGCCCGGTTGGCATCTATTCTTTCAGGGAATCCTCTAAAATACTACCCAGTAATGATTATAGCCCTCCCGGCTCGACTAAGCAGTTGTTTTACATAACACGCATTCTAGGGAGCTAACAAAAAGATCATATATCTCCCGGGCGCCTAAAATTTTTATTCTGATGCAGGGTTTTTATCAGGCCCTACTGCAAGTGTCACTATTTCATTTTGAAGTCAGCAGTGGTTTTAAAATGTGTGATGATAAATTCTAAATTAACAATAACAACTCCAAAATAAAACAACCCAAATCTCAAATAAACAACGTTGATCAGAACCTCAGGACTTTTAAAATATCTATTAAATAAAATTAGTAAAATCTCATTGATGTACTTGAATTCTTCAAATAATTAAATACACTTATACTCAATTATTAAGGTAAATTTGTTAAAACTTAAAGTTAAGCCGCACCTTGACCGGTGGCTTCCTAGTGATGTGTGAAACTAAGAAGTTCATGGCGATATCCTCGCAGTTCATGAACTCGTCGACGTAGTCCCGTATGGCGGCCGGCAAGGTGCGCCAGTACGCCCACAGGTAGTAGCGGTGAACGAACGCCGCGCCCGTCAGGACCATCGATAGCTCACAGCTAACACAAAAAATATATTTTTATACCATATGTACGTGTTTCGTACACTATAATAGTAATAGCTTCTCTGAGATTTTATCGTAAATTTGATTGTGACAGAACTTTACTCCGAGAATTGGCTTTCTGGATAACTGGTGGTATTAACCTGGTAGTCTCGTGGTCAGTGGTGTGACTTCGCATTTTAGTTAAAAAAAAATGTCACAACTTAAAGGTCACTTATTGTGTTATAAGTATTAATTTTATAAGGAAATATGATGAATCGTTGGACTTATTTTTTTTGTACTGTATTAGTTACGTTGCGTTTTATGTGTATATATTTTAAACTTTTTATTTTTTTGTACTGTTTATTGTGTTGTATTGTGTGTGTATTATTAATTTTAGTCATGCACTATTGTATTAGATGTAGTCTGTAACGATGGTGTATGCTATAATAATAAATAAACAAAAACTAACCTGTAATTGGAATTATAAAGAAAACCATTGTTGAAGTTGAGGTCCCAGGCATGGTATCGACCTGGGAAGCCGACGATTCGATCACGATGCTCTCGCCACACTCTGTGCACAAAACAAAATATAAAATTAATTAATGTATCATTTGAAACAGCCCTATTCAGTTTCGGATATATTTTCTTATTAATAAGCAGTTCATCATCCTCAACAGCCTTGAATAGTCCACTGCTGAGCATAGGCCTCTTCTTAAAAAAGAGGTTCTGGACTACTATGTCATGTTGGCCAGACGGGTTGGTATAGGGTTAGTTTCAAGCTTTCCTTCTATTTGTGGTGATGTTGTCTTACGTAATTTGGTCCCTTAGTCGCGTATTACGACACTCATGGAACGAACAGTGGTGACAGTTCGTATTCTTAATCCGTCACCACATGGACAAGTAAACTGTTATTTTTTATTAGTCTTAGAAGATAGACACACCTTTAGTGTATTCTCCTAAACCGTTTACGATAAATAAATCCGTCATACATGCTTGAATTACAATTTCAACAATCGTTGCCACAAAATTGAAATTAGCCTATCATTTGGTAAATTTTTACCATTAAAAAAATAATATAAAACAAAAATAACACAGATCGCTTAAGCCAATTGAAAAAATCGTTCGGATATATTATATTAAAAAATAAATGTAAGTGTTATACCTACCTAAATGCAAAAACAATCTCGTCATGTCTAAGATGTGCGTCATCATCCACGCAAAGTACAGCTTCAGTGTCTATGAGGTGATATGGCAGAAAGCGATTGTTAAGCGAGTTGCGTGTCGCCCGAACGACTGCTATAGGCGCTCCGCTTTCAGGCCATGAGGTCATAGCACTTGGAGATGACGGACCGTTCCACACAACTACCACCTAGAGGCAAATTTAGAAATATTGAGTTATATTGGATATAAAACAAAATCAACTGACATACATATAGAATATAGCTAAAATCTTATATTTGGACGACGACTGAGTCATTTTTGTAGAATCATTTATTTGGATCATTTTAACGTTCCATAATAAATTTAACCTAACATTTATTTGAAAATCAATAAAATTTTTATAGTAGAAATATTATTACGTTCTGCATAGAAAAAACTTATTTATTTAATAAATAGATAAAATCAAATAAATGGTGCAAAGTAAATGTTCTATTTCTTATATTTATTTTGTATGTGACCTAGACGACGATCGTAGAGCTTAAGACTGTATGATGTGTTAGTTATTGTGTGTGTGTGTGTGTATTCATAAGGGTGTAATGTATGTAGGAATTGATTCAGACATCAAGCTCATGAATTAAGTGCAATAATAAGTACCTATATTTTTTTTATGTAATAGTTATCATTGAAAAATTTACCTTATTCAAGTATGGCAATCCCCGAAGCCTCGCCAATGCGGCTGCCAATACGGCCTCCCTTTCATACGTAAGTATTACTATCGTAAACTGCTCACGGGGACGGTCACCTCCAAGTGCTTCGCTGAACTCACGTCCCGAGCCCCCAGCTCCCGCTCCCACGGGTCTGAATCCTGCCGCAGAACCCAGAAACCTAGCCTCCGATGTCACAACAGGATCCCAAGGTAACTGAGGAAATAGAGCAAACGGTTCCCCCCACTCGTTCCAGAGCTCGTAGCCATGTAATAACGCTACGGAATAATTTCGTCTATACGCTGGGCTTGGGTAAGGTGCTTCTAAGGGCCCTAAAGTTTCTTCTGGTTCAGCGTCAACCGCTGGTGGTTCTAAACGAGGTGGAGTAAACGAATCGTTGAAGGCGGGTGTAGCTGAAGTAGGCGGGACGGGACGTGGTGGTATATGTAACCTGGTTCTGACAGTGGCCAACAAGGTGTCTACTGTGGCTTGAACTGAGCTTAAGTAACGTTCCCATAGAACGCGGCCTTGTCGTCGCAGCGCCAGAAGATCGGCGTCACCTAATGCACGAAGTAGGAAGTGTAATTCGGGAACTCGTGCTCGAGGCAATGATAATACGGCTCGTCGCCAGTCGAGGACCTAGAGAAGAAGAAAAAAAATAAGTTTACCGATGTACATGTCTGGAATAAATGATGTAATGTTTTGTTGTCATCAGCCATCTCTTTACTGTTGCAGGTTCGGTTCTGCGTATGCAGAATTTGTGCAAATTATAATTTTTTCATTAAACTTTACTTTATGTTCAAAGTTCTTAAAGAAAAGTGTACAATTTTAAATAAAGTGTCGGTCTGAGTGGTATTTAAAAATAAACTTTACTAAAATTATAATTGTAAGAGTAATTTTGTGAAGTTATTAGACAGACAAAAAAAATATAGAATACCTCTTATCCCCAAAAGAAATGATTGCTGCATTGATTGACAAAATATATACCAAGACTAGCGAAGCCGCGAATAAAAGAAGTAAAAGTAACGTACACAAAATAATTCTCATTCATAACAAAGAAATGTTGTTAGTTACTTCCCTAGATGGCGTTGTAATCGAATTACGTCGCGCTATTTTCGGCCAACATTAATTTTATATAGGTGTTGTGTACTAACAAAAAGTTTTAACTTCCTTGTCTCGGGGAGCATAGTGCGCAGTGATCGTAAAGTGAGAGCACTTATGCTGACACCCACAAGTTATACTTGACCCGCGCCCGACCGCCGTAAGGGGGTCTGAGCGCAATTTTTAAATGGCCTTCTTACTTTATAGGGGGCCCTCATATTTTCTTGTTATCTACGGGAAAGGCAATAAAAAGTACATGATGAAAACAATGTAAGATAAGTGAATTATTTTTAAAAATGAACCTTAGCAGACAAAAAACCGCACTTATAAATACAATATACGACCTGATCTCGATAGTGATCTTACAATCAGTGTCATGATATATTGACATCAATTAATTATATTTATTAATTATTATCTACATAATTTAATTTCGAACAAATGGAATTTTAAATAAAGAATTATTAAGAATGCATACAACTCAAGTATAATCATACAACCCGCCCTGCAACACCCTTGTTGTACAAGTGTGCACTGTCAGCATAATGTTTAATTGATGGTCTATATTTTTATTTTAGGAATAAAAATTTAGTAGTGCAAAATGTTACCTCATCATAGGGTAGCCGGACGCTGTCACCACCCAGCACCACTGGGATTGCTCCAGATCTGAGCGCTTCATACATTCTGGCCTGGAGTAGGGCAGTTGAAGTATAAGTGCGATCTGCTGGTGCTAGCACAAGAGCAAAAGTCGAATCTCTCAACACTGCACGGCGAGATCGATCAGTACCGCACAGCGCCCAGTCGCCAATTGGAAGTATAGCTCGTTTCTCGACAGGAGGATCGCACTCAAACTGTAGTAAAAACAAGTCCGTGGGGGGGGCGATGCTGACCATTTTTTGCAAAGCCTCTATCAAGGATTTATCGCGATCCTTATCTACTCCTTTCGGCGGCGATTGGGAACCCTGAAAGCTAAATGTAGCTCATGAATTCGTACCTAGAAAATGATAAATTAACAAGAGCATGTTCCTAGATACTATAAAATAATCGTGAAGATGCCTAAAATCAATAACAACACATAAATATATAGACTTTTCTTTTTGGTTTCTTTTTTATTAAAGAGTAGATTTTGGAGTTGTGTGCCACTAACTATCCAAATTCGTAAATGCATGATATCCGTACAAAGGTTGTCTGCAAGAGATCACCGTGAGCTATAACACCACCGATTGTTACGCTTACATTATTTGTAACTCATTTTTCTTTTGTTCCTATTGGTATGCGACAATGTAGATAAATTAAATAAATAAAAGAAAATAAACTTTATTTACCTCAGTAAATATTTCCGTCGTGCGGGAGCTATTGGCGCGCAATCAGACCACACGTCACCTCCAGGAGGGCCGAGCGCAGGTGGTGTTACTATATCAAATCCTGGTCGAAACTGTTCATGCGTAAATGTAGACTGAGCGATCATAGCTCGCCCTGTCGACGCTCCTCTGAAAGCGTCGCCGGAGCCCACTGATAAATCACGTCTAGCCATATTTAACAGAATGTGGTTTCGGCCATCCCCGCCCCAGTAAGGCAATGTTTTTACTGCCGTCTCGTTCAATAATAGTTTATAAGTATCCCCTGTAGTCCTACAACACAATTTCAACTTAGGTAAAATACAATATTAGGTAGAATAAAAATTTATATTAACTAACAAACAGCCTAATAAAAGGATAAACTTACGAGGAAGTTTTGTCAAAAGGAAATGCCTCGCCCACAATGACGAGGTAGACGCACGCTTCATTTGGATTATTCGTTATGTGCGTGTTGTATCCTAATGTTTGGCGTAAAGTAGTTTTGAGAAAACCATCAACTTCAGCGCCTGTCAACGGTGCAAAGGCTTCAGGATCGTAAAGGTAGACGGGAAACCCTGACGTTAAGGAACAACGAGAATGATCGAAACAGGAAAACATACGGCAATGTACTTCGGAATCTGGACTTACTGGAAGTAGGATATGAGGTGGACGAGAAGGAACTATTTGCATTGGAGGGGCAAGTTCTGGAGAATCTCGACGTATAGCCTCAAGCTGAGCGAGGCGCGCCTGGTCAGCTGACACACGCAAGCGCTGTAATTCAGCAGCCGCACGCGCGTGCTCAGCTTTGGCGCTATCAGCTTTTGCACTAGCAGCTGCGGCTTCGCGTTGAAGCCTTCCGCGTTTGGCTTCCAATTCACGTAGTTCAGTAGATACTGAAGCCTGAAACAAAAAAAAAATTGAATGGCTTTTTGTACCTATTTTAGAAGGAAGGATAAGGGATGGGAGGAAAGCACATGCACTAGTAGTGAGTTCCAGGTTTTGACTTATTTGCAGAGGAAGAAAAAACCGAAATGTTTATCTCTGCCACTCTAAAAAGGTGACTCCCAAGGCCAGCATGTGTTCTCAGAACAATCCATGATAAAGGCGATAAAAGACTGCCATAGAGTCGGCAACTCTTGCAGACTGCAACTATTGTATATTTATAAGTTACACTCCAATATTTAATTAAGACACTTGCTAAAAGGAGTCATAGCATATATTCACAAATTCTATACATATGGGTGCAAACCTATAAGAGTAACTTGAAATAGGTTTCTTGTTAAGTGATGTTTAATTTTGTAAGTACATCTTTTACAGATATTTCTACTCGTCTGACTTTACAGCTAGTAGGTGCAGGCTTCTTGTGAAGCTGTGTCACACCAGTAGAGCCGGCTCACATATGCGGAGATATGGTTCCTTACTGCCACATACACATTGTTTTTACTCAGAAAATAGAAAGCATACCTTAATTCTGAGCATTTCTTCAATCCTTAGCTTCAGGTCAGCAGCATTCATGGTCGACATGTCACCAAGCACTTCCAGAGTATGCTGCATGGGGTTACTTGCCAGTACACCAGACTCATCATACTGGAAAATTCAAATGTCTAACTTTATTTTTACTTCAAACTTCATATGACACATCCTTCATGAGTAGGTAATTTGGAACAAACTAACTTCACAGATTAAGTGAACATAGTAGCTAGAAAATTCATCTTATAAGTTTCAGTGGTCCACTGATAAGTGGACAATATGATTAATGAATATTTATAGCTGATACTGACCACTATGGCCAGTTTAACGTAGACTAACCAAATATGCAGGTGATACTATAGTGCATAAGTTAGTGTGCAAACACAGATGCACCCTTTTTACCTAACTTTTACAATCTGATAAGGTGGCTATTTGACATGACCGGGAGAGGTAAGGTGCAGGACCGGCAGCTTTTAAATGTGTGGACTTCACGGTTGGCAATTTTAAGCGGTCACTTTGCTGCTGCACTGAATGTTGTGTTCAAACCCCACATGAAACAGCACTTGGGTGATCCACAAATTGTTGTTCTGAGTCTGAGTACCCTTTGTGTCCGTGTCATATATGTTTATAAAATCTCCTCTGACACATATTTTTAGTGTAGGAGTTGTTTTTTTTCAAAGAGCAAAAAGAGGAAAAAACATGAACGGAAGACTTTAAAATGTGTATGGGTATAAATGACTCAAAAAAATTATAGATAGACAGATATACAGAAATATATTCCATATTGAATAAAATTAATAAATAATATATTAACAGTTACCTCACCTAATTCTTTTTAGTGAATACAATAAAACAATACAGTGTATTATAATTAACATCTATAAATAAGGGAGAATTATTGGATGGGTGACAACAATGGAAACTCAAACTTAGTGAGGGACTCATTAAGTGATTACTTGATTTATAAAAATGTTTCTTGTTAATTATACAAAAATAGGAGGTGCAAATAAACGTATACATATTAAAAAAAAACAATCCAATAGAAAGTTTTAATGCTAAATGTATTACTTTACCTTTGATAAGTAGTAATGTGTGAACAGAGGCACCACAAATAATATAACTAAAACTATTAATATTACACGAGACAGTTTTAAATGTCCTAACCACTGACAAAAACGTTCGTGATAATACATTTCAAGCTGTTTAATTATGTATATTTTTTATAATTTTTTCTTATATTCTTCATGTCCTGAGATCAATTATTAGATATTGAACTAAAATATTTGTTAATTGAGGTAATAGCATTTTTATAACAATAACTTGATTCAATAAGAAATTAATTCACTTGCTTTACAGTTTACACTTATAATAACATTAAATTTCACTATCCTATTCCAAAAGATCGTCCCGTCTTACATATCTCTAAATGTCAACTGAATGTTGCCAACTCTGTTCCAGAATTGCCAATCCTAGAACTTTGTGTCTACATAAATATCAGACATAAATATTACAAACAACTAAAAACCTGTTATTTTGACTTTCAAACGTCGTACGTAAACCAAGTATTTCAAAATTTATGAATCTAAAAATAAGTACAAGAGTGTTAGTTTAGCTTACTTAAACGATCTTTTAATTAAACAGCTAAAACACATGATAGAGTAATTAAGAGTGAATACGTTTAAAACGGAACCTTATTAAAAGCTGTGCACGGGTGAACGGTTTCTACAAGATATATCACATCCATTTAGTAATAATTTCAATTTAAGAACTGTAATTAATTTATCTTCAATAAATTAACCGCTGCCGGTTTGAATGTGTGCGTGCGTGCGTGCGATCACGCTGCCACGCACACATCAGCGTAAGATAGAACGGTAAGATATGGCACGTTTAATCAGCATCAAATTGATTTGAGCTTTCAAAGTAATCAAAATTGTGTTCAGTAAAAAACATCAAATCAATTTTACGTCGGCAGACATGGCATTTCAATTCTGGTCAAAATATCATAACTATTATTTGTCAAAATTTTGTTAGCTGAAAGAGTGTTCATATTTGAATGCCCTCGAAAACAATTTGTAAGCATGGCTCAAGAGAATATAAGAACGGTGTTTTTTCAATAGGAAATTGGCTACCTTTTTGAAAAAAAGGACTACGGCGTTCCGACTCCAGTAGTGCCAGTATATGGGACGGAATCATACTACTTTGAGAGCTCTACTAACATAGGAATTTCTCCGGCTTTTAGGAACTCTATTGTAATGCCATCTTCACCCGAAGTTTTGAAGTTGCCGAATTGTCTGAGTGCTATTTTAATCTCGCCCAGTTCGATGTCAGAAAACTAGTTCTTTGAGGTGGTGTATCACCGATTTCAATTAAATTTGGTATAGAGATACTTTGATTCTTGAGGAAGGACATAGGCTACTAAAGGGTAATTTTATCATTAGGCTACTAAAGGGTAATTTTATCGCAGTAGATCGCTTCACAGGGCCGCAGCGTGCTTACTGAGTGAAACAACTTTATTTAAACAATAGTTTACTTATTATTGTGAGACGCACGCTGAGTGTCGGATTGCTTCTTTAGAAAAGAAATGGGTGAAGAAGTTCGATCTACGCTAAATCTGAAACAAACTGAAGGCCCACGGACTTCTCGTACCGAAGAGAACGTTGCCGTTTCTGTTCAACGTAATCCAGATTTATCGAAGCGCAAACGTTCGGCTGAATTAGGGTTATCCTGCACACCATCACGCCCAATTTTGAAATTATACCAGATACTGTAGGAACTAAAACCTAATAATTCAAATTTGCACAAGTCGTGTGCCGAAACAATGTTAGAACGATTCAGTAATTTTGACAACATCTTATTTTTTGACGACTTTCCATTTTCACCTCAACGGACATATAAACAAACAGAATTGTAGGTATTGGAGTGGCGAAAATCCCAGAACCAAACACGAGAGGTCACTTCATTCTCCCAAGGTAACTGTATGGGCTGCAATTTCAGCAAAAGGAACCATTGAACCCTACTTTTTCAAAGATTCTCGCAGCCGTTCAGTTACTCTTAATTCTGCTGAATATGTGTAAATGTTACGGAAGTTCTTTGGACCGATGCTACTGAAATTTGCTGTCTACAATCGTAACACATGCTTTCAATAAGATGGAGCCACTTGGCACACATTCAATGAGTCCCTGCCGGTGCACAAAGGCATGTTTCCGGAAAAACTGATTTCCAGACGAGGTGACATTCCATGACCACCCAAACGTTCAGATCTATCCCCAGTAGACTTCTTTTTATGGGATTATTTGAAGAATCGTGTCTACATCAATAAACCAAATACACTACTTCAACTAAAAGAAAAATCAACGAAGATATGTTGGTGATCTCGCGGTCTCTTTGCCGACGAGTATTTAAAAATTTCGGTACTCGCTTAGAAGAGTGCAACCGTTGAAACGGTGGTCATTTAGACAATGTAATCTTTAAAAAATAAATTCCAACTAATTAGCTTTTACGTATATTATGTTTAATGTTATATGTCTTTCGAAGGAGCCTTATGTCGTCTATTAAAAGCTGTTGATGATGATGATAGTATGACTATTTTAATTTTTATAATTTACATTCATTATGTATCACTTTCACAATTAAGACGAATCTATTGATTGAGGTTTTGTTAAACCGATTACATGTATGGGTGTAAAAATAAAAAAATTAAACAGAGGCAAAAAATATTTTATATTTCACAAGTTCTAGCTGCTTTAACACAAACCAACAAAATACAAGTTTCGGAAATAGCTTACAATTTTGTTTCATACCCTCCCTATTCTGTTCCCTATTGAACAGACAATTAACTCAACTCTACATTACTAAATATTTACATATATTATAATAAACCTAAAAAGCTTAACAAATAACATCTACCACAAACTTATTCAATGCTTTTGTTCCTTTTTTGTTCAAACCTATTCAGTAAACGAGCTATTAAAGTTAATAATGCAAACTTAACAGTACATACAACAGCTTCATAATTAAATTATATACCGAAATTTATTTGTTAAAATTTGCTCTGCTAGAATATTATAATAGGAAATTATTTAAAAAGGTTACGATTTCTTCTGTTGCCCGACATTTGAAACACCACTCGTAGTGACAGGTAAAGTGGTGTGACCCGCACTTGGTCGCGATGGTTGTTTGTCAGTCGGTACTGCTACACACCACACTTACAATGTCTGCACACTATGTTTCCTTCCTACGGTGGTGATCGATATCATAACCTTTTTGAATAATTTTATCGCGAATAAATCCTGCTGTACAACAAAACTATGTGTAAATTACAATATTATTCTACACTATAAACTATAAAAGTAATTTGTTTTCTAGTTGTGTTTTTACATACCACAGCAATTTTTTCATTTAAACTAATCCAACACCTAATAACACAAAGACTAAGTAACAAACGCTGACATCTTAATTGACTTCTGGAGATCTTATTTAAGTTAAAACTTTAACAAGCATATATTTACTTACTTATATTTATTTTAAAAAAACATTAATACTTCAGCTTTTAAACGGAATCGTTTATCACCCTAAATATTTACCAAAGTATTGATTATGTTTTATTACAATAACCCAAATACCTCGTTGGTCTAGCGGCTAGCGTTTAGAACTGTCAATCAAGAGGTCTCAGGTTCGATTCCCGGATCGGGCTAAGTGTTGTTGGGTTTTTCTTACAAGAAATTATTCAATAACTATAAGATAAGAGATAAGAAGCTTGGCGATGTTTCACGACTGTCGATCTCGATTGTCATTAACATCTATGGCAATCGTTATTGCGAAGTCAGTGCCTTCAAATAAATAAAAATAAAATAAATTATTCGCACATTTGACAACAATGTCCTCTAGTTTAAAACTAAGCAGCTGTGCTATAAAACTAGACTGACTGATAGAATACATATATACTTTTTTTTTGTAAACACATACATATTATACATAGAAAACACCCAAACTTCGAAACAAATATTTACAGATCATACAAATATTTGAGCCAACTCGGGAATCGATACCGAGTCTTCAAGCACAGCAGTCGCATTGATCACCGCTGTACCACCGAGGTACTTAAATACACAAATATACGGACAACTAGTTTAACCTCCAAATTCCGTTCGCCCTCAGGGTTGCGAAGGACCGATACCAGTCAGAGAAGACTGATATTCAGATAATAGCCCACCCCCAATCCTCTTGGGATTAATAAAGGCTAGGAGGATAGTTAAAATAATCCGAGCTTTTTTTATTAATATAAGAAATAACTAATCTATTTATTTAACTATTCTATTTTACAAAACATCATTACTTTCAATTTGACTCGCTTGGTATATGCATATTATTTCATATCGATACCGCAACTTTTTATTACTATGATGTTTCAATAAATGATTGAATAATTCCCCAGGTGTAAATAGCAAATCACATTTAAAGCAACTTTGTTTTGATGTTTTCATTCTAGGATTACAACTTAGTAAATGTTTCCTAGCATTTAATTCTTCTAAAAAATGCAAGCCGCACCCACATTTGTATATTTTTTGTGTCATGTCATCGTTTATTAAATTATTTAAATCACTTTCTTTCTCGGTTTCTTCTTGCATTTCGTTTAAAGGGGTATCTACAACTACTATATTTTTAGTAAAACTGATAACGTTAGAATTAAAATCATCGTCAACTAGCTCTAAAAGATTCTCATGTAATTGTAAGTGGTCTACCATATCTTTGCTTGAGAAACGTAAACAACATTTAGGGCACTGAGATTCACTTGAATTGGATACACAAACATGCCTATTTACACTAGGCTTTGTTTTAAAACACAGTCTGCAAGTTGTACACTTATAAAAAGTAAAATCATAAATGGTTCCTTCGAAGGAAGGTTTTACTTTGTTGTCACTTTCGTAAGCCAACTTACCGAACATAACAATGAAGATTTTTTCAGTTTGGAACTGTTTTACCAGTTCATGTCTGTTAACATGAAGGTACAAATCTTTTTCATAAAATAGTAAACCACAATATGAACATTTAATTAATTCAAGACTACTGCACAAATGATCTTCACGATGTAATTTATCAATAACAGCTTTACAGCTTCTACACTGGTACAAAATAAATGTATCACGCGAAGAAAGCATCATCTGAATAAATTGGTAGTGTTTTTGTTTATTGAATAAAAATATTTTATATGACGCTTTGTTTTTGATGGGGTTTTGATTGTCATGAGTTTTTTCGTGACTGTTTTTATAACTTTTAGAGTAAAAACATAAGCCGCAGACAGAACAAGGGTGCTTTCGTACAACAATACAGTTGCTGCCAACATGTGCATACAATTCGCTAGGATCCACATAGCACCGACATACTTCACATTTATATAGTGTCGAATCGTTAAAGACAGAATGTGAACCGGGTTGTAATTCTTCCAGTTTAAGTCTGTATTCGAATTTATATTTGGAACGGTCAAGTATATTAGCTACTTGTTCGGCAGTTAATTTGTCAAAAATATGTTTAATCCATATATCTTTGTCGAAACGAATATAAAATGGATCGAATTTTATTTGCGTTGCAACGTTCTTATAATAATTGTCATCAGAGAGGTGATTACTGTGTCTTAATAGACTTTTTTTATTATCATAGTGGTCGTGACAATGCTCTACTGCTTTATCATACATATCAACTGTAGTCTGACATAAGATACATGTATATAATAAGGAAGGGTCGTTCATATTAATGTTTTTGGGGACATTTGAAATCAGATTTGGTGGTGATGAATTATTAGTGACACTAGTACTAGTACTAGTAGTACTACTAACAGTTGCTTCCACTTCCGAACTCGAACTTTTTATGTCTTTCACAGTGGAACTTAAAACGTTATATTTCTTTATACTTTTTGTCGATACAACACTCTTTGGACCATTATCATTGTCCGTAGTGCTAGTTATTGTGTCTTCCACGTTGCAATTTGCCTTCTTTTTACTACTCGGTCTAACAAAAGACAAGTTATAGCTATGAAAATTGACATGCAACTTAAACGCAGCTTCAGTAAGATGAATACTACAGTAGTTACATGTTATAGACTTCTGTTTAGCGCATATATGTTCTTTAACGTATTTTTTACCCAGGAAGTGTACCTGACAAATGCCGCAACTAGGATATTCCGGTATCGGAGGTCGAATTTGTTTTTCAGTTTTGATGTCATAAAAATAGAAAGATTGCAAATTTAAATTTTTGACTTTATCATGCAGCAATTTATGTGATACATATCCTCTAGATGTGAATATAAGACCACATTTTCTGCATATCCTAGGTATTATAAACTCACATTTGCCTTCGATGTGTGCTTGACTCCTTCCTAGGTTGCGTACGAAGCAACTACATTTAGAGCAAAAAGTGAGAGAGAATATTGATTTAGTTTGGGGCATCCGCTTTAAAATTTTATTCTGTGTGCTAGCATTATTTATGATATCTGATTCTATAAGAGTAAAATCACTTAGCTGAAATTTTTTACCTTTATGATTTAGTTCATGTAAAGCTGTATCATTTCTGTTAACTAAAATATCACACGTCTTACAGTAAGCTGAATTAGGAGTTTTTAAATCACACGTTGCGTAATGGCTAAAGTATTCCTTTTCACTAAAATGCACTGTGCATCTTATACATTTACATAAAACTCGGTCTAATGCAGAGTTACTTAAAGCATAGACAATTATATTTTTTGACAATAGATGTTGTTTTAAATGTACTACTCTATCATTAATTTTAAATATTTTATGACAGTCAGGGCATTTCCAATTAATGAATATTGACACATGTTCAGAATGTTTCTTTGATGCATTGGCAGTCAAAAAGCAAACTTCACACTTTAAACATTTAAACAGAACCGAGTCAAATGCTTTGTCATATGTATTTATCTTTTTATATACTCTTTCGCGATGAAAAATTGATACGTGAGTATTGTACCGCTGTACTTCATACGGCATTTTCATATTGCAGAACTGACATTGGGAATCAAATATAACTGTGTCTGCAGCAATTAGATTCTTTATATTATGACCTGCCATGTGGATACTATACCGTTTCCAATACTTCATATATTGAGAACATATATAACATTGGTATGCTTGTATCTTTCGCATACTGATAATATTTGTACGTTTCTCAACTGTATCCTGGTTATCACTGTTATTTGAAACAGAATCAGAAAAATCATTATTCCGATCATAAACAAAATTTTGACCAATTGATTCTGTTTCACTATTCTTCTTAGCAATAGTGTCTCTTTTTTTACTGGTAAAACATTTAGTATTCTCTATATGTTCATTTAGCTTTTTTTGTACATTCTCTGTAAGTTTTGATTCAATAAATACTTCACACGTAGAATAGGCTTTTTGTAAATCATTGTCAATGTTCTTACTTGAAGTGGAATTATTCAATTTAGTATCTCCCTTATTATGAATATTATCATCAGTTTTGCCTGGCGCAGTGTGTGCTCTTTCTACATTTAGACTGTCTTTGGCATTTCCTGAACCTACGTTATTTGGCTTCAAAACATCATAAAGGTGTTCAATTAGAGAACTCTGAGATTCAAATTTTGTATGGCAATGAAAACAATAATTATTTTCATCTGAATTCGTATTTCTTTCTGCCTGCAAAGCCTTTTTAGTTGTTGGTTTGAACAACCTTGATTTTTTAGTCAAAAAAGGTTTTGCTTCTTTGTGAACTGTTTTTAAATGTCTAACAAGATTACCTTTTGAACATAATGTAACACCGCATATGTCACACCGAGAATCGTTTGTACTGAATTTTAATATTTTTTTCTTTTCATTATTTTTCTTTTTATTTTGTCTAGTTTTTAAAGAATCAGTGCTTCTAATAGTGTGTATGTTTTTCCTATGGCAATTCAACGCGTCGATATGGGGGAACAATGTAAAACATTGTTGACAATATTGCTTGCTCCCCTTTAGAAAAGGCCATATATTTTTTAGTTCTATTTTCAATTGCTTTTTTTCGGTTCTTTTAGTCTCGGGCTGTGTTAAATTAGGCTTTGATCCTATTATAAAAATATTATTATTACGTGATTGTTTCACGCTTTTTTCATTCTGATTCTTAACAAAATCAGTTACTTGTTCGGGACTTGAAGGAAGGATATCATCAAAAGCATTACTGAGGTTATCATCACTATTTTCCAAAACATCATCAGCCAGAGAGTCAAGAAATGTTTTAAATCTTAGATGCACTTCTAGTTTACTATCTTTATCTATTTGTTGAGTATTCTTTTGAGAATTTGAGTTTTCTGCCCTGTATGTTACAGAGTCACCTTGTTGATAATCTGTTAATTCTACCTCTGCAACATTACCAGCAACTGCTTCTGAAGTGGAACTCTCAACAGCAGTATCTAATCCTGTTAAAAGAAGACTTTTATTTAAAACCATACAACTCTGACAACACTTATTTATAAAAGCACTAGAAAAATAATTGTAAAGACTGAGTTTTATTCAAGTTGTATATGAAATAAAGGGCTAAGGAAAGGAGTATGCCGCTAAGATGGAAGTTAGACATTAGTACAGACATTAGATATTAAACAAAACTTACAGATATCCTATCATAAATAAACCAGTTTCGGTGAAGATGGACTGGACATTTGCTTTGTTGTAAGCATAAAAATGGAGGAAACTGATGATCATACTCAAAAAAGGGACTTAGGATAATTCTTAAAGTAAGAAGATAGGTGGATGAACGAAAAATGACCTTGTAAAACTTTAGCTAGAAGTAATGGCAGATAAAGCTCTAGAAAAACTAAACCGTCACACAATTCAGTTTTTTTAGGTAAAGCCAGTTACACCAAAGTTGTTTTGTATGATAAACATAGTGATAGAGTTAAAACTATTGTACATTTCCTGCGTAGTAAACAGTTTGACTATAAAAACAGCTACACAGCAAAGAGAAGAAAACTTTAAAACAAATTCTTTTTTTTAACCTGTGGAAACCCCCTTGAGCCATCACCCCACCAGCGCTTGCAGCGGGGTGGTATGTCGGAATCAGATGGACTAAAACCAGACTGTGTGTCACAGGGTGCCTGAGATAGAACTAATCCGGGGACAATTGTTCCACACACAATGTTGTACACACAGTATTATTAGTATTACATAGTATTACACACAATACTTAGTCTGGCCATAAATACTGTTACACTTAATTATAAAAAAATATTACATTTGAATTTCGAATCTGTCATTTTTATACGATTGTTCATTGTGTTTTCTCATTTTGGCGCCAATACATTGTAAAATATTTTGCGATATTAAAATGGTGTGGGGTGATAAAGAGAACCGAATCGCTGTGATAGCATTACACAAAGTAGGTATGGAGCCAAATGCAATTTTTAAAACTCTCCATACACTTGGTATTAGTAAAATGTTTGTGTACCGGGCTATTAATAGGTACAATGAGACCTCCTCTGTTTGTGACAGAAAAAGATCTGGCCGTCCACGTAGTGTTCGTACGAAAAAGGTGGTCAAAGCAGTAAGGGAAAGAATTCGAAGAAATCCTGTCCGAAAGCAAAAGATTTTATCTCGGGAAATGAAGATAGCACCTAGAACCATGTCGCGTATTTTAAAAGATGACTTAGGACTTGCAGCCTATAAGAGACGCACTGGCCATTTCTTAACTGATAATTTAAAGAAGAATAGGGTGGTAAAATCGAAACAACTACTGAAGCGGTACGCAAAGGGAGGTCACAGAAAAATTTTGTTTACGGATGAGAAAATTTTTACAATTGAGCAACATTTTAACAAACAAAATGACCGTATTTATGCTCAAAGCTCTAAGGAAGCTTCCCAATTAGTCGACAGAGTGCAACGTGGACATTATCCGACTTCAGTGATGGTTTGGTGGGGTGTTAGCTATGAAGGAGTGACTGAGCCATATTTTTGTGAAAAAGGTATCAAAACATCGGCACAAGTGTATCAAGATACCATTCTTGAGAAGGTAGTTAAGCCCCTTAACATCACCATGTTCAATAACCAAGTATGGTCCTTCCAGCAAGACTCGGCGCCGGGTCATAAAGCTCGGTCCACGCAGTCTTGGTTGGAATCGAACGTTTCGGACTTCATCAGAGCTGAAGACTGGCCGTCGTCTAGTCCCGATCTTAATCCGCTGGATTATGATTTGTGGTCAGTTTTAGAGAGTACAGCTTGCTCTAAACGCCATGATAATTTGGAGTCCCTAAAACAATCTATACGATTGGCAGTGAAGAATTTTCCCATGGAAAGAGTGCGTGCTTCTATTGATAACTGGCCTCATCGTTTAAAGGACTGTATTGCAGCCAATGGAGACCACTTCGAATAAGCTTTTTATATTTTTAATTGTTTTATATTTATGTATTAAACTGACACACTGTAAAAGTAATAAATGTTATTTGCAGTTAACAATTTTCTTTTTTCTTTATTACAATATTTATGGCAAGACTAGGTATTATACCCCTCCTAACACCCGCTAGCGTTGGCACCACGTTCGGATAACCTACCTATTTGGGCGACGCACACGCAGACGTCCTCTCCTCGCGGTTGGCTTCTGTATCAGATGAAGGCAAAACCTGTCCCGTCTACCCGCGGGCGATATTGACACCATCCATGGCTCTTAATATTCTACGCAACTACTCAGTAAATTTGTCCGCTACGACCTCAATGATGATCTCAATGACTCCGCCGATGTCCACCTCTGTGGACTCCAGCGTGTCCATAGTCGTACTTGAGTGATCACCGTTCGACTGATTGGTGGACCTGCAACGCAATCGCTCCAATGTTCTTGTTCAACAAGCAAATTGACTTCTGCGCGCACCACCCTGATAGGATTCCCAATGAAACATACCTCCTCGTTAGACGAGAAGTCTTTTGTAGTACCAGACTTTCCTTTCCTACTCTTCTCCTTTTTTCTATCCTTTTTAGAGAACTAAAAGTCGACTTGGGCAAAGATTTCAAAGAGCCCAATATCCGGGCAACCGTAGATTTGTGCCTATCCAAAGGGTCCCAGGTACCTTGGCTGAGTGTGTTTGCAACTGAACTAACCATCAGCCACACACCAGTACACGGCATTTGGGGTATTTTTTTAAGAGATGTTCTTCCTTGCAGTCCGAGTGGCTAAGCCAAGACGACTCTACTCGCCCGCAGGTAGAGTCGTAAGACATAATCACATTTCTTTCGAGATTACAATATGGTGATGGTAGCAGGAAGACGAAGTCTCCCACTGCCTGCTCGGCGACAGTGTCAGTTTTCCTTTCTCCAACCAACGCTGATATTCTTTGACCTTTGTGATTATTTAACAAGGTTTTCCTCCTCATTGCTCCGAAAAGCGAAGAGCCAACAGAGGAATCCACAGATCAAGCCTTGACCGAATGGCCAAAGTAAAGTACCTCCTCTTCATGCTAGAATATTAGGTGTTGAAAGTCATACCTTTCTTCAAATGGTACAGGAAAAAACAGCATCATTGCCAATGTTACCACGGTGCACAGCATATACGTTTCCTAGCCCAGCTCCCCCTTGAAACAAACTCTATACCAATGCCTTTGGGTAACGTGGTATGGCAGGCCAAAATAAAATGTCCACTCTAAGGTATGTCTACTCGTATGTACAGGGGTGGACTGGTAAAGGCCATTGATGATGTTGACAAAACTGTTTGTACATAAACAGGGTCCATATAATTGAACATTACTCTAAAAATTCAATATTATAAAGCTGGAGAGTTTGTTTGTCCGGTTGACCTCACTAATCTCAGAAACTACTAGTTGGATTTGAAAAATTCTTTCAATGTTAGATAGCTCAATTAGTGATAACCTGAAAAGCAAACTTCCATTGCATGCACTGCGTTAATCATTAAAGTTATCCAAAATAACCTAGAAAAGAATTGTTCCCCTTTCAATGTCTAAACCAAGTCAGCGACAGCATATCTATCTTTTAAGATTGGTCTATTGGTCCACTACACACGTCTTTCTAAACAAATTTATTCTATTGTTTAACATCATGCTATGGGCAATAGATTCAGGTTCCGGGGATCAAACTGATAACATGTACGTCAATGTCGTCTGCGTATTTTAATCGTAAAATAGTGTTAGTGTTTTCGTGCTGTGAAACGTAAAAGCATTAAAACGAAGTTCTTTAACCACTACTAATATAGGAACAAAGTGAAAGTGCTAAAATTCGTGCGATAATTGTTGAAAAAACACCCTCGGAATTATAACCTAAAATTAGTCACGGTCATAGACAATAGACTCGTTTCAGTTTAATACCAACATTACACCAGTGTGACAGTGACTAGACAATAACATTCTCGACAGCAGTGCTGCCACTCAAGAAAAATAAAAGCTACCAACCAGTGATACCACACAAGAAACGAAATTTCCCTAGCCATGGATAAAAACAAGGAACTACTTCTAAACAAACTCGACGAGACATTTAAAAACCAAACCGAATTCATAACACGCTCCGTAACTAAGAGCGTCATGGAAGCTTTAGATGAGAAAATGAAAACTATCATGGAAGAAAATACTAAACTCAAGGACAAAATTTTAGAAGTTGAATTTAAACTTAAAATAGTAGAGATAGAAAAAAGAAAAAACAATCTTGTCTTTTTTGGAATCAATGAAAATATTAAATTCGAAATGGAATTAGTGGATTTTATCAAGGAAATAATTTTGAATATGGGAGTTCATATGGATAGCCAAGAAATTAGCAAAGTATATAGAATTGAGCAGAAAACTGAAAATAAAAACCGTCCAGTGGTAGTCACCATCACAACTCAATGGAAAAAACATCTTATAATGAAAAATAAGCCTAACCTTCCACAAGGCGTCAACATAAAAGAGGACTACCCCAAAGAAATCCTAGACAAACGCAAACAATTACAGCCGCAAGTGGAAGAAGAAATAAAGAAAGGAAATATCGCCTATATAAAATACGACAAGCTCATTGTAAAGAAGTCAAAAGAAAATAGAGAGAAGAGGAAAAGAGAAACTTCCGACTCACCAAAGGCACCATTAGGAAAGAACACCAACAAGAAGGCAACAATGAACAACCCATTACCTACACTACCCAAAACATATACTAGAGAATTCATAAGACCCAACATACTAAATTATGTAGAAAGAGCAAGCTCTGATCCACAAATAAATCTCTCAAAAAACTAAATATGCCCCCGGACCACAGGAATCAAATGATAAATACACCAGCAATTAGTTATATACACAAACAATCAATTAACTGTCTTCCAGCATGGCTGGTCCCCACGGAAGACTTAGAACACCACCCTCTAACAAGAACAAAAAACAAAAGGAATGAGAACAAATTATACATAGCAACTCTAAATACCAGAACTTTACGAACACCAGAATCTTTATTGGAACTTGAAGAAGCATTAAAGGACCCAAAATGGGATATATTGGGAATTAGTGAAATGAGAAGAACAGGAGAAGGTATTGAAGAGCACCAGGACTACGTGTTATTCAACAAAGGAAGCATCGAAGGAAAAGGAGGGGTCGGATTCATAGTTAAAAAGCACCTAAAAGAACACATAATAGAATTCATTGGAATTAATGACCGAACTGCCATACTTAACATCAAATTACCTAACTTCAAGAAAAAACATGGACAATTATCCAAGCCTATGCTCCTACGGCGCAAGCAGATGAACCTAAACATGAACCTTTTTACAACAACCTTTCCCAAGCTATTATAAGTAATTACTCAAAAAATAAAATTATTATACTAATGGGAGATTTTAATGCCCCAATTCCCACTTGGAATAAAACAATGTAAAGAAGAATATGTGTTGGAAAACTTTGGCTACGGTAAAAGAAGCAAAAATGGACAAAGATTGGTTGAATTCTTATTAGAACACAATTGCACCCTCCTAAATAGTATATTTAAGAAAAACAAAAACAACAAGTGGACCCGGATCTCTCCAGACGGGAATTATAGAAATCAAATAGATTATATTGTAAGCAGCCATCCAAATCTATTTACAAACACAGCAGTTATATCAAAATTAAACTTTTATACCGACCACCGCATGGTAAGGGCGTCACTCAAGACTATATCACCCAAAGAATCCAGAAAGTTTGCTATACATGACACACTCCCGACATGCAGCACAGAACCCAACAAAACAATGCAGAACTCCTTGTCAATACTCAGCAGAGAACTATCAGAAACTGGTGCAATAGATGTAAAGACAAGTTACAAAAAACTACAAAATAAAATTACATGTCAAGGAAACCAAAAAAGGACACAACATAAATACAGTTTAAGCAATTCAACACTACAACCTATAAAAGATAGAAAAAGTTTATTTGACTGCAAAACAAGGAAACGACCATCCAAAAAATAACTGACTTAAGCAAAAAAATCAAAGAAGGCACCAAAAAGGATGGGAAAGTCAAAAGGTTACAAACCCTAGAAAAACATATAGCGAGGACGGGAGGAACTAGAAAAGCTCTAAAAGAACTCCGAGAATCAAACCAATGGATCCTGAAATTGAAAACAACCAAAAAAATGTAACAGGCAGAAGGAACATAAATAAAATAGCTACAAAATTCTACCGCGATTTACATATATTCCAACCAAGACACCACTACACATGTAAGCCGAGAAATCCTAAATTATAGTATGCTCTTAGTGAATCCAGAATGTGATATATTACCCAGTGAAACTAGGAATGCCATACTAAGCCAAAAGTTAGACAAAGCACCAGGTCCTGATAAAATCACAAACGAGCTACTGTGAGGAACGATAGAAGAACTGGTCCCCATTTTAACTCAAATTTTCAACGGCATCCTGAGATCGGTATAGGTACCAGAACAATGGGAGACATCCCACATCATTCTCATACATAAGAAAGGACAAAAAGATGACATAGGGACTAACTAAACTAACTAACTACAGGCCAATAAGTCTGATGTCTAACATATATAAAATTTTCTCGAAAATTATTTTACACCAAATAAGCAACATACTTGATGAAAACCAACTGAAGGAACAGGCTGGTTTTAGGAAAAAATTCTGCATGATGGATCACATTCACACAGTAAAGCAAATTATGGAAAAATACAATGAGTACAACAAGCCGCTATACATGGCTTTTATCGACTATTGTAAGGCATTTGACAGCATTAGCCACTCAGCCAAATGGGAAAGCTTACGAAATCAGGGAATCCCGACAGTGTACATAAACACCACTAAAAACATTTATTCCAACAGTAAGGCAAGAGTACAACTGGAAACCTTGGGTGAGACATTTCAAGTAAAAAGAGGCGTCAGACAGGGCGACCTGTTGTCCCCAAAGCTGTTCTCGGCTGTTCTCAGCTGGAAAACATATTTCGAAAGCTAATCTGGGACCAACATGGATTAAATATTGATGGACAAAAATTAAACCATCTTAGAATCGCTGACTGTTTGAAGAACAACCAGGTATCCTGGAAAAAACGATATGAGATCTAAATAAAGAGAGTGAGAAAGTGGGCTTATCTATGAATATAAACAAAACGAAGCTACTTATAAATTCAAACAAATATGAAGTGAAAATTAGCAACCAACCTGTTGAATATGTAGATGAATATATCTATTTAGGACAAATCATCTCACATACAGACACAACTATAAAAGAAATCAAAAAACATATAGCTAACGGCTGGAAAAGATATTGGTCACTGAAAGAGATTATGAAACCCATAGATTTTAGTATTGGTATCAAGAGGAAGGTCTTGAATACCTATGTTCTCCCATGTATTACTTATGGGTGTGAAACCTGGGCTCTCAATAAACACCATAGAAACATGCTGCAACACTGCCAAAGAGCTATGGCACGAAGTATGATTGGTATTAAGAAACAAGACAAGATACGAAACACCATCATAAGAAGTAAGACAAAAGTCACAGACGTACTTACTAGGATAGATAATTTGAAGTGGAGATGGACTGCTCACATGTTGCCCAGTACACAAGAGAAGTGGAGCAACACCTTAACACACTTGTACCCAAGAGATGGGAGAAGAAACAGAGGAAGACAAAGCAAGAGATGGGAAGATGTACTAAAACTGACGTCAGGCCCAAAATGGAGAAGGGTTGCTAGAGACAGAGTACAATGGAAATTGTTGGAGGAGGCCTTTGCCAAGAGGCACACTGAACTCAGAGATGTTCTATAACTAAAGAGACAACCATAATACAAAACAAAGAAGAAAGCAGTTCAGGATAAGAGGCTTATTATTATTATTATATGGGCAACAGATTGTGCAGATCAGCTAGTTTTCTTATTAATGTTAAGTTAAACTTTATTTACCTTCCTCATACTGTGATATTTCTTTTTTTACAATGGACAGGTCAGGAAATATCTTCCTGATAGTTGGATTGTCCAATAGATCATGTTCTTCAATATCAATTTCATCAGACATGACGTGCTGTAAATTAGTTCAGAATTATTTTTTCGTAAAACAAATCATCATTATTAACATTTTTAAGGACTTTATTAAGCCTATTCATTGAAGAATTGAATTATGTATCTTCTTATATTATATTGTTATTATTTGAACACTTAAATACCTAATTTACTACTTACATGTAATCAACTAAGTTGTAGTCGAGTCTGGAGGATAGCAATGTCATAAATATTTATTAAATTCACGAATAGTGCGTTCAAATCGTTTCTAGTAATTATGTTTGATAGCAATAGAACGATATAACATTTAAGTTGCGGAAAGTATAGCAAGCCTTTATATTAAATATTATGTACTACTTCGTGGCACTGATCATTTATTATGTTTAGTGCTAAATTAGCACACTATAAACAAGTATAAACCTCTGGTGCAACAGTAAAAAAACACAAAAAAGTTCTTGAGATTTGACAGTTCATGAAAATAATGTCAATCTCCCCATGGGAGTGCTAGAGACGATCCGTTTGACTTACTTACTCGAGCTGTGCTCTACTTATTACTTAAATTCTCGTTAAGCTAGTTTTGGACTTATAAATGAAATCTTCTTAAATATTTCTGTTTCTACATTCAGTAACATGTAAATAATTATGGGAATTTATTTAAAACATAAAAATGTCCACTTCCAACTTCCACTTGTTCCAAATTCAAAGACATCCTAGTTACTTTACTCATTGACAAAACATAATAATACAATGGCCACTCATTTAGTAAGTTTTTTTATGCTGGTCACTCTAAGCCCCCTCTTTACTCCTCCTCACCTCACAGCTGATCAAATGTCAAGAAAATGGAGTTTTGTTACGCATTTTATAATTCAGATTAGAAAAAGTTTCAATATGAAATTAAATAACATTATTTTTATAGCCTGCTCGGGTTAGAATGGATAGTACAAGTCCATTTCAACCTTGGACTGCCGACGATAGTGCGAAAAATGTTAAAAATGAAAGAGAACTAGTGGATGACGCGAAACTTCATCGGGAAAATGTCAATCATCCAAAACATAGGCAAACTGCGTCTTACAATAAAGAAAGTGTCGCTGTTTCAAGCAACGCACCGGGATCATCGAGCGCTGCGGCCCCCGGCGGCGCCGAGCCCGCTCAGGGCAGCGAGTCCAACATGGACTCTAGCAAAATAGCTTCTATGCAACAAATCGTCGAGAACACTCTCAGGTAATGCTAACAAACCTAAACTAGACTAGGAAACTCTACTGCGTTCTCATATACACATGATTTATCAGCAAATATAACTCAACAATGATAGTAGGCCACTGTTATCAGTAAGACAGCTGTTGAGGGTGTTGTACACACATACTTCAACTAATCACTTTCTATTCAACACTTGTGCTATAGTAGACAGTCATAATTATTTTAGTTACCTAGTTCACCATGAACAATCCCTTCTTATATCTTTGGAGATATACATTTTAAGATGTAGTCCTTACATGATGAATTTTGATAATAATTTCTATTTATATACCATACATAAATGCCTGTCAAATGGTAAATGAATTTAATGTCTTTCAATCAAATAGCTTTTTTTATCACAATAATAATAAATAAATTTTCTGTTGTGCAGTCAAGAGGGACGGCAGAGGGTAGCTCAGCTTTTAGAGGCTGTAGAGGCACTGAGTGGTGCTGAAAGACTACTTTTATACCTACGGCTGCCAACTGGAGTCGCACAACATGACCCTTTAAAACAACCGATTAATCCGCTGGGCTCAAGGTAAGCACCTTGTATCTGTTAGAAATATATAAATGGCAACAAATTTATGTGATGATAAAACTTTGAAATTGAAATAAAATAAAAATGGTCCTTAATTATTCACTGGCCAGCATCTCTTTTCCAAGTCTTCCAAGGAGAGGCTTAGGTCCAGCTGTGAACTATTAAAAACTGGTGATGATGATGATGATGACAATGCTCATAAACCAGTTTTCTGTACAGACAGCCAGTCAGTGTACAGTCAGCATTTATTAATGTATAAAACAATGTTTCAGGGCTGAACTTCAACAGACTGTAACTTGGATACAGACCCATTTAGAAGTTGACCCTGACGTATCATTACCTAAACAGGATGTCTATGATGAGTACATGTGAGTATTCTTTTAAAAAAATTTTTTCATCACAGCAAATATTTTGTTATTGATAAATTATTTTATGGCTTGTAAATATTTTACTTTACATTTTATGAAAATAATAATACTTAAAATAGTAATTTTATACAGTAATACAGTAAGTTATATTTACTAGGCAGAATTAAAATAATTTAAGACATCAAAACCTTGCCATTGCCTTTATTAAAAAAGTAGTTTCAGTGTTGGAGGAAAATGCATGTAATTTGAATATATGCAATAGGGTGTCCCTTATATGACAAAAAAAAATTTTTTTTCGAATTTCGAAATGCATACCCTCTATAATTTTTACTAATGCTATAAGACACTTAAATATAAAATTTTATCAATCTAGCATAATTGCAACCAGTGCCGACCGAGCTTCAAAGTTTAGTAAAAAACGTGTTTTGTCCTAAAATTTCAGTCTGCTATAATTTCACTATAAATGCAATGAATTAAGTGAATAAAATTAAATAATAAATTAGATGAACATTAATCTCTAATTAAAAACATAAAGAAATAAGAATCATTCAGGGTAACTTCTTTTTAGAGTAGTTTTTTTGCAGTCTGGATACAATTTTAGATGTTCCTGGACACAGCGCAGCAAGAACTGTTTTTGTTCTTCTTCAGCCGTGATAAGTCCGTTAAAATCTTGCATTAATTTAACAGCCCTTTCAGCAGTATCATTTACAACTCTCAAATAACTTATTCTTCTTTTAGCCTCCAGAAAAGCAGCATTGTTATTCCAAGAAGATACATCTTCCTTTAGAAAACTGTCGTCAATCTGCAGTCGTGATAAAAATTGTTTGCTCTTTTCCGATACGAAATCATCCAGTGCTTTGTCTACAAAAAAATAAAAATAAGTTAAATAACAAATAATAATCAACAACAATTTTGAAAATAAATAAATAAGTGTTGGACATTGAAATTGAAATCCAACAAAAAGTCAATTTAACTTACCAAACAACTTTTGAGTCAGTTCTTCCTTCGACGGGTCATAGCGTTTGCTAAAATCCGAGATTTTGTCCCTGTTGAAGTTGGCAATCATCTTCTTCTTAGTTTGGTTGTCAACTTCATCATCAAATAGTGATAGAATGACTGTCTCTTCACATAAATACCACAAGTGATGGCTGAACTTGCTTATAGAAGCTTTAGAAATTGTTGCGTCAACTTTTTCATACTCTTTTAACATCTTCAAGAAGCGCAAATCTTGATTAGGTGCTTTGGTCACCACTGAACTTTCGAGCCAAGGTTTAACATACAATATTACGAGAAATAAGCAAACATCTTGTAGAGCCTTTTTGTCCTTCGCAGTTACTCTGCATTGTGACTGAAGTAAACATATTTTTAAAGAATAGATCGCTCTCGCCATCCAGCGTGCCTGATGTATAGCTCCGGGGGGCCTTAGTTTTAATTTTTCCTCTGTGTCTCCTCCTAAAAATATTACGCACAGTTCGACCAATTCGCGGTAATCATCTCTTACAAAACCTTTATCTAATTCTGCCTTATAAAATAGTAACAACGCTTGAATGTCTGTCTCGACAACCGGTGCTTTTACGAAATTAAGAGATGGTTCAATTTTAGTACAATCAATGTTTTTCCAATTTTCTTGGAACTTTTTGAACATCGGAATATCTGGGCTACTAGTAATTTGCTTAATCTTGGTTTCAAAGACAGCTTTTAGGACCAATTCATAAACATGATGACGACAGGCGAAAAGCAACAATTCTCTTCCTAAAGTTTGCTCCAAAATAGCACAAGCTCCATTGAAACGGCCCATATTGGAAGCTGTTGTGTCGCAGCACATTATTTGCACTTTATCATAAAGGTTCCAGTCAAAGAGAGCTGCTGATACAGCCTTCGCTTGATGTTTTCCAGAAGAACTTTCTAGTTTCGGCACTGCAAGAAGCTGCTCTCTATCGTCAAATGAAGCTATAACTGGCAAGCGTTCTTCTTTTGAACTCCGTACATCCAACCCCGGTAATAGTTTTCCATCCCAATGAACTATGACTATGTCGGGTACATTGTTTTGGAAGTTAGATTTTATTGCTTCTGCCCTTGATTTTCTAGTTTCAGTACGAATTCGCTGAATCGAGGATTTGTTAATACAGAAATCATCGCTGCTCAGACCAAGCGCTTCTATCACCGCATTAAGAATGTAAACGGTATCTCTAATGCTTAACTGGCATCGATCTAAAGCTGCAACTAGTTTAGGTGTTATAAGATTCTTTCTACCTCTTTTTGAACTTTGTTCATGGCAGGGAACGTCCGGCAAGCTGAGTTCAGAATTCAAGATCTGTTCTTCGTCTGAATCTTCTACACTGTCTAAGTTATTTGTGGTGGAAGTAGATGCAACAGCTAGTGATTCTCTTTGTCTTACAATCCTTTCCTCTTCTTCCAATCGTCGTTGTCTAGATCTTTGTTCTTTTTCCGCCAATTTTTTATCTACACCACCTAAGCATCCCGGTCGACCTGGCTCTCTCTGTTTCATTAAAAATAATTTATCTTCCTCTTTTTCATTCTCTCAAAAGCATCAGCATGTGCAATATCAAACAAATTATCAAGATTAATTATAAAATTGTTCTCACGACTCTTAAACGTAATCTGAGTTTTCTTACAATTTTTTTGCAACTCTCTCCAAACATGATATAAATCAATAAGTTTCTTCACGCAGTTAGGAAATGCCCTTGTTGGAATTCTTGCTTTTTCCCAATATATGATGCACTTCCTAATCACAAGATTTGCACTTTCACTAACAGTCAATTTAACCTCACGAATATTGTAAAATAGGACTGAGAGAACTTGTCGATTAGATGGTAATTTTGCACCATTTATTTGGTAGCTAGTCAATCCGATAAGAAAAATATTTTGTTTATCACTCCGTAATTCCACCGACATGTTTACGCACTAAACAATGAAGCACTAATAGTCTCAAAAATCACGTACGAAATGGCAAATAAAACATGTCGTAACAGGTCACTGGGCAGTACTTCAGCAACTTGTATCGACAAGTTTAAATAGCAAGTCGGCACGGGTTATCGTTTATATATCGAACTAATATTTTTTTCTAGACAATATAGGGTTATTACGAAACTTTTAAGAAGGTATGCGTAAAAAAATAACGAACTTGAAATTTAAGGGACACCCTAATATGCAATAATAATTATGTCACAGTATGTGACAAGTATCATTATTAATGTTGCTCTCATGTAAGAATTAATACAAATAAATCTGTGTAGAATAACTATAAAATGAATATTCATACAATAATTGGCAGAGTAATATGAAAACAATAAAATATAGTAGTTTGTTGCAAAGAAAATCTTATGCTTACATATTTTAAGGGTTAATATGATTTTCATTATTTCAATATATATTATTAAACTTAAATAGTGTTTTCAACACGATTATTTACTTAAAACTATTAATGACATTATTTATGAAAGTGCGCGTGCGCAACACTGTACGCGGTATTATCTCCCACTATGGTATTATGTCAATAATTGTATACTGTAAACAAAGTTCATAAAGTACAAAAGTTTTATGAGTGTGTTTGCTGGCTAGTCTTTTTTTTTAGGCTATACTTAGTCTTTTTTTTAGGATAGTAGAACTATATTCGAAAAATGTACAATTTAAATGCGTGTTTAGATTTAAAGGATCGAATTGTAACATTGTTAGGCTTAATTTTTTTTTAATTTTTGACAAATCTTGTTTGAGTTTGCCCATTTCTATATAGTTCAATTACCAACTATATAGAAATGGGCAAACCATTTAACCCATTACAATAGTATTCTAGGTGAATTTTCAATCTAATATTTCATTTTCTTGTTTTGACAGAGCACATTGTATGAGCAGCAATATGAAACCTCTTTCTACTGCAGATTTTGGAAAAGTCATGAAGCAGGTATACCCAAGCGTGCGACCGCGACGACTCGGGACTCGCGGCAACTCCAGGTCGGTTCAATATTTCTTAATGCTGATGTTACCCAATCTAATTAGAAATTTTCAAATTTTAAATTTGTCAACTTATTAAAACTGACTACACTTTGCGTGCAGCTGTTGTAATATGTTCATCAAAAAGTAGCCCTATTTCTTATTCTATGTAATCTATCTTTGTGCTAAAGTTTATCCAAATTCGTTCAGTTGTTTTTATGTTAATGAGTAACAAACATCCATACAAACTTTCACCTAATAATATTAGTGAGATAAAAAAAAACATTAATGTTGTAATTAGTGGCTCGAGCAGTGCTCACCAAAGAAGCCTATTGCGAGGTCAAAACTGTAAGAGATGAAATTAGTAAATATATCCTATGCAATCGATAATAAAATAAACTTTTATCTTCTGTCTATCTAGATTATTTTTATCATAGTAGTCTATCAATAATTCTTACTCCTGAAAAAGAAATTTAGTGCCATTGGATTGTGTGATATTACAATAGGTAACTAAAAAGCTATGATTAAGATAACTTAATCTTATTATCTCCATCGCATTAATCAATCACTGATATGAGCTTAATATTATAGAATATCTTGATAATGACTTTCGGATATGTAATATAATGTTTTAATCTTCACCTATTTTACAATTCATGATTTGAAATAAGAATGACAATACGACTATTGATCGCGGTAAGCCGTAATTGAACTATAATTCTTTTTATTTTTAAATTTTGTATTTTTAAAGTATGATACATAGTATGAAAAGGTGCGCAGTGGCTTACAGTAGGTTCGCCATCTTATCATAAGTATTAAAAACTACGATATCGCAGTGAATGTATTTAGGTATTATAATAAGTCCCCCACCACGTCTGTCTGAAAGCGATAAAAGCCGAAAAGGATTTTCATCTTTTTTACTATCGATGAAAAGAATGATTCATGAAGAATTTTTTTGAAGATCGTTATTCAATGGAAATAAATAAAACCAAAGGGCCTCCCAAAGTGGACTACTCTGCCTGATGAAAAGCGCGAATAGGATCCAAGAGTTTTGATCACAATACTCATTGCAAATGCAGACAATGCAGTATGGTGAACCACACTATGGCGACTTAACTTAAAGCTATCTCTCACTTCTAAAGTTAACTAAAATATTGCTAAAAAACTAGAACAGGCGTAACATATTAGATATACCTTGAAAATTATGCAATTCTTTTAAGATATAATTATTTTCTAATCTTTATTTTATAATTTGGGGTCTTTTCTGTGCTTGATGTACCTATACCAAAATGAACTCTATTAAATTTTAATATGCTCATACATGCGTGCAAAATCAAGGCAGATTAGTCAACAAGTAGTTAGGTAAAATTTAAATGCTATTGGTTGAGAAGCACATCATTTGAGAACTGCTTGACCAATTCGGCTACTATTTCACTCACACATCAACAATAACATCTATCTGGTCAGCAAAACAGTAGTGTAGGTGCATTAGAATATGTAGGTGAAAATAAAGCATGACCATATTTACAACTACTTCGTCAACAATGAGTTTTATTACGACGACCACACACACACATATACATACATATTTATTATAGTATAGTATAATAAATACAGCATAGAACTGGAAAATGAGTAATCTATACACGTGTAGACTACTACGTCCACATTGCGTAAATATAGCACACTGTCTGTTCATGACAAAGTAGCTTTAAGTATTTTATTGTGCATAATTTGGAGAAACTGTGGCATTGGCCTTGTTATTCATGAAACTTCAGTGGTCTTCTATGGCCTTCTTAAAAAGTTCTACTTCAACAAATTATTTTGTCTTTTATACTTCAGCGATACCCGAAAACCCAGTCAAGTAGAGCATATTTAGCCGTCAAAACACATTTCAAACCTACCTAATATATATTACAATTTCCAAAGTGGTTTTTACTTAATCGGGTATCTGCTGATAAACTCATGTACTTCGTCCATGTTTCGCCGATTATGCAACGAGTGTTAATAAGACTTATCAATTTCTTTAAGTACCCACGAGATAAGGCTTTGTGTGCTGTTAAATACTTCCATATAAAATTATTTATCTATTGAAACTTGAGACGTTTGTCTTAATTACTTGAATGACATAATATATAATTGCCTTTTCACACTTGTAATGCAGCCCACACATTAACGACATTTAAAGTAGGAGGTATTGTATGTTTATGTTGCCGCATTTTCCTTATGCAATCTGAATTCATAATTAGCTAATATTTAATGTAATACACCTATTTTATAGTACGGGATTAAAACATGTATAATATATAAGCACAATTGATTAGAAACTCGTAGTACGAAAAATGCTAAAAAATTGAAGACTAAACACGCCCTTCATTATTTTATGGACGAATTTTTTTATAAACTGACAACTCTTATTATATAACTTAAAAAATATACACTTTACAATTTCCTCAATAAGATTTATTATTATAACCAAAGAACTATTCTATTTAATTTCTAAATGTGATAACAGGCAAGTCCTCTAACCTACCAAATAAAAAATGTGTAGGAATTAATCTGTTAAAAAGTTCAGTCGTAAATGTTTCTGATAAAATAACTACTTGATAAGTGATAACCTTTGCAGCATAAGTTGATATGACTCCCAATAACTTCTGTGTGATATAATGATAAGAAAATCTAAATAAAATATCACATCTGTTCCCCCACGTGCGTTTCGACTTATATTCATAGAATGCTTATAGTAGTGTCTAAGATAGTAAATAGATAAATAGTAATAAATAAATATTTCGGACATTTCACACAACGCAATCTAGTTGAAAACTACGCAGAGCTTGTACTATGCTGACTAGACCGACTATCAGACTATCAGTAGACTTATATGCTCTTTTTTTTTAATAAATATATATTATACATAAAAAACAGACAAATATTTGGTTCGATCCGGGTGTCGAACCTGAGGCCTCAAACACAGCAGTCGCATTCGCTAACGTTGCGCCACCGAGGCAGTTAAATGTTCCATACGTTCGGCACTGATTGTTGTTATAAATTTATTCAAATTTAAATATTTTTTTTTATCTATGCATTGCCTGTAAAATAATTGTCCAAAACAATTCCGAAGTAACGTTTACTTTAAATCAATCAATTTGACTATTCATCTTAGACTAGACCAGTCCACGTTCAGTATTATATCAAATTTGTTAGCATTCCGTCGTCTCATTTCCGTATGCTTATTTAGGTAAAACATTATAAAAAAAGCCACTAGCGCATCTAGATCATCTGAGACGGTACCGGCATGGATAACAAAAACTTATATCTATTTCTCTCTACTACATTGATGTATTAGAATGAAAATATTGTCGCCACTTGAATTTAATAGAATACAAACAAAACGTAACTTTTATTAAAATAGAGGTCCATTCATTTTAGATAACTTAGAAACTTACAACTTCATAAAACCCGATTAAAAAATTAATGAAATAATAAAAATTGAATTACACTTTAAAAACTACTAACTACTTTACTGGTACATTTATTTCAGTAGGAATATAGTATAGTATATATGTATGTGTATATATAGTAGTAGAATATATATATAGTAGGAATATATGTTACTGTTATCGCCGGCTAATAACATATTTGTAATATAGACAATTTATCTTGTTGTATTTGTCTGATTATTGTAAACGGTATCTATAACTATAAATGATGCAAATACAATGCAATCCCTAATAAATCATTGTGTTACAAACAAGTTAATTAAAAATAAAAAACTTTAAGAGATGTTTGTTGAATTGCACTTTAAAAAATGGAGATACTTAAAATAATAGCCCTACTGGTACGTTTATTTCAGTAGGAATATATGGAACAGAGCAAGATATCACGGTGATAAGCTCGTCAACTGTTATCGCCGGCTAATAACATATTTGTAACACAGACAATTTATCTTGTTGTATTTGTCTGATTATTGTAAACGGAATCTATAACTATGAATGATGCAAATACAATGCAATCCCTAATAAGTCATTTTGTTACAAAAAAGTTAAGGTTACAATTCAAACAAAATTTACTTTATATTCCAATATTTAATTTCGTTACTTTGATCGAACCTAAATTAAAAAAAAACATTTTTTTTAGATAAAGCACTTCAAAATTGAATATGTACCAAAAGAGTACTGAAAAAAAAGGTTAAAATAGCAGTATAGATAAATATATTCCGGAATATGAATTGAACTAAATACATTTCAATATATAAAATAATTAACAATAAAGCATATTATCTATTACAATCTTATAATAAATAAGATAAAATAATAGGTACATAATACAGAAAACTTTCCGGGATTAAATTGGCATTGCTTGGGGTTGATTAGAGAACTTATCTGCAGTAAAAGTAAAAGATGTGATAACTAATTACTTGATAGATTAGACGCCTGAGGCAGACATGAGTGTTATTACAAAGATAACAAAGAATAAAGATATTTTTGTCTAATTATACGCTGACGGGCTCATAAATTGCATCAATGTTCAAGACGCCTTTAAAGTAAAGGCGTATTACTCTTCAGTCGTCTTCTTAAACGAGCTTGCCTGTGAGCTGCAGACAGCTTTTAGACTATTTACTAGTCTAAAAGGAATGATGAACGCTTCCTTAAGCCTCCTTATTCAGCTCTTTTTTGATATTTACGGAAGTGAGCAGACGATTCCATACGAGCCCTTGAGGCGTAGAAACCCTTGACTGGTTTAAATTTAAATTTCTAGTAACAGTTCGTTGATCTAAGTCTTTCCGCACCAATAGTACAATTTGGCCTGTTCGGACGAAGTATCTATATTTATGGGAACACAACTTTTGTTATTTAAAAGACTAATATAATAACAGTAATAATAACACAATAAAAAAACAATAATGATTTATTTCAAACTTTACATACCGTAATAACACACGGATTTGTAATAAGTTAAATTATTACATAATTATGATAAAGTATACAAGACAACATCATTACAAGGAAAAGGAAACCTTGAAACAAACTCTATTCCAACCCGTCTGGCCAGCGTGGAATGGTAGGCCAAAACCTCCCTGCTAAGGAGAGGCCTATGTCCAGCAGTGGATTGTAAAAGGTTGTTGATGATGATGATTACATAATAAATTAAATATCTTTTACTGTAGTTTTATTGTTAAATTGTGTTTTGTTTTTATGATTAATGCAAAGTCTCGACATTTTCATTTAGTTTAATCTAAAAATATAGAATACTTATCAAAAATATTAATTCAAAAGACCTTTGAGGCAGTTTTTGAGTCCGGCAATGTATATTATATGATATATTCTTAAACTTACGATTATTTCCAATGTATTTTTCAAAGTCATTAATAAAATGAGAGAGAAGAAAGATATAGAAAGTAGATACATTGGAGGCATTATTGCTAAAAGCAACATCTAACAGAAAACTTTTGGATGGAATTAAGAATAAGGTCAAAAGGGAATCAATAATCAGTAGTCGAATACCTTCATAAACATTTTATAAACTTGATTACGTTTTTGTCAAATTTTGTAAACAAAACAATCAAGCTTGTTTTGTAACAAGTATCTACAAATGATACTTTATTGTTTTTATCACTGTCTAGCTGTCCTTACTTATGCTTAAATGATCTTCACTACAGTATAAATAGCTCAAAGATATTACAGCATCTCTCCTCATCGTCTTGCGTCACTTATTCCTTATACCTGTATCTTTCGGTATAGAAAAGTATACCTCATAAGGTATAGTTTGGATGGACACACTATTTAGATTTTTTTCTTTTAATTAATTTGGTAACGTAACCTAGTCGAAACGTTTTAAAAAGTTTCACCATTCTCGTAATATAAATTAGTTTTAAATTCAGTGTCGATCTATTATTGATCAAATGTTATAAAAACTACATCATATCATAGAATCTAAATTTTGAATGAATTTTTAGTAGTTCCTCCTCCGAGAGGAGTGGCAGGTAACGATATACTCGTACTATATATAATAATACATTCAACTAAGTATACATAATATGCCAATAATGTGAGTATAACATATAGAGACAACACATGTTTAGCAAAACTGGACGAAAAACTTCGGTACCTAGTGACTTTTAACTACAACTTTTAATGCATAGCTCTACCTATGTAGTTAAATATAATTAAACTTTACGCATTCCACAACATTTCTTGCCCTTAAATTTGTCATGCAGATATTTAAAATGGTTCCAGAGATAGGAAGATGTGAAATAGTTACACATTAAATTATAGAAAGACAATAATATTAGCATTACACGGGCGTAAGCGTAACGACTTGAGCTTTTGACGAAATTCTGAGATTTGATTATATCTTCAACAACCTTTTTTTTGCGATTTAAAATTTAGGAGATGCCCAAATTAGTATAGGTTTTTTTTTCTGATAAGATCTGGATGAATAAATGACAATCATGTAATAGTAATAAATTTGTGTAGCTGATTCTACAATTACTATCATATTACGATATAAATTATAATTTGGTCATTAATATAATCCATTGTTTCCGTGTGGTGACGGATTAAAAATACATAGTGTCACCACTGCTATTTATCCTGTAGATCTCGTAGAAGGCGACTAAGACGCAAACTTTGCAGAATAACATCACTGCAAAGAGAAGGAAAACTATACAAACCCTTTTCTTTTTTTAACTTTTTTTTGGTGTGTCGGAATCGGACCTACTAAAACCACACGGTGTGCCACTCTGCGCATGACATAGGAGGGATCTGGGAACAGCTGTTATTTCGACATTCAGTCCCCAAAAAAAAAAAAAAACTGTATACAAACCCTATACAAACCTGTCTGGCCAGCTTGGTAAATATAGTAGGCCAAAACCTTCTTTCTAAGAAGAGGCCTGAAGAGGATATGATAATCCATTCTTTTGATAATTTTTCCCCGGGTTCTTAAAATTATATCTACAGATCGTGTGCATAAATATTATACATTACAAAAAGGCCTGCACACGGCGTATGGTTTCTAACGATAATTACCGTTGGCAATATGTTAAGTAGACCTAATATACTGACAAGAATTTCGATAAATACATAAAAAAATATCAAGAATAGGATGGATACTGTGATTTTTATTGTCAATTCTGGTTCCTATTAAACTATCTTTGGTAACAAATAAAATAAGTTAGTGTAGTACAAGCACTTGAGATTTCTAGAAAGAAAAGACAATACAAAAGTGGAATAGAAATATAGCAATTTAATAGAAAGAATATAAGTATGGTGAGGCAGTTTTTGTCTAGGCTAGGTAAAGTTGTTTACAGTTTCTTAGCTACAACATTATTATTACAACAATATTATTACAAAACAAAAAATATTCTTAAAAATAACAAACGACTGTAATGTATTTGTTCAGTTGCATTCATAATCTGACTTAATCTCAATCAGTGCCTTTTTATAGACAGCAATCGAGACTCACGAGATAAATATCAATAAATAAATCGTAATCACAGTATCGTTAAATATACCTGCTGTAATTATGATTGATATAGTTGTGACGTCACTATGCTGCATAATATCTCACTATATGACATATGTTTGTCTGTTTGACGCAAAACTATAAACCCATATTTTTCTCATACTTTTTTTTTCATAAATTATTAGACTTTAAATGGCATGTTTAAATCATGTGTTATATTTTTTCAGATACTGCTATGCTGGTTTGAGGAAAAAAATTAAATTAGAAGTACCACAGCTACCTGACTTGGGTGAATCATCTAAGGTACGTGATGTCTTAAAGTTATGTTATAAAAAGTACTGCTTTAATCTTTTTAGCTGTGTGAAAATCTGCCATAGAAATTATTAGTAAATTAATAAATTTTATTAAACAAGCTCCGATTGACGAGCGTCGAAGATAACCCGTAGATAGAGTAATATAATAAATAAACATGATTATATAATACATACTAACATCATAGCAGTGAAGTTTGGTTATGGTACGGGAGCTAGCTACGTTTGAAAAGTAAGAATTTTAGGTCAGCTGATTGTGTGATATGTCGTCCTTCTACCACTTTCGGTTAGAGTCTGGGCTTACTGGCTGGCGGTAGCGGTTGCGTTCATTAGTGCGCATCCTACCTGTCCAGGTAATAATCCTGGATTTTAAAAACATTTTAGAAGGCGTAATTTTTAATTTTTTGTTTTTAAATAAGTCTACCCAACATACTTTTTTTATTGCCAGACATTTTTGTCATTGCTAACTATGTGCCATACGTGATTTTTTTTATTTTTTTTATAAAAATTTCAAAGTATTTTATAATGTCTGTAATTTTAATATTATGTTATTTAAATATAAGAAAACTTAAAATAAATTTGCCAGACATTAATTCAATTGTTAAGTCTTGAATTAAAATTAAAAAGTCATGAAGTATTGCAGTATGATGCTAGTAGTCCGAGTTAGACAGCTGAAGGCGCGAGAGAGATAGACAACGACAGTGGCGCGACAGGCATGTTTGCAAAACTACTAATGTCACATGTTTGTTTTTGTTTTGATTTTAATGTTTATTTTTTAATTTGGTTACAATGGCCAGTGATAAAATAAAATGTGTTTTTTGTAAAGGACATAACAATAACATAATACTTTCGTATAAAAGGCTGAAACAACTTGAAAAACTTAATATTAATTATTTATAATTTACATTTAGTAATCAGAACAATTTGAATAAAAAGTGTTGTTTTTAAATTTTAATCTAATTTTTTATTTCTTTTTATACTAAATTTTTTTTGAAACTTGCTCTGACTAAAATGATTATTATTATTATTTTCTTTATTTCATTATATACACATATTTATTACATTTTTAAATATATAAAAAATAAAAAATACACATTTAAAATATAACAAATAGTAGTAGACCACCGACATCAGGTACAGGGACCAAGACACCGGTGGTTAGGGCTCCAAAGACAGGAACCTCCTCACAATACGGGCCGTGTCAAGGAGGACTGTCTTCTGCATCAGACCCTTTTTTTTTTTTTTAGCGTGTGGAAACCCCCTCGGGCCGTCACACCACCGGGGTTTACGCGAGGTGGTGTGTCGGAATCGGACCGACTAAAACCACACGGTGTGCCACTCTGCGCCTGACATAGGAGGGATCCAGGCACAGCTGTTATTACGACATCCAGATCCCTCCTAGCGCCTGCCCGCTAAAGCGGGCACCTTCTGCGGAAAACCTCTCCAGTTAGGCGACGTACGGCACACGCGGACGTCGCCTCCTCGCGGCTGGCCACTATAGAGGATGGAGGGGAAAACCCGTCCCGTCCACCCGCGGCCACACTCAAGGCGGCATGAGGCGCTGGTATGCGCGCCTCCGCCGCCCGGCTCGCCGGCGGCGAATTAGGTCCGAGTGGATATCGTCCTCCCGGGCCCTCTCCGCCGCCTCCTTCCGCGAAATTACGTCTTCACAGAAGGTTGCGACCGCGGTAAAACAACTGTCGCTACCGACCATGGAGCGTATGACGGCCGGTAGCGAAAAATCTTTTCCAATAATTGCAGTGAGGACCCCACGCTGCGCCGCCCAGGCGGAACAAATCGCCAGCGTGTGCTGAGCCGAGTCCTCACTGCAGTCGCAGTGGTGACAGGCGGGACTCAATTCCCTCCTGGCAACCGAGTGTAGATACTTCCCGAAGCAACCGTGCCCGGAAAGGATCTGCGTCAGTCGGAAGGAAAGAGTCCCGTGCTGTCGCCCTGCCCACTCAGCTATGACCGGCTGGAGAGCCTCCACGGCGGCGAAGCCAGCACGTGGTGCCTCCAGCCGGGACGACCAACGAGCCATCGTGGCTCGACGAGCGGCCTCTCGCCACTCGCGTATCTCTTCGGGCGGGGGCCGGATGCCGCTACCCACCCGGAAGTCTGCCGTTCGCCGATAAACTTCGGCGAGCACTTCTGCCTCCAAATCCCACGGGGGAGTTCCGGCTAAGGCGCACGCCGCCTCCGTCGATACAGTGCGTTAACCGCGTATGGCTCTAACCGCCAATGTTCTCTGAGGACGCCAGAGGCGAGCCCTATTCTGGGCGGTCAGAGCCACCGCCCACACCGGTACACCATACAGCGCCATTGACCGGACAACCCCCGTGTATAGCCGTCTCGTCGCAACGCTGGCTCCACCCAAATTGGGCAAAAGTCGCCCAAGGGCAGAAGCAGCGCCGACCAGCTTTGGAAAAAGCTGTCGGAAGTGCTCGTCGAAGAGCCACCTGCCGTCAAGGATCAGGCCCAGATACTTCATCTGGGCCTGAACCGGTACGAGGACCGAATTGACCACGATGGAGGCGCCGGAGGGTGGACCACGACGGGGCCCATGGAACAAAAGGGCCTCCGTCTTGTCCAGGGCCACCCGTAAACCCAGCGCCTCAATACGCCCGACCACCAGAGAGACTCCCGTGGTGGCTAGGCGCGCCACCTCTTGAAAGCTCGCTCCCCGGGCCGTGATCAATGTGTCATCGGCGTAACAAATTACGCCCAGCCCGGGGGTGACCTCGAAGGGCCCAGTCGTATCCCGATGATTCCCTGATGCAGCTAAATGGCAGACTATTAAATGCGTTGGCGATGTCCAACGACACCGCCAACAGCACGCCGCCACAGCTCACCGCCTCTTCGGTAACGGCCCTCAGACGTAATACAGCATCGACTGTCGAACGCCCCGTTCGAAAACCGAATTGGGCGTCCGACAGATTGGGACCCACCTCGCAGAGGTGCCGGACGATGCAGGCAGAGAGTATCCTCTCAAACAGTTTACCCGCCTCGTCCAGCAACACAATGGGCCTATAGGCCGCTACCGAATCGGCAGGCCGTCCCGGCTTCCTCAATAGGACCAGCTGCCCGCTTTTCCAACACTCAGGGAAGCGTCCGGACACCAAACTAGCATCCAGGACCTCCCTGAGGCGGTCCGACATGTGTTCAAGGGCTCGGGCCAGCACTCGGGCAGATATCCCGTCCGGCCCGGGGGCGGTGTTCTTAGAGCGAATCCGTAGAACAACCGCCCCTATCTCCGATTCCCTGACGGGCGGAACATTGTCCTCGTTCCCCCCGTCGTGTCCGACCATGAAGGCCATCGACGGGGCTGTGTGCTCCGCCCGCTGCGGGAAAAGGCCCTCTACCACATCCTGCAGGAAGCTGGGTTGGAGGGTCTCTGTAAGGGGGGGGCCTGACATGCGGAGCTTTTGTCGCGCCACGCGATAGGGGCGACCCCAGGGGTCACGATCGAGACCCTCCTGCATTTCCTTTCTCTTCTGCATCAGACCCTTGATCCAACCTTTTAACGTGAGCCTCTTAAGGTGTTGGTCGAGGCTCTTCGCTATCAATCCATGAACAGATATGATTATCGGAACAATAATCACCGAATCCACATTCCACACGTCGGTAATCTCGTGAGACAGATCCAAATACTTCAATTGTTTTTCTTTTTCAACTTTTACGAGATTCTCATCATGAGGAACGGCGATATCGACAATCATTGCGCGGCGCTCTAATCGATCTATCACCACAGTATCAGGCTTATTGGCAACAGTAATCCTATGTGTGATAATAGATCGATCCCAATATAACGTAGCACGACCGTTCTCGAGAACTGGGTCGGGCACATACCTGTAGTAAGGTACTTCAAAATTGACAAGTTGGTATTTAAGGGCAAGTTGTTAGTGTACGATCCTGGCTACTTAGTTGTGCCTGTGCAAATACTCACCGTTAGCAAGACGAGAACAAACAGAAATAATATGCCTGCCTAATAGATTCTCCAGGACGGTGGCACGCCCGACAGATATCAACCGTACTATCTTTTAGGATATATTTCCAGTAGTTATTTGTCATGATAACTTCGTCCATAATTGCACAAACAAAACCTTCGATTTCTCCAAAGAGATCACCATACCGTAGTCAAGACGACGACGCTTTAAAGTCTATATCAGGCCCGTGTAGGGCCCGATAAAAGACTTTTAAGTACTTTTTTTAGGCGGCCAAAGAAGCGTTCCTGTAACATTTGTTTCACGCCAGATTCTGGTATTCCCAAGGACTGTGAAAAACCTAGATACATATTATTATTATTTTTTATTATATGCACAGTGAAAAGTAATTTACTTTCGTAATGGTTCTCTGTATCATTCTCGACTTATTCTGCAACTGTCTCTCTGGGACTACTGCAATACTTTTAATGACTTTTTAATTTTAATTTAAGATTTAACAATTAAATTAATGTCTGGCAAATTTATTTTAAGTTTTCTTATATTTAAATAACATAATATTAAAATTACAGACATTATAAAATACTTTGAAATTTTTATAAAAAAATAAAAAAAATCACGTATGGCACATAGTTAGCAATGTCAAAAATGTCTGGCAATAAAAAAAGTATGTTAGGTAGACTTATTTAAAAACAAATAAATAAAAATTACGCCTTCTAAAATGTTTTTAAAATCCAGGATAATAATCCTGGATTTGCGCATCCTACCTGTCCAGGTAATAACCTGGACAGGTAGGATGCGCACTAATGAACGCAACCGCTACCGCCAGCCAGATAGCCCAGACTCTAACCGAAAGTGCTAGAAGGACGACATATCACAAAATCAGCTGACCTAAAATTCTTTCTCGAAAACGTTGCTAGCTCCTATACTATTATCTAAGGCTGTGCGCGCACTGCGAGTTGTACTTTATTACAGACTTATTGATGCAGCGGTAACTTTGCAGTCTAGTGCGCACAATACCTATCTTGCAACGCTGCTTGCGATATGATTATTTATCTAATTATTAAAAAAACTGCTTCTGTATCAATTAGCGGTGGTTTAATGAAAAAGTTATTATATTTATTTTAACTTTTTTATTTTTTTACATACAGACTCATAGGTCTATAGTGTTTGTTGTGACAAACGAACGGGCCGGCTTGACCGGGGCAGTATTACTCTCTTACAGAAAACCAACTTAAAGCGACAGCATCTGTGCTGCCGTGTTTCGTTGGTGTGTGCGAGACCGGTGGCTCTTTGATACAGGGGTGACAGTTGTCGTGGTAAGTGTGTGTACTTTACACTGCCAAGATGACTGTCACGCCTTTTATGTCTCCTTGCGGGACGTAAAAAGGCATCTTACAAGACCCCATTGTATGGACTTTTGGATTCTATTCATGCTTTCCATCAGGCAGAGTAGAGTCACTTTTTCAGGCTCTAAAAATAAAAAAAAGATAAAAAAGTACGATAAGGTGCATTGAGTAGATAAAAAGTTCCTAAAGCCACTTCTCGCCTTAATTTGCCAAGCTTATAAAACTTTTTAAAAACAATCCAAACGATGTAAAGGGTGTATTTTATAGAGGTATAGAACTTTAAGTTGCAATAAAAGAACGATGGATTATTCGATTGACATGAATTTTATTTATCCGAAAGATAATCTTGTGACATTACATTTTAAATATGATTTCTCTGGCATATGACTGCCACGGCTGGCGCGGATGTAGTCCAATCTGGACGTCCAATTTTCGATGACTTTTTCCAACATTTGTGGCCGTATATCGGCAATAACACGGCGAATGTTGTCTTCCAAATGGTCAAGCGTTTGTGGCTTATCCGCATAGACCAATGACTTTACATAGCCCCACAGAAAGTAGTCTAGCGGTGTTAAATCACAAGATCTTGGAGGCCAATTCACAGGTCCAAAACGTGAAATTAGGTGGTCACCAAACGTGTCTTTCAATAAATCTATTGTGGCACGAGCTGTGTGGCATGTTGCGCCGTCTTGTTGACACCACATCTCCTGGACATCATGGTTATTCAATTCAGGAATGAAAAAGTTAGTAATCATGGCTCTATACCGATCACCATTGACTGTAACGTTCTGGCCACCATCGTTTTTGAAAAAGTACGGACCAATGATTCCACCAGCCCATAAAGCGCACCAAACAGTCAGTTTTTGTGGATGTAACGGTGTTTCGACATACACTTGAGGATCACCTTCACTCCAAATGCGGCAGTTTTTTTTATTGACGTAGCCATTCAACCAGAAGTGCGTTTCATCGCTAAACAAAATTCGCTTATGAAAATCGGGAACAACAGTAATCTCGTTTTGGGCCCATTCGATGAATCTACGCCTTACTTGATGATCGTTTGGCTTCAATTCTTGCACAAGTTGGATTTTATAAGCACGCAAACCAAGATCCTTCTGCAAAATCTTCCATGAAGTGGATGGACACAGATCCAATTCCTGTGCTCGATGACGGATGGACTCCTCCGGGTCTTCCTCAATGCTACGCTCTACAGCAGCAATAGCTTCTTCTTTACGCACCGTACGGCGTCTCTGGAGATGCGAGTTACCAATAAGAGTAAACGTGGTGCAAAAAAGTTCCATGGTTAATCGAATTAACTGCTCTAATGGACGATTTTGTCGACGATAAAATGGACATAGTGCGCGATACGTTTGTCGCACAGAACCATTATTTTCGAAATAAAATATCACTATTTGCAAGGCGTGAGTCTATTCATGATGAATTGCCAAACCAAACTAAGAATAAATCACTTGACAGCTGTTAAATCGGTCGCCATCTTGAAAAGTAATGCTAACTTAAAGTTCTATACATCTATAAAAAACACCTTTTACAATTGAAAAATCAGCTGAATGTTAAAAAAATAAATCAGTGCTTACTTAGGGTACAACAAAAAGGCAAAGTATATTTTTTGGAAGTTTTCTATTTTTCTTTGTAATCTATATAAAATCCAGAAAAATTATCCTCTTATTACAATATTAATACTAATGTTAGTGTAGTAATGTATTTGTATTTTTTTAATACGTTTTTAAATTTGTTTTCAATTATTTTTACCTCATAAGAGTAACACTGACAAGTGTTCGTAAAAACTACAATAGTCTATTTACACGTGAAAATGTTTAACTGCGTTATTGTATACACATTATTATTTATTACACAACTCTTCACGTGTATAGTAGTAATCAATGGTGAGTACTTGGTACAAATAAATAAATTAATGAATGAACTTCTATATTTGTTCCAGGAAACCACAGCGCCGTCGAGAGAAACCGAAAGGGTCGTTTGTGATTGGGCCGAAAGTAAATTAGGTATGTAATCCACTGCACTATACCATAGATTATGTACTAATATAATCCCGAACGATCCAGATAATCCCGAACAAAATGTGTCCGTCGCAAAAACACTCGAAAAATATAAATAACATATACATATAAATATATATACATGTATATATTGCCATAAAAATATTTTTAGTATATAGTTATCATTATTTTTTAATTTACTCGTATTTTATTGATGTACATTAATTCTGGTAAGTCTAATAGTTCTAAGTAATTTCTAAATAGTGTGTTAAAACATCAATTTAACATGTGTATTTACCGTAAAACCTTGACACTTTAATATTTAACGATGAAAAACTTAAAAAGTAAAAATATGACCTTCTGGTCACGTTTCATAGGCAAAAAAATATTGTTATTTGCACAAATTATCTTCTAATACAAAGATAATATTTCTATGATAAAAAACAAAAATTTAAAAGCGGACTCATTGATTTGAACTCTTTAAAACTTAACTCATTTTGCAAAAACTGTTTACTAAACTTACATTTTTTCGTAGCATTATTTGCCTTAATATCCATAACTAAAAAATATGTTTACTTGTAAAAGGTAATTAAACTTGATTTATGAAGTTTTGTGATCACGTATTGCCCGCGAAATTTCTACTGAGCCACAGGTGCTACAGTTCGTTCCACCTAAATTACTGTTTTTACCGAAAGTGTAATTTTCAAATTAATTTCTAGTGTTAAAAGTAAACAATCTCCTAACAAGTGCAAGAAAAAAAGATTATAGTAAAAACAGTTAAAAACACTCATAAAGTATCCGTTACATGAAAAAATCAAACAAAGCGACAATTTTTTAGTCTCGAAAATAAAAATAAAACTTTAATTTTTTAATGTCATACTTTAAACAATATGGATAAAGTAGAATAGATAATAGGGTTTTTAAAATAATAATTTCTGTGAATTTTCACTTCAGAAGTTTAAAAACAATAATTTTGATAATCTCTTCACTAAGATACGGTTTCTTGTTTTCCTGACAATCTATTTTTCTTTATTCTTCGATTTAGACTTACTGCAGATGGCGTTGTTAACATATATCAATTAAACACAATATATTTAATAGAGTTTGTGAAGAACCGCTTATAACTGAATTAAAAATCGATTAATAGTTTATTTTTTAACATCCCTGTATCGCAGTCATCAGAGAGGATCTCTCGCTATCAGACGTCCATGGCCAATAGCGACAGCTATTTCACCGCGGTCACACCCTTCTACAAAGACCGGCACGAATTTTCCCCTCCATCCACTACAGTGGTCAACCGCAAGGAGGTGACGTTCGCAGTTTCCGTATGGTCCCCAAATAGATAAAAGAAAAGGTGGGATCAGCTAGAAAGAACACTTCATGTTAGAGGCGACTTCTCTTCGTAACTGCAGACGCTCAAGCGATTCGGTGGCTTCGGGGCTGTCGATAATGCGGACTACTCGCCGCTACAACTCATAGAGACGCTTAACCAATTACTGCGCGGATCCGTCGCAAAGGTGAAAACAATACTCCACGAAGGGTCTTATGTATAAAGAAGGCACAAATAATCGAGCGAGAAGATCAGTCTCACTTTATTCAGTACACCTAGCTTCCGCAAGGCAGTCTTAGTGATGCTCTCATTGTACTCACATGGGTTGAGATCACGGCCAATATCCATACCTAGAATATTGAGCTTATCCTTTAGTAATATTTCAGTGTTCTGAAAAGTAAGGAAGCGATGGAGTGGAGACTTGTTGGTTGAAAACATGCACACCTGTTTCATTTGCGTTAAACTCAACCAGATTCTCATAGCCTCATTGTGTGATGCGGCTTAGAACCAGGTCGAGCTCAACAATTAGCTCCTGACTTATTTCCTTATCGTCTATTAACTTGATTTAGGCTGTCCAAAATATCGCCCATGAATTGCACTCTCATCTGCATAACAATATATGTTACTAAAGGCTAACATGTCATTGATATGTAGAAGAAACAGTATCAAAGACAGGGCGAAGCCTTGAGATACAGCAGCGTTTACCTGCTGGAAACCAAAGACCCAGTTGCAGAGTTTAGAGGCAGACCGAATGCTGGCAGATTGGAAAGAAGCGAACGATGCTAGACCCTATTGAAAGCCTTGGCTATGTCACGGTTGATGGCCAAGGACTCCTCACGCCTGTCTATAGCCTCACCCCAAATGTGTGTGACATACGTTAGATGATCATCCGTGGATCGGTACGGTCTAAAACCATATTGCCGATCACTTAACAAGGAGTGAAAATCCAGGTAGTGGATTAATTGCTTGTTGAAGATCCGTTCGAGCACAAAACAAGCTGCAAAGAATAGAAGTGACAGCTTTAGGTCGATAATTAGCCAGATTGGAGCGGTCGTCTTTTATACGGATTGATTGAACATTCTCCGCTCGCCAGGGCTTTGGAACAATTCCTGAGGAATATGGAGAAGATATAACCGCGTCAATACAGGAGACAACTTCAGTGCACGGTTCTTAAAACCCACCGCTGGGATACGCGGGTCCACTGGTTTGCCAGACGTCGACTGACCGGAGCTCTGCACAGACTACTATATTCTGGATAAAGATATCCCGCATTTCAAACTAGCAGGTCGGCAACGTGAGCGAGTGCACGTTCATTAATTCGGCAGTTAGCCGCAACGAGATCGACAAGCAATTTCGTTTTCTCCTGCAGCTGATGGGCAAGTGATCCATCTGGATACTTGAGCAGTCGTAGCGAGGGCTGATAATACTGGCAGACAGCACGGCTTTAGCCAATCACCAGAACTTACAGTGACGCGTAGCATCCTGGGCATCCACTCAAATATACTTTTAGGCGATCAACGTTAGGGTCGCCATAAGCACGGTACTAACCTGTACGTGATAGACCGATTGCTTTTCTGTGAGAATATGGGTGCACTAGCGATTTAACCAGGCACAAGTCTTCGCGCTAGCAACCTCACTGTAGGTTACATATTATTCCATCCGACAGTGATATAATATATAAACTACGACGGACGCACTTTTATATTTAAAGCTTCGTTGAGCCCGCAGGATGGATGCAAAATAATTTCGTATTCCATCCCAGTTTACTGACGAGTAGTGCCATAATCGACTTTTTGCTGCCACAGGTCATGTCGGGGCAACAAGCGGTACCACGATGGCAACCAGGTAATGGTCGGAGTATCTCAGAGGGGCGAAAACCGATACTACTACGTGACTCGTCAGAAGTAGGGCTAGCAAGAAGGGCGCTTGATTTGATATATCTGGTATTCTGGTGTGCTTCAGTACCAGCTGGGTGAGGTCATGCGTGATAGCGAATGCGTTGTCGGTTCGACCCACGTGGTCAATTCTATAAGATCTCAACCAGAACTCATGACGAGCGATAAAATCTCCCAGAAACACCAGTTCGACGGTTGAGAACTGCTCCTGCACTTTATCCGCTGCCTGATGTTGTTCAAACAGACGAGTTGTCTTAGTATCTTCAGAATGGGATCAACAGAGGCACACGTTGATTTGACTCATAAAGCGAAACTCCACGTGGAGCCAAGGTATGCAGAAGGATGGGTTTTCAAGGTAGTGTAGACGGTGACAACAAACATCCACCCTGACGTAAAGACACACCCAAGCCTTTGCGAAGAAGTACTCCTCAAGTACGTAGCCGGAGTAGTGAAGAAATGCCGTGTCGGCAGAGCGGCGTTTTTTGTCTTCGTTAGAAGAAGCATGGCCGGCGGTACCGTCTCAAAGTGGTGGTGGACGATGCTGAGGTTTGCATGGAGTCCACGGATATTTGTAAACTCCACTTCAAAAAGCGGGTTGGTGGGAGAAAGGAATGCCGCTGTTGAACGAATATGTTTTTTTCTTATTTCTTCATGCTTAAAAAAAATTCAGACAAGGCAGTCCTCGTGCGACTGTAGAAACGAACCTCAGAATACTGTGTTAATGTAACGGTGAAGCATGACGGTGACCGAATTCTGATGATTATGAGCTTCGACCATTAGTATTAATTATTTTTATGAAGAGTGATCGTTATGAAGTGAAAATGATATGAGAAATATTTTCGGACGTGTGATAATAGATAAGATTTAAAGTTGTGTGGAAAAATACGCACCCTAAATTAAAAATCACGTGAAGTTACTAACATCAATCAATATTGGGAGAAATCGACATCTGGTGTTACATGTTTGACTCTTGGGTTCGTATCGGAGTACCTCAGGAAATATCATTGAAATTACCTACACTTTTTTGTTCGCGGCTGTCTTACTATATTAGTATATTAAATTCGTTACGTTAGTTACAACCGAACCCCTCATTGTCACCCTTGTTTGTCTATCATTTTAAAACACACTATTACAAAACTACATCATTATTATCTTTTTTCATTGTTAGTAACATAGTAAGATGAACAAATGACAATTGCATATTACTATATTGTGGAACAGTGTTGCTAACTGAAAACGGGTGTTAGTAATTCTTTAGTTGCTCTTACCATCTCTAAAAAACAATTTAAATCTAGAAACCAATTGTAAGAAAGTTAAAGCTTCTGAATTAAATATAATCACTCATTAACATTCATCGTTCCTCTTCTAGATCTTTTTACATGTCTTTTTTGTTCAGGCATCAAGTTTTCGAGTGTAGCAGAGTTATCGCGACATCTGTTGACAGCGACTTCACAGCATGCACCGCCTGGCCCCGCCAGCGCCTCACCCCCACCGTTAGCGCAACCTCATGGTAAGCTTTTTACTGAGTAATTTAGTCCACGGCGGCTAGTCTCAACGTTGTTCTGCCAACTACGCAGAAGATATTGTAGTGATAAAGTATGCGCGCAAGCCCTGCACTCTCTGATCCCTCACTCCGAAGACACTTTTTTGGCCCGATTCGTGTAGGATAGATATAATAAGCACTACATTATTTGTACGATTTTTAGAACTATTTATAGTACCCACAATAGATATGCTCGGCCAATCCCGAGCAAACAAAACTTTTGGGAAACCACAATGATTGTAATTAGAAGGGAATCAGAAAAGTCTGAATTGTCTACGTAGCTTATTGGCAGCTCCAGAAACCTTACGAAACATTAAGTATTTTAGCATTAATAAACATTAATCAATTTAATTCGTGCTTTCAGCGCCAGCAGAAGAAACCACAAGTCGACAGCTTATTAAGCATCTGAAACGAAAAATACAAGTAAGTTTTGACTGTTGCGAGTAAAATAATTGTTTCAAATATGTTTAAAAACTGGGTAATATTTAGTTTGTGATTTTTTACACAGTTAATTTGAAACTGCTGTGTCTCTCAAACACATGCGACCACAAAGGACACCAACCAATTTTGGCGTGAACGTGGACACCCGATTTGTTAATAATATTTATTATTGTTTTTAAATAGTCATAATCCAACAGTATCAAAATAAAATATATGTATATATAAAAAGTACTTTTTATAAAACCAAATTCAGTATAGAAAACTATTCAAGGGTAACAACCGAAACAACTTATGAAAGTGTTTCGAAATACTATAAAATACTTTATTTTCATATTTATATTTATGCATGTGTTACATATTATTCAGAGAAAAGTACGTAACTTTACTGTGAAATCCTTATTTTTTTTACCTAAGAAACATAAAAAATGTACAGATTGTACCTATGTTTCCTGTCTACGACACCTGTCAATTCGCTTTGCGCACCTTCTCTCGAGTTGTGGATGTAGCTTTGTTTGTTTTTCTGTTTCAATGTATTTTATTATATAACTACTTTGATACTAAACTTCATGAAATGATATTGTCCATTTGGTATCGGCCACTGAAAAATAACATTGTTATTTCAATAATGAATTGTCGCATGTTCAGGCCAGGCAAAAGTTTCGACATAAATTACAATCCAAGCCTTCGTTGTAAGTAATCTTTAACAGACATTCGTAAATGTGTATTAGCAAAAAAATTGACTGCTCCCGGCTGTAATAATTTACCAGTATTCTTAACTTTCCATTATCATTTACAGACGCACGGTACTCCTGGCCGACCGAAAAAGAACAAAGGCCAAGAAGCGCCGGCAGAGTCTCCGCCTTCCACATCGTATGCAGCACATCACCCACCTATGAAACACGAGAGTGAAGTATTATCGGAGCCCAGTTATGGATATCAACCGTCCTATCCGACCGTGTACGAAGTGCGGCCACCATTTCCGCCCTACTCGGCCCCGCCCCGCGCCCACCCCCCGCACGTACCCAACGCGCCGCATCCTACGATTCCCATACATGATTATCCCTTACGAGATCCTTATGCGTTTGAACCGCCGTATGCACCGCGAGACCTCACGCGCCCTGCAGATACTACTCACAACCTTCCCATCAATTTGAGTAGCGACGCGTCTTTGGATCTGTCTACTGAGCGAACTGACTGGCAGCGGCGGCGACCGCCCGAGCCTCCGCCGGCTCGATTACCGCTTCCTGGAAAGAAGTTGATCCTGGAGACCTATCAGAGTGAAACCAGAGCCGGTTCTCCGCGGTCGGCACAGACAGACGCTCGCTTGCCCCACGTAACAGAAGAATTCCCGCGCACCGAGTACCTCCCGAAAAAAATGCGTGCGGCTGAAATCATGGGTGGTAAACTAGCTAGTGCACGCTATGCGCAAGCCGAAGCCGCACCTACTTCGGCACCGACACCCGCCGACGTTCCCATCCGTCCCGAGGTTGCTTTTTTAGAGGATCCAAAAAACTTAACGAGCCGGTCCAAAAGCACCGCCGCGGCGCTGGCCCGGGAGGAACAGGAGGCGGCGAGTCAGACACGGTCGGTGAAGGTTCCGACGTCTGAACGCAATAAACTACGGAAACAGAGCGGCCGAACTAGTGGACCCTCGCCGGATCGGGCGAAATCACCCGAGCGACCCACAACTCCCGATTCGTGTTGCGGTCTAGATGGGATTAATATTCGTACTGGGATGATTTGCGAGGAAAAACACTCTGAAATTCTCAATAGAGAGCGCGTAATCAGTATATGCAATATAGACAAGCATGACCTCGACGATTATTTAAATGAAGGTAACAGTCAGGAGCATGAAGAGGAGTTATTACAGTACTTTCACCATCAACGCGCTAGCCAGTCGGAAGCTGTAGGGACCACTAGCACTTCCGATAACCCAGTTGCTTTTTTAGAAGCAGGCCAGGACTTACATGATGATCATAGCCAAGGAAAAAACGAGAAGATATCACAACTAAGAGAATTACTTGCTAAAAATTTAAAAAACCAAAGTGGGTCCGGTTCTCAGACTATGACCAGTCAAACCATGCTAAATCAGGAGTTGCAACTATCTCAGCAAAAGCAGCAAGAGCAGCAGCTTCCTAAAACGACTATTTCTGCAGGTGCTTTCAAACCACTCGCTGGTACAGTGGAAACAGAACAAACTTTAACAAGTCAAACCGACGTATCCATTACCAAACATAATAATTCTGTACCTACTCAGAATGGCACTTCTGTGTCTTACGTTAATGATGTGAAGTCGAACCAGTCTAATATAAATATTGGAGGATCTCATCTTTACAATGGACATTGCCATAACGAGCCACAAAGTCCAACCACCAGAACACAACAGTACGACTTCGTGCCTATTTCTGATGGTTGTCATTCTCCAGGCAATTTCCATTCAAAGTCACCACTAGGATTTGGACAAAGAAGCCAAAGTCCAACAAAAGTAAACAAACAGATGATAATGGGTGGTTCCCTTCAAACGTCACCTATTTCCCATAGCACTGCTGCCAGTCCATTTGTTAGTCCAAGGAACACACCAGTGCCGCGATCTCGACTTTGTCCAAGACCTATACCTAAACACAATGTAAGAAGAAGACGCAATCCATTGGTAATTGGTGTTGATCAGAATTCAAAATTTGCTATACCAAATGATCAAAAGTTTTTATCCAAAATGCCAATCTGCGCTACAGGCAAGTACAATTGTCAACCTATTTCAGCTCCTCCTTCACCAAACATACTCACGCAGTACAAAAATCACATGTTTACTTGTCCTTCGGGACTGACGAATGGGTCTAATAATCTTTCTCTCAATTTTTTACCTAATCAACCATTTCGGGATCATTTCAATGGAGACCCTCCCTTGTCAGCTGATCCTTTGTCGAGTGAAGTTAGTCAGTTCTTCCAGGACTCACTAGTTTATAGATCAGGTCCCGATACTTTTAGATCACAATCAGTTCCTCTAAAACCCGGTATCGGTAATATGGGAATGTTGAGTTACAACAACACTCCAGTAGGATCTGTGCCCCCTACGCCGGTTCCGAACGAGTTTTGTGATTTCGGATCGCTCGCAGACACTTGTGACATATCTAGAGCTGGACTTAATCGAGAAACACTTGACAAAATATATGACGCCATTGACAGCAGCAATGATGTTCTTACTAATCCACCTCAAAGCATATTGAATTCTAACGAAACTTTGAGTAATGGTTGTGACCCCTTACCTGAGCACCAGATACTTACTAATAATCAACTGATTATACCTACCGGTGACGATTTGCTTGAAAGAAGTAATCAGTTCAACCAAACATTTACCAACGAAACTGCTGGTACAGATAACGTTGAAGATTTTCTAAAGCGAACCAATAGTGTTGAATTTGATTTATCCGACTTGGTTACCACAGACAAAAATAAATATTATACATCACGTTCGGTTCCCAGTACACCGCTTCCCTACAAACGTACCGCACCAAACTTAGAGATTGACTCGCGCCGCTCTAGAGAACTATTTCCAGCTGAAAATTATTCCAATGTCTCGAACGGCATATCGTCAAAATCTGTGCCATCAACTCCTCAGTTTTCAGAAGATAGAAGCGTGTTCAGTTACAGTAATAGAGATTTTCTAATAAACGGTAACTCGGTGTGTGGTTCAAGTCAGCTCCCAGAGACAGTAGTGGACAGTGATCAGGGACTTACATCCCCGCTCCACGATATACTTCGTGAGGACATGCTCGACCGCCTTACACCCGCTCTGCTGGCCGACCTCGATAAAATGGACGGAACTGCATATGTCGATCTCTAGTCAACCGTTCCGGATGACATCACTTGTACATATGTAATATAATATTAGTTTCGTTTCGTTTGTACAGATACCGATAAATTGGATATCGAAATAGTACAATGTATATGTATGCCTTCAGTGAAGGCAAGTGCTAAATTGTGCATACCTAGTTCAAATTTGGTTCGCACACTCCCAAAAATTGAGTCAATAAACAATGCACTTGAAATATTGTGATAATCGAAAAGCTATGTGACATCAATTATTAGAGATTAAGTAGAGACATAACACTCAAATAAATCTTACAATTGTCCACTTGCAGTTAAGTTGCCTATTTGCCCTTAACGGCAATTTTACATGTTACAATCGTAACATCCGGTGTTAGTATTTATACTTAATGGATATTGCGCTGCACAATCACGACACGCAACGTATCTTTCATAAATATAGTATAAATATTCGTCACTAAATTGAACTTAAAATAAATGAAAAAGAGCAAACAGGTTATACGAATAAAGTTATTTTTTATGTTTTAATTCTTACATTTTCTAGATAAAATGATAAATTTTAATGTTGTGAGCAATTGTAGCTCAGTTGTCGATACAACGGACCACATCATAGTGTGATATATTTTTTTATAAGACGAAGATCCTGTACATAACAGCCTAGAAGTGGCTCAATAATAAATACGAAATGTAACGCACTATCGGTTTGTACACATATACGGTTTTATTTAGCTAGCTAGTTATAGATTTTGAAATAACATGTGTTTACTAACTGTATTCATAAATAAATTGAGCATATACCACCTCAGACCGAATGTACATGTTGGACAGTTCCCTTAATATGAGTTTACAGACAAAATGATAAATAAAATAAAAAACTGGTTTTTACTGACCGGGACAGGCCTCATTCAAACTGGTTGATCGGAACCTCGCGATTAGACGCAAGACATGGTTCTCTTGCTTGAAAAACAAAAGCTTGCTGTTTGAGGTCTGTTTAATATTAATTTTTTAATAAGTTGTGATTTTAAATGTCACAATAAATGTATTTAAGCTACCGAAGTACCTAAGTTTCCTTTCTTGTACTCAAAAAAAATATTTTTCTATAAGTAGAACTCTCGATAACAATATGCTCAGTATATATGTACAACATATGTACTAGCGTACAAGTTGCATAAGGGTACTTACTCGCTGTACATACGGTTTTAAAATAAAACTTATGTTATATTGTTGATCTTATACCTAGGTGGTGACATCAATTGTATTTTAATGTTGCAATAATTGAATTGGAAAGTAACTATTAAATCGATTGACGTATTTTAATTATAATAGTTATGTATAGATGATAAATAGTCAGTTATATTTCGTTTACTGTTACATTTTAAAGTGTATTTGAGGATTTAAATTTCGAGTCATTATAGTACACTAGAATAGTTTCTCGTTTAGTTTCTGTATTTGAAAATAACTTACTAATACATTTTCAAAGTCAAGTCACTACAATACATGCATTGTAAGAGTTAGGTTTCACATTTAATCCTCTAACATCATCTCTTACATATTCTTTGCTTCTATAATAACTTTAAGTGAGAAAGGTGGTATGTGCCTCGTGAATATATCTGCGCTCATTTTTAATCAGTATAAACATCGAACTTTTGATACCTTTTTTATATACATTAGTGAGATACCGTCAATAGTGATATACTAGTGATCCAACTCCAACAACAACGTCATATGAATGTAGTATAATGATAATACAAGTTTCCCGTCCAAGAACGACCTCCCCCTATCTACTTGCCACATTAACAGAGTACGTCGTGTCTTATGGTCAAACAATTTAGTCCTTGTGAAACAATAATACATTTTTAAAATTTGAAGTTACTTATGTATTCGTGAAAGTGTAAACCAGATATTTTTCAATTGGTTTGTGCCATGACTTTAAATATTTCTGAAAATTGTACTCCATAAAACGTAAGGTAAGACGAAGGTAGGTCGTTCTATGATTGGATCTTGTACTGCGTAGTTATAGAATTTAACCAGACCAATGCAGCGTGCCAAGCGCGCTTAGTAAATTAGAATTGGTTTTTCATAAGAAAAATGATAAAATAGTATATAGTTTATGAAAACATGAATTTATTGTAAGTTAGCACAAAGATTTAATATATTTTATTATCACATAGGGATTTTACTGATATACTAAATTTACATTGATCGCATAAAATGCGGAATGAAGAGTTGGACCTGCCAATAAGGCTGCCGTGAGCTTATAAGGCGTTACGAAATTACGGATTTACTGCTATGTTCTCTTATTGTAGAAGCCGGTCTCAGTAAATTAGGTCGTAGCATATATCTCGCATACACATATTACGCTGCTAGTAATAACATTAGTACGTGGTGAGTTGTTTGTTATTGCCGTAGTTTTCGTATTCAGGTATTTTTCTAGACATCATAACGAACTGATCATTCGACAAGGACCAAACTTTTTAAAGTCCTCCAACAATTGAAGCCAATATCAATCTGTTTAGAGTACTCTTTTGTTTGTAACGTACTTAGTGTCTAAAGGGAGGCCTTATTTGATATGTTTGGAATATTACTATCTAATTTTTCGACGTGTAAACCAAGGGTATCAACCATAAGGTGGCAGGTCTAAAAAACTAAATTAAAAAATAATAAGTAAACTGCATTCTAAAAATTCTTTTAATCCAAGCTTCCGCCTATTGCAATTAGTTTCGCAATTTTTATTGTTGATTAATTACACTTACTTATACTTCGTTTAAAGTAACTGTAAATACAATATTGTATTTGACATATTCAGATTAATTATCTATAATCATAAGATTAGTGTGAGTGTTATATTTGTATTTATATATTTTTCAGAATTAAATGTCCAAAAAGTTAAACGACATCGACGACTTGAAGTAAAAACTATCTTATACGACTAAGTAATTCTTAGTCGTAGTATTTACAATTAACAATCAATTAACGGTGCCGCAAAAGTTAATTATTTGTTTCATAAATCAAAGTGTCAATACATTTTTGTTAAAATGAATTGTAGTCAACTAATACACGCAGTAGCAGTAGTACACTTTATTGAAATAAGATTACAAAAAAACCTTATAGGGTATTATTGTGTTATTAACATAAAGACTGATTTCGTCGATGGCGTTTAAAAAGACGATAATAAGACCGGCTTCGAAATGATCAACTCAAGGTTAAAAACCAAACATGGCCTATGAAAATATTATTCAAATGTTTATTAATTTTGTGACGTATGAGAGCGAATGCCACGTATTTGTATTTATTTCCTCGACCTGTGCCTCAATAACGAATATATGAAATGTCCTTTGGAAGCTTAGATGTTGATTTGTTATAATGCTAGTACAAAACACTGATTGGACAGGGATATACATTGATATATGTAAGTGTAACCGAAGACTGTTTAAAGTTTGTAGCATATTTTCCACACAAAGAAACGACTTGTCATGATCACTACACATACACGAGGAGCAAAGGGTAGGTAACGAATAACCTCGGTGATCAAATCAGTGTTATTCCAATTTGGTACAACATACCAAATCGACTAGTACCTAATTAATATAAGTTGTACATTTTGTTAAGGCTCGTCTCTTGTAACTTTAAGACGGTTAGCACTTTGTAAATAATTTCACTGTTTATATCATTCCTCACTATTTCTGTTGTCATCGTTAAATTTCATTACATTCTATTATAGCCGTGGATGAGAAGTATTACAAATTTTTGAATTTCTTCATATTTTAATCGATTTACTATTCGAAACTAGCATTCGTTCAAACTCGATGCAATTTTTACCATTTGTGTCGCAACAGTTTTCTAAATTTCTACTTACCTCTCTTAATTTAAGTTTCCGTCGACTCAGCAGGCGATACTTGACACTTATCTATTCAAATATACACAATTTATCATATCATCTACATTATATTTTAGTACCTAACTGTAATACATGTCAGAATGAATGTGTAAGTACGTTAAAATGACAATTTTATAATTCAAGCGATCAATCACGTGTGTTGTTGTACATTGAATAGCTGTTCTTTGTGTTGTGTTGTTAAAATTTAAATGTATATATACTACTTTATTGTCAGATCGCGAAGTTTATTTAGAATTTAAAATATATGTTTGTCTCTAATTAAATTAGTCGTGACTTTGAATACCGATACAGGTAAATTTTAATACCAGGCAGTCTTAACAGTGCTTTCTTTTAACTAGATGTACCTGAACGCCTTTTATTCATAAAAGACACAAAATTAGTTGCGCTAACGCCGATGATTTCAACGGTCGTATTACTTACTATCGTTGGGTAGGAGTTGTCCTTCGCTTACTTGCTCGTTAAATGGATAAGTAATATTTTTGACGTTGTAGACATCTGTGCTGAGAGAAAACAGTTTGCCAAATACTTTAGGATTGTATCACTTTAACATGAAAACTATTTTACATCCTTACTTTAGTCCGCACGTAGCTTACCAAATTGAATATTTAGTTACGTGTAAAGGCGTTTAGTACAATAGGTGTAAGCTAAAATTTTTTTTATAATCTTGAGTTTATAATCTATTCAAAAAATTCCATTCCGCCTTTAATAAGCTACTATAACAAGTTATTTTAATTATCTTTGATCATTAAATACATACGAACTTATTGTCATTTTCGAACTTTTTCTTTTAATGAGCAGGATGAAGGAAGGAACTTATTGTGGCGCAACAAATAAAATATTATCTACGTACCTACTTAAAACGAATTCTATAACATTTTCACAGAGGCCTTGACAAAATTGCTGCTAATAAAGCAGAGAAACTGGCTTGTCACTTAGTGAAGAGCGGTCAAAGAGGTATTGAAAGAAAAATATGTAATAAATTACATAATAATATCTATTGCCATGTTATTTTCATTGTAATGAATTTTGTGTTTATAAATTTGCAATTTACAACTATTTATATTATTTTAATATTATTTATATTAATTCAAAAATTCAAAAGTGTATAGTTTTTTAAAAATCTGAATTCGATATAAATATGATGTTAGGATATAGGTATATCATTTTTGTAAAGTAATTATTTTACAATATGTTTTTGTGATCATCGCGCAATATTTGTTTATATTTTCCGTACATAAATGTGTTATATTTTATATTATATGTCATGTATGCGAAAAATTCGCAAGGCATTGTTGCGAAGCAATAATTGTTATACGTCGTTGGTAATTTTTTCGGAATGAGTAAATACAATGTTGGAATATACTCGTACACTTTACAAAAATATCACTTGAGATTTGTTGCTTAATAGAAATCGTTATGTAAATACACAGACATTGGTAGACGTATTATAACATGACACCATTTTATTTTTATTGTATGTTGTTCTGTTAATATAATAGTTGTTTTTATTTTCTAAATATTTTTTATGAATGTATGATACATTAATTAGTTATAATAAGTATATATAGTTTAAGCGAAGATATCCATGTTGTTGATTAGTCTTTTATGGATGTTGATTTACACCATTTGCTATGCAGAGATAATAAATGGTATAATAGTATTTGCTATTGTTTTATTAAATTTCCGTATCTTCTATATTTCATTTCAAAATTCACTTCGCTGGGAGTTTGAACGATAAATATTTATCTCAACAGTACATATAATGTACTCAATATAAAAATGAAACAAATAAAAAAGGCCAATATATACTTAGGCCAAAATCTTCTCGTGAAGAAGAGACTTATGTTCAGCAGTGGGCTGTTAAATGCTGTTGATGATGATGATGATGACATACCGGATGTTATGTATGGTTCACAATTCATCTTTTTCTGATTTCTCATCAGTAGACTTTTTAAAATTTGTCATTAACCTTCTTAATCCACCTTTCTTACCTGACGTTTCCTGCCGATCAACCAATTCCGGTTTCAGAGCCTTAAAACTTTTTTATTGCGCCGTGCCGCAAATTTGAATCTCCAAATTGTATTGTGAACAGCTTATAATCTTTTAATCAATTATTAGATTACAAATATCCAAGTAGATAGTCGTCTAAAGCTAAGAAGTATTTGTGTTTCTTATCTAAAGACGTGACTAAAAAGACGCGCCTTAAGTTATCCCAAATTCCCTAAAAACAGGTTAAATAAATACAATAGTTAATAAATAAAATTAGAATTTTTATTTCATATAATATAAAATACTAAGTGTATTTATATAATATATTGTATCAATACTTTTAATCTTAATAAACCAAATTTAATTTACATTTCTTCTCGGTAAAATCTTTTAACATTTCAAATAAGACCACTTATAACCCTCTACCTGGTGCCTCTACTCGTGAAGTTGGACGACGTTCTTCGGCGAAGTACTCTAGAAAGTCGCCCTAGCCTAGGTAAAGTTCGACAAGGTAAGCCGAAGTGCCTCTCTACACTATTGTGTATTCGTCTAACATCGTCCAACTTTACGAGTAGTGTAGAGGAGGCATAACAACTGAACGAAGACATTGTTTTTTCTTTAAGTTTAAATTAATTGTAAAATTTCTATACTCTTGTAGTCCAGTCATTTGGTGAAAAAAGGAGGTTACCTGGAAAGTTTTCCGGAAGTTTTGAAAATTGGTCAATTTATAAATTTCGGTACGCTCTTTTCGAATTTCAACTTTGCCACCTCGTGATCCCGCCGCTCGCGCTACCATACTGAAAAAATGGCGCCTAAAAACGGTCGGACACAAGTTGTAACCTGTTCAATCATGCACGATCTACATTAGCGAAAATTGTTTGATTGATGACCTATTACAGGGGGGGGCCGTATTATCGAGGGTCCACTGTATACCTAAAAAACCGCTTTTAGGTGCCATTTTTTTAATATGGAGGTGCGAGCGGTGGGGGTACCTACAAGGTGCCAAAGTTGAAATTCGAAAAGAGCATACCGAAATCTATAAATTGACCAATTTTCAAACCGCCCGAAAAACTTGCCAGGTAAAACTACCAAACGACTGGACTACTAGTATTTATATCAAGGGAATCTTAAATGTCACATTACACTTACACTAACTCAATACCTTCCCATAGTTTTCTAAGAACCACGGCATAAGTATGGGATCATCTTCATGTGAATAATCTTCCGATACTTGAACAGGCATACCAGGCTGCCACTCAAATAATATACTTAACATCGGTAATATTTGTAAATTATTTAATGTCTTTTCTCCGTACTTGTGTTTTGCTTTCCTTGCTAGACATCTCTTCACGTATACCAAAAATGTATCCAGAAAATTGAAGCAGACATTCGGATTCCAAAACCGCTATAACAAACAATTCTTATAAGTCAAGTTTTTTTTTAATCACTTAGTGGAGCGGTGGTAGCGTATGTGACTCCTGTGCTGAGAGTTCAGGTTCGAATACCGGATCGGTCCTAATGTTTGCATGATATGTAAATATTTGTTTCGGAGCTTTGAGTGAGCGAGATGTGAGTGTATGTCAATATACACATATATTTACAGAAAAAAGTATACATAAGTATTCTATCAGTCAATCTAGCTTTCGGATCACCTGACGGAAAGCGATTCATGAACAAAAATCACAAATGCGATATCTACCTTTGAGAACGCCTCTTTCTTTTCTTTCCTTTTTTCCATGTTTAATTAGCTCTGAGTGAGACAAGAAGAGCTGAGACAATTTTCCACAAAATTTGCCTCCATATTCAGGACAATATTTATTGATATTAAATAACAGCGAAAAGACAATTATTACACTAACAGGTTAAGTCCAATGCGATAGCATTATATCTATTTATTTATGAATAATAAAGTTATTCGCGCTTGTAAATCAGTAATTTTTTACTTCCACACTTTTTTTTTAAAGGACTGCTGTGGCACTATGAATATTTTCTAAGTGTAGGCAACTTTACAAATATATATGAAACGGACACGGAACACCCACACACAGAATATCAATTTCTGGATCACACAAAAGTGTTGTCCCAGGTGGGATTTGAATCCACAACTTTTAGCGCAATAGAAATCGATGAGATGACTCCTAAAACCTCTACTCCATCCATACAGTTAGAACTTTATTGATAATATCACACATTACAAAAGTTAATATTATGCTACGTTACAATGTTTAGAGAATACTTCACTGCAAAATTTCTTGGCCGAAGAAATACAAATATAAATCTAAAACGCTAGATTCGGCAAGAAGCAGACGTACTCGTACTGTACAGATCCAGATTAAAAAGTGTGGTATCTGTATATTTATATACACCTATTAGCGACCCAGTTTCGTATGGGTGCGGTGTCTGCCGCTCTCTCCATACATTTTAATCCTGCGATATCTTTGAAGATATTAATTTTGACGGCATGCAGTAAAAGGCAGTTTTGGTCTACATTAATTGCAGAATACATCCAATATATATTATTGGATAAGAATTAATATATTGGTCAAAATTACTTTGAGAACACAACTCACAAGTAAATTAAATCTTAAAACATTAAAATTGTTGCTGTGAGTTATCCGAAGCATATAGACATATCATCGCGGCCTCTTTGTAGATATTTTTATGATATATAATGCCGCAGTACATCATATTGATTAATCTAGATACGTTTCATCAGTATTAGTAAAAGTGTTAAAAAATTCTGTGATTTGCGAAATATTGACTTTTTTGTATATTCTATTTATAAAACACCAGTGTATCCTACTATTATTGGTACGGGAGCTAGCAACGTTTGAAAAGTAAGAATTTTAGGTCAGCTGATTTTGTGATATGTCGTCCTTCTTGCACTTTCGGTTAGAGTCTGGGCTATCTGGCTGGCGGTAGTGGTTGTGTTCATTAGTGCGCATCCTACCTGTCCAGGTAATAATCCTGGATTTTAAAAACATTTTAGAAGGCGTAATTTTTAATTTTTGAAGTGAAAACTTCTTTAGGCGCGTTGAGCGCTTTGGTAGAGGGTAAAATCCTCGGTTCGCGTCACCGACATGCTAATGATAATAGTATATCTATAGCTATGGAGAATATGATATTATATATTATATATAGCTATATATGAAACATAAAAAATTTCATATAACTTTTGCATATAGTTTTAATTACTCTCAACTTAATAGTTCCGTTTTCACTTCTATCGGCAGTCCCACGACTGCTACTGTTTTTTTGTTTTTAAATAAGTCTACCTGACATACTTTTTTTATTGCCAGACATTTTTGACAATGCTAACTATATGCCATACGCGATTTTTTTCTTTTTTTTTTATAAAAATTTCAAAGTATTTTATAATGTCTGTAATTTTAATATTATGTTATATAAATATAGAAAAACTTAAAATAAATTTGCCAGACATTAATTCGATTGTTAAGTCTTGAATTAAAATTAAAAAGTCAGGAAAAGTATTGCAGTATAGCTAGTAGTCCGAGAGAGACAGTTGCAGAATAAGTCGAGAATGATACAGAGAACCATTACGAAAGAAAACGAAATTAAATTACTTTTCACTGTGCATATAATAAATAATAATATTAATAGGCATATTATTTCCGGTTGTTCTCGTCTTGCTAACGGTGAGTATTTGCACAGGCACAACCAAGTAGCCAGGATCGTACACCAACAACTTGCCCTTAAATACCAATTTGTCAATTTCGAAGTACCTTACTACAGGTATGTGCCGGACTCAGTTCTCGAGAATGGTCGTGCTACATTATATTGGAATCGATCTATTATCACAGATAGGACTATTGTTGCCAATAAGCCTGATATTGTGGTGATAGATCGATTAGAGCGCCGCGCAATGATTGTCGATATCGCCGTTCCTCATGACGAGAATCTCGTGAAAGTTGAAAAAGAAAAACAATTGAAGTATTTGGATCTGTCTCACGAGATTGACGACATGTGGAATGTGGATTCGGTGATTATTGTTCCGATAATCATATCTGTTCATAGATTGATAGCGAAAAGCGTCGACCAACACCTTAAGAGGCTCACGTTGGAAAGTTGGATCAAGGGTCTGATGCAGAAGGCAGTCCTCCTTGACACGGCCCGTATTGTCAGGAGGTTCCTGTCTTTGGAGCCCTAACCACCGGTGTCTTGGTCCCGGTACCCTACTACTATTTGTTATATTTTTAAATGCATATTTTTTATATTTTTAAAAATGTAATAAATATGTGTATATAATGAAATAAAGAAAATAATAATAATAAACATTCTAGTCAGAACAAGTTTCAAAAAAAAATTAAGTATAAAAAGGAATATTAAATTAGATTAAAATTTAAAAAACAACACTTTTATTTATTGTTCTGATTACTAAATGTAAATTATAAATAATAAATATTAAGTTTTTCAAGTTGTTTCAGCCTTTTATACAAAAAGTATTATGTTATCGTTATGTGCTTTACAAAAAACACATTTTATTTTATCACTGGCCATTGTAACCAAATTAAAAATAAACATTAAAATCAAAACAAAAACAAACATGTGCCATTAGACTGACGCCATCTTGCAAACTTGTCTGTCGCGCCACTGTCGTTGTCTATCTCTCTCGCGCCTTCAGCTGTCTCTCTCGGACTACTAGCTATACTGTAATACTTTTCATGACTTTTTAATTTTAATTCAAGACTTAACAATCGAATTAATGTCTGGCAAAATTTATTTTAAGTTTTTCTATATTTAAATAACATAATATTAAAATTACAGACATTATAAAATACTTTGAAATTTTTATAAAAAAAAAGAAAAAAATCGCGTATGGCACATAGTTAGCATTGTCAAAAATGTCTGGCAATAAAAAAAGTATGTCAGGTAGACTTATTTAAAAACAAAAAATTAAAAATTTACGCCTTCTAAAATGTTTTTTTTAAATCCAGGATTATTACCTGGACAGGTAGGATGCGCACTAATGAACGCAACCGCTACCACCAGTCAGATAGCCCAGACTCTAACCGAAAGTGCAAGAAGGACGACATATCACAAAATCAGCTGACCTGAAATTCTTTCTCGAAAACGTTGCTAGCTCCTATACTATATTGTAAATGTGCAAATTTCTAAAGATGGATGTATGAATGTTTGTTCCTCTTTTACGCAAAAACTACTGAACGAGTTTAGATGAAACTTTACAGGAAAATAGTATATACATCTGAATACATAAGCTATAATTTATTAAGATTTGGATATATTAAGTAAGTCCAAAAAAATTCTTGCTCTTGAGTACTAACTTACGTGCGCTGCCTAAACCGTCGGAGTTACAGGACAATAACATACTTGTGGAATTGTTTTTATGAAATAGTTCTAAATAAAAGCCCGCGACAGTATATATCTACCTTTTATAACGAAACCAGTATATTGTAAATACAATAGTCATGAACACAATTATATCAGACACTTTTTCTTACAATGTTACTTTTTAAAGTATTTATCATTTTTTTGTTAAAATTGATTAGATATATTTAGATGTATTTTATGTAGATAAACTTAGTCTTTTACCTTAAGCAATTTAGACGAATAGTTTAAAGTTATCCCGATAAGATTAATCCGAATAAAGCGTTTACTATGAGGAAGTGTGGCCCGTGGGTGTCGAGGTGGTGTTCATGCAATGTTTAGGTTAGTATGGATGCGATAGAAACTTTCTCTGTCTATTACGCTTTAACGCCATAAATCGCTGCACTGATTTTATTTAACTTTGGCATGGAAATACTTTCATTCTTGAGGTAGGATATAGGTTGTTATTCATCGCGATAGTCGACAAACATGAGAACAGAACCGCGAGCAAAAGCTAGTTATATATCTATGAACCTTTCTTGAAACATCACCAAAATGATGGTCAAAACTAGATTTAAATCCGAGGTGTATTTTGGAAGATCTAAGCACACAAGAATAAAAACAGTTTCAATTTATAACATGTAAAGATAAAGATATCTCGAAAGTTGACATACCTGTGATTTTTTTGCCAAGTCTTTAACATCACATATTCTCAATTCCTCTACAATTCCATCATCATTTCTGTATCCACATAATATTGTGTCAATTCCAACAAGAAACGATTGACACCACCATTTCTTCGATTTGAAACGTCTAGAATGCATATTTAATTTATTTATAATAATAACATACTTATTTCAATAAGTAATTGTCACCCAAAATGCCTTTGTTTATTAAAATTATAGGTTAACACAGTGTTGAATAAGGTGACATATACAAAAGACATTCATTATCTCTTAGTGGTCGTCTTATTGGTTGGCCGATGTGGTCATAGTCCATTGTGCTCTACAATTGGAAACTTTAGGTACTATTAACAACAGAAGCTAACAGCTATTGAAAGGCACAAGTATATGTGCCTGTCTTAACTGATATTCGTGAAGCTTTTTGACATAGTTTGATATGTGCTTACCTAAAACTTGTTTCCTGTCTTGGATGATCTATATGCCTGTTTGTTTTCAGCTCTATAAATTGTTTGGAATTAAAATAATTTACTATTTCATCTGGATCCTGCTCTGAAGGAGGTTTAGAAACAGGGCCTTGATCACATCTCAAGCCATCCATTTCAGCCCCATACACTATGGTATGGCTATTCAAATTAGTGGTGAATACCAAAGAAAATTCCTCATTTTCGTCTACTGGTACATCAGGATTTGGCTCAGAATGTGGTTCATCTGAAACAGAATGTTAAGCAATTAAAAAAGAAGTTAAAGTTTGGTATCACATATAGACAAAAAAAATTAAGAAGTCTTCCTCTTTGAAGTACTTAGTTATTAAATTGTAATGTTTGTAGAGGTAATAAAAATAAAAAGTTATATCAATATTATTAGTGAATAAAGTAGCAATAGTTAGTATTGTATAAGATAAAATTAAATATGGATGTTATTGTTAAAGAGGTGAGTCAGATATATTAGAATTTACAGAAAAATTAGGAAAGCCAAGTTGTAATTACACATTTATCTACCAAGTGATCATAAATTTTGCTTTCTTTGTTGCTCTTTCTAAAGATTTCGTTTTCATTGAGATAACTACTGGCTAAATGGTACGTAATTAGTTTATAATGATTTCAAAATTGGATAAATGTTTAATAACATTACCTGATAAAAGGTATTGTTCAAACTTGTAACCCCATGAAGTAAATTGTTTATCTCTGTCCGTCATATTTAGTTTTCGATTCATTTTATCATCTGTATCTCTAGCGCAAAGGTAAATATTACCTTTATATAAAATTGCCACGATTTTCCATGATTCTCTATTTTCATATGGGGTACAAGCAATACAAGTCAGTAACCCTCGATAACAGAAGAACTTGGCGCGATCTAAATTTTTCTCTACAGGATAGTTTAATCTACGTTCATTTTCTAATAAAAATTTAAGCAATTCTGTAATCTTCACGTCTAAATCTGCTGGACGATGTATTGCTTTATCCAAATGTAAATTTAAATCATAGTGCACTCTATCGTTACATATTCGCCGGGCAAACTTTAAGTTTTCGAGACCTATGTATCCGATAACTTTAGGCCGATCGAAACGAGGGAATGCCTTCATATAAATATTAGGATCAACATGAAGTTCAGGTTGCATTTTAATAACATTTAACGTATCAATAACTATCAAATTACTAGGTTAACTTGTTCATTGTGAAATAGGCATGGCGATCTGAGATCGATAAATCAAAAATCGATTTTGTAGACAAAAAAATCGATCTTTTTAAATCGATATTCTCTACTGAACCCATTGAATCCATATCCATTGAATCCATTGAAACGATATTTCACCTTATAAAATCGAGATTCGATTTTTTCTGTTTCGATACGATAAATTTCTGTTTCGATACGATAAATGGGTTTGTGTTTGTATTAAAAACATATACTCCGTAAGTCGGAAAGAGATCGATTTTTGCAAAATCAATTCTTTTTATTTCGATTTTTCGTGTATCGATTTATTAAAGTTTGATTCGAATCGATTTAATAATCGATCTTCTTTGGAAAGAATCGTAATCCCTATTGTTGAAGTGTAATAAACAGCTGAGATTAAGTGTTGCCCTTAACTTAAGGCAACCTATTTTCTAGCTCCACTGGTTACACAAATGAAAAATGTTAGCGTGATGCATAAAAATTTAAAGCCACGCGCGCACAGCTGAATTTTGTCAACATGACTACTTTGTCATTCTCATCCATACTGTGAGTTTAGTTCAGTGCGACTTTAATTCACACGACTGCGTACAAAAGAAGTACACCTATAAAATAATTTCCCCTGTGCATTCCCCTTCGTTTTAAATACTCACACACCGTTGAAAACACTTTAATTTCCAATTATTGCAATTGTACTTGTAATTGGAATGAAAATATCCTACGTTTACTTGGTGACGATGTATCATCCAACCAATATGACAAATTCAGTAACTACTTTTAGATTTCTTCTTAGAATTTTTCTATGAATTTTAAACTAGTGCACTTTTTAAATTTCAGGAAATCAAATAAATTCTGCAGAAATGTTATAACATTAATAAAAACTCTGGAAACGATTTTTTTCATAACAGCAAAATCTGTTTTTAATGCTCGGCAGCACTACTGATAGCTGTGTGTCAAATGCCATATAGTAGGTAATGCCAAATTTGAAAACGACGGTTTCTTTACTGTATATTTAAAAACATGGAATGATAGAAGTCGCTTCTGAAATGTACCGTTTGTAGGTGTGAATTAAATGTAAATATTGGTCAAAAGCCCTTTATGTGACTCGGTGAAAAGAAGACTCAGAAAATGGGTTCCCGCTTTCAAAAGTGTCGATTGTGTTTGAAACTTGGTGAGTTTTGTTCTATATTCGACCAAGATGACTCCATAAAGTTATCGGATATGGTAATGTCTTTTACCAGTATTCAGGTTAGTATTGAACTGTCGTTGTAACGTTTAAATTTGTTCCTCGCAGTGTTATACCAAGCTAAACGTATTACCGTTATCTTTCAGATTTATGAAGGTGATGGGTTATCAGATCGTGTGTGTACGTCATGTATTGAAAATTTAAGCACAGCTTACTTATTTAAACAACAATGTGAAAGAATTGACATGCTGCTCAGAAAATGTCCAGGTACTTTCATAATCACTACTATTTTTAATTACCAAACTTTACAAAATCATTTTTCGGGTCTAACATTACTTGCTTTCAATAAAAGAACAATAGGTTTGCTAAATTAATTGTAAAAATGATAACTTACAAATTTCTCTTATAAATAATCGTATTTAACAATTGTTGACAGATACCAGCTTAAATGAATCATCTGTAAGTGACTACAATGATTTCTTTAACAAGGAGTTTCATATGCATGATGGTTGTGACAGTACCATTGAGGAATATGTCACTGCTGAGGGTGACAATGATGACAACTTCTTCAAAGACAACATGGAGGGAAATAGCATTCAAGAAATCAGTGATGAGACTGATAGTGATGTTGATTCCATAAAGTGTGTATGCTGTAATGAGTCTTATAGCAAGTTAGGCACTCACACTTGCAGAACGACATGTACAATTGAACAGAATCAATTACAACGATCAAGTAGTAATGAAACTCTTGTGGCATCTGATGTCAGGCCTCTAATACCACCTGCTCATTCCACAAAACCATTGCAATCGAGGGCAACAAAGCCACTGCCAGACATTCCAGAAAATGTTGATATCACTTGTGTGTTGTGTGATGAGAAGTATGATCAGTATGATCAATATGTCATACATCTAAATAGATGTACAACTAACGTTAAGCTACATCACTTTGTTTGTCCTGCATGCCATGACATGTTTACGGAGAAGTTGGCTTATTTAGAACATGTCAAGCTACAACATTTTAAGGTCACTACTAAGGAGAGAGTAGTACACTATACAGCAGGTTTTGTTGATCCTGGTGAGGATTGTGTAGATTTTGTGCCCACACTAGAGAAAATAAGAAAACCCAAGGCAGTGCGACGACAAATAGGTTGGTCTGTTGAGGATATTTACCAGGAAATTGAGTGTAAAAAAAAAGTTGAAGAAGTTGAAACACCCACCACAAGTCCCTTAAAAAATTTCTTTTCCAAGTTAGGGAATGAGTGAGTTACAATTTAAGTTTTGGCATGCCTGGGACATCTACCTGAGTATTCAATCATTTAACATTACTTCTGCTACAACTAATGGTGAAACAAATGCTTTATTGCTCCATAAATTTAAATATTCACTAAACTTACATGTGCTTCTATGTAGATATTTCATTCAATCTTTACTTAGGAACTTTCATTTACTATTTCACTTTTCAATCTATATTAACATAAGGAAACTAAACTAAATAGTTTCTAGATTTTTGTTTGTTTAAATCTATTTAAATCCTTCTTAAACTCCGAGGAGTGGAAGGAGATCAGGTGAACCTGCAAGAATACAAATTAGTTTTATTTATGCTTAATTTAAGATGGGTTCTCATGGTATTTATACTTATAAATAATTTAATAGTGTGTAATGGCTTATAGTCTTTTAAGATTGTACAAATAAATATTTATATTTGTCTGTAGTTATGGTGAAGTGACACTGTGACGTAACATTGCTAAGAGTGTCATAGTTTGTGGTACAAGTTTAAATATGTAAATTTATTTCAAAATAACTGGCTTTTGATATAGACCCCAATCATAGTTGCGTTTGACTTGCACTAAACTATCCACAAATCACAATCGAGTAGATGTAAACTCATGTTTTATACAAAAATGGTCTAAAACAATTTTTATGATAAATGTGTTGTAGAATTTCATTTAATTAAACAACTTTGTTGTCTTGATGCTATGCATCCAATATCTTTATTTACAAAAAAAATAAAATTTATAAACCTTTAGTAATGCTGTGCTATCATGGTGTTTAAACAGGCCTTTATTGCTATAAAAGTCTGTATCCAACTTTGATCTCCCATGTGTTTCATTCAGATGTAATTGTGTTTGCAGAAGCTTTAGTAAGCAGAGTACTCCCAAGAAGGTGAGCTTCCGAAAGTTGATTGAGACAGGAAAAGAGAAGACTGCAAATTACTTACCATTCCAGAAATATATTCAAAACTACAAGTTAAAGAAGAAAGCAAATGCTTACAGCCCAATCAAAAGCAAGTTACAAGTATCTACAAAAATTAAGACAACATTGCCAGAATTGACTTCAGGTAAATAGAGTAGTCTAAAAGTAAACTATATTGATTTGACATAAATAGGCTACTCACTGGTGTGATACCACATTTTCACAAAAAAGCGGTGTTTACCCAAATCTCGGAATCTGGGCCGAGTTACAGATGTCCTGGCATGCAGCACTCACCATCAGGTGATCCAGCCCCTATAATCGATTTGTTGTTTATTTTTGCTATTTTTCTTTTTTGTCTTATTTAATTTCTAATTCAAAATTATCTATTTGAATTATCAGACAGTGACTATCATTCTCCAAGTGGCACATCAGAGGAATCATGGAGGTTAAAACAGAATTTAATATGTGCCTGTGACAAAAAAGTATTCATGCTTTCGGAGTCTTTAAATGTAAGTTTATGTTTTTCTTATTATACATTTTTATGTAGTATTCATTTTCATTATTAATATTAATTAAATATTTGTTGTTGTTTAAGGGGTTATTATGTTGTACTGCCTCGACGCTAGACTACCTCGTAAGTCTAACGCTTAGCGTATGCGACTGCCAATCAGAAGGCCTCGGGTTCGATTCCCGGGACGAGCCAGAAAAGTATTGTTAAATTTTTGTGATTAGAGAAATTCGTAACATGCGTGTCTCGGAGAACACGTAAAACACTCGGTTCTAGGCCTGAAATCTCCCCGATCCTGTCGGATAGCCGTCCCATCGGAATGTGAGGGTGAGAGTGAGGGTGTACTTCAGAGCAGAGAGTGTACCTGTGTTTGTGCACATACTGAATCACTCAGGGTAATCACCTACATCCCCTTCGAGTGTAATAGTCAGGTTAGAACAAGATGGCTTAACCTACATTTAGAATACTAAAATTCTAAATGTAGGTTGTTCTCTAAAATTTATATTAATAACAAGTATTTTTTACAGAATCGTGACAGAATAGCAGCAATGATTACTGAATTAGGTGGTGTTGTCGCCGAAAATACAAAAATGGAAATGTTGGCAACACATTTTGTAGCAATATTGCCAAATGACACGTTCACTGGCATGATGGTATGCGCTTTAGCTACCGGCAAGTGGTTGATTCATGTCAACTTCATTTATGACAGCTTTAGATGTAAAAAGTTCCTACAGGTAAGGGATTGCATTACTAATTTGATTATATGTAAGTATGAGACGAGAGATTCTTTCGTCTCTCATTTTCTCCTTTTAATAGTTTGATATGGATGGCCTAATCTTATTGTTTCAAGCAAAGATACACTTAACTATACCTATCAATAACCCAGTACAGAAACATTTGACTAATGCAGAGTCTATGGGAAGGTTAAAAACAGGTATTTGGCCAATTATACCTGTGAATTATAATGTTTACAATAATAATGATTGTCGATATCACCGTTCCTCACGAGGAGAATCTCGTGAAAGTTGAAGAAGAAAAACAATATTGGGATTTATCTCACGAGACTTTTGATATGTGGAGTGTGGATTCGGTGATAATTGTTCCGATAGCAGATACTGACTTAAGCTCACGTCAGAAGTTTGGATCAAGGGTCTGATGCAGAAGGCAGTCCTTTGCACAGCCTGTATAGTAAGGAAGTTGCCTTTGGAGCCCTAACCACCGGTTTCTTGGTCTATGTACCCGAAGTCTTTGGTTTCGTTTCAAGTTCTTACATATAGATGGTTCGAATTGATTTAATTAATTATTTAATCTAGCAATTAAGTTAATTTTCATAAATTGTTGAACGAAAAACTACTTTAACACCTGTTATTGACGTAATATATATCATGCTTATATTTATTTTTACCACTCGTTTATATCACATTTAAGCAAATGAAATTATACTATTATGTTATTATATTTAAGTATGTATTTTTGTTTTCCTTTTTTAAATATTTAAAAGAGTAAGACTAAGTAATATATACAAATGTAATAAAGAGGGTAACATAGATAACTTCACGTAACTTATACAGGCAATCAGATTCCGAACAAGACAATGCCTGTGCTATGGTAACCAAATTATTCGTAAGCATACTTTAATATTTTTAAATATTAACATATTACAAATGCTAGTGTTCATCACAGTCCACAGCCCTACAATTTTAGCACTAGCATAGGCCCGACGAACTATTTGTTATGGTTATTTTTAATAGACTAAAATTGTTTTTTTCAGGAATATCTCTACGAATGGTTAAAGCACCCCAAGATTCTTGAAATAGACCACACTAGCGTTGAAGTAGCTAAGGCGGCCGTTTACTGGCATCTTGAGTTGGATGAACACAGTGCTCAGTATCCTTTTGAAGGGAAACAAATAGTACTTATCATGAAGAAGAAGTACAGACAATACTATCAGATGATATTCAAGACTCTGAAAGCGAAACCCGTTACTTATGATCCACGGTATGACTTTTTTTTATATAGTTATTACATGAACAGAGCTTTGGTTAGTCGAATGATAGGCTTGTTAAACAATCAACTTTTGATGAGGTTAACTGCCCATTGCCCATTTTGAAAGATTAATTTAAAGCTATTGGTGCTCAGTGCCTTGTTTGTATAGTGGTTAGCAAATGCGACTACCAGCTAAGAGGTCTCGGATCCGATTCCCGGATCAAGCTAAACTGTTACTGGTTTTTCTTAGAAGAAATTCTTACCTAAATTTAAGCAACCTGAAGTTTGGAAGTTTGGTGCTGTTTCACATCCATGTCTTGGAGAGTACGTTAATCGTTCGGCCCCGGTTTCCATGAACATCTATGGCGATCGTAACTTAACGTAGATAAATATTAGTACTAGTGATAGTAGAGGGTTATAATTTGCAGATTTAAACTCAAACAGGTCCTTTGGGTGTACGAACGCGCGTTTGAGTTAAGCTTAAGGTTGGTAAGGGCGAACCAACATAGCTCTTTTCAGAAGTACAAAGGGCTCCTGGGGTATTCTATGGAGTGTTCGAATTTCTAAGAGTGATTATTAAGGCTTTAAGAATTTCTGAGCATAGAAATAAATCTGACCTATACCACACTGTTTGCTAGTCAAATTACAAAATCACTGAAGCGTTGCATTTATAAATGAAATCTGTCTGTAAGGAAATCTTAGTCTAGCTCTCTCCATGAAATTGTGCTATCAAGAATAGACTTTTTAGCGTTGATAAGTCTCCGAAGTTGTAAAACTTCGCCTTAAGAAACAATAGTACATTATATTTACTATTTTAATATACATATACCTACTTTTAATCTATTATTCACAGGACACCCGGAAGTTGTTGCACAGCTGACTATTGTTTCGTTGACATGAAAATTATTGAAAGAGTAAAGCTTCGCTTTTTCGCCCGTCACAATGTCCCTGTATTTCCGTACCAATACATTTTGGTATATTTGCTCAAGAGGGGGCAAGTGGAAGATGAATACAAGTATCTATTACAAGACTGTAAGAAATACTCTCAAGACACAATGTTTTTGTTAAACAACACGTACTAGAGGCCCTTAGAGTATTGCAATTAAGACTTGAAGCTATACTAAATGATAATATTCACAGAAATTGTAATAATGTTTGGTGTCTGCTTTGGACTTTGCGACAAAGTATGTAATGTATTAGCTATGTCACTTATAGATGACAAAAAAATGTAACTTTATTACAACCATGTATGACAATGCTTTTGAAGTATAGATTTTTTTTTCTTATATTGATGGCCATAAAATGCTTGGGTTCTGCTTTAGACAGTTGTATCTTGATCGATAGATACATTTTTGTAATACATTCATTTCTAATATCTTGTCTGTCGAACATAGCTATTTTGCTTATCTACTTACACTGAGCTGTAATTAGACGCTGAGTAAAGTTTAACTCAAAACCCCTGGGTCAAATTTGTCGTTTTATAGCTGCAATAACAAATAATAGCTGAAATTATATAATATTGACGATACTTCGTGTATCTTATTGTCAAGTGTAAGCTTACTGGTTTACCAACATTACTTTTAATATCTTGATATTTCATACAGCATGAGCATCATTTCTACACTTTTACAAGATTTAGGTATAAATGTCAGACATATAATGTGTACAGGGTGGCTTTTTTGCTAAGTGCAATTTATTTCAGTCAAAGTTAAGATAGATTTAAATGTTTAGCAGAAACAAATATAGTTAAAGTTGTATTCGATGTATAAAAATGTAATGCTAATGAATGTAAAAAGAAAAACATTCAAAATATACATGACACACATTAAATATAGTCAAAATTAATACATACATATCAAGTATTTGCTTATATACTTATATAAATAATATTGCCGTAAGCAAAAATTATAATATAACTGGAGAAGTAAAGGTAAGATAAAGATGTCTAAATTTTATTCCAAATAGTAAGTTAAAGGGTTATAGCGGTATAAAGTTTGAATAAATGTAATAGAACTTAGTTTATACATTATAGTGTTCATGTGCGTTATTTTCACCTGTAGACTGATGGCTGAAAAGTTGAAATAGTAACACGACTGAAATCTTCTGTTAACGAATTTAACGGCACTGACAATGAGTTATTCAAAATTTTGTTATTCTTATTATTGTTGTGGAGGAGGTGTTTGGGTAGATTAATTGAAATTTTATTTTTGTATATTATATTTTATGCAATTGCCATATTAATTAAGTATAAAGACATTTACTAGTAAAAATTTATTTCTAATAAATATATATTACCTTTTTATTTGTTATAATTTCTACAGTTTTATATTAGCCAAGCTAAGCGACTAAACAGTCGCTATAGAGCGACTGTTTAGTCGCTTAGCTAAAGTCGTCGGTTAAAATCACCAGTACGCGGTGGCTATGATAATTTTCTTAACGTGTCGCTTGGGCTTTAGATTTCTGCACAGGATGTGACGCTCTGAAGTAGCTCTTATAAAATTTTACCTGTTGGAACGATAAGAAAAAAAATTAGTATTTGATAATCTTACATAAATATTAATCACAATTGTATAGCAGAGTACGAAATATATTCGTGTGTGCAGGCTGTATGTGGGACGGCGCTATGTGAAAATCATTCGGACAGGATTGCCTGGCTTTTTAAAAAGTAATCAAAATGTGCTTTTCTGATGCATTAGTGTCGATGAAGTTGTAGTGTTATTGTATTATTTATTTTAAAATAATTAATGCTATTTCCGTTATTGTCGATACAACCTACTTACTATAATAACGTGATTAAACATAATTTAAATTTTGTTCACCTTATACTAATGATCTCATTCATCTCTTACCACCATCTAGACTACAAACAGGTTAAACTAAGATAAACCTATTATGAATTTAATATGAACATTTTAAATAGATGGGTACTACTTTTCTGCGATAAGCAGAGCAAGGCTCATATGCGGCAATTCTTTTTGTTATTTTCTAGATGCTATACATGTGGATACGTATAGGAATCTAATAATAGTATTTTAGACCAAAAAATACGATTTTAACCTATTTATAGCCCTGTAATGCTCCTGAAATTTAGATGAAAAAATTGAGTAGTGTTTAAAACTTCATGTAATAGGGGAATAAACATTTATTTTATTATTTTAGATATTTGTCGTTGAAGAATTTGATGCTGTAGTAAATCTCAAGAAGTTTGGATTAAGACATCATACATTGCCATTTTAGTTCTATTTACTAAATTACAGGGTTAAATGCCGGTTCACTTGGCAAAACTATGATATGCTAATGATTTTCTGAATTTAATTTTCTGAAATAGCACTGATTAAATTAAGCCTTGGAAAATTTTACAGGATCATTAATTAAAAGCTTTGTTTATCACATTTTTAATATTGATCGCAATTTTTATTCGTTAATCCTATTTGATGTCAACGACGAGCAATACGTATAGAAATAATAATACTCGCCGAAGCAGACTTGCAAAGAACTTATATATGACTCAAGATAAACTTGGTTAAGGTGTAGATAATATTTTATCCAAGTAGGAAAGTTCGACTAGTGATAAAGTTAGTACCTGGGTGTAAAGAATCCAGCACGCAACTGTGGCCACTATTGTGCCTATAATACCCCATATTTGGTCAGAGGTTGGAAAACTGTCTTCATACTTTTGTTCTGGTTCATTGCAACTGCAAAATGAAATTGCATATAGGTACATAGCTATTGTTACAATAATTTATCTGTCAATCAAATTATTGACATTAATCTACTTTTATGGTAAACTACCTATTCTGTGGCTACAATGTAATAATTAATTTGAAGTCATTTGGATGCGTCTACAAAGGTTGGTTGTAACTATACTTAGCTAGGCTTTATACACTCACCCAATCATTAACCTACGCATTGAAACAGTATATACCAAGTACTATTTTAATTTGTGGTGCATAAGAAGATGATCAATGTAAGAAATTACGTGAACGTCGCTAGTAATGTAGAGCTTAAAATAAATATAAATATATTAAGCTGTCAGCCACTTTCTTCAAGTCGTCGGTGCGACGGAACGACGACTTGAAGAAGGTGGCTGGCAGCGGATGGATGCAAATTGCTCAAGACCGGGATAGTTGGCGCTCCTTGGGGGAGACCTTCGTGCAGGGGTGCGTGGCTAGAAAACCTCCACGTGGTGCACCCTGATAACGTAGGCGATGGTGTTCATCACTGCCAACGGCTAATGTTCTAGCAAGAAGAGGAAGCCATTCTCTTCGGCAATTCAGCCGAGACTTGGTCCAATAGAGCGGGCGTGTCTGTCGAATCCTCTGGTGGTTCTTCGTTTATCGGAGCAATGGGGAGGAAAACCTCGGTAAAAAATCACTATAGTGGGACACTTTCTAGGGTCGGAGTTCCTCCGCTCAGCGGTGGGAAAGGTAGGACGGGCTCGGTGTGCACTTACACTACCACCGTGCAGGCATCAGGAGATATAGTCTCCCTGCCGCCGTCGGTAAAATAACAAAATAAATTTGGTACACCTCATTACTAATACATTAAAAAAAATGAATAGAAATGCAACGACAAACATCTTACAGTGCTCACTTTGCAATATCTTATTTATATTAGTATATGCTATCTCTATCTACTGCTTCAATTTCAAACATTTGATAATGACTAGCATTCCAAGCAACATTAAATGACTTTTATTCTTGATCATATCGTAAAATTCTCAGATGTACGCGTGCATGTATTTTATTTCATGTACTCTCACAAGTAATCTAGCATGATGAATATAAACATCCCATTTTATTTTCTAACAGTGTTGCCAAAGTAAAGAGTACCCATTAGTCATTGTATTGGTAACGTAATTGCCCATTGGACACTTAAAATGAAAAATGAAACAAACAACAATCTCCCAAATGATAGATTTTTTCCAGAAAGTATAGAATGCCGTAATAAGGAATATGTATGTACTTTTTTTATTCTTTAAAACGCTTCTACTAGCTATGTATAACATTACCAAAAATAGATGTAACACACCCGAAATATATACATTTCAATCATTATGCTAAATTGCTTTAAAGAAAATCACTACTTTTCAGGAGACTTAAACGTGGCCATGTTGGCGTTATTATTCTGTGACGACAGATTACACTCATGTCAACCACGAAGTGTCGGTTAACAAAGATATTCAGTTAATTTTTTTATAAAAATTAAGCGATGAAATCAACTTGTTGCCATGAAAAATCAAAGAAAACTTATTTTGTTTGAAAATAACACAAAAACTGCACCTGATAAAGTATATTTCCTTATACTGACAAATCCAAGTATGAGAAATAAGTGATACAAGGCGATGAGTATTGACAACTGAGAACTATTTAAATATGTAATTACAATACACACCATACTCGTTAACAGACGACAAAAGACGGTCAAGTATTGACGTTACACCTTTCCACCAATAGCGTTGTGCTTTAAAAATTCGTGAGGGAACAAATAAAAAAAAATCCCTATTAAATTCTAATGAATTTCAAGAAAAATTGAGCAGGCATTTTTCTACAATAAAGATTACAAATAAAAATATTTTGTCAATTCTCACATACATGACTTCATATTTAATTCAGTCTGTCATGAATTAGGGTATATTGTGAATGTTTTCTTTCTCATATGCGACTTAAATAAGTAATTATAGTTGTGTATACGAGGGCGGTCCCATAAGTACTTAGCCTCACCGTCAAATAGCGCCACTATACCAAGAAAAATTTACTGTAGCGTAGAACATTCTCGTAGACGGCTCCTGTCAAAATTTCAGTCGAATTGGACTCGTAGTTTTTTTTTGAGCGTGTGTGGAAGCGTAGGTGTCTGTGGATTGTAGAAAAATGGAAAAAGAAAAATATCCGGCGGTGATCAGATTCTTGGTTTTCGAAAGGAAATCGTGCAGCGAAATCAAAGAACGCTTAGATGCTGTGTATGTTGACTCTTCTCCTTCGATGACGACCGTCAAAAATTGGTTCAACGTGTTTCAACGTGGTCGCACGTCGGTTTTTGATGAGCCACACCCAAGTGCTCCGAAAACGGCTACCACGGAGGATAATGTGACAAAAATCCACGATCTTATATTGGTAGACCGTCGATTGAAGGTGCGCGAAATTGCTGAGACAGTAGGCATCTCAAAAGACCGCGTGGGTCATATCCTGCATGAAAATTTGGTCATGAGAAAGCTGTCGGCGTCGTGAGACCACTTCATAGCAGTGTTTGCCGCTTTTTAAACGCAATCCGAAGGAGTTTCTGCGTCGTTTCGTGACCGTCGACGAAATGTGGATTCACTGGTACACACCAGAGATCAAGGAACTGTCGAAACAGTGGACTTTACCAGGCGAACGTACTCCGAAGAAGGCGAATGCTGTCCTATTAGCCGGAAAAGTGATGTCCACAGTTTTCTGGAATTTACTAGGTGTGATCTACATGAACTACCTAGAGAAGGGCAAAATCGCAACAGGACTCTACTACCCTGAATTATTGGCGACGTCGAATTGCAGAAAAAACGGCCCATTCAGCAAAGAAAAAAGTGCTATTCCATCATGATAACGCACCACCTCATACCTCCGTCGCCACAGTCAAATTGGTCGAATTGGGCTATGAACTGCTTCCCCATCCACCGTATTCTCCTGATTTGGCCCCGTGCGACTTCCTTTTGTTTCCAAATCTGAAAAAATCACGTATATACACCTGTTGTATGTAAAGGTATGTGTATATTTATCAGTTGAAGTTTATATAAAATTGATTTTGAATAAAAAAATGTTTGGATATATATATATATATATATATATATATACATATGACTTACGACTTATGACTATGACTTTTGAAGAATTATTTTCTAAGGAATATAATTCGAAATATGCGCACCTCTTCTATGCGAATAATTGCAATTACCTTAAGTACTACCCATATAGATAGATAAAACGATTAATTAGTGTGTGATCTCAGATACTAGCTAGGCTAAAAAGTAAATAAAAGCAGGCAACACTGATTGAATATTTGTTAAACAGCTAAAAGGTACATACCTCTACGTACGTCTGTAAATGGAAGAGATCGGTATGGTGTGAGTTTCTTAGTAGTTTGAGACAAGAAACAAACCGTGTGGAAAGTTTTTCTTACTTATTTAATATAATAATAAACTCCATCAATAATTTTCACAATAATTATTGATGATAAGGTCTAGTGGTATGTGATATTGTTGTAGAAATTAAGTGAATCGTGAAATATTTAACTAAATATGGGATCGTGTTGGTCGGTACGTAACAATTAATTTCTTGTAAGTCGAAATTTTACTTTCTAAGTTAGTACAGTTGGAAGTAGTACCTAGTATAGAGGTGGATTAGTCCTCTTTTCGAAAATACTTACATTTTGAATGTTAAATAATTATGATTTAAAATGCAAATTCTGAGTTTGGCAATATATGATAGTAAAGATAATTTATTAAGTATTGATTGAAAGTACCCACATAACCTTCATAGGTAGGTACAATGATGCATGATTGTATAATCTTGAAAATCATTATGATCTACTTAACTAGTTTCAATTGATTTTTGAAAAGCAGGCAGTCAAATTCTTACCGTGCCTGTACGTTTAATGTAAAGATTGTTCATTCATAATAGGCTTGTTTGCTAAGCAAATAACGAAAAAAAAACATTAATCAACACAATTCCTTAAATTCTTTTCATTTATTAGTTTGAATGTTGATTGTTCGAGGGTCCCAGAACACCCGAAAAAGCATATTTTAAACTACATATTTAAATATATCTACACAATTCAAACTAATATGAGATATTTTACAGACGTCAAGTGACGTTGAAGCTGAAATTGCAAGACGTAGATATGTACATAATACAGCTTATCAGACAAGTCCTGTCGTCAGCAATGTTCAAACTCCTGTGCAAACGTATACTCCTGTGGTAAGTGTGATTTTCAATAAATAGATCTTTGGGGCCACGAATTAGTTATCATTTGAAAAAATCGTATAAAAAGAAAACCATTTGATATTTTATAAAAATTAATTGTTTAGAAGAAAGCTAGTTGGAGTTTATTTCTTACAAAATTATGTACATCGTCTAAATGACCAAAGTTTCGACGTTTGCACTCTTCTAAGCGAGTACCGAAATTTTCGAATGCTCATCGGCAGATAGACCGCGAATAGCCGACATCTCTTCGCTGATTTTTTCTTTAGTTGACGTAGTTAGTGTATTTGGTTTATTGATGTAGACACGATTCTTTAAATAACCTCATAAAAAGAAGTCTGCTGGGGATAGATCTGGACTTCTGGGTGGCCTTGGAATGTCGCCTCGTGTGGAAATCAGCTTTTCCGGAAACATGTCTTTGACCACCGGCAGGGACTCATTGGATGTGTGACAAGTGGTTCCATCTTGTTGAAACCATGTGTTACGATTGTAGCCACCAAATTCCAGTAGCATCGATCCCAAGAACATCCGTAACGTGTTTACGCGGGATGTTAGATTCAAATGTTAACAATTTCATGGCCCACCCTATATTACACTTACATAACTCGTGGTTTTTTAACTTTGTTTCGTAATAGGTAAACTACTAACTTCGTATTGGTTATTGTAGCTGTATCTTTATTTACAAAAGATGTTGTAGAATAACAATGTTTCAAATAATAATTGAATAGCTCATTATTTAAAGAAGATTACAATTACAGACTTGCTATACAAGTAAAATAAAACTCTTGATATGTTAAGACAAAATCGATAGACGAAACCAACAGTTACCTACTCTAAATAATACTTGTTGATCAGCAATATTTTGTTACATTACCTACAAATTTTGTAAGTGGACAGTAGAATAGAAGGCGATGTTGATTACATAGGAAACAATACTAGATAAAAAGATACATTTGGCCGCTTACAATTTATAATTGTGATTTATGTTATCTGATCTATCACAGGTACCTTCACGAGCTTCGAAACCATGTTACGGTGAATATACTTGTCCACGTTGCGGTCATTCTTGGCACAGCCTCTTATCATGGCCCAACGTCTGTCAAGCTTGTAGAAAATGTAAAACTAATGCACGACCAAGAAATCAGGTAACTAGTTAGTAATACTTACACGTCCACTTTTATATGTATTTACTACTCCAACCTAATGGTGTTTTTTAACGTAGTCTGCATTTGGCGGAACAAAGCTTTTTATTTAACTTCTATGATTCTACTTTACACGTAGACTAGTATAGGTACTTGCTCGACAGCGCCGCTTAAGCGATGCAAAGACATAGGTATCACTCACAGGCCACTGGACCAACTACTCATTTCTTCAAATCAAATTGAAAATGTAAGACGTTCTTATTTTATGAGTTCTGGATTTCAAAATTATTTAAGAATAAAACAAAAAGTTGAATTCGTTTCTTTATTACCGTTTTACACTATTCAATCGGTCGCAAAGGTTACCCCTAATAAATACCGCATTATTGAAAATTTGTAAGGGATGCGCGGAACGTGTCAAAAGCACTATGATTGAATATTTAAAGATCAAATTTAGAATGCAGCATACCATAGTAATGGGACGGGATTGTGACGTTGATCGATAAATTTGGTTTGATGATCGGGATAATTGATATTACAATGGTCAATGTTTAAATTACTTATTATTACTTATTAGAAAAAGTAAAAATGTGTATAATTAGGTAGGTACGTATATTTCACTAATTTTTTAAATTAATAAGCTTAGTAAAAGTCGCCTCACAATATTCTTAAGGTCTGTCTTCCTATGATAAATATAGCCTTATGTCTATGTAATTTTCCATGACAGTCTTAGTTAAATCAGTGACACGATTATAATTTTCGTGATCAAATTGGTGATGTTTTATTTCAGGAAAAAAATATTCACCAACAAAACGTGTTACAAATCGTAATTTGTATCTGTAATGTAATTTTAAGCCTTGGGTTGAATTGATTGAGATTTGTATGACCTAGTATATGTTTTTTTTAAATACTACAATCATTTATGATACAAGTTATTATCGTATGATAAAGTCTTATTATAACCATACTGCATTTTTTTACTTTTAGCTACAATATCTAAACTTGCATCAATAATAGGAGCGGGTGCCTAGAAGCAGTATAATTAAGTAATAAATCACATTTCATTGAAATAAACAAAACATAACTTTTACACATTTTCAGTTTTATAATTCCATTTAAAATAGTGTTGACGTGTCGCATTCGCGTAAATTTTAGAATATCATGTTTCACTCAACCCCTTAATGTTATTATTGTGTAGGATTTGTTAGTATAATAGTCGTCAAAGAAAGTGTGTGCTTACCAAACCTGGCAAGAATAGAGTTGGTATAGCGGAATTAAACAGCCTTCGTATTTATATAATAAGAAAATTGTCTTTTGTGAAGTGTCTTGAGCATATCACACTATTTTTAGTGGGTAACATAATTATACCACAATATTACGTCACTGTATTAAGAAAAAAAATTAAACGAAAGCCAAACAAATACCGAATTCTGAATTTGACATGACTGACATTTCAAAAAGACATCAACGACTGCTTGCTTATTATTACTTTGCACTATTAAGTCACCAGTATAAATTGAATTTAATAATATATCAGTAATGACAGGAAGTCATTAATGCTGTATTATTAAAACAAAATTATTTTTAAATTGTCAATACCTTGGTGTGCCTATGGATCACAAACTTGGTCGATATTGATGTCACGATTTTTAGCATAACTTAAAATACTTGTGTAGCGTACGCTTGTGGTCTTGTAATAGGTATATACTCTATTATGAGGTAAAATGTGATGACTGTCATAAAATTTTGATGTGTAGAGCTGTTTAAAATTAATAACATAATTTCATCGTTTTCAGAGAGAAGTGCGTTCGTCTGATATAACACGAAGAAGTGACTCCCATCATAAACACCCGCAGGAACTATGCCAAAGATGTCAGCAGCTCGGTTATCACTGTAGTAACAGCATTAGTAAATATCGTTAAACTGATAGGGATACTTACGGGTACTTAAGCACCTAAGACTAGACCAGACATAGAGCCTACTCCTTTAGCCAAGTGTTTCGCATTGATTCTCTTTCTACAATCGCTTACGCCTTTATTCTCTTGTATTGCCTAATATTTCTTTCTGACCACGTGATATAGCATCGAGAGACCGTTCCCGCATATTTGTTAGTTTTCTAATAACGTTTACAGAATGTCAACTTGGCTAGGGGACTGTTTCTTTTTACAACAATAGTGACCAACGCGTTGCTCAGCATCGTGCGACGCGTCTCTAAAATAAAAAAATAGTGTTGATAAGATTTAGTGTAATCATATTTTGCCTACAATATATCACATTAATAACTTTTCACTCGACTCTGGACCTTTCTCTCATTCTGACCTCAGACCCATCTATCTTATACCTAATAAAAAACTAACTCTTCCCTCTGAAAACTTTTGACCGATTTCTATACTTTCTTTTCCTTCTAAAGTGCTAGACGTAGCTTCTACAGTGTGTATAGCAGCATAATTTTCTTAGTCCATGACAATCTGAGTACCTCGTACCCGATCATAGCACTACCACTAATCTCCTCAAAGTGTCTAGTGATATTAGGGTTAGCATCCATTGCGATTTAGCACAAACGGTTTAGAAATAGATTTTAATGCAAGGCAGCGTATGATCACTCACTGTGGCGTCTTGCTTAGTGTTATTTCAGTACTAACCAGGGATTTGTAGAGAGTAGAGTGTGTTGTAAGCTTGTCCACTTAAACACATTTTGATAAACCTCCTACCAAAGCTTGACTTTAATATTTCCTTCTCTGTATTGATTAAACGGTTTACCATAAACTGCCGGCCTTTTTTCCACTAAAAGATAATATTTTACAATAATAATGTTTTATCATAATCTCTTTACATTAACACCGCTAAATAACGACTATATGCGCTCGACCAGTTGAGACTAAATAATAGATGCGGTTAACCGCTGCCAGTGTGTTTGCCGCCACTAAGGGACAACAAACGCATCTTTACAAATTGCGATCCAAATGTAGCAAGTTACGTGTTTAAAAAAAGTCGGCAAGTCACTTGTAAAGAAAGAATTGTTACATTTTTTTGCGGTTCCAGACCTACGACCAATAGCGTGTTTCGTGTGTAGTCGTCGTTAAATCGCCAGTCGGAAGGAAATGGTCCCGTGCTGCCGCCCTGCCCATTCGACGTTGACCGGCTAGAGAGCCTCCACGGTGGCAAAACCAGCACGTGGCGCCTCCAGCCGGGATGACCAACGAGCCATCGTGGCTCGACGAGCGGTCTTAAGCCATGCGGGTATCTCTTCGGGCGGAGATCATATGCCTCTACCCACCCGGAAGTCAGCTGTCCGCCAAATCCCACGAAGGAGTTCGAGCCAAGGCGCACACCGCTTCTGTCAACATGGTGCGGTAACCGGGTATGGCTCTAATAGAGCAAGAGCCCGTGAGTGCCAGACCTTCGTCATTTTATAAAAGCTGAAAGTTCTTCTATGTGTGTCCCTAGTACAGGTAAGAATGATCCCCAAATATGAAGCTGAGGCAGCGGTGGCTTTGGCAGATAACAGGCAACAAAGGTGTGTAAAATTCCATCTCAAATTCGTCATGATATAAAACTTGATTTTTTTATATTTGATTCATAATAATTTCAAAACTCGCGTTGCTCATTGCCAGACAGTTAGTATGGTTCCAACCCTCTGCCGGACACCCCTAAACTATTATAATTTATAATTATACTTACGTTATATTATAAAACCTAAGTTTTATATATAATTTTTTGGGAGCCTATTAAACTATGTTTACATAGTAGCCGGACAGTTTCGAAAGTTCTATCATCTTGCCAGACGCATTCAAAGTGAGCAATAATCGGGAGAGCAAGGAGCGTATATAGTAACTAAAGTTTATATTATAAAACCTAAGTTTCATATATAATTTTTTGGGAGCCTATTAAACTATGTTTACATAGTAGCCGGACAGTTTCGAAGGTTCTATCATCTTGCCAGACGCATTCAAAGTGAGCAGTAATCGGGAGAGCAAGGAGCGAATACAGTAACTAAACGTTATATTATAAAACCTAAATTTTATATGTAATTTTTTGGGAGCCTATTAAACTATGTTTACATAGTAGTCGGACAGTTTCGAAGGTTCTATCATCGTGCCAGACGCATTCAAAGTGAGCAATAATCGGGAGAGCAAGGAGCGAATACAGTAACTAAACGTTATATTATAAAACCTAAATTTTATATATAATTTTTTGGGAGCTTATTAAACTATGTTTATATAGTAGCCGGACAGTTTCGAAGCTTCTATCATCTTGCCAGACGCATTCAAAGTGAGCAATAATCGGGAGAGCTGCCTCAGCTTCATGTTTGGGGATCATTCTTACCTGTACTAGGGACACACATAGAAGAACTTTCAGCTTTTATAAAATGACGAAGGTCTGGCACTCACGGGCTCTTGGACTATAACTTCTAATCTCCTCTGAAGCCATCAGAGGCGAGACTTATTCTGGGCGGTCAAAGCCGCCGCCCACACCGGTGTGCCCTATAGTGCCATTGATCGGACAACCCCTGTGTACAAACGTCTTGTTGCGACGCTGGCTCCACCCAAATGGAGCAAAAGTCGCCCAAGACAAGTCAGTGCCCTGCCCCAATTGTTGGTTGGTACAAATTGTGTTTAAAATAATAATAATAACAAAATAATATTCGACGGAATTGTATATTAAGATATAAAAGATCTAAAAAAAGTCAGCAATGATGAATTTCTATCTCCTAAGGATAACGCACAGTGAATGTTATTACCTTTAGTATCTTACAAAAAAATAATGGATTATTTAAAAAACAATTTTAAAGAAAACAGAATTATTCTTCATCCAATTAAATACACCATTACCGATATGTTGTGTTTAATGTAGATCAAAATTGCCCTATTAAGCATTACATGTAGCCCTGTATCACATAATGGCTCTCAGGTCATATTTTCTTTGTCGCTTAATTTCGCCGATATACAAATGTATTGCATAATATATATGTATAGCTTACAAAGAAATAAATAAAAGAGATAGAGGACTGCAATAGATGTCTCTTTGCAACTGCAGGGGCTTAGTCTACAGGGCCTAAATTTACGAACATCACTATTGAAACATCATTAGCTTTACGGAGTTACCGTACCGTAGTATGGACTAACTCGTGTATATCCTACAGACTGCTGAATTCTCGCAAGGATGATACAAAGATTACCAGATAATCAAATTACCTACTCTTTCAAAGAGTGATACATACTGCCGAGGCCAAAACGAATCGACCATTTCCGAAATAATTCCGTGAATAAAATCATATCTAGTTAATTAATAAAAAAAAACTAGTGATTCTGATTCGCTTCAACGGTCGTTACGGCGGTGTCTCATTACTGTCGCCTACAGTTGAGCGAATCGAAAAGGAGCAAAGGAAAGACAAACATTTAAACAAATAAACACACTTTCGCATTTATCATAACAGTGAGGATAAGCATCAGTGAGGATAAGCATCAGTGAGGATAAGCATCAGTGAGGATAAGCATCAGTGAGGATAAGCATCAGTGAGGGTAAGCATCAGTGAGGATAAGCATCAGTGAGGATAAGCATCAGTGAGGATAAGCATCAGTGAGGGTAAGCATCGGTGAGGGTAAGCATCGGTGAGGGTAAGCATCGGTGAGGATAAGCATTAGTGAGGATAAGCATTAGTGAGGATAAGCATTAGTGAGGATAAGCATTAGTGAGGATAAGCATTAGTGAGGATAAGCATTAGTGAGGATAAGCATTAGTGAGGATAAGCATTAGTGAGGATAAGCATTAGTGGGATAAGCATTAGTGAGGATAAGCATTAGTGAGGATAAGCATTAGTGAGGATAAGCATTAGTGAGGATAAGCATTAGTGAGGATAAGCAATAGTGAGGATAAGCATTAGTGAGGATAAGCATTAGTGAGGATAAGCATTAGTGAGGATAAGCATTAGTGAGGATAAGCATTAGTGAGGATAAGCATTAGTGAGGATAAGCATTAGTGAGGATAAGCATTAGTGAGGATAAGCATTAGTGAGGATAAGCATTAGTGAGAATAAGCATTAGTGAGGATAAGGATTACAGTTTATAAAAATATCTCATGGTATTATTGGACCTATACTATCGCGGCCATTCTGCATTGTCTGCATTCACAATGAGTATGGCAACCACCACTCTTGGATTCTAATATTTGGATGGCTTTTGTAACAGGTTTAACAGAATTTTTGAAAATCCATAATAAGATCTTCGAGAACACGCAACAATACTTTAAGATATTTTTATAAACTGTAATCCTTACTTATCCTCATCTTCATTAATGCTTATATTTATAAAAAGAATTAAGTTTATTAATATTATTATTAATTATATAATTTATATAACACATTGAAACTATGGGTGCTCTTTACTAAATAGTTTGAATAATAATGTACAAAGAGGTGTATCATTACTGTAAAGGTTCATTTGACAATATATTTGCATTTGAGGGCATCTGTGTAATTTATATTGAAGCCTACTTAAATCCTGTTTCATATGTTCGTACGATTTATTTATTAATACTGAACTCTAACGTTTATATTTTTATTCTCAATACATAAAGTTTTACCGTTTAGTGATCGTTTTGATGTTACGATTTTGATCATACTATAATAATAATATACTACTTACTACTACTAATATACTATACAGACTGACTGGTGAGATACCTTCAATATTTGAGGACGTGATAGTATGCGAACATATATCATGAAATAAAATAACATAAAAACGAAATATTAAATAACTTCTTAGTAAACTTCGTACACAGTACACCGAGAGCCCAGTATTTAACTGCGGAATACTTGGACACCGCGCGGACTTATTTTTTAGAGACATTTCGATAAAAAATAAGCACCTATTTTTTTTATATCAAGTAACGAGAATCGAGTACCGAGTACTCTCCATAAGTATTGAAGGTATCTCACCAGTCACAGTGTACAATAGTAATATACTATATAATAATACCCTTTGTAAATAATTTTATACTTCATCATCATGATCAGCAGTCTATACCAATCCACTAATAAATATTAATAGATTCAAATAAATATTATTTTTATATTTAATTTATTAAAATATTTCTAAAGAAAAATATTCGTGCTTTATGAAATACAATGAAGTCTATTTTACAACGTAGTTTCTACACGATAAAATGTAACACTACACCCATTTCCTTTTAATATCACGTGCACCGTACGAACGCTGACAGAGTGATAATTTTAAACCACGTCCACTTTGAATACATCAGGACCCAGTTGGGCGCGCAGTGCACAGTTGCTTAGACTTTTTTTTTCTTCTTATTTGTAGCTTCTATTTGTATTTGCCCCGTGGTATGTAGATATGCGGTGTATATCATATCTTTGAGGCGAGCTGTTCATTTACAAAAATTAAAACCAACACGATACTTTCCGTAAAAGGTAAAGGAGCTTGTTATTTTTTGTAAAGAGGTTTTATTACAAACACACACATGATGCATTATTATTTAATTTTAACCAGTTTTTTTAAGACCTTTTTTAACAAAATGATCAACATGTAGTTTCAATGTTTTAATTGTTATTCATATCTATCTTCTTTTACAGGCCTCATTCACATATAACTTTTGTTTTACATCACCTTTACTAATGCTTACAAAGTTTTGCACGAAAATACTTATTTCTAAAACAATAAATGAGTTGACAATTGGGTAGTTTTTGTTTGACAATCATCTTAAGTTGCTTACTCTAGCAGAAGTGTCCCGAGTTATTGTTCAAATTTTTTGATATTGTATACAATGATAGTACTAGTAGTGTTTTCTATCAATTTTTATCTATTATGAAACTCAGTATATTAGAACTTATTATGAGTAAATAGTAATTTAAAATGTAAAAATGAGGTAGATATTTAACTAAGTAGACATGCTTTTAAATAAAATTTACTCAAGCAAGCTTATTTTAATACCGAACTGGTGAACAAATCCATGCCATAAAAAAAGAGAACCCACGCTGTACCAAAGACAACCGAAGAAATATGTACTTAGTTTTTATTTTCATGACAATAGTAATGTAAAGCCTTGAAAGTTTTTAAATTATACTTGTGTGTGGATTTGTATAGGAGTTATATTACCTAACTCGCTTTGCAATTATATTCAAAATATATTATAATCCACACAGTTCTTAACATTTTTTAAATATACACGCCCAAAGATAAACGGTAATAAATCCTTAGAATTACTTAAAGGCTATAAATTTATTTCTTTGTTCTATTGGCTATTTAACGCGTGGCAAATTCAAATAGCTGTCACATTTCGTCAATTGTTAGTTTTTGACATTTTTAAGATTCCGTTTAGTAAAATAAAAATTGAACTTATAATACTGTAAAAAATGATAGCAAGGTGTGCCTTCAGTATTCACGATAATATTAATTAGAACGAAGTTCATTAATGACGATTCGCAGTGCCGTAACTAGAGGGGTGCTAGCAGCGCTTAAGCACAGGACGCAGACCCTGTTCGGCGTAGAAATGAGGCGCAATGACAGAAGCTTGCACTGGGCGCATAAAACTTTAGTTACGACTCTGACGACGGGAACTGAAATATCTTAAGAATCATCGTAACATACCTTTTAGTATAAACCATATTCCGAATTATAAATAAAAGTAGAAAAGTTAAGTTATTTGTAGGTCGTCTTTATAATTTCGAATATGATTTGATACTGCACGATTGTATGTCCAATTACTTGGCCGCGTTTGTACTATATGTCTCTAATTATACAAAGTACACTTTTTACTACGAAATGTAGTTGTAAAATAAAATAAATTTTATTCTACAACTATCTAGTAGAGTAATCCTTAGTTCCGTGTGGTTTATAAGCCTTCTTTGTGTCAAAGATCAAATATTTTATGATCGAGATCGCTTAAAATAATTAATTGCCTTATAATTTAAACTTGAATTACATCATAACAAAAGGGTTACAATGACAGTGATGTGCTTTATTGTAGTTATTTCTGAAACATTTTAAATTTTACAAGTTATACTTTTTTACAAGAAAGTTTCTTAACGCACCCACCACAATTGTCTGATAGAAATCACCACAAAAGGAAAATATTTGTCCCATCTACATACGACGTTCTATCTTTATTCTTGTCTTTTTCTTTATATGAGCGTGTAAGTGGGTACGAGAAAGAACTTTGTTGTAGTGTGACGATGGTCCCCAAACATAGCCTAATTTGTGAATTCAAGTAAGAAATATGTTTAATGTTATTTTTATTTCAGAAATCGTTGATTTTCCAAACGTTTAGTTTAGATCTACTCAACATGTTCACTAGGAATATATTTATGGACCATATTAAGATATTTAGTTCCAACAAAACATTTGGGTACATCCACTGTATAGTCGTTTTTCCTCTCTGCCAAGTACGCAAACAGTGGCATCACCACCGCCGCAATATCATCCACATCTGCTTGATTAATCGATCTGAAGTTATGTCCTAATAGGGTGCAACAAGACAGCACGCGGTCATTTGAAAGAGGTTCAATTAAGAATTTACGCTGAAAACAAAATATGTTATTTCTAAATTAAATAATATCATTGTATTTGCTACATTCTATATATAACAGATAAGCGACATGCTTTGATGGTATATATCTACCATTATTCTACAGCACTTGCAACTCAAGGAACATAAGTGCATATTCGATTTTTGAGGTAAGGTTGAGTCGCGACATGTGTGACTCCCGAGATTTTTTTAAAACAATTCCCTTCACCAGGAATATTCCTGTGTCGCGGAGGACTTTAATAATATTCGTTGAACGGACACAAAGAACTGTCAAACTCAGAATAATAATTTGTAGATCATACAGTGTTATCCCATATGAGGTTTAAACTAACAACACTCAGCGCAGTAGAAAAGGGGGCCACTTGATCAGTATGCTATCGTGCAATCAATGGCTGCTTGGTCTATTGTCATCACGAAAAATTTACACATTACACCATCAATTTACGTAGCGGAATAACAATACATTGTCACCACCCCTATTCAGGGGGAGGTATATCTCGAGGGTGTCGTAAAAGGTGACTAAAGCACCAAACTACGCAGGATAACAGCGATGCAACGAGAAGGAAAACTTGAAACAAATCCTATGCCAACCCGTTTGGCCCTCGTGGTACTATTACTACGCCACGCTGTCTCTTTGCTGACGAGGGTTCGCTTAGAAGAGTGCAAACGTCGAAACGGTGACAATTAAGACGAGGTAATTTTTAAAAAAATATTTTCAACTAATTTGCTTTCTTGTAAATAAATATTTTTTATAACATCAAATTGTTTTCTATATGATTTTTTCAAATGTTAACTAATTCGTGGCCATCCCTGTAAATACCTGATAATGATTTTTGACTTGATTTTTATCTTGTTAACTAAGGCATGGCATAATCTTATTTAAGTAACACAAATACTTCTTTATATTTCTAATCTCTAGGCTCTTAAGAATGAGTTAATAGAAAAATTATTCAATAAAGCTATCTTGGAGCATGCATTCTTTCAAACAAGTATTCTTTTTTTATAGTTTGATATAGCTGAGTATGGTTTTGCGGCCAGGCGGTGTATCGGAATCGAACCGACTAAACCAGTCTGCCACTCTACGCGAAACAGGAGGGAACAGCTGTTTTAAGGCATACAGATCCTTTGCGATCCAAAAGTATATCTATTAAGTGCGTATGTACTTATATTATCATTTTTGAGAGCGTAAAAAATGGTTTTATAAATGACACCTAAGAAATATAATACAAAATAATTACCCTTATAATATGAATTAGATTAGTGAACATGAAGATTAGACAGTTCACAGTGTTTCGTGAACGGGTGCAGTTACCAATTTTCACCGTCATAACGTTGACAGCGGTATGGTAGGACCGCATTACTTCCAATGGCACCATGTTGTTTTCTATTAAATTATCATATATTAAGCACCACTCTTCTAACGTGATGAAAGCAATGGTCTGAAATATTCAATTTAAAGTTTATTGCATTTCTTTCAACATACACATTTATTAATGACTTAATGTAATGTATTCAACCCACTTGTTAGTATAAAAGATGATACAGTTGTAACAACTCACACATCTCGTATACGCATGGGTGTCGCCAGAATTATTTTCAGGGGGATGCATCTACATCCCCACATATTATAAACCTTTGAAATCGATTTTTTTTTAAGAAATAATTTAAAAATATGTGTTTTTCAATGTATTTTCTTTTGTGTCAGCGGTGTGCATGCACATACGACTGTCTGGTAACTACACTGTTGATAAACACTTAAATATTTTTAAATATATACATATATAAATAAACTATAACTAACTAACTAATTTGTTTATTTTACATTTCTTTCTTGTTTTTTACTTTATAGGTGGGGCACGCCATTGTTTCGGTGGTAAGACCCATTATGGAAGATTGATTTGAAACATATTTGCAGATCATACAAACATTTAGCCGACTCGGGAATTGAATCCGAGACTTCCGCGCAGCAGTTGCACGCTACCAGTGCGCCGGAGGGCCAGTCAAGGCTGTCTAATCTAACGTCTAAATAATTTCCCCTCTGATTTAAAAGTAAAAATCGACCATAATATAAAAATTATCTAACCAAAGATAGATGCAATGTCACCATCTTAAAATCCACTTCATGGAGCTCAACATTCGTTATGTATTCAAAAAAACGTGGACTGCCTTGCTTCCATAGAGGTTTGAAATAATAAAAATTTAGTGTGTGCACTTTCAGTGCCTGAAATTTTTGTGTCAACCATGTCTCTTCTGCAGCTAAAATAAAAATTTTAATTAAGACTAAGAACTGATTAAGAATTTTTGTACATTTTATGCGACATGTTTATACTGACCTGGTAATCCTTCTGTATAACTAGCAACAATTGATTTTACAAAGTTAATAATTTTCTGTAGAACTTTCATTGAAAGCAGTCGAAATAATCCGAGGTTCCTTAGGCGCAAAATCTCCATTATTTGAATCATCATTATAAGTACAGGTGGCCTGTACGGCAACAACTCCTCGACAGGTAAAGTTTTAATTAATAGTGCAATCTGAACATTAATTTTATCAACGTCTCTGGATAGTAACGCCTCATGTAGAGTCGGCATGATAACTAACATCAATAATTGTGAATTAGATACAACAGAATTTTTTTTTAACTCATAAATGAAATTGATAATGTTAGAATTGTAACCATCCTGTAAACATTTATTAAGTATGAATTTCATAATAGTGATCATACACGGTTCTGTTTCAGTGTTATAACAATATTCTGAATAGTCTGATAACAACTGCATGAGTTTCGTCATTGGCTCTATTAACTGAGTGTTATGTGTTGCCACTGCAAATATTTTGGAATACACATTACGGGGATTTTGATAAAATAAAGTATATACATCCGTAAAATCAACGTCAGCATCCCCAACGAATTTGTTAAACATAATATTTAATTTTGTCTCATAGTCTGGTTCCATCATTACGCTAATAAATGTCTTTTCCTTAAAATGTTCTTTCATTATTTTATGTTTGTTTAACACATTACATCCCTGGAATAATCTAATTTTTATAGATAGCAAGAGTTGTCTATTTATAATGGTAGTTGTATCAATTGTGACATTTTCAAATGCTTTGAATAATTCAAAGCATTCTGCCTCATCAAATATGTTTAGATAATCGCGAACGATATGAACTAGTTCCAAATCTCGCAATAACTGTTCTCTAAATACTAAAGCATGTATCCAATTCACGGACTCTTCATCACATTTGTTTATTTTATTTAATATAGTGGCGCTATCCATTGTGTTAATACTGTCTTTGATATTGGTTGGTTCCCGCGCCATTTGTTCAAGCATGGGTACAACAGAGTTTTGAGCGATATTTTCAATACTTTTTATCTTTAATAGCACTTTATGACATAACTCTCCAATAGACTGCTGCATACTTTTGTCCTCTTCTTCAAATTCACTCCATGCACAAAATATATCCACACTGATATCCATGATAACTTCTTTAAGAACATCTAATAAGTATAAATAACCATTGTCAACAAAATCCAATAGTAACTGAGACGGACTGTCACAAATTCTGGTTGTAGTATTTTGAAGGAGGGATGTTTTGTACGTTGATTTATATATGGGATCATCGCAAGCAGGATTCGTATCTTGGAAGTACATATTGAGACATTTAATCACCAGATTCATAATGCTTTTGAAGCGTTGTCCTTTGTATTTATATACTTCATCAGTGTTAAGTTGACTTAGTAAATGACATTTTGGTGGTTCTGTATAAAATTTTACAAAACTTTGAAAAGTCTCATAAATATCGGTTAGGGTAGAATTTAGTTCCATGGCATCTTCTAATTTATGGCAGTTTATTCTACATACAAGGGCAAAGCAAGCTGTGGAAATATTTTCTAATTTATCAAGGCATTCAGTTGGAGCAAAGTATCTAAAGTGATCCAAAAACACTTCTGCGACTTCGATTCCCACTTGTGGAGTACATTTTTGAATGATCTCATAAAGAAATGTTTCCATATGAAGTCCCCAGATCATTTCACACATTAAATGTTTCGGTAGAGGTGCGATTGTCCACAATACTGGTTCTATTTCGGTAAGATTTGCTAAATTATGTATTACGGTCAAATCTGTATTTAAAACGATATACATAGCTAATTTTCGCATTTTTGGTATTTTTTCTTTAACTAGTCCTTTTTCGTCTATATACCCTTCCTCGTGCAGGAATTTCCTTAAACTCTGTATAACATAGAGGATTTTTGATTCATTGCCTGTAAAAATAAACAGAACGATTTAAATATGTGTGGCAATCTAAATGCCTACCGCCCTAAGTAAAAACTGAATCATCCACTAATTTTAGGCATACAAAAAGGGCTAAAAGTTTATTTAGAGTTGCGTAAACATTACTTTTGCATAAAGAGTATTTTTTTTGGAACCTGATTTCGGTCAGGGAGCATATGTTGATCAGAGCTCAACAATAACTCACTATTTTCTTACGGTAAATGGAGTATAGATAAAAAAATTTTCTTGTATTGATAAACTTAGAAAAAATTACGGTATATCGAATCCCAAAAAACCAAACGCTAAGAGTCGTTAAAGCTGCTTACCTTTAATTTTACTCTCTTAAGTAACTCTACTAGTTCTAGTTGAATTGAGTACAAAAACCAAAAGCGGCATGAATTTACAACGATGATAACAGACCATCTCGTGTAGCAACCTACTATTATGTACCTACCTACTACTGTAGTATGTTGGCGAAGTATTTTACTAGACGTTATCACAACAAGGCAGTCGCAAAGTATACGATAGTAGTCCAGATTACTATTATGAAGGCATGATAGTGGTATAGAGGGATTAGCGTTTGGGGTCATAATATCCAACTGTTCAACTATCAATGGGTCCAGTTTGCAATTAAAATGGAAAGGAGAATGGCAGATCCTGTACCACTCTCATTTCTCATTTTCTCGGATGGTTATGAGATTTGTACCGTTTATAAAGTGAATCATTCTCAATATTTTCACGTAATTATCATATTTTTAGAACTTTGATAAATTAATTTAAATGCTTCTCAGTAGTTGTTACAACTGCAATAGTAAAACACATTCCCATGTTCTATATACTTGCAATGAGAATTCTGCTCAGCACACGCTAGCGGTTTGTTTCGCCTGGGTGGCGCAGCATAGGACCTCATTGCAGTAATTGGAGGAGATCTTTTGCTACCGGCCATTATACGCTTCATGGTCGATAGCCTGTAACATAACAGCTGTTTTACCGCGCTTGGAACCTTCTGTGAATATGTGAAGACGTCATTTCGCAAAATTCGTTCTCAGCAGCTCAGACGATTTCCACTTGGACTCAATTCGCCGTGGCCAGCTGCGAGGAGGCAACGTCCAAATATGCCATACATCAACTAAATAGAGAATACACCCGAAAGTGGTGCCCGCACAAGTGGGCAGGTGCTAGGAGGGATCTGGTCTCTGGACGTCTTACTAATAGCTGTGCCCAGATCCCTCCTATTCCAGGCGCACCGTATGGTTTTAGTCGGTCCCATTCCGACACACTATCACGCCGTAAATCCTGGTGGGTAACGCACGAGAGGGTTAAAGGTTAAAAAAATAACAGGCAGGTTCGAGTCTGACATAACCACCAGTAAGTGATATCAATATCAATTTGCACAGAAAAAAATACCGGGTTTTTATGATAGATGTTGTTCAATGTGAATCTACGAAAATTTGTATGTGATCAAAATTGATGCTGAGGTGTTCTTTAAATTGACCTAGAGTGTTAAGAAGATGAAGATGCAATTTAGAAAATAACCATAAAGGTCATGCAAAAACATTAATTAAGCACCAACTGTAGCAATAGGGTTGACATGTCAAATACTACATACTGGTATGGTGATTAAGTAGAGTAAAGATAAAATGAAATAAAATATACTTCAATTTGTAAATTTTTGTGGCCTCAAAGAAAAAGAAGTAATATTTTGATTATTATAATAAAATTGAGGATTGTAAATAATACAATTACTTATATAAACTGCACAGCATTTATAATATGGAAAAAAAGAAGTCTAAGTCAGCTCACAAAGTCGATAATTTCATGATTTTATAAAGTGTTTACAATTTTTTAGAGGATCATAATTAATTATTATAATATATTTACTAATCTTAGGCACCAATGACCCAATTCGAAAATTTTTCAGTGTTAGATAGCCCAGTTATCGAGGATGGCTACAGGCTATGTTTCATCATGCTGCAGAAATGGCAATTATGCATGCATGCATGCAAAAGGTGCAGTCTCAATGCAAAATGTTGCAAAAATGGGGTAAAATTATTCTTTTTGAGAGCTTCCATTATTTCCATTATATGCGCTACATAAACAATTGAAGTTTTGCAAAAATAATGTATCAAAGAATTATTCCACACACAACAGCATACATCTATCTTTAAATGCTGGCTCACTATATCCATTACACTACTGGCAACAGGAGAGCAGAGGAGGTTGCGCATGTCAGCTAGTTTTTTATAAATAAATAAATACATGCATGTTTGATAATATTGCTAACATAGTCATATCATAACCACATTTCACTTTCCGTTACACATTTCTTGTTAATCAAACAAAATTATTGCCTGCCTATAAGGTGCATCATATAATTGGAATGATAATGATATCTAATAGTGGGTAATCCAACTACATTGTGACATAATATGAATAAGCATTTAATATCATGATTTGGACAATACACCAACACTTAAGCCTTGAATAAAGGTTACCATATAAAACTTTTTAAAAATCTTACAGGGAATTCGTTGTTGTGTAAAGTTATGGTTTACACGAAGTGAATAGCAAGTTAGAAAGTACCATCACTATAAAATAATGTAACAGTTTTGAATACCACAAAAACCTCCTTTCTCAGGAGAGGTCTATATGCAGCACTGGACCCTTAAAGGCAGAAAACGATGATGATGATAATAAAGTAGCTATAGAAAACATTTAAGAAAAAATAGCGGCAATCAAACATACCAACGTTAATACTCCACCTAATAGTACTATAAAAAATTGTAAAAATATACAGTAAAATTATCTATAATTCTAGTACTACATATTTTTGATAATAAGTATTTAAATGATTAAAGTTAGAAAAAAATGTTTATTTACCGCCTTTTGAAGTTAATTTTCTTAACGGATGAACGTTGTCCACTGACAATAATGCACCTTGAAAAGATGCTATCGTGTTACAATGATCCATGGTCACAACCTTTTTATATATTGTAATAATATCAGCTGGTCTTAAAACGTTTGTGCCGGTTTGGAAACTAGAGTACTATGCGCGACTAAAAAAATAAGTAAGAATACAATTATGTTTATGCTAGTTTGACAATGACATAAGATGCATTGTTTGGAAATAGATTGTAAGAAAAACATTTTTAGCACTTCAAAGTAGTGTTAAAAATTTTAAATTTTACTTAGGGAACAACAAATAAATAAAAAAATATCTAGTATATTTTATGATTTACTGACTTCCTGAAGCAAATTCTCTTTGAAAATCGCGAAACGAAACGAAACTGACGAAACGATAAACACATATTTGAAAGCGAGCCATGGTAAAGGACATCTAATGCTTGGAATGAAACATAGTAGCAATTTCGTTGGTCCCTACGAACAATCTTTTATCTATAAATATCAAATTTTATAGGAGAACCGCTTTGTATTTTTGAACATGTGTGAATAAAGTTATTTGGGACGTAATGACATTTGACATGACTATGCTTAATATGTGATACATTTCATACACATAAGAAATCATAAAATCTATTTTAGAGTATTATTCGTTAATTTATGCTTATTATTATTTATACATTTATAAATTACTCAAGTAATACCTATCGACTTTTTCATAGTAGTAGGTAGCTTACAAATAAATAGCAGTCATAATTGCCATTTCTGTATTTTACGACGTGTACAAAGCACAAAAATATATTTTAAGCATTCGTCGAGTATAATATGAATCTCTGTATTTAAATAACTTGATTACATTAGGTAAAATACGAAGGCGGTTCAATAGTACCCGCGTTAGAAATGAAGACACCATTTTTTTTCAAAAGTAGTTTTATTTTTCAACATAATCTCCTTTTAGGAAAATACACTTCTCCCAACATGTCAGCCATCTTCTAACCCCTCCAAAAAATTGGATTTGTCGAACTCTCTAAAATACGCCTTTGTCTCGACAGTGACTTCCTCGTTTAAGCCTAATTTGTTTTACCGCGCATTTCTTCATGTTGGGGAACAAGAAAAAATCGTAAGGAGCCAAATCAGATGAATAGGGGGATGTGGCAGCAATTCATAACGCAGTTCATGCAGTTTGGCGGCAACAACTCCGGGTGAATGTGCTGGTGCGTTATCGTGGTGAAACAGCACCTTCTTTTTCGCAATGATGTCGTATCGTTCGCAAATGCGGCCGTGTCTCCTTCAGTTTTTTGTCAAAGCGGTCCAATAACTTACTGTGGGATTGTCCATTTATCGTTCTTCCTTTTTCTAAAAAATCCATGAGGTTGACGCTGTTCACATCCCAAAAAATCGTCGCCATGAATTTCCGGCCAATGGTACCGTTTTCGCTTTTTTGGAGCAGATGCATCAAAAACTCCTTCGGATCTCGTTTAAATTGCTTCAAACACTGTTTCAAAGTTACTAGCCGCATCCACTTTTTGTCCACTGTGAGCAAATGCGACACCCACCGGGCCGATAATTTGTTGTTCAAAATTTGGATAGTAAAACAAAATCTATAGGTATTTTCTTGGACCTCGCCAAGACTTTCTACACGATTTGTGTGCCCATCCTGCTAGAGGAAATGGAGGCGCTCGGCATGAGGGATATTGTACTTGGCATTTTTCGAGACTATCTCATGGGAAGAACATAGAGGGTGAGGACCGAGTTATATGTTAGTGATGATAAAGACCTTGTTTTTGGGGTACCCCAGGTCAGCATATTGGGCTCTACCCTCTTCCTTATATATGTGAATCGACTTTGTCAGCTCTCGATAGCCAACTGTAGGATATTTTTTTATGCAGACGATACTGCACTTATTATAAACGGTAACACCTGGGACTCTGCATTTAGCTCTGCAGAGAGGGCTCTACGGATGATGTTGGAATGGTTAGGTTCACGTTTACTTACACTTAATGTTACTAAAACCTATTACATCACTTTTATAGCAAATCGCAAAACTCAACCAAATGGCCCTAACATTAAGGCTCATACCTGTAATCCATCCAAACGAGCTGCTTGCAATTGTCTTTCCATTCAAAAATCATCTTGCATCAGATATGTGGGAGTGGACATCGATAGCACCCTAAGTTGGTATAATCATATCGATATGCTAGTTTCTCGTGTCGTGTCCGTAAACTAATTTTCTCAATGAAAAAATTAGAAAAAGTAGCCGATGCTGCACTGTTTCCAAGGCCTACTCAAATGTCCTGCTGGTGGTAGTGTCGCGTTTCGGGCCATTAATCTTGACGAATAATGGTTAGGTGACAGGATGGCTGGGGGTTGTATGCCGTCTGCATGGACAGGTCGACTTAAATTATGGTACTTTCTTCAAAAGGCAAACCCACACAATATGCTGAAATCGCTTGATTTTTATTTTATCAATCTTCATGGACTTAAAAAAAATGGACACCTCTGTGGTTTATTTCGGAATTTCGTCTCAGAGTGAATCTTGGGAAATGTCGATACCTTCTAGCTGTAAGGTCCGATGTGTTAAAATATGTGTGAGAGATTTACTTACGGAAATAAATATAATTTGTTATTTAACCATAAGAATGTATCTTGCGTTGCGAAAAGAGTGGTAAAAGCAAATTAGTTTACCGCCACCCTCTTCTCCTACTGGGGATACGTGTCTCTGTTACTGTGATCAAGCTGAGAAAAGAGCAGGTTTGTAAGTTAAAATATGTAGTAAGGGTTTTAAGTCTACTTCTTTCAAAGGTGATTGTTAAGGAAAATTAAAACAAGTTTTTATGTATTCTATTTATTACTTCGTGGTAAATTATCAAGATTTTTCCGTGCGGTTTGAAAAGTCGGGTCAATTTTTAACGCCTTAATATACATTTCTTTAGCTAAGCTGTATTTTTTCCAACGGTGATAAAGCACTCCTGTAACCAAAGACATCTTTGCAAAACAGATGATTAATAAAAAAAAAAAATTTGAATCTCATCGAGTAATGTAAAGATAGTGTGAAAAATCATGATGAAAGAGGTTCTACCTCGGATGAAGTCAAACTTAAACTGTAACAGTCCTGGTCCACCTCTGAATAATAAAAGTTATTAATTAAAAAAGTTATTTATAGAAGAAAAAGTTCAGTGCCTATTCAATATTCCTAATCCGTTATATACCATAGACAGAACTTTTAAATTAGGTCAAATTGTCTATGCAGTTTCAAGATTACTTTATTTTTTTTTAAAGTCACTGCTGCACAATGGGACTGTAGAAACATATCTGAAACGGCTACACAGAACTCTTAGACTTATAACAACAATCACACAATGTGTTGTCCCATGGCGGCTTTGAACTCACACCACCCGGTGCAGTAGAATGTGGCGAGGTGAACACTTAAACCACTACGCCATCCATGTAGTTAAATTAGCAATTGAAGAGGTCTATCTCAAGTAATTTTATTTCTAAAGGGTAAATTATTATTTCAGATGTAACTTTACGTAACGTAAGTATTTTCGTTACCTAGATTAGCATAATGTATAGCTTGTACTTCTGTATTCAGTAATTTGATAGCTTTCTCGAAGTGTGCCTCTGCTTCACCATACCGGTTCAATTTGCCATACATGTTGGCAATAGCAAAGTTGATTGATGGAGCATCTGGTAGTTCTGATAGAACTGTTGGTATGATTTTCAATGCTCTTTCAATTTGACCTGTAAAATAGCTTTGATTAATAATAATACTATTCTACCACAGCCACACAACGACATCTAATTACAGATTAAGTAGATCTAGTACTACTAAACACATGATCTAAATACCTATGTACTTTTTTTATGTATGTATACAAACACCCAGGCCATGTTAATGCAAACAAATGTTTGACTTGAGCGGGATCGAATCCGCATCCTTTGGAGAAGATCGTTTCGAGCAGATCGTTACTCTTAATCTGTCGATTAAAAATAAAGAAAGGTTGATCCCAAATATAACATGAACGGAATACATTGCAAGCAGAACATTTCTCGATCAGACTTGTAAGTCAGTAAACTACAGAATAATAAATAAATTTAAAAAAATCCTTATCCATAACAGGACAAAATGGAAGAGAAGGAGGTCAGTTAGTTTTTATTTTGTCTTGTTTGTAAAGTTACACTATTATAATTGCCTGCTCTTATTTAAAAATGCAGAAGTGTGTGATAAAGGTCTACATTTAGATCTAGATTTATCATTAAAATTGTAAATTGTTAATTAAATCATACCTGTATTGTCCATTAAAGCCATTAAATTGGTCCAGGCTAGCACATGTTTTGGATTCTGATGAATAGCTTGAGACCAACTGTTAATAGCTTCTTCCGTTTCATTTAATTCAAGGTACTGAAATTTTAAAATTCTCTTAATAAATCAGGATGAATCAGGAAATGTGAGTATATTAAAACTAGCTACTGGAAACACCATACTTCATCGTAATAACTACTTTTTATCCCGAAAAATTGTAGAATAAAAGAAGAATAAAAATTAGGAAAATATTTATTAATTTTTATTCTGGGTGACAGTTACCTCCGTGCTAATTTTTTTCAAAAAAGCGCCAGCCGTTTGAGTGTGAAGAAAGACACACACACAAATTTTATAATATTAGTGTAATAGAAATACTATCGAATATCTTAATAATATATCGTAATTTTTATTTTAAAAAAAATTTTGGGTCAGATAGGAAAGTAATCAGCTAGGTCAGTATTACACCGGCGGGGTTCTAAACTTTTTATTTTTTTTCTATATTTAGAGCCTGCCAAAGTGACTCTACACTGCCTGATGGAAAGCATGAATAGAATCCAAGAGTTGTGGTCAATTGCAAACTAGTCGAGCATTCACGAAATAATAATATGTTTAATGTGCAAAATTTTCTTACCAGGTTCCCTAGATTATAATAGCAGTCTGGATATTTTCTTCGATAGCTTAGGGCTGTTCTATAAGCTGACTCAGACTCGTCAAATCGCCCAGTATGAGCGAGAACTATTCCCAAATTCATCCAAGCTGCCGGAAAATCTCTTCTGATGAAACAAACAAACAAGGCCATTTAAATCGCGCACCAACAATCGTCGTCAACTTCAACAGCTTTTAAAATTGCACTCTAGTACATAGGCCTCTTCATAGAAAAGAGGCTTTGCATTATGCATATTTTAGTGGTAGAGCTAAGCTATACCAACACCAGTAGCTCAAAAGGGCCAGGCTCGAACCGGGTAATTACCACCCTTTCACAGAATATTAATGCTGCTGTGTTTCGTCAGCTGAGTGAGAGTTCTGGAAGCTCATAAAGGGGGATTGATTTGGGTATTTGTGCTATATTATTAAAAAGTAAGTTTAACCAGCGGTCGCACTTCCTCTCCCTTAAAGTGCTTTTCTCTAAAATCCGAAGATTGCACTCAAATCTCAATGATATCCATCACCATCTCGAGACTGAGAGACTGCAATTACTCTTTTAACGGAGACGCAGATCTGTAACCCGTCCGATCCAACATACCTGGACTATCCAGGGTATATACTGGAGACCCAATTCCGTGCCCACACGGGCGTGTGTGTATACATTAGGGACGTGATCTGCTATCAGCGTCTTCGTAATTTGGAGGTTCTTGACCTTTCTGTTTTATGGGTTCTTGTGAATACTGGCCTTGATCAAATAGTTTACGCCAGTGTCTACCGTTCGCATAGCGGAAACCAAGAGACGAGAAGGCTATTGAACCATCTAAGTGAAGATGCAGATTCGGTCCATTGATGCTTTCCATCTGCACAGTTCTTGTTTCTTGGGGACTTTAATGCACACCGTGAAGAGTGGCTGGACCCGTATAGTGATACTGACCACGCTGGAAGAGAGGTCTACAAATTTGCAATATATTGTGGCCTCTCTCAGCTCGTCCACGAACTCACTGGTATTCCTGACGTCGTGGGCCACACTGCGTATTGCCTGGACCCTCTACTGACAACCGATCCTGACAGGTCCACTAGACGAGTGTAGCGGTACGAGTCAGCGGAATGGGATGAGATGCGTCACTTTTTCGCCTCTTATCCTTGGAGGCAGGTCTGTTTTCTTCTAGAGATACATCGTGCTGCGCAGATGCTGTCTCGAGTGTGATTTATCAAGCTATGGAGTATTTTATTCTTTTTGTTGAAGTATCCCTTGAGACCGTGGATTAATGCTGAATGCCTCTTAACTGAAAACCTTAAGCGTGAAGCCTATTTGTCTTGGGTTGACGCTTGTAAAAACAAAGCCTTGGATCTCCAGGCTAAGAAGAAAACATACAACGCAGCTGCTAAATCTCGTAAAAAAAGCGATAAGAAAAGCTCTTTTTGACCACATTGGCCGTATAGGGGAAAAGTTAGCTTCCTTTTATTCAGGGAGAAAAGCTTTTCGGAGCCTCGCCAAGTCGGTCGAGAAAAACTTCTGTCGCTCTTCGCTGCCTCCACTGTATAAACCTAATGGATCTCTGGCCCACAGCGCTAAAGAGAAGGCAAATTTATTAGCCAATCTCTTTACAGAGTTTTCTCGTCTGGATAGCAACGGCAAGTGTCCACCTCAGTTACCTCTGAATGGTCCTAAAATGAGCACCGTTAAAATCCACCTAAAAGAGGTACTTAAATGTTTGCTGAACCTGGACGTTAATAAAGGCAGTGGTCTTGATGGCATTCCAGCAGTGGTACTGAAGTGTGCACTCGAGTTGTCTCCTGTTTTGACTCGCCTATACCAGCTCTCTCTAGAAACTGGCAAAGTTCTGAGATCCTGGAAGCTTGCTAATGTTCAGCCTATACCCAAAAAAGGGAAGCCGTGCAGACCCAGCCAATTACAGACCGGTTGCGATCACCTCTATAATCTGTAAGATTATGGAGCGTATCTTAAATAATCGTCTCCTGACATATCTTGAAGAAAACGAGCTCCTTAGTGATAACCTATACGGTTTTCGCAGGGGACGCTCGACCGGAGACATATTAATATATGCCACCTATCTTCGGGGCGAGGCATACGGCATATCTACTGAGCTTTGCGACTGGATATGTGACTTCTTGAGGGAACGGTCGATTTGAGTGGTCTTGGATGGCTGCTCTTCCGATCTAATGGCAATCAATGCTGGGGTACCACAGGGATCTGTTCTCTCTGCAACGTTGTTTCTGCTGCATATAAACGATCTTTTAACACCCGGTATTATTACTTCCTTGAGAGTATTTTTCCTTGAGTTGAGGTTAGTCCTTGAGAGTCCATGATTGAACGGGTGAACGTGACCTTGCAGTGGGTGTCCGATTATCCTTTATCGTTAGCTTCGATTTAACACCCACTTTCGAAAGTGTATCCTTACCGATTACTAACCATCTAGGACTTCTAGGTATTATCATCACCTCTAACCTCAACTTTGACCAACAAATTGAGTCTATGGCACAAGCGGCGTTCAAGAAATTATCATTTCTTTCAAAGGTTCGGCGGTACTTCAGCTCTGAACAGCTGCTTAATCTTTACACTGCCCAAGTTCGATCCTACATGGAGTACTGCAGTCACCTCTTGGACGGTGCAGCCAAATATCATCTGGAAGCTTTGAACTCAGTTGACCGAAGAGCCCGTAGGTTAATTAACAACGAAAAGCTTGAGGATCTTCGTCGAGTTGCCAGCTTATCGGTTTTTTATAGTATACACTTTGGAGACTGCTGGAAGGCTCTTTTCGAACTGATTGAGGCATATCCATTCCTTTATCGGTCTACTAGGCTCAGGCAAAAGTTTTATCAATACGTTGTTGACATACCCAAAAGTCGAACTAAATGGTTTGACAGCTCGTTTTTGGTGAGAGTCGCCAAGATTTGGAACGACCTGCCTGGGTCTATGGAGCCTTTAAGAGTAGAGTGAACAGGTTTCTTTTCGATGGGCGTGTACCATCTTCGTCTACAGGTACACTTTCCATCAGGTGAGTTGGAAGACAAACGCCTATTCCATTACAACTATATATATAAAAAAAATGCAAATCTTTCATTAAACCCATAATCGTCAGGATCGTCAACAGCTAGTCCACTGCTGGACATAAGCCTCTTTGAAGTGAGGTTTTGGCCTACTATAACACGCTGGCTAGACGGGTTGGTATAGCAGTGAAGTTGTACTGCTTAGTTTCCCTTTCCTTTAGTCGTCTCTTACCCATGGGATGAATATGGGTGGTGACACTGTACTTTTAAACCGCTACCACATGGATACAGATAAATTAAATATCATGTAGTTTTATATACTTGTCCAAATAATTACAGTATTCAATGAAATATAGGTTACAGAAAACTTTCATACTTGTGTTTAACGGCAGCTCGAAGGAAATATTCAGCTTCCGCAAATTGTTTTTGATTTTTAAGAATGTTTGCCAAGTTGTTCATGGCCTGATAGTACTCTGGGTATAATCTGTAACAAAACAAGATACATTTAAAGAAGCGTTGATTGATTCTTTGCCACCATCTTTTTATGTTTTAAAAAAATCCACTTATGTTGAAACAATTGTCTATAAATTTCTTTGCACTTTTAAAATTTTTAATCGATAAAACAAATCAATCAGTAGTAAAACTTAACAATACATTAATAATGTTAGTGCGGCTCTCTTCGATCAATTATCAGGGATTGAAAAGATAGGGTTTCGTCTTCGTCCGGATATGAAAACACTGTATCCGAAATAGAACTATAGTCTACTAACGTTAAGAAAATAGTGCCACAACGTTCGAACCCCAAGAGCCCCAAAATTAGGTTCCAAGTAATTATCATTTCCTATGAAACCTTAGAAGCTGATTGGTCAAAGGGCGGGGCGGCGGGCTAGCTCGATGCGTCACTATTATCTTACCGTGAATGCACTTTCATAATTAATTTTCTCACCGAATAGCTTCTTTATATTCTGCCAATGCAAAACTTGTTTCATGATTAGCATCGGCAGCTTTAGCAACGTTGTAGTGTATTTTAGCATTCAATGGGCACACAGCTAATGCACTCACGAATAGGTTATATTCATTTTGCCATGCTATTGATCTTGACCAACTTCGTACTGCGTATACCAGTAACAGTAATAAGAACATAAAAACTCCAATCTGAAAAAAAACCTAAATGTTAATATGTAACCCTTTTAAAATAATATATATATATATATATATATATATATATATATATATATGGTAAGCGAGCAATGCGAGTTTCAATAAGTTCCAAATAATATTCATTATTAATAATATTATGTTTTTCACACCTTTTAAAAGTTTTCTTTTTACTTGACTACAAATAAGACTAAGGTAGCAATAGTGTAATGGTTAAGGCGGCATCGGACTAAAGACTAGCGAGAGTATATTTATACTTCAAATTATGTATTTAGCTTAGTTGGAGGTGTTGTGTGTATAAAGTGGTATCTTTGATAGTATAAAATTTATACCATTGAAACATACTCACTGCACGACAAAATATTCTGATTTCGAAGATTTACTATTAATTGGACACTCCTCTTCTCGTAAAATTTCTGAGATTATTGTAAAAGAATTTTATATACTTTACGTAACAATAATTGTTCTTATAAACAAGTTAAGAAACGAAATGACGTCAACTTCGGACAATATGTACGAAAAAGTATTTTTTTCCATCGGTTACCTGTACTAATATTGTTTAAAGTTGATGTAAGGTTTAAAATTATACTCTAACTAGAGTTTAGACTTGATTGGAGTCCTAATTATTTGAGCTCAAAAGGAAGCTCTTGAGTTCAAATAACAAATGAATGCCTCCTCTAATCCATCGGTTGCCTATCGACGTGTCTAACTGTCCTTAGGATGAAATTAGACATTTTTTACTTTAATAGGGCAAAATGGAAAACGTAAAATATAAATATTATCAGGAATACATAATTCTGTGTTAATTGTAGCACGCATAGGAATACGTCATGTATATATTAAGCTCTTTTCATTTTCTCGCAATAACAGCTGAATATATGTTTCCGTTTAGTTTTATAAAGCCTATATTTACTGCGAGCTAGTTAATACTGTCTAATATAGATCTGCATAAGCATATTGTTAGTCATTATTCAGTCACAAACCTTACAAGTAAACAATGATCTTCGATGCAACAACTTACTGAACCCGATGACAATTAACAAACAGTATCCAGCCGATGATATGTACAATATTCTCTCAGCTATTACAAAACCCACTGGATATAATAAGTTGGACGCAGGAAGAAATGGTAAGACTCCTAGTGACACTGCCAATATTATTGATCTGAAAAGAGATTATATTATTGTTTATTAATTTGTTATTGTCGTTTCAACATTGAAAAACAAAAGAATAAACTAAAACATGAGGTTAATACAACAACAAATAGAGTTCACTGTTATGTTCCCTGTGGTGCCACTAAAGAGTCGACTAATGAAGTAAATTACGCAGAACAAGAATACTGCACAGAGAAGGAAACTTAAAACAAACCCTATATCGGTGATATAAGTATAAAGTGATATAGTCGCCAAAAATCTCCTTTCTAAGAGGCTTATGTCTAGCAATTGACTATAAAAGGCTGTTGATTATATTTATCCTCGAAAATGTGGAGTGGCGTATTACACATCCATTTTTACTATTATCATCAGTTACTAAAAGCTGGCAACCCTATAACCCCTAACTAAAATAATACACTAAAACATACTAATAAATTGCCAAATATATGCAAGTTTTAGATAAATTACATGCCAGACACAAAACAAATAACCATGTGGCTTCATTTGTCCTGGGTGGGAATTGAACTCACAACCTCTGACTCAACTTGCTTAGCAAGGGATTACTAATCACTGCTGCACTTACCAGAACAAAGGGTTAACAATGTATGAATTAAATAAATTATATCTTAGAATTACTAAATTCTTACCAATTAGAACCATAGAGTAGGAAAGAACAAAAGAAAAATAGGTTTTAAGTGTCTTACCTGTTCGATTTTTGGCTTCTACTATAATAAAGCGCCTTTAATAATAATATGCCATATATATACATAAAGACGACTGGTAGTATTCTGACATCAGCTACATTTTTTATCAACTGTATACATCCCATAGACCAATCATAGCACAGCCATTTAGGCCAAATAAATAGCAAAATGTTTAGAAAGTATATATAATTGTATGTTGCTACCTGTAACAATGATAATTTTTCTTTTATGGAAACAAGCCTATATAGATTACTAGAACACATAATAAAAGGAACTTTTTTTATTAGGGACCTTACAGTCATGTGGTTATCTGACCACAGTAAAAATCGTACTTTGTAAATTTGATTTATCATAAGTGTAATTGAAATCGAAAACAGAGTCAATTAACAAAAGAAAAGTGTGTGAACCTAATATAGCAAAATAAAAAGATACATTTAAACTATACCTTCGTAAAAAGATTTTCAGCAAAGGCTGTTGGATTATCTGTTGGCTTAAATTCTGGTACAATTCCTCCCATAACAATCCATCTTCCATACAAGAGTCCTATCGCAGATAACATGGTAACAAATATTCTAAATATTGAGTCAGCACTTAGATGGACCGGTATAGAATTAAATCCTTTTGTTTTTACTAAATCTCTTCCTTTAAGTTTTAAATTTACAATTATCTCATACACTACACATAATCCCTAAAAAATAAACAATAAATATATCAGATTTTGGGCTACCTGAAACAAATGTTCAATTAATAATAACTTAATAAAGAGGAACTTGTAAACCCAGCAAAGTAAAGAAACATGATATGGCTTCCTATAATACCAGCCTGTCTTAACCCTTGGACTGCCAAGATCTATCAACATCAATTGCAAATGTGCTTACTGCACCAACAACAGCAGGCCATTTTGAAAATAAGATGTCATTTTCATAACTTTCACTGATGCAGATATACATACTTGGAAGTTCAAAGGGTTAATTTAACATTTGATTGACACAATGTTTCAAAGTTTAATAAATATGCTATGATTTTAGTAGGCTTTAAATTATTTAATAGAACAGATTAGGTTTTACTTAGTAAGACAGTATAAACATATTATAAAAATTATATGTTGTAGAAACCCTATGTAGCCTATGAAACATTAAAAAAATATTAGAAAGTATTTTAGAAGGTTGAAAACTTTTTCTTCAATATAACTTATTAAATTGACTGTACTTTACTGGTTTTCTCAATAATTCATAGATGTTTTGATTATGTCCAACTCTTCTGTGTGAAAGTAATATGAATTGATATCCATTGATACTCAATTATACTTACCAAAACTGTTATTCCATTTTCTTTACAAAGCATAGAGATTGCAGATAACATAACTGTAGACACTAAATAGATGTACCTCCAACGTAGACTAGATATTGCCTTATTATAAGATAAAAATGCTAAAAAAAATGTCATAGAAGCAAGAAGATCTGCCCTGCCAACTACACCACACACTGCTTCTACATGTATTGGATGCACTGCAAACAATAACGTTGATAGATACGGCACATCCATCCACCACTTCTGACTGAATTCATTCTGAGAAGTACATTTCTCACTAGTTTTACAGCGTTGATTAGAGTTCTTGCCATAAACAATATGTTCAAATACCTTCCAAAGTAATATGCAGCATATTACATGACACACTAAGTTTGTGATTTTGAAGTGTAATGCTGACAAACTGCTTTTATTTAGTAAATAGTTAAGCCTGAAACAATTCATTTATTTACACTAATTTTATTACTTTTTTCATTGCAATATATTATCATCTTAATAGCCTTTATTAATCCCAAGATCATTTGAGGTCAACTAACAATTAAATTCGTGTTATCTGCCTGTCAGTTTTTCTACGGAGAGAATAGCATCAGATCTCTGCAACCCTGAGGGTAAACTGAATTCAAAGGTTATGCTAATTGTCAGTATGTTTAACCAACCAATAACCACTGCCATTGATGTTCATGACAAACAGGACCGACGGCTTAACATGTTCTCCAAGGAATGGAATGGAATGCAAAACCTTTTGATCTGCTCTTGCAAACATAAACGCTGGACCAATGCATCAATATATGTTACAAAGCTTTTATTTCCTCTTTGTTGGTCCTATTGAAATATGTAAAACTTAGGATAATCCAGGTCATGAAACAAATGTCTTAGTAATCATGCAACTACAATTAGATTTCTAAGATTTTCAGTTAATTGTTACCTGAAGGAAAGTATTGTAAGAGGTCTGTAAGATTTGTGGCTAAGATTAGATTTTACATTGGCACCCCAAAAATCGTTATTAAACACGTCTATCCAAGACTCCGAAGTAATGTCTTTGTTTTTAACTATAGCTTCCGAGTCATCAAACACAAAGTCACCGTTTAAAGTAAACAGAAACGGCAAAGACGACAAGCACACGATTACCGACAACTTATTTCTCATTTTGCAAAGAAATAAATAAAAACCATCAAGTCAACTTATGACACTTATGAAAATTAAATTAATACATTTATAAGCCATAGAAAATATTTTTTTTAGCCACAAACTCTTTTAAATAACGAAGTTCTTTAAATTCTTATTTATTGTCTATACGAGACTTCAGACAACAAGATCAACATTTTCGAATTAGGGATGGCGATCTGCGATCGATTAATCGAAGAATCGATTTAGTAGACCAAAAAAAAAAAACCGATTTTTAAATCGATATTATTTACTGAATCGATCCATTGAATCGATATTTCACCCTATAAAATCAAGATTCAATTTTTTCTGTTTTGATACGATAAATTTCTGTTCCGATACGATAAATTTCTGTTTCGATACGGTAAATTTCTGTTTAGATACGTTAAATGGGTTTGTATTTGTATTAAAAACATAGACCCAGTAAGCCAATCGAAAAGAGATCGATTTTTGCAAAATCGATTCTTTTTATCTCGATCTTTAGTGTATCAATTTATTAAACTTCGATTCGAAACGATTTAAAAATCGATGTTTTTGGTAAGAATCGCCATCCCTATTTCGAATGTCACTATTTGACATTTGAATATTTCGATCTTGTTTTGACTTTGTCTAGAAGTTTAACTGACATTACGTGTGTTGCTATTTCTTTTGCAATTTTTCAACAATGATGAACTAGGCTGTGATCCGAATCACGCCCACAGCGCTCATAGCGTACCGACGTGCGGTCCACAATCGGACACACGTCCACACGTCAGCAGTTTAAACGTCGTAAGTGCTGTGAGCACAATTCGGACCTTAGCCCTACTATCTTAAATTGAACAAAGTAAATTCACTGTGTCATATTTAAAACGTAATAATACAAAATTAATAAGAAATAGATATGTTTATGACATATGAAATAAATATTTTTACTCAAAACATCTGAATGTCATTAATTATTCAATCACAGATGTGGTCGTCTAGGTCGTCATAATGTAGGTAACCATACTGAATCGCCTACATTCGCAATGAGTATGGTGACCACTATTCTTGGATGCTATTTATGTTTTTTATCAGGCAAAAGTACTTTGGTAGACCCAGAATAAAATCTATAACATATCTCATTATCACATCAACAGCATGCAATAGTCTACTACTGAACATGGGCGTTGCTTTAAAAAGGAGTTTTTTGTCTACTGTATCACGTTGGCCTAAATGGTATAGAATTTGAACAACGTTTTCCTTCTCTTTGCAGTGACGTTGTCCTACGTAGTTTGCTTCCTTGGCACCTTGGTCCCTACCAAGGGATTTTGGAATTTGTCCCGGAATATTTTGAAATCTGGCACCAACTTTTTTTTTCATAATTCTATAAATTTCATCAATCATTTGTTCTGTGAATATACATGGGTCCTTACCGCGTCGCGCCAACAGCAGAAGAAAATAAATTTCGAAATGGCAATTCATTCATATGAGACAAGCTAAACATACTCGTATTGTAAATACATAAGATAGACAAATGGAAAATTTATTTGCACATTATTCCGCAGAGTTACAGGAGAATCCTTAAATATCAAGTATATAATGTACAAAGGGTGATCTCATTGCCAAAAGCAATCTCTTCCAGGCAACCTTAGTATGAAACAAAATGTTTCAGAGAGACATAGAAAGTATTTGACAGTGCAATGAGGTTTGAAGAACTATTTGCTAATCAATATAAATAGATATATATATGTATATTTCATCAATATACACACACATATAAAACTTACACTTTCAAAACACATATGTATACACACATACAGTAGCGCTCAAAAGTATTTTGACAAGTCAACGTTAGCAGTAATCTTTTTACTGATTACTTCAAAATAATTTAAGTATTTTTTATATTATTGTTTATGATGTATTTCATCCTCTGTGAGTTACAAGTTGGAACTTGTTTGTTTTCTTTCTTCGTTAAAAACAAAACACGTCTATACATGCGCTCAAAAGTATTTTGACAACCATTCAGTTCTTTGTTGGCAGCGGTTCTACTCACACTGCATATATTTTTGTCTATAAGGTATAATTACTGCGCATTTATCAACACGCCTAAGACTAAAGAATATTCAAATGATATTAAAAATGGCGTGATAACTGCCCTACAAAGTGAAATGGCGCAAGCAGAAGTTGGTCGAAGTTTTAAAGTGTCAAGACAACTTGTTAGTTCGTGGAACAAAGCTTATAATAAACATAAAACTATTGAAAATAAGCCTCGAAGTGGCCGTCCCAAAAAAAAATCCGCTAAGGAAGACCATTTGATAAAAGGTTATCGACAAGTGATGTCCGAAAAACGGCTGTGCAAATAAAAAACGAGTTACGGGAAAATTACGACGTGAATTTACACGTTTCAACTGTAAAACGCAGACTAAAGGACTTCGGATTACATGGACGACGTCCAACTAAGAAACCTCTAATTTCTGCAAGGAATAGGAAGCTGCGCCTAGCGTTTGCGAAACGGTTCAGATTATGGACGAGTTCAGAATGGTCCATGGTGTTGTGGAGTGACGAAAGCAAATTTAATTTAGTATCATCTGATGGTATAGGGTACGTGCGACGTCCTGTAAACAAAAGATTTGATGTTCGATACCAAATACCCACAGTAAAGCATGGAGGTGGCAACATTATGGTCTGGGGATGCTTTTCTAGCCGCGGAGTCGGACTTTTAGTTAGGATAGAAGGTACTATGGATCGCTTTATGTACGCAGATATATTAAAGCAACAAATGCTACCCTATGCTAAAGCAAATATGGCACTTGGTTGGTATTTTCAACAAGACAATGACCCAAAGCACAAATCGAAACATGTCAATGACTTCATAAAACTCGCTAAAATCAAAATTCTCGACTGGCCAAGTCAAAGTGCTGATTTAAACCCGATAGAGCATCTTTGGGAAGAACTGAATCGCCGCGTAAGATGTCGAAACTATTCAAATAAAGATGCCTTACATGAAGCAATAAGTAACGAATGGAACCGAATACCCATTGATCGTTTGCAGAAACTAGTTGACTCGATGCCGGCGCGTTGTGAAGCGGTCTTGAAGGCTAATGGATATGCAACAAAATACTAATAGTTAATATCAAAAATAATATTTTTTTTTTATTAAATAAAAATCTTTCCTTGTCAAAATATTTTTGAGCCGTGTCGTAAATAATTTTTCTTTATGTTTTCTTTTTGTGTAGAAATACATTACATTTAAGTATCTTAATTTGTGAAACGTAGCATTACTTCAAATATAATCTTTGATCGGAAACAATTTTGTTTTCATTTTTTGTAATATGGAATAAAATTGAGTTGTCAAAATACTTTTGAGCGCTACTGTACATATAACTATAATTATTTTATAAAATTGCATATGAAAAAGAAAAACATTCACATCATACCCTAGTTCGTGGTCGACTTAATTATGATGCAAAAAATTCTTGAACCATTTTCTTAAAAAATATTAATTGTTGGCGCTTACGTTTCCGCATTCCAATCATGGGTTTGACAGTTTGACTTTTATTTCCTGTTTGATCCTGATTTAAGCAGTCAGTGGCAAATTGTCTACCAACCGCTAAAAATATCCCTGATACCTCATGCCTAAGAACACAACGGTGATCATTACCTGGAATTAAATATATTGGCACAAGATTTCATAATTATTATTAATAATAAAACAAATAAGAAAATACTGTATTTACATCATATTCGTTACTTCATAAGAATTAGCTTACAATTGTATATTAACTATAATATTTATGACAATTCGTGTTGGTATAAGATTGCAATAATAATTTGATAACATTTACAGTCTTATTTTACTTTTCAATCTTATGAGTTAGATTTTCACATTCATTAAAAGTTATCCAATGATGATATTAATGTTTGACGTCAGTGGGTCATAGGTGTTACACTGAAATTAGTTCCAAGAGGCTGGAGCGTGTGTTTGATATCTAGGGCTGTTCTAGGATCTTGCAGAGCTCGAGCAGCATGCGCCAGCTGCAGAGCGCACTCAGGTGGAGCAGTTTGAGGTAAGGCGGCACATTCTCGCTCTAACGCGCTGCCCACGGCGTTCAGTAGCTCGGAGAAACCGAGGGAAATGGCAGCACGTCGAAGACGGTTTAATTCCTGAAAAGCCGAAATATTTTGGTGAATAGAAATCAAAAAGCTTCAGAATCAACAAACATCAAAAAATTTAAAATAATTAAAAATTAAAAGGACGCCAGATACTGGGAAAATAAAGTTATCGAAGCCGTTACCACCGCTACTGAGGTTCAACACTAATATGATAAATTAGAAATAGAATTAAAAGAGCTTACGAAATAGTTGCTACGAAAAAGAAAAATAATTTACTCTATAGGAACAGAATATATAGAACAGAACTATGTATATACGAACAGGGATAAAATTATTTAGATAAAAATGAACAGTTGATATCAAGTTGGAAATAACAAGAAAAAGTTAAAAAGTTAATAGACTGGGTGTCGTGCAATATAGGCGTCCTGATCTTATAAAAGAAGCAACTGTTTTTCACACTCAGCTCTACAATTGCAAGAACAATACATGCTTCTAACAATGCTATTATATAAAACCGGAACACAAAACAATTAATAATCACAAGAAGAGATTAAACATTCTTATATCGGCAATCGAACTAGCGATATAATCCCAAAAGTGTCATAACCCCAGGAGATAACAACATTGCCAATGAAGTGCTTAAATCACTATCCATTTAACTTCTGTAGTCTCTGCAAATTTTATTTAGTAAAAGTATTAGAACAGAAACGATACCAGAGCAATAGTCAGTCTACAATTACTCTTCTTTATAAGAAAAGAGACAGAAGTGATATCCGAAATAATAGACTAATTAGTCAGATGTCGAATTTACAAACATTAATTTTAAACGGGATAACAAATAGTTTATAGGAACACTTTTTTTTGTGCGTCGTATGAGCAAGTTGGATTTTGCAAAGGGTACTCAACTTGTAGGTCATAAACCAACTTAAAGAAAAACTAAAGAATAAAAGACCTTATATTATTACGTATAGACTATGAAGACCTTTGACTTTTAATATTTTGAATTTACATGGACATCACCATTACAACATAGAAAATCTAAAGAGACATAGATCACTACCACAGGGAGACACTGTCACAGAGTCCAAAATATAGAGACGAATTTATGAATTTACAGTATTACCGTATCTCACATACGGTTGTCCGATATGGTCACTGAGTAAAAGAAATGGTTAGTATCTGTCAAAGAAAAATGGTAAGGCATATGTTTAGAGTAATACTATCAGTTAAGACTTGTAACATCGACATCAGAATTGAAACAAAAGTAACAGATGTACGGAAAATAATTCGAATGCTTCAATTTCAATGGATAGGGTATGTTTGTATAATGAACAACAATAGATAGGCAAAATTGTTAACAGAGTAGGTAATAAGAGATGGAAAAAGGAGTAAAGGGAGACCAGGTACAAGACGGAGAGATATTTTCGTCTACAGGTGTGGTTCTACTTTAGGAAAGGCCTACATCATGGAGGTATGCTATGCAGCTAACTATTAACAATATACATTAATAATTTTATACAGATATTAAATATATACACAAACCTAGTACAGCTACATACAGCTATATACAGTAGCGCTCAAAAGTATTTTGACAAGACTACTTTTGCAGTAATCTTTTTACTGAGTACTTCAAAATAATTTGAGTATTTTTTATATTATTATTTATGATGTATTTCATCCTCTGGAGTTACAAGTTGGAACTTGTTAGTTTTCTTTCTTTGTTAAAAACAAAACACGTCTATACATGCGCTCAAAAGTATTTTGACAACCATTCAGTTCCTTGCTGGCAGCGGTTCTACTCACACTGCATATATTTTTGTCTATAAGGTATAATTACTCCGCATTTATCAACATGCCTAAGACTAAACAATATTCAAATGATATTAAAAATGCCGTGATAACTGCCCTACAAAGTGGAAGGACGCAAGCAGAAGTTGCTCGAAGTTTTAAAGTGTCACAACAACTTGTTAGTTCGTGGAACAAAGCTTATAATATACGTTCAATAGGGGATATAAATATTGATATCTCACCGTCTTCTAGAGACAGGCGTGCTTCGGATTACCTAGATATAACTGGCCACTATGGCTTTTACCCGGGCCATCAATTCAACACCCACGATCAAACCTGCCTAGACCATGCAATGATCAAAACTAAAAAAGCAACTAAGATAGAAATTTGTGCTTCAGGAATAACTGACCATGACACAGTCATCGTTAGTTTTGCAAAGCAAAACTTATGCTCCATGCCTGAAGTCCAATATAGAACTAAAACTGATTATGTTAGCTTGACAAAAGCTGTCTCCGACTGTAATTGGGACTCTATCTACTCATACACCGATATTGACATTGCACTTACAGATTTTACAGTGAAGTTAAGTAAAATTGTACAAGATTTCACAAGCACACATGCCATTAGAAACTCAAAATGCATCAAAAAAAAGTGGATAACTAAAAATTTAATGAACTGTATCCGGAAAAGAGATCTTTTGCATATACAAGCGAAACAAACACATAATAAGGACAACCCTATTATTCAGCAGCGATATAAAAACTACAGAAATACGTGCAACAATCTAATACAAAATCTAAAAAACGAACATGAAAATAAGACTCTGAGAGACGCAAACGGAGACTGTAAGAAGACTTGGACGGCAATAAAAACTATTTGTAATATAAAAAAGACCAACTCCAATAACTTAGATCTTTTGCAGACCTGTTCTGACCCCCGCGAGTCCCTAAACCAGGCGAAATGTTTTTTTACCACAGTAGGTGAACACTTAGCCGAAAAAAACCCTCTCAGCACTTAAAAAAACTGAATCAGAACTGGCCATTATATCTCGATCCTTATACAAAAGTAACTCCCCATGTCACTCCTTTTATGCGAGCCCTACCGACAGCTATGAGGTTATTAAAATCATCTCTAACCTTAAAGACATTTCTGCACCTGGATGGGACGGAATCAATAATAAAGTTCTAAAATTAAGCAAGCTTCACCTTGCTTCTCCTATCGCATTCTTATGCAATTTAAGCATCTCTAGTGGAAAAGTTCCTAATGCCATGAAAATGGCTAACGTCTGCCCTATTTTCAAATCGGGGGACAAAGCAGTAGCTGCAAATTACCGCCCCATCTCCCTCCTTACATCGCTAACAAAGATCCTTGAAAAGATCATGAATACCAGACTCTTAAATTTCCTTGAGAAGAACGGCATACTATCAGACAACCAATACGGCTTTCGCAATAACAGTTCGACGAAAGACGCTGTCACCAACCTAGTTGACCTCATCGTGACTAAGCTAGATAGTGGAAATAAGTGTACAGCAGTCTTCCTAGACCTAGCGAAAGCCTTCGACACTGTGTCTAGAAGTATCCTTTTCCAAAGACTTGAACAAATCGGAATACGAGGAACATCTTTCGATTGGTTCAAGTCCTACTTAAGCGAAAGAACACAAAGAATGGGCATAGGTGAATACCAAAGCGATTATGCCAGTCTCAGATATGGTGTACCGCAAGGAAGCGTACTCGGGCCAACCCTCTTTATTATATACATTAACACCCTCTGCTCCCTGCCTCTCCATAAAGCTGAGATATTCACTTACGCTGACGACACGGCCATAGTCTTCTACGAAACATCATGGGAAGCTGTATATAAGGCTGCTGAGGACGGAATGAATCAGGTCGCGAACTGGTTAAATTATAATCTGTTGACACTCAATAAAGACAAAACAAAAATAATAAATTTTAGTGTCACAAAAAGGAACTCATGCCCTTCACACCTATCTATAAAACTACATACGTGCAAAAGCACAGGCTTAGCGTGTCCCTGTACAAGTTTTGAACAAGTGCCATTTATAAAATACCTCGGTATCTATATTGACCAACACCTAACCTGGACAAAACAAATTGAGTATGCTAGTAGCCGTATCAAAAAACTATTACACATCTTCAAAAAAATGGGACAATTTGCTGACAAAACTACGCTAAAAATGATTTATCACACATTACGCGAATCCGTTATAAATTATTGTCTCACGACATGGGGAGCGGCACAAACGACACACCTAATTAAAGTAGAACGTTCACAACGGGCCATCCTCAAAGTTAGTAACAAAATGCCGATTCGTTTTCCTACAGACAAACTGTACCAAGAAGCCGGTGTCTTGCGTGTTAGCCAACTATACTACTTGGCTGTAGCAATAAAATTCCATAAAACGTCCTACGTAAATGTGGAACCGAACACTCGCTCTAGGAGGAAACCCAAAGTTACTAAGCCGAAAACTATCCTAAACTTTGGCAAAAGATGTTTTTATTACATGGGTCCCTACATATACTCAAAATTAAATAATATATTGAATATCACTCAGCTGACCAGACAAAAAGCTAAAAATGTAATAAAAAATTATTTGAAAACCATGGACTACAATAACACAGAAAATTTCATTAGGATGTTGTAGACAAATTTACTTTCCTATACTTTCTATTATAATAAAAACACCGTGGAGACGTACACAGAACATCGAAACACACACACACACACACACACACACACACACACACACACACACACACACACACACACACACACACACACACACACACACACACACACACACACACACACACACACACACACACACACACACACACACACACACACACACACACACACACACACACACACACACACACACACACACACACACACACACACACACACACACACACACACACACACACACACACACACACACACACACACACACACACACACACACACACACACACACACACACACACACACACACACACACACACACACACACACACACACACACACACACACACACACACACACACACACACACACACACACACACACACACACACACACACACACACACACACACACACACACACACACACACACACACACACACACACACACACACACACACACACACACACACACACACACACACACACACACACACACACACACACACACACACACACACACACACACACACACACACACACACACACACACACACACACACACACACACACACACACACACACACACACACACACACACACACACACACACACACACACACACACACACACACACACACACACACACACACACACACACACACACACACACACACACACACACACACACACACACACACACACACACACACACACACACACACACGTACACATTTTTATCTTATTAATCTGTATTTATGTTAAGCTTAAATGAGCAATGCTAAAAATCTTACCTGTACACCCTACCAACTCGTCAAACGTTGTACCTGTACTTATGCTTTTATGTATGTTTTAGACGAGAGAGACTAGTCTTCACGACACAGGGAATCCTAGTGTGGAGGCTAGTGACCTATACTGTGTAATGTACTTACTTACTTCTTTTGAACAATAAACAAACATAAACAATAAACAATAAACAAACGTAAAACTATTGAAAATAAGCCTCGAAGTGGCCGTCTGGAAAAAACATCCGCTAAGGAAGACCATTTGATAAAAAGGTTATCGACAAGTGATGTCCGAAAAACAGCTGTGCAAATAAAAAACGAGTTACGGAAAATTACGACGTGAATTTACACGTTTCAACTGTAAAACGCAGACTAAAGGACTTCAGATTACATGGACGACGTCCAACTAAGAAACCTCTAATTTCTGCAAGGAATAGGAAGCTGCGCCTTGCGTTTGCGAAACGGTTCAAATTATGGAGGAGTTCAGAATGGTCCAAGGTGTTGTGGAGTGACGAATGCAAATTTAATTTAGTGTCATCTGATGGTATACGGTATGTGCGACGTCCTGTAAACAAAAGATTTGATGTTCGATACCAAATACCCACAGTAAAGCATGGAGGTGGCAATATTATGGTCTGGGGATGCTTTTCTCGCCGCGGAGTCGGACCTTTAGTTAGAATAGAAGGTACTATGGATCGCTTTATGTACGCAGATATATAAAAGCAACAAATGCTACCCTATGCTAAAGCAAATATGGCACCTGGTTGGTATTTTCAACAAGACAATGACCCAAAGCACAAATCGAAACATGTCAACGACTTCATGAAACTCGCTAAAATCAAAATTCTCGACTGGCCAAGTCAAAGTGCCGATTTAAACCCGGTAGAGCATCTTTGGGAAGAACTGAATCGCCGCGTAAGATGTCGAAACTATTCAAATAAAGATGCTTTATATGAAGCACTAAATAACGAATGGAGCGGAATACTCATTGATCGTTTGCAGAAACTAGTTGACTCGATGCCGGCGCGTTGTGAAGCGGTCTTGAAGGCTAATGGATATGCAACAAAATACTAATAGTTAATATCAACTATTAACTTTTCTTGTCAAAATATTTTTTAGCCGTGTCGTAAATAATTTTTCTTTATGTTTTCTTTTTGTGTAGAAATACATTACATTTAAGTATCTTAATTTGTGAAACGTATCATTACTTCAAATATAATCTTTGATTGGAAACAATTTTGTTATCATTTTTTGTGATATGGAATAAAATTGAGTTGTCAAAATACTTTTGAGCGCTACTGTACATCATAGAATATTAATCTATGACGAGTCGATAGAATTCGTAGTTAAGAACTAGTAGTAAATAAATACTGCTTTTATTTCATTTTATATTATTTTTATTTATTTTCGTAATGTTAATAATTTTCACCCATTCGACGAAAGTTCAATAAAACATTCAACTAAGTCGGTGTGTTGTATATCGTACCTTGTAAAGATGTTGTGTCTTGTCTGGAAGCTTTCTGGCATGTCGAAGTACTTTCTGCACGTCAGCCAGTAGTGCGTGCGGGCGTGCCCAAGCGCAGGCTGAACCACCTCCGCTATATGATCGCCATGAACGGATGGGAAACGTTTCTGCTATACACAAAAAAATCATACACCTTAGAATTCTTTAAAAGAATGATTGTTCAAAATTCAAAACTTTTATGTGATCATAGCTGTATATGTGAGTTGGCATTTTTAATGAATAAAGTGGTGTGGTGTGATAATGATGGTGTACTTTTAGCCTTTTTTTTAACGTGTGGATACCCCTCGGGCCGTCACCCCACCGGGGTTTACGGAGAGGTGGTGTATCGGAATCGGACCACTCTGTGCCTGACATAGGAGGGATTCGGAAACAGCTGCATTACGAGATCCAAATCCCTCCTAGCGCCTGCCCTTTGTTGTTCATTTACAGGTAAACTCTCTATTTTAGGTTACGTACGGCACACGCGGACGTCGCCTCCTCGCGGCTGGCCACTATAGCGGATGGAGGGGAAAACCCGTCCCGTCCACCCGCGGTCACACTCAAGGTGGTATAAGGCGCTGGTACATACGTCTCCGATGTTTGGTTTGCCGGTGGCAAATTGAGTCCGAGTGGTGATCGTCCTCCAAGGCCTTCTCCACCGCCTCCTTCCGCGAAATTACGTCTTCGCAGAAGGATGCTACCGCGGTAAAACAACTGTCGCTACCGACCATGGAGCGTATGACGGCCGGTAGCGAGAGGTCTTCTCCAATAACTGCAGTGAGGATCCCAAGTTGCGCTGCCTAGGTGGAGCAAACTGCCAGCGTGTGCTGAGCCGAGTCCTCACTGCAGTAGCAGTGGTGACAGGATCCAATGCCCTCCTGGCCACCGAGTGCAGATACTTCCCGAAGTAACCGTGCCCGGAAAGGGTCTGCGTCAGTCGAAAGGAAAGGATCCCGTGCTGTCGCCCTGCCCACTCGGCGTTGACCGGCTGGAGAACCTCCACGGCGGTAAGGCCAGCACGTGGAGCCTCCAGCCAGGACGACCAACGAGCCATCGTGACTCGACGAGCGGCCTCACGTCACTCGCGTATCTCTTCGGGCGGGGGCCGTATGGCCCTACCCGCTCAGACGTTCGCCAATAAACTTCGGCGAGCACTTCCAGCTACATCGATACGGTGCGGTAATTGCGTATGGCTTCAACCGCCAATATCCTCTGAGAGCGCCAGAGGCGAACCCTATTCTGGGCAGTCAGAGCCGCCGCCCACACCGGTGCGTGTACTTTTAGCCTATTTCAGCCTCGGTGGACAGTCTCAACTGAGACCAGCTAACTACGCAAGGAGTATTATAGTGCTTAAATGTGTGCGCTAGCACTCTCTGTTCCCTCATTCTTACAAGCCAAAGGGACGGCTATCCGAAACGGTCAGGGCGGGATCAGGCGTAGTACCGACGGCTTTACGTGCTCCCTGAAGCACGAAGGTTAAGAAATCAACTTCCAAACTCCGGGCTGTTATTAAGCATTTCCATGATCAGAAAAACTCAATAACAGTTTTTAACCCAACCCGGATATCCGCATTTCTGTCCGCAGTTGCATATACTCACCGCTAGACCAACAAGGCTGTTACAAATTTCTTGAAGTGGTGGTTCACTTGTTAGGAAACAACAAATGGGATAACTATATGATATAGAATATTAAAAATGTTAGAGTGTACTACGACCCGTCTTCAACTCCATTTAGAACTTAGATAGGTTGGTTGATAATGGATCTTGTATGTATATGTCGCTTACAACACTCACACTGGTTTTATTCACTCAATTTTTCAGAGGTGAGGAGAAAATAAATACCGGGGGTGTGTCCATCTTCTGCAGGCCCTAGCTGGTCAAGTGCACCGAGCCACGGTGATGTGGAGGCCCCAGGGCGTAGAACACTGAGCAACAAACATGAGCGTCGGGCCCTCGACGCTTCGCACCAAGCAGACAGAGTACCCCACCAGTCTGCACCTAGGAGTAATACGGCTGCCATTCCTTCCACCTAAATATTGAATATTTAGAATAAGATACTATTATAAAGTAACGATGAAATATACAATGTGACAAGGAAAGAGTAGTTATACTTTAGGCCGTAAGATAGTAGAGTAGTATCTTGAAACAAAAGGAGGAATCCTGTAGAAGTATAAGATTCGAAGGGATTTCCTAACCATCAACAATTAGCAGTCTGGTTGTCATAGCACAGACACTGCCTCCTTTAGAACCGCAGCGTATATGAGATGTGTGACATTATTTAATTTAAAACAAAAAGAGAACTATTTTAACTAATACAGTTACTTCTAAAATATGAGGTACATTCACCTTTTTTTACTCTTTACAGATATATCGTAAGATATTAAATATCTTTTTTTATGGCTTCATACCTTTAAAGCTCCGTGAAGGAGCACACAAAAGTTGGGTACTTTGCTTGGATCTGACATATCTTCATCTGTTGTGGAACCATCGTTACTAGAAGATCCTTCCTATAAAAAAAAATAGAAAAATAAATCTTTCACTACAGACGAGTTTCATTTCTACAGGTTTTATTTAATTAGAAAATGGCAGACTGCAAGCTATTACCTTGGTGGGTGTTTTAGATCCATAATTTTCTCTAGCTGTTGTGTTGCCTGATTGAGTCTGTGGTATAACTAGGTGTTTACTTATTGCTATGGGTGTGCCTATAAAAAAACAAGAAAACCTTGAGATAAAGTTTTGAGACAGAAGTACTAGTGCTTTTTTTGTGGAAGTTACTTAATTTGAAAAATTAATAGCTTTTTCCATATTTATTTGTCTTGGAAGTATTTCCATCTCCAAAAAGAAAAATCCCAGATCCCTTTCCGATAACCACCTATTTCTGTCATCTCTTCTCTTCAATGTTCTTGGTCATTTAATCTAATCTAAATTTTTGACTTTCCTTTCCGAAAACCTTTTGTTTTACAATGCAGTATGGTGATCCATACTATAGCCACCTAGTGAGATGTTTTTCACGCCCTGTTTGGGGACGTTAAAGACATGACAGTCATCGTAGCAGTGTAAGGCTCTTACACTAATTACAATAACTGTCACCCTTGCATCAACGGGTTTCCGGTCTCGCACTCACCAATGAAACAAGACGGCATCTGTGCTGTCGCTTTAGTTTGCTCTTCTATGATAGGGTAGTACTGTACCGATCAAGCCAGACGGTTCGTGTTGAAATTAGCGTGGTTCTGCTATATTTTAAACTTCTACCAAGATTACTTTTACACAAGCCCTTCTGTTCCCTTTCCTTAATTATGGTGATGCCAGTTATTTAGATCTTGCCTAAGATTTATTTAATAAGCTTGAGAGGCTTCGGATTACGCAAATATCATTATGTCTCCGATTATAGTAAAAAGTTAAGTGGCTAGCGATCCACCTTCGCCGGAATGCATATATTCCTTCTCTGCTATATAACATTCTATGCAATTATTTTATCGGTTTTTACAGTTTATATTTTTACACGACACATACCAAATTAATGAGATCGTCAGAGAAACTGAAAATGCCTGGCTATTTTTACCAAATTTCGCGATCACTTTTCTGTCCAAGCAGTTCTGTCATAATATCTCCTACAGCACTTGTACCTACATAACTAGTATAACGTCATTTTGTAATAACCTAGTGTACAATAAACTTACTACTACTTACTATTTATATTTACCCTAATTCATAAATTTCGAAACATATTATCCATTGTAGGTATTAATATCTTAATAATGGTGTAACAGGAGTTTGTTTCCACAAATTTAACTTAAACAGTATGCTAATTGTAATGAAATACAATCTTAAGAGTCATCATGTATCTGGCTCTTTATTATACTTTTAGATCAACTTTAAAAGCAAGACTCTTAAAAGGAAGTAATTTTTGCATGTATATTACATGATGATATTTTTTTATTTGATGAAGTTTATATAAAATGAGCAGAATTACCTAGTTCTGATTGTTGAATAAAACCAATAATATGTAGTTGATTGGCGAGAGTGTAAGTAGTAGCTACGCCTTCCTGTGATACAGTCTGTGGCGCAGGAAACAGTTGTACTCGAGCCTCTAACTGACTACATTTAAGTGTACACCAAAATTCTTGGTAGTGTTGTTCACAGAGGCGTGTCATTGCTGTGATTACCTTGAAATAGAATAGAAAAAAAATAAAATAAAATAGAGTGAAAAATACAAGCAAATAGATTCCCAAGTTATGGATGTGTAAAGAATAAGTTTTTTAACATTACATTTTGAGTTCTGAGTTCTTTTTTAAATAATGTTCTGATAACTGTCATGACCATGTTCTTATAGGTTTGATGTTAATTTTTAAACATTAAAATGTTATATTGTTAGAGAACTAGCTACACCTGACAATTGACACTTGTGAATTTTATTATGTGATTATTTGGCATCAGTCTGCTTTACTAAAATTTTGTATCAATTTATCTGAGAAATTAAAGAAGTTAAAAAGAGTTACTTAGTTGTATTAAGTTTATATAATATACTTACTCCAGGCACACTGAGTTGATCAGGGCAATATATTGATCCACGTGATAAATTTCCATTTGAATTACTAGTCGTGTTATTAGCTAAGTCTACTATTTTTTGGTACAGGGGCATCGCTGCAACAGACAATTAATTAGCTTGTGATTATCCTTACGTAATAAATATTATACAGATTTATCCTAGGGATCTTTGTCTAGGGTGATGATGGTGAAGTCCATATGTAAAGTAGAGATGAATAAACAGATGCTGTTTTGATAGAAACAATTTTTTTGATTAGTTTTGTTATGTAGTTGTTTGCCTGCCTGGTGTTTTTCCTTAATATACATACCATGTTGCAAAGAGGTATCATGTGGAGACACAACAGGCAACACATGTATTTTGGCTGGGTATGAAGGTGGTAAAGGCAAAGCTTGTACTATACGGTTTCTGCCAATGGATCCAACTCCAATGCTACCATCAGTTATCTGTAAATATCAAATAACTTATAGTTAAGTTCCATTTGTAACTTTAAATTATATGCTTGCACAATTTGATTAGTATTTTTATATAATGCATTTAATACACATATATACCTAAAGCTATAACAATAAAGTAAATATAATACATACAGTAAAAAAAAAAATTTGTTGAGAATAAGAATACATTTAATTTAAGGTCTATTGTTCTATTAGTTTTAGTGCAGCTGCAACACTAGGCTCAAAGCTTGTTTTGCAGACATCTAATATAGGTTTATTATACAGCCTTACATTTAAATTAAGCAGAAACAATAGAACATTCAATAAAAACTACTATGACAGAGATTTTATAACTTTTTCTTAATAGTTGCTTTACTTACGAGTATAATTTGAACAGGAGTTTGACATCCCCACTCATTTAGTACAACTTGATTAACTCCGAGAAAGGCGGTATCAATGCATGTTTTATCACCTTCTTCTAGTACGAGTAATTTGTTTCGAATACTATCAAAATCACGTGTGAATGGAACTGACACTGTAACATAAATGATAAAAATTAATCTAGCCTATAGTAATATCAGTAAAAATCTTTCCAACTATTAACAAGGTTCTTATAACTTTTTAGCACATTGCAGCTTCCTAGATTAGGTTATAAAGTATGGTTAAAAATAAACGCCCTAGTTTTGTAAAATGGAAAAGGATATTTTTTAAAATTTGTTTAGTTAATCAACCTATAGAATATCCTTGAAATAAACAGTTGAGCAACACTATACCTAGTTCTCTAGTTGAGGACCCAGTCCAAGGGCTTAATTAAGACTGATTGTACTGATAAAAAAAGGAAGTTGTCCGTAAGTCTATAAAGTATATAAGTATAAGCATGTTACTCAAATACATGTATTTTTTTTAAATACATCATCATTATATAGTCAAAAGTTATAATTACGCTAAAAAATTATTTTAAGCACTAGCAGTGACCTGTAACACTTCACTGTGGTATGTTGTGGCAGCAAAAATAATGTCAAAATCAATGCAGAATTTTTTGAGTTTTTGATGTGTATACAAACAAAATAAACGTTTTTAGATGCTGTTTATAATGACAAAAAAAAGTTGATATGGCACAAATAAACAGTATCTCCATTGAATCTGTGCTTATTTTATAGCTGCTCAAAGAGTAAAAGATCTCTTCACTGAATTCATACTTTAAAATAGCTATTTTTCATTTCATTTTCAGTGACTAACCTTCATAAACAGATGAGAATGATATCAGTGCAACATACTCCAATTTAGCATGAATACTCAGATAATCTAAGAATGTGTTTACAGCCGCTGTGGCTATTGTAAATCGGGTTTGGGTGTCGGTCGTATCAGAAGTCGGTACAGGACGTGACATTGATAGTGAAACATCTAATAATATTACAGTTGGCATTTTTTTATACCTAGTTTACAGTAACATAAATTTAACAATCAAACACGAAATGCAGCTCGGCGAGCATATACCTATTTACATGCTCGGATAAATTAGACGCATTTGACATAAATTGTCAATTGACACCCGAGCTGTGCTGCCAATTTTTTAAATTGATCAAGCGACAAAAGTATTATGATATAAGTATGACTACATGAAAAATGAAATATAAATAATACCTATAAAACGACAAAAACAGTTATGAAATGAGGAAAAATTTATTTAATTGATGTGAAGTGCGAAAAACTTAGTTTAGTTAATTATAATATTTGAGATTTAATTTAACATATCATATATATATTACTTGACATTTATTTTAGGAACGTGTTTCCAAAGAAGAGATTTATGTCCGGCAGTGGACTGTTAAAAACTGCTGATGTGATGTGATGCGATGTGATACAAATTATCATTATAATCACCATCTCAGCCGAAAGAAGTTTACTACTAAACATAGACCTCCCCCAAGGCTCTCCATAACAATCGGTCTTGTGCTGCTGGCATCCAACTGTTTGGCTGGTTGACCACAACTTTCACCAGGTCATCAGACCACCTTACAGCTGGCCCACGCTCCGTCTGAACGTGGTCGCCACTCTAGAACTTTTTGGTCCACCGGAGAGATTTGTTATTATCGCAACGCTTAGCATGTGAGTTGTCGATCGCAGTAAGATTGTGCTGTGTTCAGCCGGATGCTGTTGCCTATCCTCTTGTATGATATCCACTAGTTGACTATTCAAATGGCCACGGGAAGAAATTATACATATAATTATACAAATAGACGTAATACATACCATAATATAATATTATATTTATCAATTCATAATTTTCATTTTTAAGTTTTTTTTTTTTTTACGTCTGTAATGGAATAGGCGTTTGTCCTCTAACTCACCTGATGGAAAGTGCAGATGAAGACGAAGGTGGTACACGCCCATCCGAAAGATACCTGTTCACTCTACTCTTAAAGGCTCCAGAGTTCATGTCATCAGGAAAAATAGACCCAGGCAGGTCGTTCCAAGTCTTGGCTACTCTCACCAAAAAAGAGCTGTCAAACCGTTTAGTTCGACTTTTGGGTATGTCAACAACGTGTGGATGAAATTTTTGCCTGCGCCTAGTAGTCCGATAAAGGAATGGAGATGGCTCAATCAGTTCGAAGAGAGCCTTCGAGCAGACTCCAAAGTGTATCCTATAAGAAACTGACAAGCTGGCAACACGACGACGATGCTCAAGGGTGTGTAGTCTGCTATTTGAGAGCTTTTCGCTGTTAATTAACCTACGGGCTCTTCGGTCAATTGAGTCCAAAGCTTCCAGATGATATTTGGCTGCACCGTCCAAGAGTTGACTACAGTACTCCATGCAAGATCGAACTTGGGCTGAAGTACCCCCGAACCTTGGAAAGAATTGACAATTTCTTTGACGCCGTTTGTACTATAGACTCAATTTGTTGGCCAAAGTTGAGGTTAGAGGTGATGGTAATACCTAGAAGCCCTAGATGGTTAGTAATCGGTAAGGATACACTTTCGAAAGTGGGTGTTAAATCGAAGGTACTCTTTTTCGCGGAGAAAAGACACGCCTGTATTTTGGAAGGGTTGAACTGGACAAGATTGGCGCCACCCCAATCGGACACCCACTGTAATGTCACGTTCACCCGTTCAATCATGGACTCTCTCAAGGACCGTATTTCCTCTGGACTAGCTCGCGAGTTGGACATGTACCTCTCACTGACGGTGCTGTCATCGGCGTAGCTAATAATACCGGGTGTTAAAAGATCGTTTATGTGCAGCAGAAACAAGGTTGCAGAGAGAACAGATCCCTGAGGTACACTAGCATTGATAGCCATTAGATCGGAAGAGCAGCCATCCAAGACTACTCGAATCGATCGTTTCCTCAGGAAGTCACGTAACCAGTCGCAGAGCTCAGTAGGTATGCCGTATGCCGGAAGCTTACTTAGTAGTGCCTCGTGCCAAAGGCCTTTGAGATGTCTAATGAAATGGCTATTGCTTCACCGTGACCCTCCAAGGCCTCGCTCCAAAGGTGGGTGGCACATATTAGCATATCTCCGGTCGAGCGTCCCCTGCGTAAACCATGTTGGTTATCGCTGAGGAGTTCGTTTGCTTCAAGATATGTCAGGAGACGATTATTTAAGATACGCTCCATAGCCTTACAGATTATAGAGGTGATTGCGATGGGCCTGTAATTGGCTGGGTCTGTACGGCTTCCTTTTTTGGGTATAGGCTGAACATTAGCAAGCTTCCAGGATCTCGGCACTTTGTCAGTTTCTAAAGAGAGTTGGTATAGACGAGTCAGAACCGGAGACAACTCGGGTGCACAACACTTTAGTACCATTGCTGGAATGTTATCAGGACCACTGGCCTTATTAACGTCCAGGTTCAGCAAACATTTGAGTACCTCTTTTTGGTGGAATTTAATGGCGCACATTTTGGGGCCAAACGGACGTAACTGAGGTGGACACCTGCCGTTGCTGACTAGACGAGAATACTCTGCGAAGAGATTGGCAAATAAATTTGCCTTCTCCTCAGCGCTGTGGGCCAGGGATCCGTCAGGCTTATGCAGAGGGGGCAGCGAAGAGCGACAGAAGTTTTTCTCGACAGATTTGGCGAGGCTCCAGAAAGCTTTGCTTCCTGAGGGAAAGGAAGCTAACTTTTCACCTATACGGCCAATGTGACCAAAACGAGCTTTTCTTATCGCTTTTTTACAGTTTTTAGCAGCTGCGTTGTATATTTTCTTCTTAGCCTGGAGATCCAAGGTCTTGTTTTTACGAGCGTCAACCCAAGACAAATAGGCTTCACGCTTACGCTTTTCAGTTAAGAGGCATTCAGCATTAAACCACGGGCGAGCTTTGGTCTCAAGGGATATTTCAGCAAAAGGAATAAAGTACTCCATAGCTTGATAGATCACACTCGAGACAGCATCCGCGCAGCACGATGGATCTCTAGAAGAAAAACAGGCCTGCCTCCAAGGATAAGAGGTGAAAAAGTGACGCATCTCATCCCAATCCGCTGATCTTGTATCGCCACACTCGCCTAGTGTCTTTAGGGCTGATATCAGGAGGCGAGTAGTGGGACACAGATTTCACCACACAATGATCCGATGTCCCGAGTGGTGGTGAAACGGAAACCGAATATCTGTCAGGATCGGTTGTCAGCAGAAGGTTCAGGCAATACGCAGTGTGGCCCACGATGTCAGGAATACGAGTGGGTTCGTGGACGAGCTGAGAGAGGCCACAAGATAATGCAAATTTGTAGACCTCTTTTCCAGCGTGGTCAGTGTCACCATACGGGTATAGCCACTCTTCATGGTGTGCATTGAAGTCGCCATGAAACACCAACTGCGCAGATGGAAAGCGTCGATGGACCGAATCTGCAGCTTCACTTAGATGATTCAATAGCCTTGTCGTCTCCTGGTCTCCGCTATGCGAACGGTAGACACTGGCGTAAACTATTTGATCAAGGCCAGTATTCACAAGAACCCACAAAACAGAAAGGTCAGGAACCTTCAAGTTACGAAGACGCTGACAGCAGATCACGTCCCTGATGTATACGCACACACCTGCGTGGGCACGGAATTGGGTCTCCAGTATATACCCTGGATAGTCCAGGTATGTTGGATCGGACGGGTTACAGATCTGTGCCTCCGTTAGAAAGAGCAAGTGCGGCTTCTCAGTCTCGAGATGGTGATGGACATCAATGAGATTTGAGTGCAATCCTCGGATATTAGAGAAATGCACTTTAAGGGAGAGGAAGTGCAACCGCTGGTTAAACTTACTTTTCTTTTTGGTTCTTTTCATAATTAGAGTGAATAAGGGAAGGGGAAAGAAGTTGGGAAAAAGTACCACACCTGCAGCCAAGCAGCCCGCAAGGAACAGTACATCAATGGGGAACTTGTATGGAGAGCGCGGGGACGCCCGAACCCCCCCGGGAGTCGCCATCACGTTCTCTCCACCCGGTCGCCAACCGGCACGATGGAGCAACTCCGGGATTATGCGTGGCCGGCGGGGCAGCCTTTCACGTGGGGCTAGCACGCTAGTTGGGCCCCCTACAAACCACGGGCGGCTAGCGGAGCACCGTTTCTTCGGATCCCGCTGACCTCCAGAACAAGTGACTCAATGCACCGATAGCTTGCGAGCCCAAACGGCCTTCTAATATAGCACAAACACCCAGACCAATTCCCTTTTATGGGCATCCGGAACTCTCACTCACCTGACGAAGCACAGCAGCATTATTATGCTCCTGTTTCACGACGGTATTCTGTGAGAGCGCGGTAATTACCCGGTTCGAGCCCTTTTCAGCTACTGGTGTTGTTGTAGCTTGGCTCTACCACGAAAAATTTAATTAATATTTGTAACTTTTTACGAGTATTTATTGAAAATTGCCAATAATTTGCTAGAAATACTAAATATTTTTCCTAACAAAATTTTAGTATAATTTTTCACCTCTTATATAAAAATATAAGTAATTTGCAGTTCTTATTAACAGATTTAAGTTAGAAAATGAAAGATTCTTAATGAATGTGGTAGAAGAATGAGTGTAAAGTTTTCAAAAAGTATAAAATGTATAAATCTTGTTGTATTAAATTTCATTATAATTAAATTCTAATAAAGTAATTAGATAGGCTACTGAAAACTACTAAAGTTCTGTAGTTTGTTTATGATGTAAAAAAAAAATCTACTTCTTTTGTTGATAATAAGGACAAGTAATTTTGTTTGATTATCAATTAAATATTGACGCTGAAGTAAGTAAGTAAACGAGCAACTTTGAACATTCGGTCGCTATTACAGCTAAGGTTCATAAACAGTTGCGTTACAGGTTGCAAGAAGTTGTTTTCTTTACCTATAACGCAACTTACCTTCCGATTGTGATATATATTGAAATAGTCTATGTGATATAATTATATAATAAAATAACATAGGATAATTCATTAAATACACTATCAGTAAAGGCACAGTTCAGTTAACACAAAAGATTCTCCGTTTCCTACACATACTATGTTTACAGTGTTTATACATTTTCTTGGATACAAATTAACAAGACAAGTGATGTCCAGAAATCAGAAATAATAAAATATAACCCAAAATATCTGCATATTCCCTGCTGTATGTGAATCCATAAAGGTGCATAAAAAGAGAAAATAATTCAACAAGAATGTTGATTTAGGTACTTAGTTTGAATAGAATAAAGATAAACCTTAACAGCAGCCTTAACGGGTGAGGAAGGGAGATATACACCTAGAAAATTGAAAAATCGTTTTTTTTTTACATTTTCTGAAAGTTTAAGGTCCTTAGAATATTTGGTGAAAATGGCAAATAATTTTTAATAAGGCAGTTATAACCGAGAACTAGAAACGTGTTCTACCGCACCGAGCCAGGTAGGCAGGTATAGACAAGCGATCGTTCGAAAAAAGGGCTTATAGTTAAAGAGCCAGTAGACGGCAGACCACACATAATTTAGGAAAGTCTAATATTTTCTCAATGAGTCTGTTGTACCTACCAATCATGAAGTAGAGGCTAGCTAAGCGCAGTTGCGGTGGCTCTAGCTACACTCAGGTGCGACAGGTGTGATAATTTCGTGAACTAAAAAAGTATTTTAGGAAGGCTGCCATTTGGATATGTTAAAATATACTTTTACAGCTATTTAAAAAAGAAACGGCAGACGATTATCACGGTTCTAAAGTGGTGGCAGACATGCTGAAAATTTGAAAAAAAATTTTTAGGAAACTTGACATTTATCTATATTATTTTTTAAGGTATTAGAAGCTTATATTTCTAAAGGCAGACCAGTACGTCGGGTCTTAGGACCTGGCATTCTATTTCCTTCCGTGAGTATACCTGGATGTAAACATCGTCAATAAGGTTTTTCAAGCCATTGCTGAGCTTGAACAGTGTTTTTCCCATTAGAAAGCAATGTTTTATCAACACACGAAACTCGTTTTCGTTCATTTTTTCAAGACTGCTAAGGTAGCGTCACTTTAACCACTATAGCTTTATTCGTTGTTTCGAATTACATCAAATTTTGACACATCTTATCTGAAGGTTGGTGCTTCTGAACCTTGGTATATAAATGGCATTATTAACGCCATCTCTACGCTAGTCCCGGGACTTGCTATGTGCTTGACGATGTGCTAGTAGATACGTTGTATATGGAACGAGAGGATTGACTTTTATTTTATAGAAACTGAAGGACCAGATGATGAAATTCATTCTTATGACGAAGATGATTCTGAACATGATATTGAAGTATAAGAAGAAAATTAAAATCAAAATATAAATGTTCCATGTTTTTATGTTTTAAATTATTTTTTTATACTTCTAAAAATTGATAGTTTATCATTTCATTTTTTACATTTATATTCGGGGTCAAGAGTTAAAAAATAAAAAAAGAAATATCATTTACGTTTTGCAATTACCATTATTATCCCATTATTTTGGTTTTATTTTATTTTTTACTAAATTTTATTTGATACCAAAATTTGATATTGGTTCGTAATGACCCATTTTTCCCACAAATCATTTCATAACAGTAAGTATATTCTTTACTTTAAATAATTCAATATTTCTTATGTTGATAATAGCTCATAATAGTTAGCTGATATGATACTATAATGGTTAGTTCTATATATTTTTATACTCACGGAGGAGAAATATTTTATTGTCTACGAGGTCCTAAGAACCGACGTACCGGTCTGCCTTTAGAAATATAAGCTTCTAATACCTTAAAAATAATATAGATAAATTTCAAGTTCCCTAAAAAATTTTTTTTCGAATATTCAGAATGTCTGCCACCACTTTAGAACCATGATAATCGTCTGCTGTTTCTTTTTTAAATAGCTATAAAAGTATATTTTAACATATCCAAATGGCAGCCTTCCTAAAATACTTTTTCAGTTCACGAAATTATCACACCTGTCGTACCTGAGTGTAGCTAGAGCCACCGCAAATGCGCTTAGCTAGTCTCCACTTCATGATTGGTAGGTACAACAGACTCATTGAGAAAATTTTGGGCTTTCCTAAATTATGTGATTTGCCGTCCACTGGCTCTTTAACTATTAGATTTCTTTTGTGATAGAATTGTATTGTATTGTTAGGCATGCTAATAGCTCCCCTCCCCAGGTATAACAAGAATATTACTTCTGCTAGAAATGAATACGTGTCGTCAGTAGCTTGTCGTTCGTACAACTGTGCTCTACAGTGAATTTTCATCTGCAAATAAATATAGAGAAAAATGGAGTCAAGAATGAAAGGTTCTCGAGAAACGCATCCATCCGGATCTTTATGCAAAAATCGAAGAAAAAAGATAATACCACCCCAAAATCGATATTCTGCCGAAAAACTTTTCGACATAGCATAGCGAAAGCTGAGTTGCAAGCACACACACAGACAAAATAAGGCCGAATACGTCGTCGGCAACAAGCTTTAGACGCAATAGGAATTCAGTCGACTGTAGAAGACCTACACTAAGGGCCTGGTATTGATGATTCCATGTAAGTTTCAAATTTCATGATTTTTTAATTCCTAAAATTTCAAACGTGTTTTTCTCAAAACTACGTTTTTCAAAGCGGTAGCCATAATTTCTCAAAAACCAATGTACCGATTGCTTTGAAATTTTTTATGGTCATTCTATATAATATTACCTAGTATTTGTCATAGGATTTTTTTTTCGTTACTTACTCTTCATTTTATATAATAGCTAAAGTAATTACACGTTTAAGGCCCGAAAATCGTTACCTATATTCAAATGGCCGTCATTTTGTTAAAAACCAATAATTTTGAAATCGGCTATGACAACTAATAGATTATAGTATCTTATTTAATAATCTTTTTTTTTTCAGATGATTTTTGAAGATACGTCAGTGGGTACCGTGTGCGCCGATTTTTTCATGGACCTCCAAGAATCCTACGATATCCTTGTATCTTTTTGATATTTGTACATAAAAAAAAATTGACATATATTTGAATGTATGTACTTTTAGATAATGAAAACTCTGATCTAAAATAAATGATTACTTTTTTTTGAAACATTTTTAAAATAGAACCTTTATTACGGCTCCTAGGTGTATATCTCCCCTTAATTATTTCATTAAGTAACCATCTGGATTGTTGACTTAGGCATTAGGTCATGTTCATTGTTTTTAAAATTTATCGTGGTCCTACATTACAAAAACAAACATGGAAGAAAACACTGACAATAATAAAATAGTGGATTTTAATAATGAACAAGACGAGTCGGAATTTAAATATGATTTTGTAAATACACCATGGGATGACCGCACTTTTAAAAGCAAGTTTTGGATTGTAATTCTTCTCGTTTCAATATTCACAGTTACAATGGCTCTAGTGATTAATAATTTTTATATGCATTACAAACGATTTACATCTCTAAGAACTTATAAAAATACTGGTAAAAGTTGTTATAGACTTCGCTTAGATGAATTACCGTATGTGGCAAGAATTCAATCTGCAACAACGTATGAGTTACTGTGTTTGGGTGCAGTTGTTAGCCCGTCATCAGTTCTAGTTAGCGGTATTTGTGTCAGAGTTGGCCAATTGCGAATGTACGTAGGAAGCACGTCTGAGTAAGTGTTATCTTTATCAGCTTTATGTTTTGAACAACCATGCTATCTTGTTAGAGGTGAGGAGACTGTTCTAAAAATATGAATAATAATCATCTGTGTTTTCACGGAGACGATGAAATCATGTGCTTACATAATAAAACGTCGTACAACTGCTTCAATTGGGAATCTTTATTGCTTATCTCATCAGTAATGGGCAATTAGTTAAAGAAAACGTAGGTACTGGTCAGCTTTCCTTAATAGAATGCCTTCTTTTCGTATCAACACGCACATACGCAATGCACATTTTACAAAAGGCAAATGAGCAGAGAGATCATCTAATATTAAACTGAAAAAAAGTTCAATCAATCAGTTGTGTATTTTTATTTGATCAAGGGGACCTGTATTTTTATGATATCGCGTTATCATTTGAATAAAGCTTCTGATTTTGTTTGCTTTATTACGCAGTTGGAGGGGACCGACCATTGTAGGTAACAAGTAAAATGTGTACAAGTACTTTTGACCCTATATTTGCGGCAGCATTTTATGAAAATTATTTAACAGCAAGAGTGACAATTACTTCATATGCAATACATCATGCTCATAGCAGAAACCCGTCTAAATTTTGTGTAGGTTAAAGTATTACAGGATTCATTACATTACAAGTATTTCAAGTACTCAAACGTAATAATATTCTAAGCACTTTTGTGTGTCTAACAGCTATTAAATTTCAGTCCACGCTGCAGAAAAGGCTTCTCTGTGGACGTCTCTGAGTCTGTCCGTCATCCAGGAGTTATTTCCAAGAAATTAGTACTATTATCGAGTTACGAGAACATAGCAGAATGTTCGAAACCAATTACCATTGGTAACGAGCTGGATTGGGAGTCACCTGTGGATGTAATCGGTAGACCATCTCCTCATGGAAGAACTTTATCTAGACAGCGTATTAGTTTGATTGATAAAAGCTTTCAAACAATTGGAAACCGCAATGTGAATATCAATTTCAATTACACGTTAATAGGAAAAGAGATTACGCGCTGTACGGTACACACTGGAGATCTATTGTTGCAACACGGAAAATTATTCGGATTAGTTGCTTTTCAGCGTAATAAATTAGCCTTTTGTGCTAATTTAGATCCTGTTAAACGTGAATTGAAAGAAATTGACGCAGATATTACCATTGAAAACAAAATTTATTGAATTTTGTTTACAGAATTCTAATGATGTTCTAGATATAGTTCACTTGAACTACCTTTGCTCTTCATTATATGTTTATGTACATTTTTGCTAAGAAATGTGGAACCAAATGATATTAAGTGCTTAACGCAGGTTGTTTCAAGCTAATATCAGACATATTAGCTTGAAACAACCTGCGTCGAATCTGAAAGTAAAAGACACAGAGGAAAATATTTGAAGGTTTATTTTTTAAAGAGACAACTTCCGCAATAGGACTCATCCTGTGTTGCGAGAAACTTTACAAATATTTTTATGAAACGAACACAAAGAACACTTGGATTGATCCTAAAACACAGTTTAGTAGTAAGCGGCGAGATAACCGCTTAAAATACCACCGCCATCCGTGCAGACGAGGTGCTGATTTGAATATTGATGCAAAAGTTAAACTACATCTGTGGAGTACTTATTTATTGGATGTATTAAATAATAATTTTATTTGTTTAAAATGAATACTTACGTTTATAAAAACCAATACAGTACTATTATTTCATTTGATTAGCTGTGAGGTTGAGTGTTGTTGATAAGGATCAATTTAAATTCAACTTTTGATTAATGCCTTTGTGGGGCTTACTTTACCTTTACCACGTTTTCGTCAATAAGAATCAAGATTTGGGAGTAATTACAGGTAACAATTTTATTGAAAGTTATTAATAATTTTAATGTTATATTATACAATAGGGAAGTTAAGAATTTATTTATTTAGCTTGGTCTTTAACAGAAAGTGTTTATAGATACATCAAAATCGATCATCAGTCGCAAGATGATAACTTTGTGACTAGTAGCAACATCTCCACAGTTCGAAAATTGCTAACCAATTTTTAAATTTTCAATATAGGTCTTTTTGATGTCTTGCTTGATTGCGATAAGTATTGATAGTTCCTCTAAAGTTCGAAATGAATTATTAATTTTATTTCTTCTAAAGTACACCCCTACAGTCTAGGCTGCATCAATTGTTGTAGATAAATAATCTACTTACATAGTAAACAATTCGAGACACCAGAGGCCCCTTATTTTAATTATCAATTGCTAATTTATGCACTAAATCGGGTAAAAACGAAATTTACATAATGTAACGTACCTAGACATTCATAATTTCGTTTAGTTGCAAATAAACTAAGGTTGCTTTTAGAGGTAGTGTATGCATATTCACTTTATGGGTTTGTAGGTAACTTTGCATAACCATTAAAATCCATTATTTACCACAGTACAGCGGACATAAAACTGTAAATATCCATCTACGTCCACTATGGATTTAATTCGAGAAAGTAGATTTGCACTGTTCAATGCTATACCTACATAAGTGTTAATACCACGATGTTATAATGACCAAGTTCTTGCTCTTTGCTTTCGGTATTCGGCATAATCTTGGTACCACATTAATTAAAGAACCACGCCAAAGTGCAAATAAAAAAAAAGACTTATCTTAATTTTGAATATATTTTTAAGCCCTCGATGGAATTAAGGAAGGCTGAAGCATTTAGATTTTAAACCACATAAGTGTCACGTAATGCAATTTTTCATTGTTTTATTACTTGTTTACGATTTTTGGAGCTTCCATTAAAATTTTATGCTTAATTTTAACGACACTTCTTATATTCAGAGTTAAGCCCACTTACACTTTCGTATTGATGATAGTTTACACTTAGTTATGTTTACGGTGGTGTCCATATTTCCGTTGACAATGGAGAGATTGAATGTGAACAGTTCCAAGATCTACTTCTTCGGGACATGTATATCCTTTCCATTCTTTAGTCACCATGTATAGGATTAGTACTATAAAAAATGTGAATATAGTGTATACCATCAGATCAAAACTCTGATTACTTTTTGAGAGAGATTTCAAGTCGACTGTCACCCTCATGATTTCTTCTGGATTTTTGGTTTGTGGAGTTCTGAAATAATGTTAAGTTCTTATTGCTGTGTCATATTGTATTGTGTCACATCAAAAACATATGGCTACATATTAGTCTTCAAACGAATTTGATTTTTCAGGCGAAACCGTAGTTTCGACTTTGCTCTCAATCTCGACCGAAAACGAAAGTTACTCAAATATATTTAGAATTTCTGTTGTGTACTGAAATCTAATATATTTTCTTCATTTTTGTTTGTATTTACATACAGACTATTAAATATTGTCAAATAAAATAAAAAAACAATCATTCAAGTACGTAACCAATATAATTTATATTTTTTATATAATGAATGTATATATGTCATAAATATATTATATTATAGCGTTATAATACTTAGAACGAAAATTGATGTAACTAATAACACGGCCCAACATAAATCGGTAAAAAAATAGGACAAAAACAGAGAAACACGAATTTGAAACAAAAAATCAATCAAATAATTGAATAACGAGAACCCTATGTCCGTGTAATTCCGAATTAGAACACCATTGTTTGAGTGGCCCAACTTAAATGTCGGCGATATCAAGGGCTGCGAAGAGAAGGCGAACTTTATAGTCTTATTACTAATCAAACTAACTGAATCGGTTGTCTAACTGTTAGCATATGCGACTGCCAATCAAGAGAGTTCGGGTTAAATTCTCGGGACGAGCTAAAAAGTGCTACTGAGTTTTTTTGATTACTATAATACTTAACAACAGTTCTCGTGCCTCGGAGATCACGTAAAACTGTCAGCCCTACGCCTGAACGCTCTGTGCTCGTGTCAAAAAGTCGTATTATCGGATTATGAGAGTAAGAGAACAGAGAGTGCACCTGTGTTTGCACACACACTTTTGCACTATAATATCTCCTGCGTAATTAACTTGTCCCCATTGAGACTGGCCACCCCGCCGTGGTAGAAATCGGTTAACAGTACATCATCGTAAACCATAAGCATTTGCTTTTTAAAATCAATTAATTAGATATGGTTTTATTCAAGTGTTTATTTCGTCAATGTTCGACTAGCCTTGGCCCCGGTAGTGTGTACCATCGGCAGTATATAGTTTTTGTACCGCCCTTATAATATTCTGTTGGACATACAAGATTTATGCAATACCTGGATACGTCCGTAATGTTAAAGAAGCGTTTTGATAGTGTTACGTGTAAATTATCATCACATCAGAATTTTTTATAGCCAAGATCTAAAAAAAATAAAATAAGCCATTACAAAACTTTTTTGACTCATTGTAATATAAAGTCTTGCGCCCATGATGACATTCACACCATTCCTGTTTATTGAAAAACGCAAAAAAACAAAAAAATATCTCTCTAATCTTATTTAATTAATAAAAAAGCAAATTATAAAATAAATATAATGTTTTATTGTGGAACACCTTATACGAAATCAATAAATTAAATATTAATAATCAGATAATAATGCATCTTGTAAACAAGCCCTATTATTTTACTTTTGTTAATTTTTTGTAACGCGTCTCATTTTTGTTATATTTCATTTTCGTTACAATGGTAATGTAATGTTAAATGATTTTCACACTTTTGACTACGAAATGCCAGCTCACGTCTCAAAATGCCATCTCATTTGAGACGTGCCATTTCGAGATTTGAGCTTCCAGAACGCGACGCGCCTGGCCAGCATAAGAGCCCTTTTGGTGGTTGGATGTATTCAGGTGCCAGGCTTACGGTAGGCCTAAGATAAGACGGAGGCTCTCTTGTTGTACGGGCACTGATTTGGGCCACGCCCGCGCGCCTTCATCATGGCCAATTCAGTACTCGTACCGGTTCAGGCCCAGATGAATAATATGGGCTTGATCCTTGACGAGAGGTGGCTGTTCGACAAGCACTTTTGACAGCTTGTTTCAAAGCTGGTCGGCGTTACTTCTGCCCTTGGGCGACTTTTGACCAATTTGGATGGAGCCAGTGCCGCTACGAGACTGCTGTATACGAGGCCTTTGGGACTCTTGAATGCTATAGTTCACGTCAGCAGTGGGTTGACTTTTCAGTTCAACTGTATCCCTCTTAAAATATCTCGGGAGGTGCACAGATCTGAAGCGTCATCGCACTTCATCTCCTGATTCTCTTCGTTACTTCTCCGATATTTGGTGTTAATTTTCATAGGCTTGCGCTCAGTCATCGCCTTTCACCTATTCCCTCTTTCTCTTACCCTGTTATCCGATTGGGCGGGGTTCGGCGTACACGTAAAAAATCTGGGATGTGTCCGGGCTGGGGACATCCCTGTACACGTATGTAGCTGTGTCCTCAGAATACGATGCGCAGAACACTTTAGTGTCAACCACTGTGGTTGAAGCCGGAGGACCGAGAAATTCTATGACCGCGGCGCAGTCAGCATTCTCCTGATAATTGCTCCTTAGGAAACTTCTTGCGAGTATGTCCTCGCCACTATGGGATGTCGTTCTCCGACGTAACCCTCGCATCCGCTTTCTGTGTAGTAAAGGGACACCGGAAGCGATAACTTTTACCATGTGGCCTAGGCCACCTCTGCCCTTGTGACTTTTATAGGAGTTTTCTCCTCTTGGTTACTTTCCAAACCAGGAGAGAGGGCCTTCCTGATAAGTCAATATCTACGGGGCAGGCCGTCCGGTTGCCAGTATTGACTGCTGCCAGTAGTTTCACTAAACACGAAACGTTTAACAGCAGTCCCACCTCTCTTGTAGCCGGCTACACTCCAGGAACTAAATTAGCCGTGCCGATAGCGTAAGTTTGCGTGTACCGCCTTCCGTGTGCCAACAGTTGGCTGTCGCATCGGACACCGTGTATTAATATGTATAAGCATTTATTAGCACACACACATGTAACAGATATTGCAACCTTCGGACGCAGAAACGGCATCGAAACTCCAGTAGATAGCTTGAAAAGACAGGAGTCACATATTCGCATGTTTTTCATGAGATTGGAAATGCCACTAAGATATTTGAAAAATTTTATATATGTTTGTTTGGAAGGTACCTACGAGGGTAAGTTTTTAAGTTCGCAGAATGACAGTGAAAAAGGCGGGTAAACGCGCTCTTTTGATGCCTACCGTATTCAGTGACTCATAATTAGTCTGCATAGTAAAATTTGTTGTGATTGGATCATTAGTTATTAAACTATCGTTGACCAAGTATTTTAATCGGGAACGAAGTGAAAAAAATGGAGAAAATTGAATTCCGTGCGGTGATAAAGTTCCTTACTAAGCAAGGAAAGTCTGTTCAAATCATACTCAATGAGATGTCATCGGTTTACGGGGATTCTTGCCCAGGAAAAACAATGGTCTACAAGTGGCATAGTTTATTTAAACAAGGCAGGGAATCACTTGAAGACGACCCGAGGCCGGGGCGCTCCGTTGAGGTGACTACGCCAGAAGTTATTGCAAAAGTAGAAAAAATTGTATTGGAAGATGCTCGACTAAAAAAGAAACAACTCGCAGAAATGGTTGGAGTATCGGATACAACAATTTTTAAAATTTTACACGATCATCTTGGCATGACTAAGGTTAGCGCACGGTGGGTGCCGAGAATGCTCACGCCATTGCAAAAACAACAGCGCGTGGAATGTTCACGTGCGTTTTTGGACCTCTGCAATGAAGACAAGGATGGCGTATTGAATCAAATTGTTACTGGGGATGAAACTTGGGTTCATCATTATGAACCCGAGTCCAAACAAGACTCCATGCAGTGGCACAAAAAGGGCACAGCACCACCCAAGAAATTTAAGGTTTCACAGTCGGCTGGGAAACTCATGGCAACGATTTTTTGGGACTCAGAAAGAATATTATTGATAGATTATAAACTACGCTTCAATCTTAGAACAGTTAAAAGAAGCCATCAAAGAAAAAAGACGGGGAAAATTAACGAAAGGTGTCCTGCTATTGCATGACAATGCTCCCGTTCACAAGAGCCGAGTCGCACTGGCTGCCCTGCATAAGGTGGGCTTCGATATTTTGAATCACCCACCCTACAGTCCAGATTTGGCTCCGAGTGATTATTATCTCTTTCCAAAAATGAAAAAAGAATTACGTGGTAAGAAATTTTCAATTGATGAGGAGGTTAAGGAGGCGGTTTCGGCGTATTTTTCAGACAAAGATAAAACTTTTTTTTACGAGGGAATAAAAAAACTAATTGAAAGATCTGAAAAATGTATTCGTGTTGCAGGGGAATATATAGAAAAAGAAAAATAATTTTGTGTTTTTATTATTACTCAATACCCTCCATTCCGCGAACTTAAAAACGCCCCCTCGTACATTGTAAATAATAGGTATTCATTGCACATTTTTGTAATGACAGTTTTTAAATGAGTTTTAATTAAATCCCCGTGAGAAAATTTTAAAGTGAGTTGTCAAGCTGTGGTAGTACGAAGGGCCTAATAGAACAAGGCAGATTATTCACGCAGACATGCATCCAATTTAACCAATCTGATAGTGGGTCGTCGAAAATTATAATAACCCATTAAGAGAATGTCACATGCACGATTGGACGTCATTCACCAAACTGTGATTTTCCAGAGGCCGTCGCGTCACTGCTACTCATTTACCGAAACCATACATAACGTCCACAATTAAAATGTAAATTTGCCGGTCATATTCTGCGGTGCGTCAAGCTTTTATTGCGTCATTTCACATCTCTGTCTGATTAGCTAGACATCAAATGGAGAATCATTTTTTTGATGAATACGTAAATGATGTAATAGGGTCATGACTAACGTTCAGACTAAATCTATTTAAATTTACTTATACAAATGACTTGAATTTTGAGATTGTTAATTTCAGTCAATACCTACAAAAATTGTGATCTTGAATTTATTTTCATATATTTGATTGATCTGTTGTTAGTGATCTTGACTCTTAAGACAGCAGTCGTGGGTTTGATTGCAACTCAGGACCAAAAGATGTGTGACGAGCCCGATGATCTGCAGCAATCAGGTTGCCATAGTACTAGTTCTCCTTAGTGTGAAATTAGACGACCGCGTTTGAGATAAGTCAAGTTACTATTACTATCAAGATTTTTCCTAAATTACATATGTTGTTGGATTGTGAGATCCAAATCGAATTTATTGACCAGTACCGATTTTTTGTATCAGCGTACAGCAATGAAATGCGTTAAGCTGATGTAAACATGAACTAACCATATACAACAGTACATACTCGTAGAGTTGAATGAAGATAAGGTCAAAAAAGGAGATTGCTTAAGAAGTGGACTTTTACGAAAATAAACGACTACAGGTTAGTTATCATCGATGTAGCATCTGTTTGTCGTTGGTCCCGTTAAATAGAAGGATAAATAAGTGGTTATTGAGGAAGTGTTAATACTACTTTTGACTTCGTTTTAGAAATGTTGTGTCTATACTTAGCCCGTGATACAGAGATGCAAAAATCTATAGGTGTAGGTTTAACTGTTAGAGATAGTAAAAGAATATCTATTTCAAATTGATATCATTGGTGGCTTACAAAACATAAATTGTACAAAGTTGAAACAATTTATCATTTGCAGTGAACCATTTTCATAATTACGGGTCGAAGTAACTATTCCAGGGTAAATGACTTAGTATTTTGCTAAAGTACAATAATGCGAAGCCGCTGCTCACTCAGGAATAATTTAATCATTACGCGTGGTAATGCGGCTAATTTTCATTAAAACCATATCTGCTTAAGAACCTTTGTTACAAATTGTTCATTTACTTCGTAGATTTTATAAATTTCTATCAATCTCAAATGTAAAACATGTTTCTACGCTACGTAAATTTAATAAATATATTGTTATCAGTACAGCTAAAATTAAAATTTAATACTATTATTAAATTTAAAGTTATTTATAGGATAATAGGAATGGTCCTTGATTTGCTAGATGCTTCGACTAGATCGCATGAGCTGTAGAATGAACATAAAAATGATTTTTATGCAAGCAGGGGTATACTTAAAAATAAAAGTATACCAAAATTGATATTTTATTTGAATACAAATATTTTTTTATTCGTGTTTTATACGTTGGTGATGGAAAAATACTTTTATAGTGCATGCGTGCTTGATGCAGTTACATTACAAAACCCATAAGATGCAAAAATAAAAAAGAATGCCGAAATAAAAAAACAAAAATACTTTTTGAACTTAGCCTTAACCTGGATTAAAAAATTCTCAGTGCCATAAAGAAAATTTGCAAACAAAAACCTGTTAAATATTGTTCAGTAAGAAAAGTAAGGTTTTCATCGGAATCTAACAAAACTAAGACATTTATATGTGTTTAAAAAATACAACTTTCTGTGCAGTTACATTTAAGTATATGTTTTAAATTCAATCCTCACCTTTGCTAAATTGAAAAAGATGGCAAGAGTTCCAGTATTGCTGATCTTATGTTGTATGATGTTCTTGTTGACATGCTCTAAAATCATTTTTTTTATGCATTTTTGGGTTATGTTTATAAATTACATCGGTAAATTGATAGTGTTGTATATGACATCAAAGAGAATGTCAATATGTCAAACATAACATTTGCCTTGCTTGCAAACTTTTTGGTAAAAACTTTTTGTATTTGTATTGAAAAACTACGATACTTTTTTTTAGTTTCAATTTCGGCAATTTTTTATCTCCGTAGTCAAACTAGTAGTAAAATGTTCCTGCAATACATTGGTTGACAAGTTTCAAGGAATAGGGTTTCCTTCTATATCTCAAGTTGCTAGCGCTGCCAAGGTACAGAATTTCAATGAAACAAATCAGAAAAAAATTAACAATTTGATATTAATTCAAATCAACCAGACCATCTCGTCATTAGCTGCACCGGCTATTCATAAAACGACAGGTCTTAGTCTCCCTTTTAAAAAAACTAGTCGAGAAATTACACTTTATATTTTACCAGATTTTTTAAATGTAAGTCATTTATTTTCAGAATATTTAAAGAGATTTTAAAGCTTATGTCTATGATTACACGTAAGTGACTAAGTCAATAGAAAAAGTTATTTACTTTCAAGGTTTCGTAGACAACTTATCTAAACACACTGATTAGGCAAATTTGCAGAAATTGGCAGATGAAAGACTACTAGTTACTAACAAAAATATAAAAATTTCGTTGCACACAAGTATTACTTTTACGCAGTTATTAAAAACATTTATTCCATTTGACAAGTTGACGTACTACTTAAATAAAATTGGATAGGTAATAGAAAATAAGTAGTTACGTCTTTTTTCCTATTACCCACCCAATGGTATGGAGGGTACTAAAAACATAACAAACGTCTATGATCCGTCATTGTGACTTATGGCCCAACAATCTCGTGATGTTGTAGAAAATAAATGGAACTTATTTCCTGTAATGTCAAAGTATTCATCATCACCGTTTCTTGTTGATTGCTGTCAAAGTGTAACGGCGTGGTCTATTTTTGGGTTTCTCAGTTTTGTGAGTTAAAATGCCTTGGTAGCAAAGATAAATAAAGACTAGACTAATAGACCCGTCAAAATTTTTGTTATTTGTTTCAATATCAATATAAATTAAAAATAATCAACATTTTTAGTGTAATAACAAAATAAAAATACTTCTTCAAATAATTTTGTTTTTATATTAACTTAAAAAATCTATGGAAGATAATTATAAGATAATAAAAATAATAAAAGTATAAAAAGTGTACGCTGACAGGCATCTAATTAGTGTCGCCACGGTAAACAAGCGAATCAATTTTAAACATACCGCCAAAAGTCATTAGAGTAAGACGGTGCATTAAACAAGGAAAAAGAACGAGAAAAAGAGAGTTATTAATAGATATGTTAAACTTTTAAACCCAGCACACTTTGCTCTATTTACAACTGCAAAATTCATATCATTCTCATGTGCTATGCTAGTACTACTTTGGTGAGCTTCTGAATTACAATGTGCTGCTTATCGCTGGATGTTTTTTCAATTTGTCACCCATATGAGTTCTCCTTACCTCTACCCTTCATACTAAAAACATAAGAACTCTGATCCATAAAAGTGTTTCAAAAATACTATATCAAAAAAACGGTGTCAAGTGTTTAAATACGTGCAACAGCTGTGCATATTTTTTTTTGAATAGCCCAACAAAGTGACTCTACTCTGCTTGATGGAAAGCATCAATAGAATCCAAAAGTTATAGTCACCATACGTAATCATTGCGAATGCTGACAAGCAGTATGGTGACCCACACTATAGCGGCCTATTACGATTTTTTATGCCTCATTTGGGGACGTAAAAGACATGACAGTCATCGTAGTGTTGTATTGCACATATTTACCACGACAACTGTCACCCCTGCGTCAATGGGCCTCCGGTCTCACACTCACCAACGAAACACGACAGCACGGATGCTGTCGCTTTTGGTTGGTCTTCTGTGGGAGGGTAGTACTGCCCCGGACGAGCCGGCGGTAAAAATTTTGTTTACAGACGATCGCAACTTAACATTTGGACAAGGAAGGTAGTTGATTTCGTTTCAAATAATATTAGCGATAAGTACAGTTCAGTTACATTAATAATGATACATTGTTTTCCTAGTAAAAATATGACTGATTGTAATTAACATTTATTTTCATTTTGTTGTTTCTTTTTCTATTTGGGTTTTAAACTGGGGTTTTAATAAACGGATCGTTATATTAAGCTCCATCCTATTCTTGGCAGATCTGCCAGTATTTAGGACTGTAATTAAATTATTTCTAGTCCTAGCTACTGGTACACGTGCCAAATTGATACAAAAAATATGATACGATAAGATAATTTGTTCAACTGAACTGAATGACAATAATTCACGGAAACTGAAAATCAATTATTGTCCAAGTGATGAGGATTAAAATTTTGCCGTGAGGGGCTGTGGCGGAAAGTAGCGGCCGGTATTAGTTTGAACAATTCTTCCATAAAGCATACAATAGAGAATGTAGAACGAAGTTGTAGGTACCTCTACGTAGATTAGATGGGACTAGTCGTTCCGAGATCTTTAGGCTATTGACGATTTGAGTCGTTTTTCCTTGGATACGGTCAAGAGGGAGCAGCAAGTACTGGGCTGCCCTTGGGCTTGCGTCTTACATAGTTATAGACGGTAAAATGCAGTAAAATACTACCTCGATCTGTTCAGCACATTGAGCTCCTTCGAAGGTAATTTGACCTTATCCTATAAGTAACCATTAAACTGGATTTCGCCTGATATATCTACTGACACGTTACTGGCAGAGGCTGTTAGGGAAGTATTGTTAAGATTAATTAAATGTAACTCACGTAAACACATTCGTGTTTTCAAAAGACTAAAAAGTGCCTGAAAAGGCATGGTGTCAATTCGGGGAGAACCTGAAGTTAGATGGTCCGGGTCCTTCCAGAGCAGAGGTTGATCCTCTGGGTGGTTTTTAGTGACAACACCACGTGACCATGGTTCCTGTGTACCTGAAGAGTCAGAAATTCAAAACGATTTTCCAGACCGTCAGAAGAAAAAAACATATATATAAATATGACATATATGTTTTCCATAAAAATCCATAAGATTCTTCATCTTTCAGAAGCATGCTTGACGTTCATTAATAGTTATATCTCCTTTCTAAGAATTATGTCCAATAGTAAACTGTAAAAGGTTGTTCATGTGATATAAGATGACGATACCAATAGTTTGGGTTATCCATATATGATCCGACATTAAATGGGTGAAAACTATAGTTTTTTTGTTGCTAAGTTCTTAAAATATCTGTTTCGGTGCAAATTGCCTTATAATAACTTTTCACTGTTACTTTTTCAATTTTATTCTCTTACAAATCTATTTTCACAGATATTGTTTAAGGCGCCAATAATAAGACAGTTTACCTATATAATGTATTTTTCATTAATGAATGTAATACATATAACTATTCTAGAGTCATACTTCAGTACACCAGAGCCATGATTAATATTTCAGGGGATTTTTACTTACAAATACCTAAAATAACAAATTAAGCTACATACTTTTATTTAAAATAAAATTCAAATTTTATATGAAAACATAGCTTACGTATTGTTAGTAGACATTACAATTGTTGAATATGATCTGAACGTTTTCATTTCCTGGAAATTTCCGTGAAGCTTAATAGCCATCAGTAGATAATCATAAACATGGAGATCAATCTGAAAGGAATTTTAATATTGATGAGCAAACGGGAGGCCGTTAATAAAAATATTAATTGCTGTCTTGTACGCCCTCGTAAACAATAATTGAACATGAAACATTTAGTGTCTACACTTTTAATGATATACATTTTTTTAACTATTCGCAGCCCCGGAGCTACTCGTAAATTGTCCTATTTTCTTGTATGTTTCAGAGAACCCAGTAGTACGGCGAACCTCTCATCTGCCTAAAGAAAAACATATTTAGATTGCTTGCTCTATAGGTGTCTGATTCATGAAATGATTTATGAAACTTAAAAATTCAGCAATTCTATACCCTATGCTGTTGCAAGACGGTTGAAACTTATTGTACCTGTTGAAACGAACTTTATACCGTGTTTAAATTGGCGAGTAGGCGAATCAACCGGTAATAACGTTTTGAAAAATGCAACGGCGATGCACTAGAGTCCATTTGCATTTAGTCCAGTCTACACTATTAGTTCGCTACCATTGATTAGCTAGTTGCTAATCAGCATGATTAAAATCGTCGTGCATACTATAATCATCATTATTTATTTATTTATTTATTAAGGTTCACCAACAACTGTTTACATCAATTCCTTAAATCTATACATGTTCATATCATAAAAAAAAAACAATACAACAGTTACTTATAAACACCACTTATGTAATAAAAAGGGATTAAATTAAAAAAATTAAAGTAACAAAATTCACATATTTTACACATACACACATAAACGCTCACATAGGTTTTAATACCTTTTTATATTTTTTACAATTATTACGTCTTACTCATAGCAAACTACCAAGCACGAGCAAATGTATAAGATCGCTGTAGCGATTTACCATTTTACACAGTCTTGCATAGGGAGAATTGGCACCAAGAACTGTTCGACTTAACGGGGGACAAAGTGGCGTAACTGGACCATGCGGAAGTCTGGAAGGAGCGCGGAACTTAAGAAGGGCTACCAACTGAGGACAATCAGTTTTTCGGTTGAAAATTTTGTACACAAACATTACGTCGTTCAGGCCCATACGACCTGCAAGAGACTTCATTCTAAAGTGTTTCATTTTGCCCTCATAGAAATGTACTTTCTTCACGATACCATTGGAGAATGCGAGGTGCCAGAGAAATGCTTTTGTAAACGTTCAATGCGTAACGTATGTACAGCATAACGTGGCCTTCAGACTACGCTACCGCATCCCAAGATGCTCCTAAACAACAGTTTGTTGTAAACAAGAATTTTTGTTTTGCTGTTGCGAAAAGCTCTACAGTTTCTCAAAACAAAACCTAACATTTTAGATGCCTTTTTAATGATATTATCCAAATGTGGTTCGAAAGTCAATTTTTATCGAAAAGAATTCCTAAGTCCCTGATAATATCAACTTCATTTATTCTGTCAGTATCTATATAGTATTTAGAGGTTATCTTATTCAGTTTTAACGTAAATTTCACATGATAATATTTTTTACAGTTTAAATACATGTTGTTGTTTTTGCACCAATATACAAGTCTATTGAGATCATTCTGTAAATTTATTACATCATCGTTTGATTTTACCTCTCTAACGAACTTTAGATAATCCGCATACATAAAAACTTCTGAGAATAGGAAACAGTCCGTGATGTCATTGATAAAAAAATTAAATAAAGTTGGACCCAAATGTGACCGCTTAACCACTGCGCTATCCGTGCAGTCTTACCGGTAGTTTGGATTTTTAAACAACATTGAAAGCAACAGACGATACAGATTAGTGTAGTAGGTAGTTGGCAGATATACAAACTTGGCTAAATAACTAAATATTTTAAAGTTATACAATACATAATATATACATACGTACTAAGCAATTTAATACTTTTTCCCCTTAAAATAGTCTCAAGTTACCCTTAAAATACTATGCATTTCTTTTACGACTATCAGAGGTTTTACTTATTTAACTGTTGAGGTATGTAGTAACATTTAAGGTATGTACCTACTTAACTGTTTTATAACAGCCAGTAAAAATCAATATTCTCAATAAAATTTTATAATTATTTTCTATTAAAAATTTATTCGCTTACAGTAATTTTATATAGTTAAAATAAATATTCGCAGTCCTTGTCTCAAAATCAAAATTTAAATAAATATATTGGAAAAATGAAAACTTTTTCGAAGATAGCTAATAACACCGAAATGTGCATATATAATTTGTGTCGTGTTTGGGTTCTGAGCAAGTTATGCTTACGAAGGAGATCTGAGTACAGGTCCGGGAGAGGCATAGAACTCTTCCGGTCCGCCAAGCCCGGGATCGAGGCCGGTACCGTAGGCGACTCGGGCGCCGGAGATCGAGCGAACATACAGAGCGAACTTCGTCCTCCATAAGGGCCACCCCGAGGGTGACCGGCCTAGGAGAGGCCATCTTTAACATTAACAGAAGCAGGCTAGGGTGGTAGCGCGACACGCTACGGAGGACGTTCGCCCTTTTGGGGACAGAAAAGGGGGTCATCTGCAAGTCGTAGGTAGATGGCCCGAGGTACGATGGGGTTCCAGGGATTTTCTTTCTAGGGTACACCTGGTTCCGTGGCTACTAGTACCCGAAACAGCGTGCCTATTTTGATCGATTCGAGTCAGGGAACTTTTCGCACAGGAATAAAAAAGAAAAAGGTGTACTCTCAAGTGTTTATATTGTTTCTAATTCTTCTTAATTCGATGGGACACGACCAGGGAGAGATTAGGCGAAGGACCGATGGTTTTATGTACGTGGTCTCTGAGGCACGGGGGTTAACTTTCAAACTCCAACGTTTCACTAATCAGAAAACTTTAATAAGAGTTCTTAACTCGACTCGGGAATCGAATCCGAGACCTTTTACCAACGAGGCAGAGTCAAACTCCTGAATATTCATCTGGAAAATATTCCAATATCGGTCAAATAGTTATTTCAGTTTCCAATTTATGTTTTGCAAAGGTAGATTATTTACATTGAAAAGCTGTTTTTTTTTTAAATAATATGAAACCCTTTTAATTTAGAAAGGTTGTTACTAAAAATACATTTTACAAATTCTAATTATAGTTCTGTATTAATCCTGTGGCAATCATATCATTTTGAGCTTACATAGCTGTGATAGGTAAATAAATTTAATATACCCTTTGATGTGTTGGCAGAGACGCTGTCAACTTAAACATTAAACAGATGGGGTATTTGACAAAACAGCTTTCAAAATTAGATGAATAATTCTTGTGAATTATATCACTGTTTAATACTAACGCTAGATAAAGTATTACATGAATTTGAAATTTACGATGACAGGTTAAAAATTAGCAAAATATAATGGTGCTCACGATGAATTCCATATCTTGCTTTAGTTTTGTTTTACTAACAATATTTAGAAAAATGTTCCAGAACTAGACCTGAGGAATAGCTACCAATCTTCTCTTAAAGGCCTCAGGAAATAACCGTTTAGAGTTTATCATTTATTTTCTAGTATGTGGTATGTTTGACTAACAATTTTAATTATTTAGAGCTTACGGTGATTGTGATCAAGCGGTCGTCCTGCACCTCTAAGAAATTAGTGTTGTTGTCCAGCACTAAGCGTTGTCTGCTGTGTTTAAGCAGATTAATTTCCTTATCTTAATTAAATTGCGATTGACTGATCAATCGGTTAATAAGGTGCCACAGAGTGATCAAGCGGTTAATCTACCTGAGTGTTACAAGTTTATATTATATGCTCTTAAAATTTACGAAAGCTGGCCTAATATTTGAAGTCTCAATAAGTGAAGTGTTGATCGTCTGTACCGATTCCTCGGCATCATGCTAGTGTTTGACCGCTAAAGGTAGTGATGCTAATTATGATAATGTGTGATACGATGTGTTAGAGCTTAACAACAGTTGGTAGGTGAGGTGTGAGATTGAGTTGGAGAGTGAAATAAATACAGTTTCATAAAACATAGAAATTCTAAATAGCTGTTGGACTTAAGGTACTTTATGAAAGACAAGTAAAGCACTGACTGACTTGAATAATTTACAAAATTGCATTTATTTTTTATTTAAAATAGCAGAAGAGCAATGACCTGAAACAGTCTAATAGATGCTCATTACATGTAGATGGTGTACTTTTTCTAAAAGGCCTTGAAGGGTCATTGCCAACCACAACAATCGATATTTTGCCTAGGCGTATAAAAACACGTAAGCACATCTACCACAGGAAAACAAAACAGGTGACATGTACATATGATACACATACATACAGTTAATAGATGCTCCAGTCTTACGTATATTTTTTCAAAAGCATTTTTCTTTGATAATTGAAATATTATGAGGAATCTAATATGTAGTACAGAAAATAGTGTCCAAAGTAATTTTAATCTTAGATCTTTACGGGGACGCTGGACATTTCGTAAAACATTTTTTTTTATTTGTTATGGTTTAGAACGGTCATACATACACTACGGATTGGTCAGACACGCAGCAACAGCCATTCAGTATAGACATATACACATGTGCGTTGTTGGAGACAATAATAAAATTATATTTTTACATTCAATGCTTGTTATTTTATTGAGCTATTAACACAACGGGCGAAGTGGATAATAACTATGTGCACTTCTATCGATTTCTAAATGACATAGTTGTTGTTAACTTTAAAATTGCATAAGTTGCACAAAAGAATAAGTTTCCCCGTTTATGCAACATTTTTTGCTTGCAAGCTCATGCGAATTTCTCGATAAACGGACTATTTGTCTAGGAACTACTACAAACTGGTAGTTTCTCACATTGCTCCATACTCTCAGTGGGTCAGAATATGAGAATATCAAGAAATCAGTATTTAGTGTACTGGGCACTGATTTTTAATTTACTTGGAATATTACGTTAAAGCAGGTTAACAGTGTCGAAATTGTATTGCACGTAATAAAAATAAAAATACAAATCATTTCTCCTTCACCCTCTGGATATGTCAAATAATGAAGGGTCCGAGAGTTGATGAGAGTGAATGACACTGTGAAAGAGGATTAATAAATATTGAGTTCAGTGGACGTTAATGGTCAAGAGACAAAAATATAAAAAGAATAATCCTTGTTAAATGTTAAACTTTAATGTTAAAAAGGTCTTTAAAATTTTGATACTCACATTTTTCTAATGCTTTTTTACCATAATGTCTTGGTGCATTATCTTTGTTCCCACATATTTTAAGTGTACTAAAATAAAACAAGTTACTAACTGTGTGTAGCTAGTTCTAAACTACACAGAGATAATTTGATGTGCGACTGGACCGTAACATATTTTTGCTTTGTTTTTTTATAATATGGCACTGAGAAAAAAAAATTACAAGTGAGTCAGAAAAGTAAGTCTTCTTTTTCTTCTTATAGAAGCCTATCAAAGTGACTCTATTCTGCCCGATGGAAAGCGTGAATAGAATTCAAGAGTGGTGATCGCCATACTCACTGCGAATGAAGACAATGCAGTAGTGACCTACGCTATGGCGTCCTAGAACTAACCTAGAACCTAGTCTATAAATGTTATAGATAGACAGTAATAAAGTATGACTTTTTAATAGGCTAGTAGTTTCTTGATAAGTAATCATTCGCCATAGATCTCGATTTTTCTTTTCCATGTAATGATTAAATTACATCGCAGGTTTTCTGGCTCTATTTCGCAAACCAATCTTAACAATAGTAACTTGTTTGTAATTTCGCCGAACGAAATTTTTTTTTAATATAAAACTAAGGAGCATTTTAATACAATTTATACATTTTCTTGTTGTTCACAGACTCAAATTAAAAAAGATCTTAGATGCAAAGGAAAGATATATTATAAAAAAGGAATATTATATAGAATATCGAACTGAATCGAAATAGGCACCTTCTGGTAAGTGCTATCTAATATCAACTCCATCCGTGACGACGATTGATGCAATTCGGCCGATAGTTCGGGTAACTAAAAGGATATCGCACCTTATGAATTTATATTGGAATTGGATTTTGTTCGGTGCTGACCCGTAGCATAAAATAATAAAGAAAGAAATTGTTATGAAACTCGATCGTAATCTAGTTAGGTGTACGAGTATATATTTGCTAAACATATACGTCCAAATACAGCTTAATTATCTATCTCATTTAATATATTTATCTAAATCTTTGATATAGTAATACTAAGCTTATGAACATATATTAGCTATGAGATTGGAACATTGCATCATTGTGTGAAACATTACAGGATCACATACGAAGATGTCGATTATAATTAATAATCTTAATTAATAGGTTTAATTTCTTAGATACAAAAAAAGTTTTTGGTAACAAAGTTATAGTATAAACACTAAAGAGGTCTATGTCTAGCAGTGGAATGTTGTTGATGATGATTATGAAGCACTAAAGAGTAATCATATGTGAAATCAATGACAATGTGGTGTAATTATAGTGCCAAAACTCTTAATATATTGGATTTGGATGAAAACAAAGTCATGAAGTTTATCTGTAAATGTCACTAAAATGGACTATCCGAATAAATCTGAAGAACCCTCTGAACCCTGTTTGCATTTTGACTAGGAGCTATGAAGCTAGGAGCATGTACATATTTTATAAATATATATCTTTTAACCACATATCTATATATATTTTAAAGGGCAATAACTTAGGTATATAAATAAAACTTGCAATTTCAATGTTTATGATGAGCATCTTCATTGCGAGAACAGCGCGCTATACGGGGCTGTAAACTTAAATGTTGATACCAATTTATATTAACCTTAGTAAAACTGAGAATATCTATCTATCACTTTTTTGCTAAGACTCACTTGTTGAGATGGAAAGGGATAGCGTTTCTTTTACAATGCCGTACCTATTAATTTTATGAACACAGGGAAAACACATTGATGTCTTGTTTCGAGTTCCTTTAAATTAATCTTCATGTTTGTGATGGGCTATGTTGATGTTACAGTATGAACGAGTCCTCATTACAACTGAAATTTGTGCTAGCGTGAAATTTGTAATCATAATTTTTTTACAATGTTTATTTTGGGATAAAACGTGGCGTGATGTAGAAACTCTTTTTTAAAAAGTTGTGTTTAAGCTCTACTAACTTAAACGAGTTCGGCTAACTTTATCTACCTGTCATTTTTGTCGCTTGTATTTATTTATGTTTTATTAAAATTAGCAGGTGAGTACGAAATAATACTTTATTTGAAAGCAATCCGTCATCATTAACATTATTTATTACATTAAGTAAACATAAGTACGAACAACTTTCAATTTGTTCATTTGTTTGACAATGAGCGTCTCGGGTTGAAACACAGAAAAGAATAAAATATTTTCCGCTTTAAAATGTAGTGTCCTATACTGTATTTTTGAAGGTATACCTTTTCTTTGAGCTAAGAAAACAGAAACTCAGAACAAATAGAACTTGCAGCCTTAATGAGTTTTCAGCTGCAGCGCGGATTCTTATTCAAAACCAAAAAATCGAAAAATCGCCGGAATTATTTAAATAACAGCATGAGGACGATAGGTTGCAGGGCCCTTTGTCACCCTAATGATTGTTAACGAAGGGAAATGACTGTGAGTGAAACAGCAAGATACACTTTGCTAATACCTCTGCAGCAATATACACTACTCTTTAGAATTTGTATTTGGTCAGCTTATAATGTGTTTATATATGATATATATTTATATATAATTTATGTTTATAAATGATTATGATATATACCTAGCCAATTTAGGTCTTGGCGACCAGCTTCAACGGAGACCAGTCAACTATGCATGAGTTATTAAAGTGCACAAGTGTGTGCGCAAGCACATGTGCACACTATTCACTCACTCGCACAATCTGATGGGACGGTTATCCGACACGACCGGGGAGAGATCAGGCGCAGGATGGACGGCTTTACGTGCTCTCTGAGGCACGGGGGTTAAGATCCCAACTTCCAAACTCCGAGTTGTTATTAAGTTCTACTGTAACCAGAAAAAAATCACAACTCTCTTAACTCGTCCCGGGAACTAGACCCGAGACCTCTTGATCGGCAGTCGCATGCGCTAACTGCTAGATCAACGTGGCAGTTTGTGTGGCCCACCAGCTGTATGTCTAGTAAATACATCTTGCAACAAAATTATCTAATTATACGAAATGTGAGCACTTAATAAACTCTTAGAAACAAAAGCAAAAAATATTGTGAAATCAGACCTTTCGTTTCTGAAATATAAGGCTCTGACAGTGAGACAGTTACAAATAGAACTAAGTGGTGTACTAAAATAATTTTTGGAATTAATGAAAGTTAATGCACAGGGGATGACTTAAACTTATGAGCCCAATCATGAATTTTTCAGTTCAAAACAAATAAACAAATTTATTAACTCAATTGTGATATTAGTTAGAATTACAAATGTGACTAAAAACCTTCTAGAATTATTGTTCGATTGGTTTGAAACCTTGTAAATCCTGTGATCGTTATAAACTTGTCTATATGAGGCAATATTCTTCCAACTACTACATATCCAAGTTTTCACATTACACTTTAATTTAGTAGCTGTGAATAGATCTCGCCTTAGCTAGTACACTAAGTACTTTTATCGGTGGTTCGTAAGTGGAATAAATCACTTTTATCGCCGTTATGCTTGCATGCCTTTTAGAAGAACTTCACTTATTTTCTAATTCCTGTACTCCAACATAAAGCCCCTTGATCACTAAAATTATTTACGGTGTTATTTCGATTTTGACTACACTCTGACCCAATGCCGAGGTACTTTTAACCATGAAGTAGCTGGCAATGGGACGGTTTCATCAGCGTAACGGGCCTGATACTAGAAAGTCGAAATATTGGTAGCTAATGCTTTTTATTTCGTAAGCATCCACTTAGAAAGCAGTTTTGGAAATTTCACTTCTAAGACGAGAAAATAAAGGATAAACAGTTGTACGGAAGTTCATCACTTTTTAAGTTAGAAACAGGGAATATGAAATTATCACGTGAGCAAATCCGTGGACAAAAGCTAACACAAAAATTTCCTTTCTTAATCTGTTTCTGTACAATTTGAAGTTTGATTGTCAAAATTATGAATGAGAACTGGCTAAGGTGAACGACGAAAGTGATCTTAAGGTGAAAAAGTGTTATTCACTAAAATGTTATTTATCGCTGTACAAATATTTTTTTTACAATGGAATCAAAGTACTGTCTTCAACAAAATAAAGATATGATAAATATTATGCTAATTCGATTTATATATTAGGTTTAGCCCTCATTACGAAAGAATATTAAATACCTACAGTTTTGTCTCTTGGTTTGACGAAGTAAATAAATAGTAATAGAGGAAATTGTTACTGTGCTAGATCTTTTGTCTAAAATAAGGTGAAATATATGGGTGATTAAATGTTACTTCCATATTCATGTCTATGATTATAAATAGTTTAATTTTAGTACCCTATCTATCGTTATTACTTGTATATACTAAAGTTTTATATATTTTTATTTTTTTTACACCTTGAGAAATATTTTAAGAAAGCTATAAATTATCATCATGCTCTCGTAAGTCAGTGGTTAAAAGGCGATTACGTTGAACAGAAGTGTTTTCTAAAATACCACACGGCTGTAAAATTATATCGTTTTATAATTTTAATTAAAAACTAAATCTTCTTCACTCAAATAACTTTTAAGAACTTAGTAAATTTGTTTTAAAGGGTTAGTGAGAATTGAAGCAAATTAAATTTTACGGAGGTAATAGTAAATTAATTAAAGGCAGGGTTCCTGTATAGCTGAGCATGTCCTTTTGGGGCAGTAAAGTAACGAGGTTCCCACACGGGATGAGGCCATATACAGCACTAGGTGGTCCGAAGTACATCGGGGTTCTAGGGATTTTCTTACTAGGGTACTCCTGGTTCCCTGTCTATTGGTACCCGAGACGACGAGCGGCTTTTGGTGTGGTCGAGTCCGACATAACAACCTGCTGGTGGTATCCGTGTGGATAGCTGCATAGGAAAAAAAAAGGGTTCCTATATGAAAATATTAACGCAATGATATTTAAAAATATGAGAAGAAAAATGTTAGAAAAATGTAGTGCTTACTTTTAAACACCAACAAGTAGGAAGTGGCTTATTTTTCAAAAGTAGTTTGTTACAGATTTATATAAATTACAAAGTTCATCATCATCATCATCATCACTAGGCGAATCGTTGAACTTTTTATAAGGAATTAGGTCTTGCTCGTAGGATACATTGTTTTTTTTTAATTTTTTTTATCATTTCTGCAACCGGTTTAGGTAACCTATGAAAGTGGTGTAGAATCCTAACTGTAAGATCTATGTGGCTTAAGTTTATAGATTTTAGTTAAGGTCTTTACATCGTCATAGATATAAAAGTTAAAAAAAATATTTAAAATTTATTTAAATATGATGACGTGTTTTGGGGGCGGTCATTGAAGGAATGACATGAATGGTAGTCGCGCATGCGCGTAGGCTCCGCTTTCAGAGAGATATAAGCTGGCAGCCCGTAGCCATCGGCACACAACTTTTGGCGCGCCCAAACGTTCCAACAGAGAACTTGGCGAACAGAGAACAGGCACACAAAATAACTTACACATTTATTTTCCAACAACGATATTCTCGAGTGCGTTGTGACCAAGTTTTTAAGTGATTTACTTAACTTATTCGAACATTATACACAAACTTTTCGTTAGTTTTGAAGTTTTCGTCGCGCTACTCCGTGTGGCGAAGGTAAGTTAAACATTTTTTATTTTGTTAGTAACTAACTATTTAGTAAGAGATGCGAGTCCAACAATTAAATATAAAAATAAAAAATATATTTACAATAGGCATTCTTTTATTCGGTATACAGATTTTTACAGGCCAACTACTGTTGTCATATATATCATATTTTACTACTAACTAGGTTAACTAAGTTTAGAGTCAGCACATTTCTAAGGAAGAGTGCTTATTTCTTTTATTAAAAAGTAATAGGAGTTGATGTACATATATTAATTGCCAATTTTCTCGTAACAATAAATTAAAAGACATTTGAAAGAAAACACCGTTGTATTGCATTAAATCGTCATTAAGTCAAGATATTGTTTTGACTGTTGCAATTAATAAATAATTGTTTAATTAATTATTCTTAAAGTATCTGAATTTGTATAGCAAACTCCTGTAAAACGGTTTACGAGTAATATAAATATAATAATATTGTTCATGTTTATGAATAGATTACCGTCGCTAGCTGATGTAATTTTCGAATTGATTGAAATAGTAGGAGATAAGATAGAATGAGGCATTAGGTTTTTATGTGATAGGAAAATGTTACGAAATGAGCAGGTGCCAAAAGGTAGCTTAATTTATACAACTTTGCTTGTTATGCTCGTTACAAAATGTTATTTTAGCATTCACGTTGTTAGCGTCGCGACGGGCTTAATTCGTATTGTCATAGATCGTAAAAAAAGATATTGTTAAAAATTCATCACAACCAGACTATTTTTGAATACTACCGAGTCCAATATTTATACATCAAATTAAATAATTACTTTTCACAAATAAAACGATATTATGACTTTCGATCACAATGAATGAGTGCGCAGTCCATTAATAAAAAACCAGTAATTTAACAAACATAAATAATTACGATACTCTTCTCGATTCCGTCGAGAGTTTAATTGTTTTATGTTTTCTAGAGTCATAAATTAACAAATTAAATTTATATTAAATTGTAATTTAAGTGTTGCTCGAGATGAGAATAAACTTAAATGGTTAAATAAACCAACAAATTGAAATGGAAAATATGCGCAACAGTTTCTCAGGGTCGGCGAGGCACAAAAGAGTATCACTAGACATTATAAATAAATACATTGCTAATGGTGATAGTGAAAAGATGATCTGAGCTACGCGTATAATTTATATAATATATGGAAATTATAGAGATCTAAGAATATATTTCTAGAATATACTATAATATGAGAAATGTTGAATACACTGAATAAATTTGGTTCATCTCGTAATCATAATGTCTTGCTAGCTTTGGATACAGAACGCTGATTGCAAAACCTTTTAGTGGTTCTACCATCCATTAGCAATCTACCTGATTTGTGGGGTCATTGAGAGAATAAGGGTAAAACTTCTGTTAATTTCACCTTAGGGTAAAATAATTGCTAAAAGACACAAATACATCTTACGAAATTGTTTCTTAGTGAATTTTAATCCTAAATTACTATCATTTCGTTTGATTAACCAGTTTCAGAAAAGGGGAGGTTCTGGTGTTATTTCTATTTTTATGTATGCTCGGCCATAACTCTGTCATTTATAGAGAGATTTGTTAAATTATTTTTTTACACGACAGCATCCCAAAATGGTCCCCTTTTTAAATTTCATGTAGATAATAAATTGCGGAGATAGACAACGGAAATCTTTGGAAATCATGGCGATTGCTGCTATCACATAAATGTACATTGTTTACTTAATCACAAAACATAACATCACGCCTGTTCACTCGAAGGTGCTCTCGAGGTAGTCCTATTGTCACCATGTCATGATCTGGTGATAAGACTCTAGAGAAATCTAGGGAAATACTCAAACTTTATAGCCCCAACTTGCATTAGCTTGTTTTTCCAATTATACAGATATTTGCGTTTGGAAGTCGTTATATCATGTTGGTGAGCAAAAAGCGGAAGGTAAAAAGTCGTTGACTATCAGAAGTTGGAGTATAACTTTTGTAATTATATTGTCTTGTAATTGAACTATTTTATTCTTTTGAGATATTTATCAGGTATTTCTCTGTTGGGTTACAGAACGCATCTGCACAAGAAAGTAATGAATGAGATTATAAAACATTTTAACCAAAAAAAATATTGGTTACCTCATAACTCATTCATTTCTAAATCAATTTGCAAAATTGTTATTTTTTTCAAAGAATAATTTTTAGGTTACCGCATTGCAACGTTAAAAATTCTAGCCTAGACCTTTGGTGTTGGATTATAGAGGTCTAATGGTAATCACTCCTCGTAAAAATTGAAGCTCAGCTCACTAGACTTTAAACCGACCGTAGGCTAGTTGAGAAAAATACTCGCAAGAATAGAAGCCACCCTTTGGTTACTTTCAAATGTGAAGAAAAGATTTCATTCCTAATGGTAATTCATATCTGTTGGTTACAAACGTATCTTACGCTAAAAAAGGTAAGATAAATCCTAATAAAAAAGTAAAATGAGTCTTAAAAATACGTAATGTTTTTATATCTTCTTTTTCAATTTTTGCCGAGAATCTATTTTAAATAAGTAATATTACGAATATTGAAAAACATATTAAATCAAACATCGTATTTATCGGTTAGAACAAAGTTATAGTTCTGTTTATAGTAGATAGTTCTGATATTATAGAAAACACTAATTTATCAACCACTTTTGTTTCTCAATTTACTTCAAATTAAGGCAAAGCTTATTCTCATCATTTCAACAATATAAAGATCAATTCAAAGTGACCAGAAAGCGCTTAAAAGCTTGACTTATTTAAATTATTTAACTCGTTTACACAAGAAATCAACGAATTCTCATAAATTATTATACTTGTTGAATTTTGGTCTCCTAGTGGCTTAAAAGGAATTACTTAAAACGTTTCTGGTGATATTTGCAGAAGGGAAAATTTATTTTAACAAATACTTGCCATAATTTTAATTTTTTAATCACATTTGCATTGTTTTCAGAAATAGTAGGCGGACAAATAGGAACGTGGTGTATAAAAATATAAGCTAGTTTCACTAGCGTTAGCTTCTCAGGCAAAAGACGTCAGTTAATGGTCATAGGCCTCCCCGAGGCTCTCTATAACAGTCGCTCCCGTGCTGCCCGCATCCAACGGTCTGCCACTAGGTTTATTTAGCTAGGATATAGCTTAACAGTACATGTTTTAAAAGCGAGTTCAAATAACTTTAAAACTGTTTACTGGTTTCATTTTTATTTATTAAGTTGTAGTCGATTTTTATCTCTGCGAGAGGCAAAAATTAAGGGGATTCAGAGATTTAGGTACATTGACGGTTACACTTTTTTCAACGCCAACAATTATATTTTAAACTCTTTTTTACTTATTCTATTAAACTGAGTACTAATAAGAAACAAAATAAAAATACATGTTGTCTTTACGATCTGTTATAATCTCCATAATGTGAGTGAGTAAGTGTAAATTGTTACATATTTCAGTATATTTTTTACTGGCAGACCACAAAAAGGCTAAGGAAATTTTAAACTGCAATGCTTACGTAACTAAAGTGTCGTCTCTATTCAAGTTATGGGATAACTAACGAGATTCTTGTATGCTATTTCTTATACTTGTAAAAGTGAACTATGTGATTCTGTTTGAAAGCTGCAACTGAAGTAATTGTAAATTTATTTTAAGTAGGTCGCAAGTTGTCTTCTCAAAAGGGATCTTTCCTTACATTTCTGCTATTCATAATCTTCAATTAGGGATCTGAGAACTGACAAGCCTTGTTATCAGCAGCCGCTAGAATGTTGAGAAGTTACTTTATGTACCGAATAATAGATGTGAAAAGATATTTGTACATTTCTGTATATAAAAGTGATATTCGATATCTGGTGTCCAATAGTTTTTCGATACAACTTTATAAAAACTTTTATAATTGATGGTTCAAAAATATTATAAAATTAAGTTTGTCGATTTTCGTATAATCAAATGTACTACAAAAATTATTTAATAAAACTAAAACCCACTGATTATGTGGGTGCCAGGAACATCTCCATTAAACGGATATGGTAAGAAAATAGTAGGTACGGCCACGGCTCTATCTTAGTAATTTTTGTAACTACGTATTTCTGGATTTCTATCCGAATCATTTCCTTGTTTCGTCTTTTTAGACGTATACGTGGTCGGGTTATAATTTTTTGGCTTTAAATTTTTTTTCATTTAAGGTGATAGATATTCAACAGTACCTGGCTCTTTTTTGAAGAGTTTTGATATAGAAAGTTCAAGAATTTGAAAGACCAATTTACCGACTGAATGCATAAAAGGAAATCGAAATATCTGCTACAAAAGGAGAGGTGTTAAAGTTTTATTGGCGTTAGGTGATATGTATAACTTACATATTAATACAAGCGCTTTCTTAACCGTTCAATAATAATGGCAATAAGACAACATTTGTTACGCTGTTACGGATAGTATCATAGGAGCAAAAGTGTAAAACCTAGTCGAATTAAAAAGGTATTAAATGAACATATTTAGTTCAAAGACAGTACAACATAGACTTTGTTTTAAAGTTAACCACGCGTATCCAAGAGAAATATTACATATACATAATATTATTGCGTCACTGTGTTAAACACCCAACAGTCTCATCTGAGAATAATTTTTAAAGCAAGAATTCGTAAAAATAATAATTCGCTATTAAAACATACAATCAATTTTAAATAATTTCTTCAACGTGTTCTATTATTTGAATGTTTAAAAATGATAGACATAAAATAGTCTAGATTAATAATAAAATAATCATTTTTGTTTTATGCTATGGCTAGGTAAATATGTTAAAGAGGTCATGAGGATTAGAGGATAAGTTGAGAGAAAGTTCTCGGTTTCTTATAGATGTCACAATCTTAACTTACACCATATTCTAAAAAACATAAATACGCGTTAAAAGCATTCCAAGTACCTAATACTGTTCCATACACATCCGTCTCGAATAGAAAGAAGAGAGAAATGCTGCTTAAAGGCCTGTACAATCAAAATTGCATCCATAATTATAATTATGACATCGAATTCAGAACCACTGATACAATTGTAACATTATAGGGTGTGGGCGGATTCGTAATGAAACAGAAAACAACGTATTTCTTTAGTTTGTTTGTAGTGGAATACAATGAAATCTTTTACAACAATAACATGAATGAAAGAGCCCGAGGAAAGTTTGCAGCTAAACTAAAATGCAAACGTTTGTCAAGAGAGGCGGCACAATAGTTGAACTTGTGACGGTCTTTGAATAATTACTGTTAGCGACTATTTCCCGCTATTGTCGTGTTATCAGTTGTTCTTTCGTGGACGTTCGTGAAATACTTAACTTCACCGCGAAGGTTATAATTATAATATATTTTACAACGTAATCTACTGACTTTAGAGATCTTTCCTCAAAAAAGAAACCTGTATAAGGCACACTTCGTAATCCGTCAGTCGAACGAAACTTTAATATGGGTTTTGTTGCCTGAACTTATTATTGTTCTTATAATATCTTCGTAAACGACTTGAACAAGGATTAGTCTCTCTTCCGTGTACGAGCTCCTACGATATTGATTTTAAACAAATCACAAGGGTCTAGAAGAAACAGTTAAAACTTTAAATTAAAGAGTGTTAATAGTTAAAGTAAATATATACTATTTCACTATTATGGTTTACATATACGAGTACATGCCATACAAAAGTTTCCTAACGTCCTTTGATACATAATATTATCTACCAAAGGTTTTCCCTTTCAGGGATTATATTTCTTAAGTATATATTTCAAAATCAGATCTTTAATTTTCTTGGAGAAATATTTGAACGAACCTGAATTCAGAATCTTGGAGATTATACCATGAAATGTAATGGCATATTTCAAGTAACTTTAAATCACACATTGTTCGAAAAGAGAAATTACGTAGGGTTATCAACACGCACAGACAGTTTAGTCACCGATGCGATTTGTAAGCTTGCTAGGTCACCATAATACTATTATGCCAGTATTGAACGAATATTTAGCTTTAATTCTTATAAAAATATATAAGTACATAGAGAACTCACTCTTTAATTTAAAAGGTTTAATGTTTAGTTTTTTTCATTTATTCAATAGCCTGGAATCGGTAATCAATTAATGCAAAATCTTAGAAATTTATCTATGTTATGTTAGATAAGAAATTCTATGGTTTAATTTACCCAAGGGAGGCCAGATGTTGTCAGTTCAATAGTTCTATTGTAAGAAGGTGTTAGGGTAACTCAGCGTCCCTTATCAAAAACATGAATCCTGATTGACAGTTGTTAAACTAGTTTAGAGATTATACTTATGTGGAAGTAGTATGTTTGAACATCTTAAGAGAATATTCATTGTTTATGAAGGTACTACAGATAGATGGACCAAAATAAGAATGAATGAATAAAGTTTACCGTGCATACGCATGTGTAAGGCATATGTGAAGACATGTGAGCAGATTAGGCTTACATGTCTAATTTACAAATATTATGGCAAGAAGACAACAAGTTAGTAGAGTCAGGCTGATTTCAGCACGAACGGGCCGGCTCGACCGGGGCAGTACTACCCTCCCATAGAAGATCAACCTAAAGCGCCAGCATCCGTGCTGTCGTGTTTCGTTGGTGAGTGCGAGACCAGAGGCCCATTGATGCAGGGGTGACAGTTATCGTGATAACTATGTAAGTCTTACACGGCCACGATGACTGTCATGCCTTTTCCGTCCCCAAGCGTGGCGTGAAAAAGCATCTCACTAGGCCGCCATAGTGTGGTTCATCACACTGCATTGTCTACATTTGCAATGAGTATGGTGACCACAACTCTTTGGATTCTATTTATGCTTTTCATCAGGCAGAGTAGAGTCACCTTGGCAGGCTCTTCATAAAAAAAAAACATAATACCTCTTTCTAAATATTTATTTAACATTGTCAGGATCAGGTAATTTTAAAAAGAAACTATATTATTATGAAACCGGCATTAATATTCTACGTTTTATCTAATGTGATAAAGATTGACTCGAAATGAAGTTATTCGAGGTGGTGTTACTACTATTAAAGTGGTATAAACCATATCATAAGTCATTTAGGTGCAAAACGCTCTACCCATAAGCATGTACCATGCTTTACCGTTCACTGTTTACTTTTAAATAGTGCTGAAATTTCAACAACATAACAAAGGAGATTTAGATCTTGAATTGAAATTTAACCCAACTAGTTAAAGGATTTTTTCCCAGCAGCCTACTGCTAGAAAAACTCAATCAAAGTAAACAAGTGAAGTAGATACTAATATTAGAGAGGCTAGTTTTTTGTTTTTTCACTGACAGATACCAACAATTCAGATACAAATAAAAATATTAACATTTAACTAAGAAATGACCAACAATATATATACAAACCAGATATTTACGTTGGTTCTATAAATTCGGGATACTCATTCTGAAACCTTTGAATACGGGCCATAAAACCAAAAACTTATCGTTATCTTTGGTAATATGGTTAACAGGTAATAAGAAAATTATATTTTGTACCTACAAATACCTGTATTCGAATATGAAATGCAATTCTAATATAAAATTACATTAGATTCTACATCGCGGGTGTCCGGGACAATCTAAATAACAATTTACGAATCTTATGGACTTCGTGCCTACGCCACGCAGAATTTCGAACGAAAAAGTTTGTAAATATCTGTAAAGTTTTGTGAAGAAAAATGACGGTATACAAATGATATTATTGAAGAAATAGAAATTACCTTAAATCAATTTGAAAAAGTTATAAGTTTTATGTCTTCAATACGTCATTCTCTTAAAAATAACTGTAAAATTTATTTATTTATTTGTGTATGTTTTAGTGATTGATGCTATAATTTGAAAAATGAAATTACCGACGAAAAAATTGAATTCATGAAATGGAAATACATTTTTCCAATATAAATTTCAAATTATAAGATTAAGACAAATTTGCCAAGAGATATAGGCTAAGAATTATATAGTCAAAGGCTCTTTTGCAGAAGTCGGAAGATATTTAATAGTCATATTAATATACATGTCATAATGGGTACATACATACTCGTATATAATAGTCAATTTACAATATACGTCCATTTCGGATGACAAAAGCTTCACCAATGATTTGATGTAAATAAATATTATAAAACCGTCATAGTGGGCAGAAAGGTTACATATATATATTTGCATGATGTGGTTTTATAAATGTAAAGCAATAATTAATATAATACAAAATTGTTCAATTAATTTTAGATTAAGTTGAGTTATCAGTTTAGATAGCTCAATGGTAACATTAATCATTTTCATAAAATAAAAATTTTGTATAATAGGCATACCGATTCGGTTTGATCAGCTTTAGAAAAAATAGCGTAATTAATCTTGAAAACATATGGAACATAGTGAAGTGGCTTTGAAATATTAAACAAGGTGGTACAAAAACTAGAAAAATACAGTAAGATAACTAGAGGGGTGCCTGCGGTACTAAGTTTCGAAAGGATGGATATATGTAATTATAGTGTACGAGCATTTACGTATCCAGTCACCGAATCAATTACTGATTTTAACTTTTCAATCTAATGGACTACCAGGATTTGATACGTAATTGGTTCTTGATTAAACGTAGATCGTAAAGAGGATGCAAGCAGCTGTTGCTCGTCCATATATCGGATATAAATTCTGTCACGCCTTATTACTACACACACAGATATGTAATCTGTTTAGATAGTTATTGGGTACTATAAGACAACCTTGATTAAAGGAATGTTCTGAGTGATTTCGTCATTATGGTCGTTGTTCGTTGGGGTAAAATATGGTTTTGGTTTAAAGAGAAACAAAAGAAATAAGAATACACTTTACACACAATTAGTTATACTTAAACATATTTATTATTGTAGCTAGGTTTAGTCCGTGTGGAGACGAATTAAGAATACAGAGTGTCATCACCCGTACTATAATTTCATATTATCCTATGGATGTCGTAACAGGTGACTAACAGAACAAACTATACAGGACAACATCACTGCGAAAAGAAGGAAAACTTGAATAAACCCTATATCAACACGTCTGGCCAGCCTTGTATAGTAGACCTAAACCGTCTTTCAAAGGAGATTCTTATGTCGAGTATTTAAAACCAGCTGATAGTGATGATGATTGCATGTAGATGAATGCATTCCCTGGTATTCAATAATGTAATAGTGACAAGAGTATTTAGTTAATGTTTGAGCACCAACCGAAGGCCCATTGATAACTATGTGAGGCTTACACTGCCACGATGACTGTCATGCCTTTTACGTTCCCAAGCGTTGCGTGAAAAGCACCTCACTACGCCGCCATCACCACACTGCATTGTCTGCATTTGCAGTGAGTATGGTGACCACAACTCTTTGGATTCTATTCATGCTTTCCATCAGGCAGAGTAGAGTCACTTTGGCAGGCTCTTCATATAGAAAAAAAAGAAAAAAATCATAGATAACTAATAAATTAATATTCATGGATATTTTATCATATAAACTATTCAAGGTAACAACAATCCAATGTAATAAGATGGCAGTTTAGAAAATATATTAGAAATTAAACTCGTAAAACGTACAAGCTTAAATAAACAATTTAGTGATCCTTTGAGTTTTTATACAAGTTACTAACACTGAAAATTGATTTAAGAATATCTCGAGCTAAATGGACCGATAGCTTTTAAAGTTAATGACATAGAATAGTAATAACGCTGACGCTAATATTTCCAAGATATAATACCATATATTTTTCTTTACTCACCGTTTCGATTCAACATTATAACTAATCTCGGACGTGCTAGACCTCAAATAGGCTTTCGTAAATTGTGTCTCATAATTATTTTTTGAGTATGATGCATATTATAACAAAAATAACCGCATAATAACCATTACCTATCATGTTCTAATTATTACGAAGTATTGTGAATATATTTCTGAATTTATATCATGGGTGAATCGATCGAATTCAATGTCAGTATGATTCAAACTAAAGCGTAAGAGAAAATGTTTATTTCCAATAAAAAAATATTTTTACAGCAAATTACTAAGCTTCCTAATAAAATATTTTTATTTTGTACTTATTACATACCGTCAAAATGTGACAGCTACTTGATTCCTCTTCGTTACGCCGGACTGAAAGTCTAGTGTTCAATTTTTGGGAACAATCTTCATGACAACGGCATGTTAAAGTCTTCTTGTGATTGAGTGTCAACATTTCGAGATACGAGAGAGAACGAGAACAATTCATTATTAATAATCTGTAAAAGTATTAAATAGACATTGTACTATAGCAAGAAAAGACAAAGTCGTATGTAAATCTCTACCTATAGATTGAAACTATCATTTAATATTCTTAAAAAAAATCACAAGCTAAAAGTAACAGCTTAGTGAAATAATTTACATTAATAGGCATTTAGGAGGCCTTAATTAATGAAAACAACAAAATTTATTTGCAATGTTGATTATACTCATATTTTTTTATTAAAAAAAGAAAAATATACCATATTTGTCAATTTTCTTCCAATTAATCTAACCCAGATTAGTTGGACTCAATTATAATTATCAATTAGTAACGTTTAAAGCTCTATAATAGAATCGAACTTTTGGATAAAAATATAGGTAGATAGATGAGGTTCGACGTCTGTCGTATATAAGTACTATGTAGCTTGCAGCTCGAGCTTGATAAAATTACTTAAACTAAGTTGTGGCTGCTCTGTAAATATGCCCAGATGCAGCTCTACTCCTCTCTGATCCAGAAAATTTAATATTTTCGACAACTAAATTATTAATAGCCCACCAGTACCGCACAGTGCTGTGATACACGGTATGTGCAACATTAAGCTACTTCATTTGCTTATGAGTACTCTATTTAAGAATAGGTGATTTTCAAGTTTTAATTGGAATCTTTTCAGAAATTATTTGTATTCGAAATTTGTTTGGAGTATAAACAAGTACTGAAATGAAGTTCAAAACTTTTTTCATTTCCGCTCTGTGCAAGACGAGATACCTAATTTTAAAATTAAGATCAACAATGAATGTCCATTTTCACAACTTGACTATTTCTACTTGGTATTCCAGTTTTTACGCATTTTCTTTTAACAACCAGCCTGTTTTGTGGCATTGTTTCTGTTACAGATAATTCTGTCAGATTACAAGTATTTAAATTTTTCTTTATCTTTTCATATGAACGAATAAATAATGGCCTTGTTAGTCAAACGACAGCGTCTTTTATCGTTGCAGAACAATGTATCACATAACATATAATGTAAGTATATTATACTCCTTAAACAAAAATAATGATGTTTAGTAGAATCGTCTTTTGACATTTTACAGATCTTTTATATTAACAGTAAAGTGACAATAATAGGCTCAATATAATGTATACTATAAGCATCATAGTGATAAACATTTTAAAAAGATTGGCAATAAAAGTAGCAAAAATGTTGATGAAACTGTAATACATTTTTGTAACTTCGTTTCGTTTTGTAATTTTCTATATTCTAAATAGAACAAGTAATAACAGAGGTGATACGTCTTCTTTAATTTTGGAAACACGTTCGAAGTTACTACATTAAAATAATGAAAAATCTTTTTGGCGTAACATATGATTCCAATCTTCAATCAAAGTACATTCTAAATTAATAATTAAATTTACCGAATTTCGGAATAGATCGTTACCGTGTACTCGTAACATGGGTATTAACTCGTCCAATGTACTAGAATCTTTCAACAAATAAGCCTATATTAACAACGTTTTAATTAAAAAAAAATATATTAATGATTTAATCAAATAGCGTCAATACTAAAATATGGCCATTACAGAGTATTTTGATATTTGTGAGGGTTTTCAAATAAAACTTAGAAGAAACATTATTTCACATGAAAAGTATTTTAATGTCATCATTAATGATTGAGATTATTATCTTAATGCAACACAAACGAGGGAAGATTGGATTTAATTTTATATAACCTTCACTATCTTCCCATGGGATAAAAACCAAACAGTAGTTACCGAAAATATACAAACATTTATATAGTGTTACGAATATTAATGTTTAAGGTATAAACGGTTTTGATTGATATTTGTTGTCAAAATCGAGCCAAAATGTAGTTTTAAATCCCGGTTTATAAAACAAAGAAAAGTTTTACAGAATATTCCCGTGGGGTAAACGACACCGTCTACAAATGTTTACTTTATACTCAGTGATATATATTTGAATAGTACCCTGGTATGAGGTGAAGAGCTTATGACATCATGTGAAGTTTGGATGAGTGTTATACACACTGTTGCAGCTGTGAACTGCACAGTATACGAGTAGAGCCGCGCCTGTCTATGATTTATGGCTCTTTGCACAATACAATAAATCAGTGCTATTGATTTATTCTGGCTTTCCAATGGAACTCTTCACATAACTTTTCCATGATAATCAAACGAGTGTCATACAATTAACTTCTTTCTTGTACTTCGTTCCTTTTTTATAGGTAGAAGAGATAACCTATGTATGTATATTATAACAAACGTGTTAGAATTTTAATTGTGTATTGTTTTTGAATCTTTGACGTGAAAATGTGTGTATGTGTATATCTGTAATACACAGTGATCCTGTATAAGATTTATAGCACTACTACGTGGAGATTTAATGAAACTGGTGAGACATGGTAACAGCTGGGTTTTTTGCTTACTTCTGAATAAAAATATGCCAATGACAATTTAATGATCGATTTTAAAAGCACATACACGGCAAAAATCGGTTTAAATATGTATAGTTAAATAACTAAAAATTTTTGGCTTTTTAGTAGCTTTAGTAGCTATGAAACATTAAAAAATGGGTAACAATACCGTTACGGCGTTTTCTTACAAATATTACTATAATAATTATTAAAACTAGAAATTGTCTAGCAGATCATGTAGCAATTATACACATTTGAACTTTAGATATTTCAAACTTCACATCTTTTCGCCATATTTATTTATATAAAGACATTTGTATAACCTTTCCTGTTTAGTAATAGAACAAACATTTGATTAAAGATTTTACTTTAAATAGCTTTTTGATAACATAATGACTCTGAATTAACTGTATGACTTCTTTGCTTTAGTGAGTAGGTACGGAAATACGTTTATTTGGTGATCGTCAGATCTTAAAAATTGTAACATTTCTCAAAAATAAGAAGATAACGTTATCGGTTGTATAGTGAGTAATTCTTAAGACAATTTAAGTAATAGTAGTATAAGAGATGACAGATATGTGTAACTACTAAACTAGAATTCTAGATTTTTTTAGAACGTGTAACTTAAATTTAGCGTAGGCGACATTGAAGTTGTTATGGCCCTTATCCAAATAGACTGGTCATGATTTTCAACCTCTTTACGTTTAAGTTACCTAAAACTAATTTCTTTACAAGTAGTTTTACTCGTTTTGACAAGCGTAGGAGTGTTGTTATATTAAAACAACGTGACTGTCACATTTGTAATTACTAGTAAGTAAATTTGTTATAAAGAGAAACGATGATCTTCACTATGTATGTATAAATAAATCAGATGTGCATCCAAAATCACAATAAAAGTAATTAGAAATCAGTATAGTTGTTTAATGACAACCAATTGTCATTTTAAAATGTCAAGACTGACTTTAAATACAATATAAGACAGAAGCGATGTTAAAGTTAATATAGAATATTACATAAGTTGACTCAGGCGTTTTATTCTTTAACAACCAGTGACGTTGTCCTGTCCGTTGGTAAGTGGGTGGAACCTGCAAGAGGCAGTTTTTCATTCCGACCGAGCACACATTTCGTAACATGATGGTGTCGTTTGTATGACTTCATTGTATTTTACTTTAAGGAAATGCTTCTTAACGGGGGACAATAATTTTAATATAAATAGAAATTTAAGTGTAGGTCTGTTACATTAAAAATGTCTTTATTTTTATGAGTCTAGGAGATGCTAATATAAAGAGGAAACTTTTATTCAAAATCATAATAAATTTTATGAAGGAATACAAAAACATGAGCAAAAATGATATGTTATAGTCACAATAATTTACACCGAATTACGAAACAGTATACGAAAATCAAGTTTTCATATGATTATGTATATTCGACAAGTTTCAGAGTTATGATAACTCGCTTTGTGTAAAGTGGTAAAGTGGGCAAGAGGAATCGTACGTACTACAATATCACAAAGAGTTACATTCCCTTATGTTCATTCTATAATATGATAGGATTTATTTAGATTGGTTTTAAACACTTTTCATAGTTTCTTATTGGCAAACAAATTCTTTAATATAACTACTATAATTATAATTATTTAATTAATTATACATAAAGAATAACATATCAGAATTTATTTTATCACAGTTTTAGATATATTTTAGTTGTAATTGTTGTCAAACACATCAGATGTCTTAGAGATGAAGTTCTCAATCGAATTGTTTTTATGATACGGGCCAACATCGCCAACATATTTAAATATTTATTATATTTTGGAGTGTCAGTTAACACTAAACAGTTCTCAATGATTATCAATGGCTTAAAAAACAATCTGACAGACAGCATTTAAAGAAAGTTGTCTATAACGGGAGTTGTCAGTTACATTACTAGAGAAGTTATTTTTGACGTCAATCTGTCGCTTTTTCGTGTTACAGTTAAAATATTTAAGTAGAAAAGTCCTTTGAAAGTATTCTAGATATAATACCACTACATATACAGATATAAATAGGTATAATCTTAGTTATACAATACCATGGAACACAACGGACATAGTTTTATACCATTTAAGCGTCCATCGATACGTGTGTGGTGATAGGCAATTATGTAAACTGATACACAATGGCCATGCAGACAGATTGGAGCGTGTTTGAGAACATTACTGATAAAGTAACCATGAGGGGCTTATCACAGAGGTTAGACCATGATTCAGAGTATGTAGGACACGTTACTCTCTAAGGAAATGTAAAGGTGTTATTGTTGTTTGTTTGGGTAGGTTAAGCTTTTTACTCATATATTTTTCTTTTGTCTTTTCTGCAAACATTTATATTTCCAAGGAGGCTTGTCGTTAGCAGAGTGGCTTTCATAATAGAAATTAGTAATAACCAAAAAAAAAATTAGAAACATGGCAAGAGGAAAATGATGATTTTGAAATAAAATATTTTGTGATAACTACACTACTGATGAGAACACGTTTATATTTCTAAAGATATATAAATATTAGATAGAATTTTACATTCATAAAACAAACGATTGCGCACATAAAACATTTTTTTTCTGGGTTCGAATTGAATCTATGATCCTATTCTAACGACATACACATATGAACACATTTTAGTACATTTGTCAGCAAAATTAAGAAAAGCAAGATTAATTGCAATTTCTAAAATCTTCGGTACGTTTTGAATTTTCGGTAGGTATAACTCAATCTTTAACATGAAATACAAGTTTCATTCTCCTGTGGGAGATACATGGAGACATCTAGTTAACATCTAAGGGTCCTTAGAGAACATTAATCTAAAGTAGAATGGCATACATTTAATTATTACATGTTACTATTTCACTGGAATTCACTGCGTTCTAACTTAGCGAAATTAATGAAAACGAAACAAATAATTAATCACGATAACGATTGCTTCCCTGAAAGCATATTGTTGTGAACTTATAGGATGTCAATAAAACCTTACAAAATATTTGACACCATTGTTATAATGTTTGATTAATTGTTTTATAATTGGGCTTTTTTTGCAAAACGCCAGCTTTTGACGTTTGGTTCAATAGTTATACTCAATATATATGTAAGCCTACCTATATATGACCCAATAAAAAATCATAAAACCATAAAATATATTTAATGCAAATTCGGTGGAAGGACTCCGTAAAATAACGCTAACTTAAATATTTTATTTCTTGTGTACATTGAAACCGAAATTATTCAACAAAAAATGAGATTAGTCCATTTTTTATCCTTAATTACTTTGAAATTTGTTGTTACTTCCACAATTTTTGTAATCGCTTTTTGAATGCCTAAATACTGTCATTACTCTCGATAGGTTCAAGTGGGAAAAATATCACTAAAGTAACATTAGTCTCATTTTTCTCATTAAAATTAGTGTGTTTATGGTTTTAAATTTTCTATTCTGAAAGGTAACTCTAGTAAGTATTACTAAAATATAGCCAAATAGACAATTCTACGATCAAAAGTCGAGTTTGCATCATTGCAGCAGTGAAGAGTTTTTGTCTTTTTATTGGTGCTCATTCAACTTGAAACTTGAAAGGGGAGAGTGAATAGGATTCAAGTTCGTGCTCCCACTTTCTCTGACCAATTAGAACTTTATTCCAGTTCATATGCTCCGCGGTGAGTGTGCAATTCAGTTGTATTGTTCTAGAAAAAAATAAAGAAACCGATTTAAGTGAAATATGATGATCTGGTTAGTAAAATACATTTTTGGCAATTGTAACAAATAAACAGTTCGTGTACTTAACAAATTAATATAAAATGTTAATATAAAAATAATAACTTATTCATTTCAATATTTGAAAACAAAATTTATACCTATAAAAATAACGTCTTATAAAAATGAAGTTTCAGTTCTGGCAGTAATTAAAATTTGTTAAGTGTTTTTTGCACATGATTTCGCGTTTGCAATGTAGAAGTGGATTTTATGCGTAGCACGTCCGAAGTTCGTATAGCAAAAGCAGAAAATATAATGTACTTAGTAATTTTCTTAACTGGTCGTTACTTCTTCTACTGAAAGTTACAAAGAATTGTTGAATTTCGATGGACTTTATGTAACCATACCATGTTAGTTTGTATATTAAAGCAGTATTATTACATTCAGAAACCAACTAGGCACTTGAAACCATTAAAATCGACTGAGGATCCGTTTTTCGTAGAAACTCTCGGTTCTGCTCGTGCTTCTATGTTTTTATGCACTTGTTTTCAACTTATACACTCTGAAGAGTACTTCAAAATAAAGAAATTCTCTTTATTCCATTCATAAACAACCAAAAACACACCAAAAACAATACCATTTGTAGGTATATCAAGTGGTTTTGTGGAGCAGCAAGATCTTTTGTTTACCGGCTTCTTTGACCATTATACATAAAAAATGAAAACCTTTTAAATAAGATATTCGTCTTGTTGTTACATAGTAGTAATATTTATTAATTTGTAGGTAGCTGCCCATTTTATCTCTGTTCAATTTTGTTAATGTTTGTTCATAATTAACTGATATTCGAGCTTTGCCTGGCTGTTTTGATCTCTCTTCAGCGTTGAATTTTTTGGTAGGCATTAATGTTGTTGGTTCTAACGGTTTTAGAGAGAGAAATACTCTTAGATATGTTTACGATTGGCTATAAAACATTGAACTTATCGGGCTTTAACTTTAAATACTAACTATTGACAATATTTTTTCTTAAAATATCAATGACAGCATAAAACTTACAAGATTAAACGTTAATTTTAACCATTTGAAAAGTAGATTATTATTATTCAAACTTAATTACTATAATTTTATTTAAAAGAACAATGAACCTTTAATTCTAATCGATATCAATCAAATTAATGTTCTTTTCTTAAATTCAATTGTTAATATCATGCAATTTGTAAGTGATCACTTCTTATAAAAGCTAACTTCAAAAAAGGACTGTTATGTGTAATTCATGTAAATTATGTCATTCTCTCATCATTGATTACGGACTTTTATTTAAATTGTGGGGAATTGTGCAGTACACTAACGACTAGAAGGGAGAAAAATTGGCTTACCATTATACAGATAACCTTCATACCTCATGTATATACATTTAACCATAATGATTTTTCACTTAGGTACTTTCGTCCGCCTCGATTTAACTTATTTCTCTTAGGACGTACCCCACTTTCATATCTATTTATATCCTGATAGCTGTCCTAACTGGATATTGTTTGCACTCATATTCGTCGTATCGGTTCTCATTTAAGCTATCAGTAATTATGATGAGACGGACGAGTCCTATTGAAGTTTATCATTATAGTGGATCTCCGGTGTTATCATAATGATTCATATTGAGAGACATCACAAAACATGACGCAACATTATGACGTGGTGTTCGTATTTAAAGACATACGATTTATATACACAGATTAAAAAACATAGGGGCTCGTGGCTCAATGATAACCGCGTATGTAAACAGTTAAACAATCTTGACTAGGTCAGTCTATGGATAGCTGTTCTTAACACATTGAGACCCCTCTGTATCTTGGAGAGCATGTTAAGCTGTCTGTATCGATTACCATGTAAATATCTTTGAGTAAAAGTAAGTAAGTAAAGTACGACAACAGTTTTACTATAGAACTTTAATAGCGTCTGGTACTTGGGTTGTGGAAGTTTGATAGCTGTCGCTACATATAACAAATCAAAGTTCAGCCATATAGTAGTAGATTACAAGCCGAACCTCAAATACAAAAAAGAAGAAAGTAATGAGGAAATAGCAGCCTGCTATTATGAAACCGTTCTTTTATTGACTAGCCTATGGATTAGCTAAAAAACTAAGATAACATAATATTTTTTCATATCTAATATTTTAGGCACGTCGACTAATTATTACGCGTCATTGTTGGTATTATAGCTGTCAATCTAAGGCTTATATTAACTAATGGAATGATGTAGCAAAGTACGTCATAATTGCTTGAATTTATTAATCACAATGATGATGTTAATTAAAGCCATATTTAAAAGAATAAAAGAGATAAAGAACGAAACGCTAAAGCTAAATGTCGACATGTAACCATTTCAGTAAGAAACTTCACTCAAAATGAAATGTGTGAGTGTATATAGTAAATGTATATTACATGTAAAACAAGCAAACAAAAAATAAACAGTAGTTAATATTTTACAGTAGCATGACACCTGAGAATATTACAAAAGAATTACCGATTCGATCCGCTGTTTCAAGAGTCATACTCTAAGGTACTTTATAGCAACATGAAATTCTGTATACTTATGTTACAACCACTATCTAAAGAAAATAACCCAATAAGATCAATAAAATATCAAATTATACCTGTGGTATGCTTCAAGCGTTACTGTGAGAATATTTTATTGTGTACCGTTTATTGGTAAGCGAAGCTTCGTTTTGGAAAAATGGTAATTCTGTTTCTAATTATTTGTCTTTGAAATATTAGAACCTTGATTTGAAATGAAATGAAACTAGAATTCTACCCGTCAAATTCTGTTATCTATCATCGTCATCAACAGCCTTTAATAGTCTACTTCTGGACATAGGTCTATCCGTTAAAAGAAGAGATATGCGTCTTAAAGCGTGGTGTAGCGTGTGCCGTATGGTATGCTGGCCAGACAAGTGGATATAGGGTTGATTTCAAGTTTTCGTTCTCTTTGTAGAGATGTGGTGACGCTCTGTTTTCCTAATTTGTCCCACCCCAAACGCACGCAATGCTGAAAATTGTGTATTCGTATATATGATTTTTTTTAAATCGGTTTACCCCGCTGACCCACACACTATTAATGACATTGGAATATTAAAATTGCTTACAAATATGAATTACCCATAAATTTGACTTACTTTCACGTTGAAAGCATAATGTATTATGAAAAACGTAATCTCTATAAATTAAGAGTTACAGACCCTGAAATGTATTATCATGTGTGTTTCGTATAATGTGAATACCATTAATACGTTATACTTAAATTGGCCACTTATCAAGAATATGAAGCATGAGGCAATATTTTGTAATATTTTTTAAGAGGTGGAAATTCAAATTTCTTTTACTGGCTTTGCCGCAGTTTCATACATTTTTATTTGATGACCATTTTGTTATATTAACTTGTAATAGTTTTAAAAGCATATATATGCAGAATCACGCAGAAAAAGAAAAGAATACATGCAAGAAAAAAATCATCCAAACTACAACATCTATTGTTTAAATTTCACAAAATTTTAAAAACTTACAAAAAAAATGATTTCTGAGATATTTGTATTGTCTTTCTACTCGTAGATAGGTGCGGATGGGTTAACCGCTATTAAGCGATACGTAGTACCTACCGAGACAGAAAGCATTCATCAAGTACGGCACGTTAGCCAACTTCACAATTTTAATCAAATTAAAACGTTCACATCCGGGTGTTAAAGTACCTTAGTGAACTTCGTGAAGTCGGTTACCTGCCCGTCTTGTCCCTTTCTCAGAAAGTTTTTATAAGTAAAAGCTTTTCCTTCGTGTTTCAGATACTGGAAAGTGGTTTTCCATTATAATTTCATTTATTCGTTTCCAACTACTGTTGATACTATTAATAAAATAGTGCTGTTTCTAATCGTACATGTCAAGAAGGGAGTTAAGATAGAGCAAACGAATTTCGATAGTGTTTAGTTATTTACGTAAAGTCCAGTGTGGTATAGTAGGCCAAAAAATCCTTGCGAAGTAAAAGCCGATATCCAGTTGTGGACTAAAAATAAGACTAAAAATTGTGTAAGTGGACTCTTGATGATATTGATCGAGTGTTCAGTTTTGATTCCAGAAATGCTGTTCATTTATCTGAAATTGAAAGTTTATTTGCAGGTTATTCACAATCAGTAGATATATCTCTTTGTAAACAATAAACAATATTTATATGTTAACCAATTACTGTGTAATATAATTTTAACGAGAAAGAAGGTTTTTTAATCTTTCTGCTCAGTACACGTAAACGCATTTATCAAATTATTCGTCCATCTTGTCGATTATAGACGTCAACATTCGTTGTTGTTTATACCTGTGGGTATTTTTCGACCAGTTTATAGAATTCTAATTAAATTTTCCTTACAACAGGAAGTAAACTCAATGTTTCATATAAAATTTAGATTTCGTTTTACTTAACCAAAACATACAACTTTTGTAAAACTAAGTTCATAAAATACAATATTTTTCAATCCATTTACCTCGTGTTTAAAATATTCGGTTGAAAATGCTTTAAAGTACTGAGTCTGAGAAAAAGATGAATCTGTATTATTTTCAGAGTCAACAGACCTGTGTATTTAAAATTGAATTGAAAACAAAATTAGTAATAAATAAAAAACCTATGAAAAAGAAAAACAATTGAAGTATTTGGATCTGTCTCACAAGATTGTCGATATGGGGAATGTGAATTCGGTGATCATTGTTCTGATAATTACCATATCTGTTCACGAATTGGTAGCCAAAAGCCTTCACCAACACCTTAAGAGGCTCACGTTAGAAGGTTGGGCCAAGGGTCTGATGCAGAACCGCGAGGAGGTGACGCCCGCTTGTGCCGTACGTCGCCTAAAAGGAGAGTTTTATCCGCAGATGGTGCCCGTGTGAGCGGGCAGGCGCTAGGAGGGATTTGGATGTCGTAATAACAGCTGTTCCCGGTCCCTCCTATGTCAGGCGCAGAGTGGCACACCGTGTGGTTTTAGTCGGTCCGATTCCGACACACCACCCCGCCGTAAACCCCGGTGGGGTGACGGCCCGAGGGGGTTTCCACACGTTAAAAAAAAAAAAAAAAAAAAAAAGGGGTCTGATGCAGAACATGGGCCCAGTTGTGGTCCACGCTCTGGCGCCTGCATCGTAGTCAATTCGGTCCTCGTACCGGTTTAGGCCCAGATGAAGTATCTGGGCCTGATCCTCGACGGCAAGTGGCTCTTCGTCGAGCACTTCCGATGGCTCACTCTAAAGTTGGTCGACGCTGCTTCTGCCCTTGGGCGACTCTTGCCCAATTTTGTGGAGCCAGCGGCGCGACGAGATGGTGCATTGTATGGTGCACAGGTGTGGGTGGTGGCTCTGACCGCCCAGAATAGGGCTCGCCTTCGGCGCCCTCAGAGGATATTGGTGGTTAGAGCCATACACGGTTACCGCACCGTGTCGACGGAGGCAGCGTGCGCCTTGGCCGGCCCACCGCCGTGGGATTTGGAGGCGGAAGTGCTCGTCGAAGTTTATCGGCAAACGGCAGATTTTTGGGCGTTGAGTGAGCAGGGCGACAACACGGGACCTTTTCCTTCGAACTGACGCAGGTCCTTTTCGGGCACGGTTGCTTCGGGAAGTATTTGTACTCGGACACCAGGAGTGAATTGAATCCCGCCGCTGCCTAGAGTGTGGCCGCGGGTGGACGAGACGGGTTTTCTATCCATCCGCTACAGTGACCAGCCGCGAGGAGGCGATGTCCACGTGTGTCGTACGTCGCCTCAATAGAGAATCGCCGTCGCCCTGTGGGGTGACGCCCGAGAGGGTTTCCACACGTTAAAAAAAAGGGTCTGATGCAGAAGGCAGTCCTCCTTGACACGGCCCGCATAGTAAGGAGATGACCTGTCTTTGAAGCCCTAACCATCGGTGTCTTGGTCCCTGTACCCGATATCGGTGGTCTACTATTTTTTATATTTTTTAAATGTGAAGTTTTGTTTTCCTTTTTCATCTTTAAAAATATAATTAATATGTATGTATCAAATAAAAGAATTATATGATAACAATATATTGTGTCAAAGCAGGTTTTAAAACATAACAAACCATTATGAAAAAACATTTCTGTCGAACACATTCATTTGAGGTGCTTGAAATAATTTAACAGATGACTATACACTTTATAACGAGCCGATGAACTACTGATAAAATATATGTGGGCAATTTAGTTCTGTTTTTATTGACAGTTGTCATTGCCACACACCAAAAAAAGCTAGGACGTTTTTAATTTTGGCAAGGATACTATAATAATAATATTTAAAAATGTAATTTATTTGTATTTTAATGTAATAAACAGAATAATAATATACTCACACATTTGACACACGGCCATCTGATCCCAAATTAGGGAAAGCCTGTACTATGATTACCAGACTGCTGTTAAACATACTTATAAGTTCTTAAATATATATGTACATATCATAGATAAGTTAGATCCAGACATGAAGAACAGAACAAATTATCGTGTTCACTATACAAAAACTTGTACGGGGTGGCAACTGAACCCACAACCTCTGACAACGATAAATTTGTGTAAACCAACGTAACGAAGAAACAGAACAATGATAATGCAGCTACTGTCATATATTTAAATTTTCACTGATTTAATTATAGAATACGAGAACATTGCTTAATACTGATTCGCTCTTAGAATAGAACAAACACTTTTGTATTCAAATTTATGCGATGTGTTTTACGAGGCTCTAAAAAACAAATCAACCTTATTACAGGTGGTAGTTAGTGAGAGGTTGCCGGTAATTTGTACCTTAAATGGCAGAGCAGGTACTTATTGTCACCATTATTTTTCCGATGACAGCATCCGAAGTCATGGCATAAACATTACTCCTTTAAAAGCTTTGATCGTCCCATTGAGACTTAAAGGATCAAATGGCTCGAAACGTTTGATAAATGTCTTCGCCGTCGTTGAATACATACCAGCATTTTTGAAATCCAGATGCCTTTGTTAACGCGTGTTCTGATAATGAGAACGAGTTGTTTTTTTCTTGCCTAGGGAACTTGCCGACTGTGTTCTTGTCGTCTCAGATAGTCTCCATTGTAAGAAATTAATGGATGGAATTAAAGCTGTAAGAGCTTTTATTTTATGCTAAGATTTATTTTTTTAACAAGTCGAAAACACAAGATAGGTTTATAGCCGTAGTACTTTTCATCGGATCACAATTCACAAGTGACGGCGGCCCAAATGAATTCTAAAGTCAGTGTAATTTAAAGGATCTTTGATGACTGGTGGACTTTGCCATGTCAAATTTTTTGCTTGTTGTTGTTTAATAAATGTTTTTTTTTTAAATTGGTAAATTACCATAAGTTATGTACTATTTCGAGCTTTGGGTTTAAGTTAAAAATATGTTAACAAAGTCGTCAATACATATCGTGTTACGACGTCTTCAATGGATTTTTTATAGCTCAAACCTTCTACTACTGATAACTCAGAAGATTTCTAAAAAGAGATTAATTTAAAAGTTTTTAATAGACCAGTCCCTTAGCCAAGATGAAAGTGTTTCGCGTAGATTCTCGTTCTATGATCGCCAACGCTAATGATTTTGACCACGTGACTTAGCGTTAAGAGACGTCATTCCCATACATTTGTTAGTTTTCTAATAACGTTCGCGTTTGTAGAAGCTCAACTTGACTAGAGGAGCAGGACCTTTTAATAGTGATTATTAAAAAGAACAAAAACACAGAACACATGATACAACAATGATACTATTATTTTCTGCGTTTAAATAGCAGTAAAAAAGTTTTGTGTAACGTTAAATTATAAAATATACAATACATAGTATTCAAAACAAGTAAATAAAACAATATCTTAACAAATAAACTGCTGACTGGTATATAGTGTAAAAAATAGGCTATTAAAAAAAGGTTACAGCGGCGCAGACTTTATGTTTAACTCCTCAATTTTGTGTGTAAATAGGAGCAGTAATAAAATAATGTCCAAGGTTAAAACCAAAAGAAAAGTATTTTTCGAGCTAAATTCTCTTTGAAATAGTAATTTTCAATGTACACATATGTAAAGATCCCACCACACGGCGGAACCGTTATTACTTCTAATGACACATTAAACATTCAACTGGAATCTTATTTAGTCTTATAAAGAGTTTCGAAGTCCGGCGTTATCACCGTACTAACAGTTTTTCTTAGCCCTTATTATTCTCAAGATTATTTTGGAGTCGGCTACTAGTTTCACTGGGCACTGACTTCACTATAACGATCGCCATAGATGTTCATGGCAACCGGGAATGATGGCTTGTTCTCTTAGGCTTGGGATCACCGTATCTACATTACGTTATTAATTATTCACCTAGAAAAACATTTTATTGTGTAATATAGAGGGCAGAAAAGGAGATGAGTCGATACATTGGTAATTCAAGAGACACAAGTGCGATGCCACCCTTTGAGTACCCCCTTTTGAATTAGAGGAGAGATCTGTTTCTTAATCTGTGAAAAGCATCAAAAGAATTAATAATTTCGGTTGATTAGGTCCATACGTGCCGTCTTCCACGGTAATACATTTTTATTTTTATTATAATAACAATAATATTTTTTATTGGCATAATCATGATTGAAATACATTGGAATCCTACTTCCTGTGGTATGCGGCAATGTTGTTACAGGAGACAATGTCTTTACCCATTTTGTTATATGAAAATATTTCGATGACGTTAGATCATAATTCACTTGTAAAACAGACAATTGATTGTGGTCCTAAGGTAGACTCCCATTCAGACAAATTAAAATAAAGGTAATTTCTACTTATTCAATGTGTAGCTCGATTTATTATTGTTGTAACTTTAGGCACTGTTTTTAGGTCGGCTTAACCGAAAACCGCTGTAGTAATCGTCAATTAGATGATCACTGAACCGAAGTTTGGTTTCAAAGTTTAAATGCGGGCCCTGTCCCGCTCACTTTTGACGATTTACAGTGAACTAATATGTAACATGTTTTGCGTGAAATGTATTCTGTAGTTTTGTTTATTATTAAGTAGTATTTAGAATAAGTAAATAAAAACTTATAAAAATAAATTCCTAGCTTGTAAAAAATGTATAGTGTACGTTTAAAAATAAGTTAGAATTTAAAAAAACTATTTTACTGACACCATTTTAGTTCCAACTCCTAACTGAAACTCATTAGGTTACTTAAAAATTAATTACAAATAATATTTTTCTGTCACTTTTAAACAGCGCAGTTGGGATTAACCATTTAACACACCAAATACCCACACTATATTACCTAAAACTAGGTATAGTGCCTATTCAATGTGCCTCAATAATAGATGAAGATGTTGTCGGTATAAGAAACACGCTGCGCAGTCGGGGCTTGCGACAATTGCTCCTATATAGAGACAAAAAAGATCAAGAATAAATGTTTCCCGCTTTTATGACGTCTTGCTTCAGGGTACGAGTAAGGCTGTCTGTTCAATCTTCAATACTATTTACAATTTTATTATTGTAGCTAGAAGATTAAGGATTTCTAAATGTAAATATTACTTTATTTATTAGTGGTTATGGTTTAAATTATTTTTATATAGGGTGGGTCACAAATTAGTCAATATTTGAAAAATCGTATAAAAACCATTAGTCAAATTTTACAAGAAAGTTAGTTGGAATTCCATTTTTAAAAATTACGTTGTCTAATGGACATCGTTCGACGTTTGCACTCTTCTAAGCGAGCACCGAAATTTTCGATTACTCGTCGGCAAAGAGACTGTGAGATCACCGACATCTCTTTGCTGATTTTTTCTTTTAGTTGACGTAGTGTATTTGGTTTATTGATGTAGATACGATTCTTCAAATAACCCCATAGAAATAGGTCTGCTGGGGATAGATCTGGACTTCTAGGAGGCCATAGAATGTTGCCTCGTCTGGAAATCAGCTTTTCCGGAAACGTGTCTTTGTACATCGGCAGATACTCATTTGATGTGTGACAAGTGGCTCCATCTTGTTGAAACCATGTGTTACAATTGTAGCCAGCAAATTCCAGTAGCATCGGTCCCAAGAACTCCCGTAACATGTTTGCACGGGATGTTAGATTCAAATGTTAACGAATTCTTGGCCTATCCTATATTATATTATTATTTCATCACCCTCATCAATAGCCTTTAATAGTCCATTGCTAGACATAGACCGGGAAGGAGTGGCCTATTATTATTTACGCCATTTATGTATATTGTAAGTTTTTGTTTTTCTATTTTTCAATAAAGTATTTTTAATTTGTTAGTCCTCCAGCATATATTCGTACAGTATTCATTGAGAGCGCCAATTTTTCAGCATTGTATTAACTAAGTATAAAATTATAAAGTCGAAAAACCTGATTTACTTTACACTTACACTTCAACTTTACACTTTAACCTTTTTAACCTTTACGCTCAAAATGTAATCAGTTAAAGGGACACAATGCAGAATGTGTTTTCTATAGTTTAATTTTTTTTTCATGCTGTTCATAATGAGAGATCCCTCTTACGAGTAAATATGTTCATGACACAATAAAAAGAGCAAGTCAATTTTTAAACCTTTTCTGTTCTAATTTTATATTTGATCATTGCATAACAATGTAATTTATTCATCCAGGTTATAAAGTCAAACACATGAAAGTCAAAAGCGACATTTACATTTATCGTTGAGTTCACAAGACGTGCGCCTTAGGCCTAATAGGAAAGAACTCGGCAATAAACGTTTACAGCCATTCTTTTCCTATCATGAATGTTTATGAAATGTCTGCAATACAATGCATACTAAGTATGAGTTTTGTTTAAAATATCTTGTTAAACACCACTCGTGTGTTACAATATATTTGTAAAATATGAAGATAACTATAGCTAAATCCTATCTTAAATTTCACTGCAACAAAAATTTAAATGTCCAGGTAAGACTGATTATTTAAGAGACTGTTAAAGTGATGAACAGACTCAAGTCAGCCCGAAGAAAAGCATAAATCGGAACCAAGACCACGCCCGCACTAGGAATAAATCCTGTGTCGCGGGGGGCTTTACAAACATACAAGAAACAGACACAAAGAACACCCAGACTCAGAACAACAATTTATGGATCACACAAAGTGTTGTCCCATGTGGGATTTGAACCCACAACACTCAGGTCAGTAGAGAGCGGCGTGGCGACCGCGTAAACCACTAGGCCAACCGTGCAGTCAACTTTTTCACGCACCGCTTGAAGCACTCGGGATCATAGCGGCAGGGCAGCGTAGCAAGTTTCAGGTTTGATTGATAGACACAGGAAGGATGTCTACCATTCTAAAACCGTCATTTCTTAGGCCAGTACGTGATATCCTGTAGAGGAAGGGATAATCTATGATGGACACAATAGAGGACTGCCATAGAGGTGACATCTCTTCGCAACTGTAGAGGCTCAAGGGACTCAGTGGCTTCAGGTTTTTATGGAAGTAGTATTAGATAAACAGTGAATATACTGTATAAACTTAATAGGGCAATTTGTCAATTTGTAAAAGAAATATCACTAGGTCATAGAAAAGCATTAATATTAAAAAAAAAGTGATTATTTAATGCACGATATAACTTATTAATTCAGTAGAAGCAAAAAAAATCTGTAACATTCCCTACTAACAAATATCTAAAATTTGTAAAATGTAATAATAATAGAGGATATATTCAAATATAATTGTTAGATTTCTGTATGGGTAAACATTTTAACCTGCTACAGATTCTTAAGAAGTTCTATGATATTATTATTTTGATTTCATTTTGAATTCTTGTTTTTCTTTTCACCCACAATGATTAAGTAAATAATTGCCATAGTGTCGGTAATAAGTATGAGGAAAACATATATAACAATAAGTATAAGGATTTACCGTTATCCCCTACTAAACTTCTTCTGAAGCCTCTGTCCCCGATATCAAATAAAAGGTATTTGTTTCAAATTATCAGTGACATGTTTATATGCCTTAGAATTTATGTTCAGTGTAACTCGATAGAGTTTGCTCTTATCTAGAAGAATTGTAGGCATACAAATGATCTTTCACTTTATTTCTGAAAACCTATATATGGATTTGTATTAAACTACGTAGTATTTAACTATTAGAAGTTTAAATAAATAAAGTTTAAAATACCTTAGTTTTTAATTGTAAAAAAATCTTTTTGAAAATTATTAAAAATCTACTTTAATGCAGTCACTTCTAGATTCACCTTTACTATTCTATATGCATTATAGAAATAAATTTCTTTGTTAAAATGTTTTGAATGTAATTTTTACATTTTATTAATTACGCATATTTAAGTTTCGCGAGTCTTGCTACAAGTTACAACTATAGAATTATAATATAATACTACAGAAAATGAAAAACTATAGAATCACTTGATGAATTAAAAAACGAATTGTTCGATATGTATATACATATGGGACAATGGCAATACAATATCATGGTAATCTGAGACAAAAACAAATTATCCTTAGGTACTCTTACTACATATTCTTTTCATGACTATCCTCACTATCTACAAACAAATATAAAACTTCTTCGATTCCCAGCGGATCATTTAACCGTTTAGTAATAAAACCGTAGTGAGTAAACTTCATAAATACCACATTGCACGAGTCACATACGCAACAAGTAGTTGTTCAATAGTTGCTCAGTGTTTACCGACCATGTCATATGTTTACCCTTCTCCCGGCATATAATGCAAGAATTATACAAATGGGTGCTGCGTGGTCCCAATAAACATAACTTGATATCGTCCAACCTCATTCTCTCGATAATTTGCACTTTTATCCATCTTTTCGTTGACATCACAGTTTAATTTGCATATAAATGTTAGTCGCTCTGATTGTCATGTGTGTAAACGGGTGGTGCTGAGGTTTAAATAAGAGAATATGATATTTTACAGGTCTTCAAATTAATTTATGTGTATTATAGATATTTTAAAATAATGTTGTGGCCCACTTGCAGATTTGTGATTAAATTTAATTTATTTACGAGTTCTTATGGTTTCAAAGATTTCGCTTATGTATACTGGCAACGTAGTTCATCAATTCATAGCAGAAGCAGGAAAGGTTTGTTTCCTATTTTATATGGTTAAAAATATACATAATTGATGCATATACGATAGTTATCGTGATAAGTGTGTGAGTTTTACTCTGCCCCGATGTCTGTCATGCTTTTTATATTCCCAAGCTGGGCTTGAAAAGCATTTCACTAAACCGCCGTAGGGTCACAATGCAGTGTGCATTATCTGCATTTGTAATGAGTATGGTGACCACATCTCTTGGATGCGATTCATGCTTGCCATCAGGCAGAGTGGAGTCACTTTGGCAGGTTCTTATATTAAAAAAAAAATATCTTTTTAAAAAATATAAACGTGTGTTTCGATTTTATATAATTTTCAATATTACAAAAATAGTTTAAAGTTTAGGTCCTCATATTTTATGGTACTTTAAAATGATTTGTTGGCTAAATTAAAATTTCAATTCAGCATAAAACGTAATTTTGGACATACTACTACAAAGAAAAATGTATTTTTAGTAGATACAAGATGGAAGTCGAATGCAGATTGTACTTCACAAAACTAAAATTGATCAAAATAAGACACTTAATACGATTTATGTCTAACCCGACTCTATTAATCTATTTTCAATCACGCAATTGAAGCAGTTATGATACAAACTGTTGAATAATCAAAAAACGTTCGTTTAAAATTTTCATATATGTTTAATTCAAACCAAATATTAATTTATGAAAATGTGAACGTCATAATTTATATTCTAGTTTCATAAACTTTACGCTTTAGCCGAGACAATTGCTTGTTCATTTTTAAAGCAGAGTATTTGAGGATATGTTCGTCTTTAAATTTTTATTTACCCACTTATGTTCTAAGAATCGGTAAAGTTAGCTAAAAGAATCGACGCAGTAAAAATAAATATATATTCTCACGAAAAGCAGAGTATTTGTAGACTTAAACGTAATTTTTTTCTGCATTATATCGACTATAACGTATACACCTATAGCAATAAATGTCGTTGCAGAAAAAGTATATCAACAATTGCGAAGAAATGAAGTTTCTGTACCAAATTTTTGATTATAAAAGGGACGTTTATTCCAGCTGAAAAGCAAAAAACGAGTGACGGTCTAATCAAATTTCACAAAACAAATATGTGCAAATTTTACTCTAAAATTGCAGATACGATAAATAAGTCTTTTATAACATTCTTTGCTATTTTATATTAGTTAGCGTTGAAAGATAAAAGTTCTGAATTGCAACGTTTTGAATTACTTATTAATAGGAATATTTAATTTCCCAGCGCACGTGGATTAGCACTCGCGTCCGGTGAAAGCTCTTAGTCTGAATATTTTTATCTTGTATCTTAAAGAACCAATATAAACTCATAATTCATATCATATTTACCAGAAAATAGTTTAAAGCTCCGTTTATTAGTTTGTACAGTCTATGGCTTTCAGAAAAAACAAAAATGTATTGAAGATTTTCTTTTATAATACGTCGTAAACCTGTTCTCGTTGACATTACGGGTCGTAATGACTTAAAGCTCTGTGACATCTTCTCTATTTTACGCGTTATATACATGAAAACACAGCAGACAACGAAGTAGTTAATCACACTTCCCTCGTCACATCTGTCCCCTTGTGAAAGGATTCACTATTTACTTGAATGTGTTACAGCGAGAACTAAATAGGTATTTTGAAATACGTGCTAATTAGTCAAACGTCGCTAACATATTGTCAACATATAGTTTACAAGATGGATGACAATATGATAACATAGTCAGTCTAATCCGCATTCCTGGCACCAATATTGGGACCAATGCTTCATGTTGATCCACACCTTCAACTAGTGCCGTTCTGATCAATAGGGTTACCAACGTGTCGAGTTGAGGTTAATTATATGTAAATATACGAATATACACATTACATACGTGTAACGGTGTAATCTTGACTGTAATTTCTTTTTACTAACTTGAAAATCCATTTATTTCTATATGAGAATTAGTTCTATTAATTAATTTCCCACATGTCTTCAAAGTTTTAGAGTTATAATTAAAATGTAAAATATTAAACATAACACATATGCGATTTGTTATCTTGCACGGTTCCTGTTGACTGTAAGCAAAGTACTTTAATATATTTCCGAGCTTACCCTAATCAAAAACAGGCCTATTTGGCTCACATAGCTAACCACCTGTCTAATTTGCTGTGCATGAGGTCTCGGGTTTGATTCCCGGGTCAGATTAAATATTTGTATAATCTGTAAATATTTGTTTTGTAGTTTGGGTGTTTTCTATGCAAAATAAAAAATACATACGTATTTACAAAAAAAGTTAATATATGTATTCTATTAGTTTGAAACTAGGCAGTGTTGTATGTTTGATGTGCGATTTGTTATTATTTATTGAAGTGAAACTTCTTTATCAGGGTTGGAAAAAAATTTAGTGTAACATTTTTTCGTTACGCGTCACATTTCTCCGTTACGCGCGATCTTTTTCTTATCCCTACCACGCGTGATTCGAAGTATACTTTCTCCAGCGGAGTAGAGATTGGTAAATGTCTCCAATGTATTATGCGGTCCGTTTTGAGTAGTTACATTTTTGAAATCCAGGTGGCGATTGCATCGACTTCAGACGGGTTTAAATTATTTTTTTGAAAAATAACGTCATAAAGAAGTTTCACTTCTTACGAGTGTACGCTAGTACACGCACACATTTTTGTAATAAGTATGTGTAGTCTAATATTGCGTTACGCTTAATATTTTTAAGAATTTAATCAAAGGTCTACTCTGATTGAAATGAAAAATTCAGACAAAGTTGACAAACAGATCAACCTAATCCTAATACTATAGGAAAAAACTAGGAAGGACAGTTTATATTCGGTTTTCTCTCGAACTTTCTAGAAGGACACTATTCATTAAAAGCTAATTTATAAAGGAACAAGGTGTATCTGGCGACTCACTATGTTCAGTAAGGTTCGAAATGATCGTACATTAATCTCATTGTGCTACGTCATCAGCTTCTAATCAATCCAGTTCAGGTACCTGATTTCTAAAGCAACGAGTCGAAAAATTCAACTCGGCTTTTGGAATTACGAATCATCATGATCTGATCTATGAATTATTGAATAAAAATCCTGTTATCCGTTTAAGGAGATGTTCCATTTCATTACTTGCACATATATTTTTAAAACCCCTCGTTACTGCTGTATTGGTTTGAGAATAAGGATAAATGTAAATTGATGTAACTGCCACTGTGATTCTGTGACTGATCTTAGGTAGCATTTTTTTATTTATTGATTGCCATCGATGCAGACTTTGAGCTACAAAATAATGAACAATTGGAATACGTTCACATTTATGACAAATATTACGAAAGCGTATCTTATAAACAACTGTTGCTATGTATTCCATTCATAAATAAAATAATGTAGCCAGTGTAATCTTCCTAATTTTGTTTAATTATTTTATAAATCTGTTGCATTTCTAAATTGCTGTAGTTCGGAAAAGAAGTTATAAAATTGCACTTTTAAAAGTGCACCAGCTGATCGACGGATGAGGCAAACAAAACATCCCGATTAACGACAATAGGCTCGCCACCTATTACTATTATTATTATATTATATTATTATTGTGGGACCAAAACAGTGCCGAAAAGTGGACGTTTAACATGCCTCTGTCTACTGTCCTGGGGAAATAGCCGTTATATTTGTATATAAAAAAAAAGACATTGATAGTATTTTGTTCATTATAAACGTAGACCTAGCCTATTTTGAATTATTATACTTTGAGTAAGAACTTCTTCCTGTCAATGCGGTTAAATTGTTTTAACTAGCAACATTAATACTTCTTTAAGTATATTTACAAGAAGTACCAAGGGATGGAGTACGTATATAAGGTACCTATGTTTACTGATTAACTTTGCACAGCTTATTTTCAATAACAAGTTTATTAACGGAAATTCTTATCATAACAAAAAAGACGTGATAACTTTATTAAAAGAAGGTTTAACAAAATAATGTTAAAACTAAAATATACCTACTTCCTAAATATGAAAATCAACTTTATAGAGATGAAAATTATAAAACAGGTCTTATAAATTTATTAAAGAAGTTTATATTTAAGTGTTTTTTTTTGTTTTAAGTGTTTTACTTAACCGTTAAATATTTTTACCATAACAAATGTTTTGTTTTATATCTTTAGCTAGCCAATTTTAGTTTAGCTTTAATGATCTTATAGTCAATTGAGCCCAATAAATATAACCAACGCAATCAAAGCACAATACTTCATAAGTTTGTGGATATTAATTATAATTTTTATTATCAATAGCAATACAATTACGCAATCGTGTTAAGCATTATCGGAACTATTCAAACAAGAAGTATAGGCAAATAGCTTTCCAGAAAGCTTACGATAAGTGTAATTAAGATATGTATTTATAGACTCACTTATCTCTTCGTTTATTGGTACAGTTGTTGTGCAGAACTTTTTGAGTTTTCACAAACCAACTTAACTTTCCCACCAAAAACTTAGGGCTCCAAAACAAACTTACTTGCAAGTGGTGCACCTGCTGATCGATGGACGAGACTCTGGTAAACAAAACATCACGATTAGCGGCAATAGGATCGCCATCTACTACATGAAATCAATACACTGGCAAAAACCGGGCGTTTAATATGCTTCTGCCTATCTTTTCGGGGAAACAGGTGTAATTTTATGCATGTTTATATGTATTTGTAAAATACAAATGTAATTGTAAATAACTTTAAATAAAGAATACAAACGGTAACATTTTTCGTTCTTTTGAAAATCTCATATTTTATTACTAACTACTTTTTTGAATATTTTTAATTATTTAAATATTATTAAAACAATTATTGTTCATATTCAGTTTCATGAAAAGACTTAAGTATATTGTAGAAGCAAGTATACGATTTAACACTCCATACCCACTTGTATAAGAAATGGAGTGGAATAATGGAACCTCATTTATCAGATGTCTAATGAAACGTATACAAGAAAATATGTGTAAGAACGTTATTTTATACTTTAAAGAGAATATTTAGAGATTTATTGAGAGACTGCGAAATTACTCTGAGTTGAATGTTTTAATGTACGAAGAAGATTTATTTCTTGGCTTATGTATAGCTTTTAAACTTTCTGAATTATATGGCAACAACAACATTAGAACATAAAATCACGTCTGTTTTCCCGAAAGGATAGGCAGAGGCATATTAAACACCCACTTTTCGCTAGTGTTTTGGTCCCACGTTATAGGTGACGAACCTAGTATCGCTAATCAGAATGTTTTGTACGCTGATTGACGGATGAACTGTCGATTAGCAGATGCACCACTTGCAGATGAGCTTGTCTTGGGGCTCTAAGCTCTTAGTGAGAACCCTATGTACCCACTTTACTTTTAAATACAATAATTATATACCTATTTAAAATGAACTGTTAAGACGCAAATTGAAACCCAATAATAACAAAATACCTTTCAAGGCCTCTTTTATTCACTTATTAATAATTTAACTTTCTAAATAGCTTCTAAAAACTCTTTTTTAAAGCGCGTATCTGTCACGGTCAGCTGCATCAGAATACTTCAAACTTTCTTAATTATGGATTTGTTGATCACAAATTAGACTACTGATAATTTTTTTATAATCTTTATAAGGTTTAATTAAGCTGGACAAAATTCTACATATGTAATTTGGATCAGAATAGTTTTAAATTCAGTACAACTTGAGATCATGACTTAAAATCAAAATCCAAACTTGTAATTTTATTAAAATGAGTAAAGAGTCGAATATCTGACTGATTGTGGATGTTATTATGGTATTGAAGCAATGTTTTTGACACAATATACGCATCTATTTAAGAATTGAAAAAGATTACGGAATTGTATTGGATTTATGATGTCACAGATAGCTATATAGATACATAAGAAAACTATTGGAACTCAAGTCTTTAAGGGCAACAACAAATTGAACAAACATAATATGGTATGTGTTGAACGTGTTACATTAACGTCTGTTATTTTCGATCAAGAAAGATCGCTACAGATGACTTAATCTTCTGATATCGTCTTACACTTATACACCTTTCGGTTCACCTCGAATCATTGGGGTAATGAAGTCTTAATAAAGCCAATAGTTATTTCAAGTCATCTAAGCTTTGAGATCATTTGATTAAAGAATCGATAGGACTCGTTAAGAGTTATTGAATAAATTGCTGTAGGGTGATTAATCGAGTATTAATTACGATATCGTTTAGCGCCACCTTGTTCATTATAAAGCATAAAAGGTTTTTAATTTTTATTTAGTAACTGTTAACTATAAATCAAAAGTAATTGTCGCATCGTTTGTCGCTGTTGTTATTAGCATACAAAATTAAAAAGTAGCATTGAGTTCTTTTTTTTAAATTTGATGACTAATAATTCAGCTAAGCTAAATTCTTGTGTTAGAAGTGAATTTTCGATGGTAATTTTCGATCCTGATACCACATGATCTTGAGTCTTAGATGTTATGGTAATGCCGCAATAATTTTATTTTCACTGCACATAAGGTTAATTTAATTTAATTTTGTTTATTTTATTTTCTGTTTTATTTAATTTTAGTTAATTTTATTTTCCATGGGTGTCGTAAGAGGTGACTAAGAGAACAAACTATTCAAGAAAATATCACTACGAAGAGAATTCCAACCCATCTTGCCAGCGTGGTATAGTAGGCCAGAACCTCTATGAGGTCTATGTTTAACAGTGGACGTTAAAAGGCTGTTGATAATAAGGTAATGTCAAAATTTGTTATAAATAATTATAAGAAAGAAAAGTATATCACTAAATGTAAAAATTAATTTACGAGGAAAAAAGTATATAACATTTCATATCAGACTTTTTGTCTGATTAATACTGAAGTAACATCGTATTTCCTTCAAAAATACAAAACTCAACTGCTGACAGTACTGAAGCCGGAGCGGATGACATATCTTTATAAATTTTTGATCCATCTTTTGGGAATTTTATGATGTTTTCTCTTTTATGCGTTCATATTCGTGTGTCATATTAATTATCATGAGAGAAAATCACGTTTTCAACGTTATTTTGTGACTATCATTGTAAACAATATAACTCATCTGTCAAATATTTGAATAAGCGTGCACTGTTGTTCTATGAGAAACTGTTATTATTTAGGCTTGAGAAGCCTTTCAGTGTTTACTATGACGTTAATCTTGTGTCATTTTTTGATCTAGAAGTAAGCTGATAAGATAATTCAATGTACTCTCTGAAAAAAAAAGCTTAATACAGAACGTTAAAGTAACGACTACAGTCATTATGCCTCTATTTGTCCCCAGAGCACAGAATCGAACTAAATCAGCGATTCGCAAGTTTGTCTCTGGGGGCACAAATAATCTGATTGTTCGGTTACTATAAATCTATATTAATGCATTTTCGGTAATTAAAGGGCCAATAGAAATAATAATCTATAGACAACATTACATATTTAGTTGTAAATACCGTTTTATATCCTCGAAATAATAACGAGACTTCGAGCTCGCATTTAAAGATTTGATCTTCAGAATTAGGTTTCTAAAAGACAAATCGTATTTAAACCTTTTTAATTTGATAGTTAATCGTTTCAAGTGAATCAATGTTAGAACGCATAATTTATATACACTCACAACATATACCTAAAATAAGGTTATTTAGAAAAAAACTCTAATTATAATGGTGCCATTACTAAGGGACCAAACCTTCCTCTTAAGGAGAAGCCTATGTCCAGTAGCGAACTGTTAAATGCTCTTGATCATGATGATGTTGAAACGTGCCAATTAAGGACAACAAAGAAACAAAGGTATGTTTTTTTTCTGTTTAACTGTTTCATGGTCATACAGACATAAGCTTAAGAACTTAAAAACACGAAGTAAAGAAATATTCTCTCTTTTGAGATTACGTGGAACTAAAATTACTCTATTTAAAGAGCTCTAGTTACAAAGCTTAAAAAGAGAAGGAAGATTTGAAAACAGAAAGGCAATTCATTAAGTTGGGTTTATTAAAAAAATCAATAAATACAAACCGACTAGAATGGACAAAAAAATACACGTATTGTTTTAATAATCTCTTTTGATAATGCTATGATTAAATTGTTAACCAATATTTAGAATTGTTAACCAATAAATCTATTCTAAGATTATCGATAAGGAACTTTACTACTAAGAAGATATTTCAAAAATGGTTTCTTCAAAGAAAGTAACGTTTTTATATAGTCATTTATACAGTCAATTAAGTAAACCTAAATCACTGCAAAAAGCAGACTAAATTATACAAGCCATGTACCAACCCGTCTGGCCAGAGCCATATAGTTAGAAGTTAATGTAAAACTTCATGATGCTTAAATATTAAAAAAAAACAGACAGAAAAATTTGTTTAAGAACAGCTTGTCGTACCTGTATAATCAGTAATGAACCAGTCAGTATTTATCTTACGTGCTATATTTAGACTAAATGTTATATATTTCATAGATATACTTTTGACCACGTAAATACTAAGCGACGTGTATATTTGAATAATTTATTAATTCAATCCTCACGAATATGGCTAGTCTTCACACTGCTAAAGGGAATTTTCATTACTAGAAGTTCAAAGTGTGGCAACATTTTATTCGGCTTTAAATAAAATTATGTAGGCATATCAACGTGACAGTTAATCCCAGAAAGGGTGGCTAACACCTTTTGGTGGTTCCCACGCAGTTTAATAATGTCCACAGTCCACTGTGTATTTATGGAGTAGAATAATTATATTATTTTTTAAGTGACGCAAGTATTTTTATGTTAAATATTATTATGTTATTTTTGAAAACGAATATTAGTTCGGAGCGTAGACCAGGAAATTATCTTACGTTACTTGTAAAAGGTTTAAGTTTTGATTTGTCTTGTTTGTACTGTTATAAAATAAAACTAAATAGCTTTTCATTTTACTGTTTGTATTAAACGCTAATCTCTAAAACGTTTCAAATGTCCAAAAAAAGCCTTCAGTAAGAAACATATATCCTATAGAACATCTTGCTTCAATCTTTAGGTCAGCTTATCAACAATCTCGTTATTAATTAATTTCATGAAATTAAAGGAAAAACGTGATACAACGCCTGTGTCGCAGTTGTTATTAAATTATTTGTTATTTAATTGTATAAGTGCGTACATCATACGCCGGATTACCAACTTTCATCATCATCAACAGCTTTTAATACTCCACTACTGAACATAGACCACTTCTCATCTATTCGATATGTATTTAAACATCGCTAAGATGGGAGATAGACATATTTATTGTAACGTAACATAAGAAATGACTATCTGCATCACTCTCATTCTCAAGAATTTGGCACAACATGTTACTTAATAATCGCACTACACGCAAGTGAAATTATGAAATACTATTTATGTACCCTTTGAGTACAAATTATTTATTAGCAAACGTAAATTATTATTACATAAATTTAAACGATGTTATTGAACGTAAAGGTGTATCCACACTATACTGAATTTTTGTGGACCAACGATTCTAGGATTAAAAACCGTTAAGCAACGTCTGCAATATTTTTTTTGCAATATTTATTGCTATTATACGTTGGCGTGTTAATTTTTAAAGCAGTTAACGTTAAGCATCAAAAATCGAAAAAAAAATATTACACAATGGTACCTTGATTCAACAACATTAAATAAAATTTACCAATAGAAGTTCATGAAAAAAAAAGCCATTGCTAAAAGTTCGCCTTTGTTATATTTAATTAAATTATTTATTTTCTTAAAGAATACTTCGGCACTAGGAATACTCATGAGTCACAAAAGACTACAAATATGTATGAAACGGACACGAAAACAAAAAGTCTCAATAATAATTTGTTTATCACACAAGGTGTTGTCCTATGTGGGGTTTAAATCCACTACACTCAGAGCAGTAAGTTTAGAACACTTAAGGAAAAAACGGTGATCGCTTAAACAACTACGCCATCCATGCAGTCCATTATTTATAATCAATAACCTTTAACAGTCTACTGCTAGGTATCGGGTATGTTTTAAGTTTTCCTTCTCTTTGTAGTGCTATTGTCCTGCATTTGTTCCCTTTGTCGGCCCTTATGACACCCTCGGGATGGATGGGGATGGTGACACTGTATTCTTAACCCATCACCACACGGAGTAGTTCCACTTATGTTATTGTACATAAAGTATGGTAACAAAAAATATTTGATAAATAATAACATATGACACATTTAACTTGGTTATTTTGCTGAATAATATTAAAAATGAATAAATTAATTATAATTATTGATGTTATTTCATTATTGTTAGTAGATTATCCATAAACAGTAACTATAGTGTGAATGCACCTTAGGAATGGTAATATTAATATATTAATGACGTAAATAGCTCGCTACGAAATTGTACGTCTACAATTATTATTCCTACGAAAATATTGTCGTAGTCATTCACCACAGACTTTCTAAGAGCAGTTTAGTATTTTGTACTAATGCATCTTTATTACTGTAAGTCATGACAATTAAATATATTGTAAACGATTAAGGTTTAATGTAGACTACTGTTAGTGTCAATGTAAACGATCTTTGTTTTTGTAAGTAAATCTTTCTAAGATATTTTTACAAGTCGGACTTGACAGCTAGAAGGCACCGACATTTCCTAAGACTCAGTCTGGGATGAAATGTTGAAAGAAACCACAGAGGTATCTTTTTTTAGGTCTGCGAATTTAGATTCTATAAAAACTGTATTAGAGGATTTGGGTTGGCCTTTTGAAGAAAGGACTATAGTTTTGAATCAGCCTGTACATGCAGACAGCATAGGGGCCCCAACCATTGTTACCTAACCGGTATTAGTCAAGAGTAACGACCCGAAGTGTGATATTACCTCCAGCAGGGCATTTGGGTAGGCCGTGGAAACACTCAAAATCACCAGAAAAATATTCAATATGAACCAATACTACAAGCGTAGACTACTCACATTTACATACATAAAAAAATGACTATGCAATTTAACTGCCATAGAAGACAATATACATATTAAAAAACTGAAGAGATAAAATACAACAATAAATTAAAGTCCGTTACTTTCATAAACACGAACGTAAATGCAGGAGTGTGCAGCATCAATTCTAACAAGATTTGTCATTGAAATAATTTAAAACTGTGTTGTAATCTCAATTAAAATTGTTAATACCTAATTCTTGAAATTTGCTCGTAATTTTTTTGTAACTAGAACTATTTTCGATATCATGATGTGGAATTTTTGAAGTGAAACTTCTTTATCGGGGTTGGAAAAAAATTTAGTGTAACATTTTTTCGTTACGCGTCACATGTTTTCGTTACGCGCCATCTTTTTCTTATCCCTACCACGCGTGATTCGAAGTATACTTTCTCCAGCGGAGTAGGGATTGGTAAATGTCTCCAATGTATTTTGTGGCCCGTTTTGAGTAGTTACATTTTTGAAATCCAGGTGGCGAGTGCATCGACTTCGGACGGGTTTAAATTATTTTTTTGAAAAATAACGTCATAAAGAAGTTTCACTTCTTACGAGTGTACCCTAGTACACGCACACATTTTTTTTTTTTTACTTTTTGTAATTTAGTCGTTGGCAACATGATCTTCTTTTTATTTTAATTACAACAAATAAATAAAATCTACTAAAAAAAGTTCTGTGTTTAAATGCCTGTCAAGATATCATTAAAAATATTCTTAAGTATTTTCTTTCCTACAGTACGTTAGTAAAACGAATTAATTGTATAATAAATATCTCGTTAATGAGTAAATATTAAATTCACACGACAAACTTGCCAATAATTAATTACACATTTCCAACGCGTTTGCACAAACTCAGAACCGTTTGTAATAAAATATCAAAGGATTACAAATTCCTGCTTAGACAAGAGGTGGAAATCCTCTTTACATGAACAGGTCGTTATCGGTGCTGCCATTATTTCTAACAAATTATAATTATTAATTTCAGGCAAACACTAAATATATTTTTCAGTTTTAACCTATTTAAATTTATCCTTTTGGATGGGTTGTATACAATATTTTATTGTTATAAACTTTTTCATGTTGTGGTTGAGAATTGTAAACTTGGAAAGCACTAATTACATCGAATACTCATCTTAGTTCTCTGTCTGTCCTCTAATTTGATGTCTAAATCAAAGGATTTCATAAATCTCTAAAAGCAGTACGTAGAAATGAAATCTGTGTAAGGTTTTGTAAATTATAAGATATTTTATTGTACGATCACATTTAGAGTTTCAAATACAAACGTTTTACAAACATATTTTCTATGGTCCCTGGTTTGTTACGTATCGGGCCATCGCTGCCACTGACAGGATTTCCTCTTTAAACTTTAAAACGAAAACGGTTACGGACCTTGCGAATGAACTGTTCTGCTACGTGTGCTAAAAATGTGAATTGACTAAATCGTTTCAACAGACTAGTACTTTAAGAAAAGAACAAATGCCAGTATCAGGTCTAAATAACTGCTTGAAATTAGTGAATTTAAAAAGTAAATGTGAAAAAGCACTTACGAAGTGCAGTCTCTTGCTAGTTCTCATACAGTTTATGGTTCTGTTGCTTATTACTGTATTAAACAAGCATTATTGTCTTCTTAAAATTTCACTTCTTAGTATTACGTAATCACAAGGCTTATAGAGGTAACAATATAGTGGGAACGCACGCTATACATTCCTTTTTCAAAATTTTATTGTATAACTTTACCCATTTCATTATGTGAAACTCTAAGTAGACTATAAATACGATGAGCTGTAGTTGTAAGCGAACTACAAATGAACACTGAAGTCTTAATATAAGTTTTAATTATCACAAGTTAAAAGTAATATTAATTATAATGCTGTAATAACGAACCTTATTGGGCTTTTGAAGTGATAGCTCAGCATTGTTTGAATAGTACGAGTATTGGATCGCATTTGATTAGTTTGTATCTCTGTAACTAATTTTAAATCGAGTTTGAAATAATAATTCGAAATTGTTATTGTCGACAGGTCTGTTTGAAGTTAAATGTATTGTAGAATCCGTGATGTTATTAGTAGGGTGATTGAATACTATTCCAACAATGTACGACTTGCAGTTAAATGTAGTTCGGAAGGTATACTTAAAAGTGATTAGACTTAAAAAGTAACATAATTTTCAGAGTATTTAACCTAATCTTGAAACACGTGATATAATTGGACCTTTCATATGATTAACAATAATGGCAGTGTCTAAACGCTATATTATCATAAAATCTTAGAATAATACGATCAAATTATTACATTTTTAGTGTGCATGGGTCACTCATAATAAATATAAAATTTAATACATAAGCTAGACGCTAATGTGTTAAACTAAACATCAAACGCTAAATTCTTAACGTAACAAAAAAAAACGTAAATAACATTGCGGTGATTCACCAGCAATAATTAATTAAACATTAAATGGTTATAAAAGAATATGCATTAGCGATAGCAAAATTTCACCTCGTCGGTAAAGAGCTCGAAACGTTCGTATTCAAAGGCACTCGGCGTGTTATTAAACATATTTTTCAAGTCATACTGGCACCTATTTTAAAGATAAGAAATAATATATTACAGCAATATTTCCCTTTTGTAAACAACATAATACTCTGGATGCTGCCACAAAATCCTATTCATGTTTCAAGAAGAATTTACCACTGTCTTGAGCTGAAACATTTGGTTTTGGATTTCGAAACATGCCCCAAAGTTATTAGTTTGAAGACCTTATCAGTCATACTTTGAGATTTTTTTAAGGTAGCAGAGAAACAATTTATTAGTATGTTTTTAAACAAACACTAGCATCTTCAGTAGTCGAAATGACCATTTTTATTTATAAGTAAAAATAATTTATAAAGTTAGACTCGATTTTCCGTAATATGGTAACTAAAACTGATATTATCTTCTGAAGAAAATTACCTACTACTAAAACTAAACCTCTTGTAGTTCATTTTTAGTATGATGATTATTGCAACGGTGTTTCTTAGCTATGACACATTTGTTTCAAAGATCCGTAGATTGGTAAATGATAATGTTGGATACATTTATATTTAATCTCATGTCGGTGCATTACAGAATAGAACACCATAAGTGTAACACAGACAATATTGGGCTTGTTAGGGTAATGTTACCCTTCATGGCAATAATATTACATATAAATAATCAAAAGTAAACCCTACACTCGGTTAAGACCATAGCTAACCCAAAATAATAGAGACAAGCCTATATTTTATATTAACGTTCATCGAACAAGTTCATAAAATCATTTCGTATGTAAATCTTTAAAAATAGTTATGTAAATCAACATTCGCAAATACTTTATATTTATGTCCTTTTGTTTTACAAAAAGACACATTATATTTATACCTAACGTTGTTTCAATACAATCTATATAACGTAAGATATTTTAAGCTTAATTCAGATCGAGGTGAGAGCAATTGGCGGTATAGTAGCTGACAGTTTCGTCGTCATACTATTGTAAGACAACGTGTAGAATAGTTTGAAAGACCCGGATAAGACGTGACAATGGATACTAAGCGACAATAAGTGTTGTGACGAGTTTTATTGTGTAATTACATTTAATTCACACAAAAACTATCAATAAAACTTAACACTGTTGTCTCAAACTTTTTAACTAGCGTTTTTAAAAAAATAAAGTATTTCTATGATTGTCATATCTGCTTTCGTAAACAATAAAATTGTTTACGAAAAAATACTTTCACGTAAAATAATGAAAAAAGATTCTTAAGTCTATAATTTTGTGTTTTTACTTATGAGTTGTAAAGTACTTAAAGTTTTTGACTTTTAATATTTTTTTTCGAATTCCACTAATTGAGATGTGTTATTCAAAACTTACACCTGTTGAATATCATTTTCTTTAAGAAAATATTAATTGCCAGCTAAAAGTAAGTAAATAATTTAAAAGAAAACCAGATATAGACTAATTAGTAACATGTAAAACTTTACACACAAAGAATGTTAAATTTTACTCATACGCTTTCGTCGTGTAATTATTTTCATACACAAATAATACTGGATCAGTAATACGACAGTATTACGAATGTTGACTTTTGTAATTTTTGCTCAAAGTTAACATTAAAGTTAAAATAATAAATTTTATATAAATACGGGCACGAGAAAATGAATATTTTAATTACCGGCTGCAGAGAGAGATATATTTAAAGAGATATAAAGTAGAGTTTTCACAGCAGTGTTGTATTCATACGGTGCACTTGATGCACGTACGGAACGGCTGAATGCCCATGAATGTGATGCACAACAAAAGGTAGAAAAGTATGGGATTTTTAACTGATATAACAAAAAATGTACGCTATGAAGAGTAAGTTACCTATCTACTGCATGTGTTCCACGACCGGTGGTGAGTAGACTTGTTCTTCAACAAAATAACGTTAGAGCATAGTTCCATGAAATGTTACTTAGTATAAATTCTGATTTTTAAATAAAATCAAAGGTAAGTGAACTTAATCCGTTTCTAATTAGAAACATTTAATACAAATAATTCTTCTTTACAATATATGAAATTCCGATATCTAGTTTTTCTATCTTCTTAATTATATAAAAGTTAAGGTTCATATCAGTTTAATTACATAAAAAGAATATTGAATTTTGAGTGGAGATTTTATTTCTAAAGTGTCGCCTCAGCAAAATATCGATTACCAATAAACCATTCCGATTCACATGAATAAATATTTCATTTCGCTTCGATATTCCGAAATTATATTACATCAGAATATTCATTATAGAATTAACTTTGAAATAGCTTTTTAATATCAATTGATTACATTAAATGAGCCGAATAATAGGATCTATTTGGCCAGTTAACGTTTTAGGCTGATGTCTACTAAACTGATTTTATACAGAAAAAATATATATATAAACGCTTTTGGTACTTTATTCAGAAGTACAACCTAACTCTATCGTTGTATTACTTTAAAATGTTACTTTATGTGAATTATTTTTAAAAGAACTGGTCTAATCCGGACAGAATACTGCTTACCATATCTATATTATTTTTTTAGTTTAATATAGGTTTTTTTAAATAGTTTCCAGATTAAAATCTGCCCTTATTGACTGTTATTTTACTGATCCAATATCTAAACAAAAGATTTATAGTACTTAGGTTTACATAATTGATGTAAACATTGGAAAACCGACCCCAAATTCGTGGCAAATCGCCTAATAGTTGTTTCAAACTCAAATATTGTCAGTTGGTTTAGGGTATGGCTAATGGCCAAGTCAGTTGATAATAGGTACAATCTATTGGGGATACAGTTCTATACAACTGAAGTGGAAATACTGATTTTGCCGATTTAAAATTAAATGTTAAAAAACTTTTTAAAAACGATCTTTTATTTAAGCACGCTAAAATAACAAAAGAAACTTTTACCATCAATTTAAGTATAATGTCATTACACAATTTATATAACACAAAAGCTTGTCGTGAGATTTAATTACTCATATTTACTTAGATTGAAAATTTTAAAAATTAAAATGAGTCAGATCTAATTATTTAATTTTGCTTGTTTATCTATGCTACTAAATTTCATCTCATCTCATCTTTTATATCGTATAAATTGTGCAATGATATTATAAATTGATAGTAAAAGTTTTCAAGGTGAAGTTTATTTTATTCTTTTGAGCGCGTTTAAAGCTTGTTTTTAAAAAAGTTTACTTTATTTTAACTGACTTTTTACTATATAACTATCGCGGGACAGGTTTCTCAGACTGTTCATCATGAAATTTACATTTATATTAATTATATACATATATGGGTTATATAGTATCGTTTCTGTTGAACGAATTGCCTTCGAATTCAATAAAACATAATATTAAAATACAACGTCTAAATTATATTAGTAAAAAAGCCTATTATAGCCATAACAACTTCTTCAAAATATAGAGCATGCTAGAACTCGAACTAGTCCAAAACCCTGCTGAATAACTATGTGGAATCATAACTATGTTTCAGCAGGATCGGAAGGAAAGTGCATTATTAGAGAATTTACATGATGCGGCAACAATGTGGGACTTGAGCTTCAGAGGTCTTTGCACTTAAGTTTTCAACTTTAGTCGAGATTTTCCGAATTCCATTTCGAAAATTTTGAATTATGCACGTTAAATATTGTTAGGGGATTATATCTTTCGGCAATGAAATTCACAAGCTGTGTTATTTTCTAATTCACAATAACGAAAGTAACTAAGACAAAGATGGCTCATATGTCTCTGAACTAATACTGTAAAATCAATTAATACTACCTTTACTCTACGAGTATATATTCATTTGCAGTATAAGATTACTTTCTTAGGACCACAAAATGATGAATGAAATGTTAACGATTCTGGCATTTAAATTTTATTTGTACATATATTTAGTGCAAATACGAAAAAGATAAATTTCTAAGCACATGCGTAAATCTAATCTCGAAAATTTATTCCGAGTCAGGGAAATAAAGAACGAGTAAGCCATTATCCATTATCCACAATAGAAGGAGGTTTTGTTACCAGTCTTGATAAATTACGCGTAATATATTTCTACTTCAACACCCACAAATGTGTAAGCAATAGCCGTAATCTTTAAGAGCACTTACGTCATGAATGTACTAGTTTTTACCTGTAGCTTTGCTCGTAATTTTTCTATTTTTAAAAAACTTTACTCTTTTGTAGAAAGGCAATTAATATTTTTTCTTTAAGGAGTGAAAGAAAGTATAGGATTTGGTAAAAAGTTGTTATTTTCGGAATTATTTATTAAATCATAGAAAACTAAAAATATTAAAGTTATAAAACTTATTTGTACATAGGGCTCAACTAATTAATTATAATTTAGTGGTTAGAGGGTTACGGTATTCTGAAACTGCTGAAATTTGTTGTATTTGTTGTGTGTTAAAAGTATTCCAAAAGAATTTATATGTTAAAATCTTGACAATTCGTACCTCGTAGAATTTCAGGAGTATTTAAGACATCATTTATAAGTACCTCTTTTATTTGTTTTGATTACTTACCGTTAGGCTGATGATAACAATCGAATCAAAATTTGTCTGTGAAATTTTTTTACTCTGACTTTTTCTCAAATTAAATATGATAAGATTATTTTTAATTTACATTATCGTTACAATAAATAACTACACAATATATTTAATTTAAATCTTATATATAATAATTCAATCGCTATGTTTATAAATACGGTTAGAACGGTTAAAGCATCGTTTTTCACCGATTGAACTCAAATTTTGAAACGATAGACAAGCGTTTGATGATGGGTTATGAATACAAAGTGTCACCACCCTTATTCATCCTATGGGTGTCGTAGGAGGCGATTAAGGAAACCAATTCTGTAGGATAACAACACCGTGCAGAGAAGGCCCGTCTGGCCAGCGTGGTGTAGTAGCCTAATATCTAGAAAGGCTGCTGATGTAATATTCGTACAAACCACTTCAAAAATTATATTTGTCAATTTTTCGTGTCGTTTTCATTTTCCAAATTTTGCAACAGCATATCGTAACAAAGTACAGCTAGTGTATAATAAATAGAAATGATTTATTGCAAATTAATTAAAAAAAGTCAATATAGAGCTAACCAAATTATAAGTTGTGAAAGGTCACAAATTTAATACAAATGATATTAACCATGTAATTGTAGCTACTGTACAGATTACCCACGGAGTCCATTAAGCTCAACTATCACGTACACTCACAATAACGCCTTCATATGCGAAACTAGACACGTCCTCTAACACAAACATTGTTGTATTATTAACAATCTTGCAATGCAATTAGTCCCACTGTATTGCTAAATAACCCACTATGCATCAGTGTTTTATATGCAGCTTATAAAACGTAATGTTCTGACACTTCACAACTCTGTGTCAGTATTCTAGTTACTACTAAATGTTGCTAATAGAGAATAAAAAAGTAATAAAACTAAGCCGCATGTCATTAAAGTTGTCTAACTGCACGACATTAAAGTTATTTTATCATGTCATCATCAAAATCTTGCTGGGATTTTGCCAATTACATTTAAAGTGATACATATAAATAAATAATATATGTATCTATATATATGTTATGCTTTAATAATCAATATATTACATATCTTTAAGACCTAATGCTAAATTGCATTTCTCCGTTGCTTATTACATTATGCTATATGAGTATTATAATTACTTGAATATAGTTTGTGGGCACATGAAGTTACGATTGTTCGAATGCAAATATTCAAGCCTTTAATTTTAAAGTTATATTGGATTATTATCCACAAAACATCCTTACTAAAGTGGAAAATACGTGTAAAGTAATTTGTTTAGTGCAGTAGGGAATGTATTATTTAGATTGGGATAAGTCAGTTAACACTCCTTACTCGATAATTTATATGTAGTCTATAACTGCTAATAGTTTTAAAAATAGCTACGTTCTAAATTATTTGAGAGCAATTTAATATGAATATTTGCCTTCGAAAGTCATTTCACTTAAGAGTATACGAAAGATTTTACTTAACATCTGCATTGTCCTGAGGGAAATGGAACTTTGTCTTGAGTCTGTGTCTATACGGTTGGTATGCATAGCAATTTTTGTCTAGCTTTTTATAGTTATTAAATCCGAAAAATACAATTTTGCATTGACACATGTTATATCGTTCTACAGTATATGGCACAACTCCTCATGGAATACCTTCTTTTTATTATTCATATTCATATGGTATACCAACAGCTACATGTCACACACTCTAAAATAGTATTGGAAAAATATCTGGTATGAATGTCTATTACAGGTACACACAAAATTCACCATAAAAGACATCACCTAACAACACAATGTGACGAGCGAAAACTCTCTTAAACAGTCATCGCCGAGAAGTACAACAACTTCATAAGTTACTTTTTATTGTTATTGTTAAAAATTTGGTTTTTATGAACCCTAAAAATCACAATATGTTATATTTTAATTGATAATAATTATTCGATTAGATGATGTTTATGTATAGATTTTTATCGAAACGTTGTAAACTTTTCCTTCAAAAGTTCTTGGACACAACAAGTTTTATAGAGCAAAGTCAATTTCACTGTTTAAAAGTCGCACCGAAGACGCCTTCGTAGCCAGGTTTGTGAACATTAATTTATATATACAATCTAACTTTGTAATATTCAATAGATAATTATTTGTTATACTTTCTTGCCGTCTGCAATCATTGCCGAGTTTGAAGTTTCAACTAGCCATTCGGGCTTTCAGGCGACATGCTACATATGTAAGTTTACGAACACAAAAAGTAAAGTACATTGTAATATTCGCTCAAATTGTAGTTCCTCATTCAGGAAACATCTAATGGAGTATATTACAGTGAAAATAAAACATTTTGCAACACCAAAGGTGACATTTGTGTCTTGCCGATTGTGAAAAAGCTTTCTATACCCTTTTTTGACCTTGAAGTCTCGTTGCAGCTTTTAGGGAAATAATTCCGGGCACACATTTCACTGTGCGTGACCGTTTCAGTTTTAAAGTATGAGTGATTGGATTTTTTTTGTTGCTCGCCGCCTTTCTTCATCATTCGTCGTCGAGAACAATGTTCATTTTTAAAAGAACTTTTCTATAAATTGCCTATTGTCGTCTGGCAAGCCGTAGTTGCCTTTTTGTTACACTACGGTGAAAAATAATATGTTATACTTAACTAAAACTTATATTATTTTATCAATTTGTAAATTAAATTTGACTACCGTATACCCGTCATAAGTAACAAAAATTAAATAATTAATATAAATGTGTACTTACATGTCAACAGTATACATGTATATATACGAACTCTATTTCACGAAGAAATCAGGCAGTTATCATATATAAAAGACGACATGTTCCGAGTTCTTAAAAACAGATATCCTTATTACGGAAAATATGTAAAAAAGGCTTTTGAAGTTATTGCCATGAAAGTCTAGTGGAAATACTCAATTATTAACTTATGATTTGATTAGTGTAAATAATAAGGAGTGTAATACGACAACTCAATTAGCATTCAAATGCGAATGTTCGAGGAGACGGATCAGCTGAACACAATGCATGGTTCCCGTAATCAGATTTCGACCGGACGGTGCGTGTCGGCACTTGCCGTTCATTATATTCTCTCGAGTACTGCCTCAGTACGGCTATGTAAGTTATAACAACATTCATAGATTTAGTATATAGACTAACAATAAATATGGTTTTAATTTATTAAATTTGAAATAAAACCGTTGCAGTTAATAAAGGCAGAAACGAATTTTATAGATAGACTCCTATTAAAAAGCAAACTGTCTTCTAATTGATACATCATTGTTTTATGATCCATTTTAATATTATCAGAGATGTTAATCTTTTCTTTGTATAAATAGTATTACTTATATGGAAGTGTGTATTAAAGCAACATTTTTATAAATGCTACGACGGCTTACCGTTTGGAACATGTACAACCTTTTTATTTTATATAAACTTTCCACCTGTATCCTTTTTATTAGAAATGATACACAATATCTTTGATTTTTTTATAATGATATCTATATATCTCTATTCGAGGTCACACACGTAAGTACTTAAAGCGTAAAAAACATTTTTATTTTACTTTATAAGATATGCGATCGTATTAATATCGTAGGTTATAACTTAACATCGTAAGATTACTCAGTTTTATTTTTGTATGTTTAATAAATATTATCCGTGATAAATAAATAAATAGACGCAGTATAAAAAAAAAGTTATATGTTTCATCAACTCTAGGACGCGCTCAGGTGTTTGGACAATAGTCGGAAGTTTGAATGTTTTATTTTTATATACTTATATTTTTCGGATATCTATCACACAACGCTATCTAGTCCCAACCTGAGTAGAACTTTTACCATGGATACGAGAAAAGTGATATACATAAGTACATAGAAAACAACCAAACACCGAAACAAATTTTTGTACATCATACAAACATTAAGTTCGACATGAGAATCGAACTAGAGACCGCGCAGCAGTCGCACACGCTACCACTGCGCCATCGAGACATTAATATAATAATATAAGTAGATGTAGTGTAAAATAATCAGTATCTAATTAAAATTCACTCAGAGTTTTTAATCCTTATAGTTATGATAAAGTCATGTTTTGGCACGTATGGGCCGCCTAAATCGGAAAGATGCCACGGTCTCACTAACTCTCTGTGTTACAAAACAAAAAAAAATCATGATTTTTTACCGACTGAGTGAGAGTACCAGAACCTCGACCTAACATATAAAGTCTATGCATAACTCTAGAGGGGAGAGAGGGAACTAGTAAAAAGGTGACCCGTCAGCTAGTTTGCCTCCTGAACTATTTATACATTTAATAAAATTTTAAGACATTGATGTCTCTATATTAAAGATATTGAAGAAAAACTGATGTAGATTTATTAAAGTAATAGAACTTGAAACTCAGAAAAAGCTTAACCAATTTAGATGTGATTTTCTCTAATGTTTTATGGTAAACTTCTCTTACCATTTAATATTTGTTTCATTTCAGTTGGTTGGCAAAAAAAAAGTTATATCTGTTTAAAGAATAACTGCGATAACCGGCATGAGTGAGGGCGGAACCATAGGCAAAAGTTAGTAACGAAATAAATCTTAACGAACAAAATGCTTAAACTAACTTGTATAGAGTTTTGGGTTTTAATTATTAATATATAAGGACAAAAACAATTATCTCTATTTACCTGCTAGTATGCATATAAGTATATAATGATGTCTGTCAACGTACGTATAAACATCTTTTGCATATTAAATGTAACGTGGACCTTAAGCTCTGTTGACTTTCTTGGTTTCCATTCTGGCACGATCGTAACATAATATATATTTGTCAGTAATATGTTATGTAATGAAATACTTATTTGTATGTTTGTCAAGTGTGTGTATTTGTTATGAAAGTGAGTTTGTAAAGTCGTTTGTGTGTTTGTTATTTTATTACGCTGTAACAACTGAACGATTGTCGAGTAATAATTTGGATTTATCATATATTTGAGTATGTAAATTTACCCACGTGGAGCTTGATACAAATATATGTCAGAGGCGCCCTAAAAGCACAATATGTATACATAAGAAAAAATCTTATCAACTTCAGTTGTCAAGCTCACCAACCATTAGATCAATAGGTCGAAGTGCTAAACTCTTAAAAGTATCACAGACTTAGTTCAATGGCATTTCTTTGAAATTGCGCATATTAGTAGCCACACATCTAATAATAATAACATATATATATAATTAAGATATAAATATCATACGTAATGCCGTATATATGCTACATATAGACTAATGTGACTCACAAGAACAAATAAGTTTATCAAACTATTCCCGTTACAAGTCTCACAACAAAGGTGCTATTCACAGAGTTATGCTTTTGGAAATAATCTCCTGATAACAAGATTCTCTCTTACACTTATTGCTAAAGATATATTCACGCTTAAATACACGTAAGACACTTTAGAAACATTCCATAATACGTAGTTTCCTTCAATATTCAAATAGGTAATGACTTTCACTTTATATTTTAAATTAAACTTCGTCCCCGCTTAAACTATACCGAACAATATACACTCGTATGTTCACCATTCGAATATTTATTAAAAATGCGTAGTTCTTTTAACGTCTTAATAACATTTTAAAACGAATTGTCGATCCAACAATAATTCTCTATTGCTAAAACTAGTGAAACTTAACGACTTATCTTATTTATTTCTTTCCATGAAATTATCCAATAGGTATTCCTTTGACTTGAGAGTAAACATTAACTGTGACTGGTTACAAAAAGTTTACAAAACCAATAAATAGGTTTTATAAACGTTTATGACAATTGAGCGTAACCAACTTGTCACTGCAATCATGAAGCTTCAGTAATAGTATGGTCCTTATACACTTATCTTCCTAGCCTTTATCATTTCCAAGATTATTTGAGGTCAACTATTAATTCAACCAGTTTCACTTGAATACCAGTTTTTCTACGTAGCTATGGGCATCTAACCTTTTTAACCCTGACGGTGAACTGAATACGAAAATTGAACTAGTTGTCAGTATATTTGAGGGCACTGACTTTCTAATAACGATTGCCATAGATGTTCATGGCAACCGGGATCAACGCTGAACGTGCTCTCCAAGACACAGGTGTGAAACACCACCGAGCTTACATACTCTGGGCTGTTAATAAGAACGTCTTGTAAGAAAAACCCAACAACATTTTTGATCCAACCTAAAAATCGAGTCCGAAACCTGCCGATCGGCTGTCGCATACATTAAACACTAGACTAACGAGACAGTGAATAGAAAAAAATGTACTGTTTTAAATGTGATCCCTGATCGTAGTTTCGATACTAACCAAAAGCCGAAATACTGTAAGTCAAGTAGTATTTTTTCATGGCAGTAGAAGATTACATTAAAAAAAATATCATTTTATATATTTACCAAGTTGCTTCATAAGTATATCATTCACATAATAGAAACGGAACTAATTATATCTAACCGAAATGGACTCATAGAATTAGTTGTATAAGCGTAATAAAGGAATAGGCATTACGAATTTTATTGTTAATATTGACAACGATATTTCTCTAATATAATCTAAGTAAGATTTTATTATCAAACTTAATGGATCACTAGCAAGTATCATTTTATGATAAGTGAAATTTGACGTAAATGTAATTATATCTATTTGTCTATGGAAAAGATTTACGAGAAGCTGTCGTCATTACATTAAGCACGACGATATTATTAAGAAATATGCACGTCACGAAAAAAGTCTGGTTATAATCTAAGGGTTTCATAGAAATAAACCAGGCCTTTTGTGTTACAATATACCTTGTATAATTCAAACCATTTTCTTAAAAATGATTACATATAAAGTAACATCAAAGTGTCATATTTATGAAATAATAAATTCGAAAGCTACGTCGTAAACTAATAAAGCTCATCTGCCTCTATTGACAAGCCACTGATCTCACGCCATCATTTGATTATTAAAAACTATTCGCATTGGTGTGTACACCCGTGAGCTAAACTGGGTCATGTTTATCAATTCCCTTCACATTTTGAGATTGGTATGATGTGCAATATTAAATTACTGCCGGTCGAATTGCATTCACACCTAAAATGTTCAAATTAATTAATTTGTAAATTTAATTTCACAGTCATTCTATTTCATTACGTGTACATCATTAATTTGAGCGGAGACTAACCTGTATAAAATATATGTAGATGTGAACATAAATACATTTATTTCTACTAACATTTGGGTCACGTACACAAGACAATATATACTTACTAACATAGTCTTTTTTTCTTGTTTCAGATTCATTTCTCATTCTGTTCATAGTTCTCTAAAAGAAACATGGTAAGTTTAATAGTTTATTTATTTAAATATTATTTTTCATGCTTTCTCTTTATTCTCTTATGTTAAGAGGAACAGTATTTGTTCGAACTTTTAATTAAATTAAGTACTCTCGAAAAGATGACTTATGTAAATTGTCTAGTTATAATATTGAAGAGACAAATTTAAAAATAAAATTTATTATTATGGGCCTATTGCGGTAGAGGCTTTGGGCAGTTGGGATTCGGAAGCTGAAAGTCTGATTACAGAGATTGGTATCCGAGTTAGGAATAAATGTGGTGACTCCCGCTCTGCCTCATTCTTGGTGCAAAGGTTGTTAGACGCAATTCAGCGAGGCAATGTTACCTACCAGTATTGTAGGCACCTTTGCACCGGAAGCGATTAGACGGGTTATACATAACTTGGCGTAAATTGTTTAATTTAAATTTAAACTCCACCAATATTTACTATATTACTATACCATATATGTATGTCTCGATGCTTCATATTAATTTATCTTTGTTTACCAATATTATTCTTTTGTTACCTTCCTGAATAGAATCTATAACAAAAGCTTATACAACCCATTATATTCTTTTCAAATCTATTACTTACTATGTATTATGTTATGTTTTCTATTCTAATAAGGATTTTTTCTTTTGGCACAACAAAACACCTTTGGAATAACAAAGACGTTTTTTTTGCATCATATATCCCTTTATAAGTAACATTATATTTAAATTGAAAACACATCGATATATGTACATAGGATTTCGGCAATGTCCTATATACACAGGATTTTTTTTAACTAAACTGTCAACTAAGTCTTATTTTCTATTATTTATTCCCTTGGTGGTGAGTTAAGATTATATTTTACTCGATATGTAATTATTCAAAGAAAAAGGTTACCGTAGAATAAGACTTTTAAACTATTGTAACTTAAACGGGGTCTGGGGGCTTGAGGCCATTGTTTCTGCAAAGAATATGGGCCTTAAATAATAAAAAAGTGTGTTTCAATCCATTCGAAATTGTGAATCGGGAAGCATTGATCTCGTTCAACGATGGGAACATATCACATCTACAGCGAAGTTCCGGTGCGTTCGTCGAACGGCGACGTCAATATTTGCTCGTTCTGAACCGACTGTTGTTAGTACACACTTGTTGCGTTCTGTTTCATAGTCGGCTTTATTGTACATAAACGTAACATTGTCTCGGTAAATCAAGTCTATTTCCTTTTCGATCACATTTTCCCAAAGCTATCACATATATTGTGTAAATGATAGAATCCCCAAGCGTCGTATCTCACTCCACTAATTTACATTTCTCGTTTATAAAAAATGTGTATGATATTATTAGAACTGTCAGCTCAGTTCCTGTGTCATATAACAACGGTTAGAATAATGTGCGTGATAAATTTTCACATTTTCACCTTTGCCGTAGTCAAATAAATCACAAAGCAGTATTGTTGAGGACACTAGATAGATATAACTCAACAAAATATAATAAAAAAGGGACGCCGTTTATGTAAGAAAGTGGCCCCAAATTTGGACGTACTGAGTGGCTTATCTCAGGAAATATATATGACAACCCATAAGTTTGCCAGAGATTGTGACTAAGCATAACATTTACGATATTTCATTGACAAGGTTTTATGCCACTGACTGAAAATATACTCGTATGTATGTGTTTAATCTTTTTTTCTGTTTTATTTTTCGGGAAACTGTTGGCATCACAAAATTGGTTGTTATGGTAAAACTACGTCCAACAGTGGCCGTCGGCTGTCAGTTGGCGAAAAATATTTAGAAACATTTTAACAAAATGAAATAAGAGTAGTCGTATCAAGCAACAAAAAAAAAATTATATCTAATTAGATATCACATATAATTTTGTTGTCATAATTATAAAAACAAACGAGAAAATGTAGAATCAATGTAGTGTTTGGATATATTCTCAGTTAAGTAAATTTCAGAAAAGCAACGCTACACCTAATTGACATAAAGCCATGATAGTTCTAACTGGTACACTGAGTAAAAATACTCAATAACATAAAAGCGACTATGAAATTAAAATTTAGTGAACTATTTCAGTTCTATGGGCAATTCTAAAAGTTTCAGGGAGTTAGCTAGCCAAAGTTGCGTCGGTCATTTCAGAACAAGTACAGAGACATAGAGAGTAATCTTCACGGGAGCGTACATTTCTACCGTCATACCATAGCTCTCGACGCTACACGCCAATGACGGAATATAAACGTTCATTGTTCTAAAACTATCGCCACTGCGTGTTTTAGCATTATTTATTACAATTTCCTTACAAAATTATAGTATACTATAAATATTTTAATAATTTTGTAGTAAAATCTACAATCAGTTTTATTACAGTCAGCAATATAAAACGGTAGACAGTTCTTTTAAATAAGTTTCATAAGGCTCGAAATGGTTGTTAATTACAAAACGTCAATGTCATTAGGACAGCTTATGTACTATAACGTGAGTAAGCACATTGACATGCCATAATGACTTGACATTTTATAAGTCAAAAGTGACCTCAATAACACTTTTTTACTCTGATCGGGGATCGAATCATAAATCGTGTGAAATGAGAGCGATAGAATTGACAACACTATCACCATCATTATTTGCTATTTTTCTAATTATATTTATGGTGAGCGCAATGTATAGCATTCAAAGTTGATTTTTGGCTGATTTCTTTTATAGGTGGCCTGCCTAATGCTAATTCATTGAAATTATAGTCATCTCCAGACGAGTCACAGCGTAAAGATTGAGATTGACAGACTGAAAGTGACAAAGAAAAGAAACAAAAAATCAAGTGATATTCAACCCAATTAAGATAGGATGAAAGTCCTGTTAGCAGTAAAGAAACTTTCTCTCTTAACTATTTGTTTATGCTATTTCAAGGTATTCCGATAGCAAATCTGTTCATGAAGAAGAAAAAAAGCAGGTTATACGTTCGGATTTCTTATAACCCAGATTTTCAATAAACCCGCAATATCTTTGGACCCTTCCGAATAAGGTTTCGTTCTAAGCCTACTAGACACTAAAAAGGAATTACCGTTGGATAACAGGTAAAAATAAACTTTACAACAAGAAGTTAGATAAAGGGTAAATTATTATGAAATTGTTCGGATGCATTGCTTTGTAGATTGAAATATTTAACCTGGGAGTAACCAAACGGTTCTTTTGTTAATTTCATTTCTACTGTTTATTTTATATCTTTTGATTACCCAGTAGATCTGTTTTAATCAAAGCACTCTTCCTAAATTACTCGTTTCAAACATTTTTATTAAAAATCAAATTACCTTTCTACTAGAAACGATCTGGGACGGGTTAAAAAGTAAGTTTGCTTCTTTTTGAATTAAAAATAAATAATATAAAATTAACGGATTGGATTAGTACTCTAGAAGTTATCAGTATTCAATTCTATGCGAAATTAATATTTTTTTGTTTTCTAAGCACCTTAGTTGATTGGTCTAGTCGGAATACTTATTTGAGGACACGTATAAGTAGTTTTCATTTAACGCTTTAATGATTTTTGAGTTTACTCCATCGTAACCAAGTCTTAATTATTATTAGTGTGCACTAGAAATATAGGTAAATATATACTAGTGTAGTTTATTAGTCCAGTTTGTGGTTTGTTCATAGTCTTGCTTAAAATAAACAGTAATTAAATTGGACACTGATGTTCCGAGCGTCTATCGCGCCGAAACAGGTGCTCCAGCCATAAACACAGTAGTTTGTTGAGTTGTTGAGACAGATCCTACGTAAATAACAAGGCTCTTTAGTTAGGGACTGGTCTGAATCGAGACTGAACAGGCCAATGACAAATTATGTGTTACCAAAACAGAGCCCTCTGTTTCATTCTCGTCACGATTGTGGTAAACAGCTACACCGAATGACTTGTACCGTTTCCTAATCTCATTGTAGGGCTTAAAATCTTAAGATCATTTTGGAATTTAAAGTTAAATAGAAGCTGAGGTTTCGTTAAAGTCTTTGTTTTCTTTTAAAAGCATTTATTTAAAGCCGCTGTCATTTGCACACTAAGTAAGGAGCCAACTGACGTACTTATTTTTATATTTCCCTTGTCTTACGTCATCTGCGGTTCCAAGTTCACTATTATATATACTTTTATTTCAAATTATTTTGTAAATCCGATATGGCGTTTATAACAAGTACTTATTTTACATTATTGTCTACAACGTAGCCTTCGTTATAGGATAATGGCCATATTTCTATTATAAGTTGTAGTTATATGAGATGTCACTGATGTGTTTAAACAATGTAAGATGTTTGATGCTCATAAGAATTGAAATTCGTCGTAAACATGAGTGAAGCCAGTTCGCCATTTATTTAAATTACATTTATAAGGTGAGTTTCCTTCCTCATCTACTTTTTTATGTATCTCTTTTTAAACATCTTTAACGGGGATTGTATTTTAAGAGTTTTAATACTTTAACTATATTTTTTTGTTTTAAAGTTAGTTTCGTTACTAAAGGTAATGTTTTAACATTTAACGTATTGAAAAAAAGAATAAGCAGATGGGATGTAAGAAATTATATAAAAGGCACTACTTAGAAATAGTTTAATTTCTGCAAATGTACTCAAGATAAATATTTTCTCATAATATATTAAAGAAAAAACGTAGCTTTCAGGTTTATCTACTTCCATTACAAATTTAACGTCTGTCATTAAAGTTATCTCAACTTTCAAAATGTTTTCTCCTGGATTATAAACTGAATCTGTATTTATTCAGTAAATGGACCTTTTAAGAGACTGGCCGATGAACTTATCTCACAGATGACAAATATCTGACGCGCATCGCAAAGCCGATAAGTCGAGACACTTTCACAGCTTTGCAATCGGTAGAATATAAACTCCTTGCAAGAAAACGATTTTCTCAAAAAAAAACGTAAACTGTGACTTTTCGTTCGAGTTGATTTCAAATGCTATTTGACATTATCAGAACAAAATAAAAGACATAGAACCTAATGTAGTAGTGCAGTCATCTCTTTTTATTAAAGAGTAGAACTATCGTGAACTAGTTCGCTGCTCTTTTGTGCTTAGGTGAAACCTCTGAAAAACATTGAGCTAATTTTTAAGATTTAAAATCATTATAAACTTTATTATTTATTGTGTGAGTCACAGTTTTTAAAATCAAATACATATATATACTTTACTTTTATATAATAAATTTATCAAAATAAAATTTATATTTTTTTGATTAAGTATAAAATTTAACAAAGCTTTAAAAATACGAGTATGTAATATGCATATGCTTTTATTTAGAACATCTACATTCCTTACCTCGATATAAACTAAAATGCCATTAAAATACTCCACCAGAAACAATTTATGAATTAAACTTTTGAAAGCTTGTATTTTCTTTCACAAATAAATGTCTTGAATTCCATTCGAATGTTTAGGAAAGCGCCGTCAGACGTTTATGATCTCCTAAAAATTTTAATACATAAACAGGATACTTATTAAAGGAACAGCCTGCAAAAAAAGAGCCTTTATTTTGTGACTAAAATTATCGCGTTGGAAAATTATACTCTTATAGTATCAAATAAACATCTTCTGTTACAGAAACGTAGTACCAAGATATTTTTAACTGGTGTAAGTTCGTTGCAATAAGCGTCATAGACGCAAAATAATAATTTATTCGAACAACACACTGCTTTATATTTGCATTAAACAAATGGTAAAACATGTTAAGTATTAAGCACCTATGCGTACATTATTATAGCACTGTCAGTATACGCTTATCCTTACAACAAAGTCTCTATAGCCAAATATTAACATATCATTCAAAAAAATATACATAATTTCATATACGAGACAAATAGATTTTACATATGACTGCACTAAAAAGAAGATGAGTAACAAAGAAAACGGGTTCCTTTTTATTCTTGAACCATAAATATTTTAAATGTAATTGTGTATCAAATAATTCATAGGTGTCAAATATAATAAGTTGCCATAAACAATAAAATATTTTTAAAAGTGGAGTAAACAACTGTAATCCCATTAAAATAAAACGTCGTGTTGTCGGAAAACAAGATCAACGTTAATGTTCCTTTAAAAACTAAACGGCCTCGTTGGCGTCGAGCGTGGTGGGAATAAATGCGATCTCTTGAATATTTATGAGAATACCTACCAAAAATGCATACGACGAGGCAGAGTAAACTATGATCAAAGTCAGGGAGAAACTGATCGGTGATACCGCAGCGTCATTTAAACATTAATATACGCCACACATGTATGAAGGGGACGGCATCTTTGTATCTTGGTGTCTAACTTAGAGATTTTTTTAACACCAAACGTCTAAGTTAGAGTTACAAGTGTTTGAATTTTATATTGGGAAAGGCAATTTCACCACCTTTATGACATACTAATTCGGCAGTCATTCTTATTTATTTTGGGCAAAAGGTCGAATTTAAGTATACTACTTCGATTTTAACGTGGAGCGACTGCCATCAGAGCTTCGCAACCCAAATACTAAGCGACATCGAAGTGTTTCTTAATAAAGATATGAATTTTCATAGATGTGGTGGGCTCTTTGGTGCACCGTGGTGGTGGCCGGTGGCGTCGGAGTAGCAGCAGCGCCCGCATCTGATGCTCTATCGCCCCTCGATATGCTTCAAATAGACTCTCCCACACCCGACGATGTAAGTACCTAATACATGCATATAAATTCAAATTAAATAAGTAATAATATTTTTAGAGCATTGTTTTCTTGAGTGGATGATTAATAAACAGTATTTTTTAAACAAAGAACTGGGAATCGCCTTTTTAAACATTTTTGGGTCTATTTGTTCATTACCCAAGATTTATTAAAAACTTATAAAATCTTTTAGTTGACATTTTATAAAACGACGTTATTCTTAAGCCAACGAGGTACTGTTACTGAGTAAAATTTAATACGCGAAATAGCTCAGAGCAAATGCCTTACATTGTGTAATTTTGTGCCAAAATTAAATGAACACCTGTCAAATATGTGTACATAAACAAATATACGACTACTTAGTTTTGATTCAATACGTAGTTGTTCCGTATGTCTCGAGCTGAGATTTGGGCTGCCTTTAACCACATCAAAATGAGTCCCAGTATCTAAATACTTCAATTAAGTTTCGAAGTGAAAACAAACTTGTATTAGTTTTGTTTGAGCTTAACCGCACTATTGTTTTACACCTAGAACAGTGGCGATATTTGTGGATTTATTTCATTTTATAATCAAAACTTACGAGTCCTACAATTTATAAAACTCCTTAATCTTTGACATTTCACGTGTTCATAAACTACACCTTCCTACAAGCTGTACAGAAAGAAAGAAAAAGTTCACATGATTTTTTTATAAATTATAGTACTCGTGAGGCGTAAAATTGGTGAATCCGTAAAAAAATGTGAATACAAAGAAAATATACATACATTGAAATTGTATTAGATTGTGTCAATAAGCCTTCGGGAAGCTTATTTGACTACAGATTAGAATAACGTTCCATGTACGTGGGCATTTGATGTTGACGTTTGGAGGATAAAATTGTTTTATTTTAACAGTTTTATTAGCTATTAAACGCTATGTTCCTAAAGAATATTGCAGGAACAACTGTGAATTCATTTTATACGTATAATCATTAGGATTATAAGTTCTCATATCAAAAATAATACCCAACTTCGTCTCTCTTATAAACATCATTACAATCAATGTTATTCATCTGAAAATTAGTGATGAAGGTCTGTTCAGACTAATAGTTAGAAAATAAATTTTCTTACAAGAAAAGTTTCTTGAAAACATATCTTCAAATTCTAGCATAATTTTAGACGGGATGATAAAAGGGAAAGTTATTATTATTGCTAGGTCAAGCAATTGCAACTGTAAACTCAAAATTTGGCACACGACTTAATTCGAATGATTCTTCAAAAGTTAATTGAAAAAAGGCAATAAACTTGAGTGTTACCTACCGAGTTTCATATTTCTTAAGGCGCGCCATTCCAATATAGTTCATGTGATTGTCATAATATATGAAAGCAAACAATTAGTTGATACACTCAATAGACAAGTTGTGTTAAATTGCACTGACTAAAAATTATCCAGCGCCTAAAATATGAAGGATCATATTTTACATGTGTATAGGAAAAACATAATCCTTCATATTTTAAGCGCTTGAGTTACATCTGTACTCCTAGCTTCATAATAAATGAGACTAATCCCTCCTACACGGTCACCACTGTAACTAACCTGTACATCAGGACCAACGGTAGTGACTCAGAAATACACCGAGTTATAACACTCAAGAAGTCCCAGGAGAAATTAGACTGTCTTAGAACTCACAACGAAATTAGAAGAAACTTGAAGGAGTTAGAAATATAATAAGTCCACTTAGCCACCTAGCCTAGCTTAGTCCACCTACCCTCTTAATTGTGATAAAATTTTATGAAATTATATTTTGTGCAGGAAAGCCTCGGCTACGTATATCCGATGGGCGGGCGCTACGGCGCTGTCTCACCCTGGCTTTACCTTCTCGCTGAAGTGCCCCGCGACTCACAGGTAAATTTTTTTAGCACATGTAATATTAATAGTGGGTTCAGACATGCATATTAATTTGTATTCTACCGAAAACATTTGTATCTGAAAAAATCAGATGAACAAGTAGCCTAAGATTTTTAAATCTTTGTATGACGTCACACTTAAAATTCGTTTTGAGTGCTGTTTAGTGTTAAAAAAGAGGACTTATAAAATATAGCATACTATCTTTCTAGTGAATATGAATAAATACAGCCTATCAGGCTCTCGAGGCTGTTTTATAAATTATCCTTTGATGGTAAATGTTTAAAGTGTATGTAGACTCTTACAACACACACAATGTATATACACACACACAATGATAATAAGCCCTGATCGCTTATTATCAATCTCTGTTTTAAAAAAAAATTAAGTGAAAGCGCTCACAGGAAAATTTTATAAAGCCATTTAACTTAGATAATGCATACATACAAACGTACAGAATGTATAATCCTCTAATACACTTCCATTTATTGTTTTACCAGAGGTGTTTTTTCTAATTCTAATGTGCTATCATGTCAGACACCCAGCGTGATGTGTGTCTCTTTGAATAAATAAATAGTTTTATATCCAAATACTCAACCATAAACCAGAGTATACTATGTATCGCCATAATCTAACCACACCACTTTACTATCGTGATATTTAGATTATTAAGATATATTGCCCTAAGTGTCAGCTTAGTAACTGAAAGCTGAAACTTGACAGATTTCCCAAAACCTGCACACCATACTTTCACTGCTGCTTGAGAGCTATTTCTCATGTGCTTCATACGGGAGCTAGAAATAAGAATGTTATGTATATAGAATCATGGAGTAATAAATCACAGGATAGTTTACACTAATGTGTTATTAAATGTACTTTATTTTATTACGGTGGTATTTTATATGTGTATGTAACGAGCTGCTGCTGGACAAGGAGGCACTAAAAAGCGTTTCCGTAGTAAAAGCGATCACTCCGTGGTTTTGATATTTTTCTGTTTTTATGTACATTTATAAGCTCGGTATACTACAAACTTTTGTCTTAACTCTAAACAGAACAAAATTGTTCTAACTCTAAATATTTAAAGGGAAATGTATTGCTTGACCTACTTTTATTGAGATATTTCGATAAAATTATTTTTGAAAGTATTTCAACTTACTTTGGCTTTATTATTTGTTTGTGTATTTGTTTCTACATGGTGTACTCCTTATTCTGGTCTTACGACACCCCACGGGTGAATAGGGGGAACACTCTGTATTCTTAATCCGTCACCATACGCATGTGATAATTTATACAACGAAGAAACTTTTTGCAATTATATAATATATTAGGTAGTAGAGTCACACTGATTTCAGCATGAACGGATCGACTCGGTCGGGGTAGTACTACACTCTCACATAAGATCAACCTAAAGCGACAGCACCTGTGCTGTCGTGTTGTGTTGGTGAGAGTAAGTCTGGGGGCCCCATTGATGCAGGGGTAACAGTTATCGTGGTTAGTGTGGGAGCCTCACATTGCCACGATGACTGCCATGCCTTTTATGTCCCCAAATACAGCGTAAAAAGCATGTTATTAGGTCGCCATAATGTGGGTCACCATATTACATTGTCTGCATTCTCAATAGGTATGGTGATCACAACTCTTGGATTTTATACATGCTTTACACCAGGCAGAGTAGATTCACTTTGGTAGGTTCTTAAAATAAAAAATAAAAAAGTAGTGAAGTAGTTACGTCCCATATTAAAAATAAAGGATAATTGTTTTGTTTTTTTAAATATAACCGACTTTAGGTGACAAATTATTAAAACGTTTAATCTAATTTAAGGGAAACTTATATTTAGTATAAAAAATTGTATTAACTAGCATCTACTCCTTAGTAAAAAGGGCACAACTAAACGAAATACTTTTAATTTTGTACCTACTTTGTATGTGCAAGTGTTTTTCGCCTTTGGTTGTGCTCGAAATTTGCTTTTTTAGAAATGTGTTAAACAAGAATAAATTCAAAAATTTGCTCAATTGTTATGAATCTGTCTATTGAGACTGTAAGATATACACATTTTATCCTATTTCAAACAAAGAAAGAATTTTCGAGCAATCGGAGAACATATGTAAAAGAAACATTCCGGTGGGTTAAATTTATCGAGACTTTTAGTACCGGCAAAAAAAATCTAATATTAAAACTGACCGTTTATTGAAATTAATATTTAATGAAACAAAACGCTACCTATCTATTATCAATATTTAAGTGGAGCTTCAACACAACGAAAATTGATTAAATTTACCACTCCATCTTCAATTACTTTTTCGTTACAAAAGGGGTTAATTTTTTATTCACAAAAAGTCCCTTAAAACAACGATACTAATAAAATGCAACTAATGACAAGTCTCGACCGTTTGTAGTTGATAATCCATTTTACAAGTCGTCAAAAGGAAATCATGAAAAATACAGGTCAAATGTGAATAGAACTCGTCTGGGGAAGGTTCTGTTTATCTCACAAACTCATAAAATTCACATTTCCAATAATAACAGTTTACCATACATATATATAATATTGGTATATAATATTGGTAGTTAATGATTTATTTTTTGTTAGGGTATAAAATTGACGTTCTTATCAAATTTCAAATGATCCGATCTAGTAGATTCCGAGGATATTGCCTGTCTGATAGACAGGCAGACATATGAATGATCTTATGACATAGTATTAGGTAGGATCTTAGTAATAGGGACAAAAAGTTATCTGCATAAAAAACTGTAATCAAAATATTTATGAATATTAAAAAAGAAAATAATTTACAAGGGTGCCATAGTCTTCACTGTGGCAAAATAACCAGTTATATCGTTTTTAATCTAGATTATTTTTTGAAACTAAGAAACTAAGGTAATAAAAGCTATTCTGGTAGTTTAAATGTTCCAAGTTATTCTAAATTTAGTAATTTGATTTAAGTGCCCTGGACGTTTAGTCACTAGTGGCTCATTCTATATATTTGAGTCCTACCTTCAGTGGCGTCATACTAGACATAGGTTTGTTATTGTCTCGAAGATATAAAGTGTCCCAATCAGCAATAGGCACAATATTAGACACAGGTCTGGGGGTGGCAGGTGAGGCCATCTGTCACCTTAATAGAAGCAGGCCGGGGTGGCGGTGCGATCGCCACGGACTGCGCTCGCCTTACATGTCTTAAGTGGCCCGAGGTACGTTGGGGTTCCAGGGATTTCCTTACTAGGGTGCACCTAGTTCCCCGACTACTGGTACCTGAGACGGTGTGCGGTTTTGGTCGGTTCGAGTCCGACATAATCACTTAGGTGGTATCCGTGGGGATTCTCGCACAGAAAAAGAAAAGGTGCAATATTAGAAAGCCAACCCACATAGCAGTAACAATAAAATCACTAAAATACTTAAATACTAAAATACTAGTAAGACAGTAAGATTTAACTTTAGTTAAAAATCGCAAGATTTTATGCAAAATTTTGCCGATTCTTTATATTTTTGTGGACTTAACCGAAGAGATGTAGTCAAAGTTTTAGAAGATTTTCCTAAAGTAGTGATTTATATTCCCACTTGAAAATTATTGTGAAAGTGACAGAAGTAAAACATGAAAAGAAAAATATTATTAGAGACCGGTACTTTACAGTACAATATAACAGTTGCATAAAAAGATAAATCTTTTGTAGATATATAAAATGTTGTTCAAATGTTTTTGCATTTACTTTGTATTTAACTGTCTCCATTTTTAAGAAGAAATCGTGCATGGAGGAATGGCATATTTTCATATAATCAAAACTTAAGAATTATGGAATAGCCTCACAAATCTCACGGGCTACAGTCTAATCCCAAACTAGATGAACTTCTGTTAAGCACACTTATATGTTTCTTATGATTTATTTTCGTTAGATCTCAGTTTTTGATCTTAGCTTAATATTTTTGTCGTTATATTCCACAAAGTATTATTATGTACTGCCATTGCATCCCAAATTTATAAGTGCAAGAGAATTACGTTGTTGTCGTTGAATCTCAAAAAATCTGAATAGTGGTACTTTCAGCTACAAAATTGTTTAAAATAAAATGAAAATACATTTGAGTAATTTAGGATCATAGATGGCAATCTAACATTTAATCGATTTGTAATCAAATAAAAAAAGTGTAGTAATGTTACATTCAGTATTATAGTATAAAAATCACAATAAAGTGGAGCAAAAAATATTTGTTGATTAGGGAAAAATAAAATGGTTACTGTTTTCAAAAAAATGTTTCCACTAAAAAAAAGTCACAATTTTATCATCCATATTTAACATTTTTACTGACTGAATACAATTGTAGCCATAACACATACGCTTTTCTTTAGAGGTATGATAAAAAAAAACTTTTCTTCTATAAAGTATACATGTAGTTGCAACATGGAATTCACGGCAAAAGTAAATAAGACTCATCGATAATAGCAACACAATGGGATGAAAAATTGAGATCCAATAAAAATAGATCCAAATTACACCCAGATACAAAACTAATCGTTACGCTCATCAGACAGCTAGTTCGGCATGTTATCTATTCTTGTAAATAGAATACTTCATTTTATGTGCACTACTGACAGGCATCTCAACCTGGCTCAGAAGAATAATTAAAGATACGACTGTGTGCTGGGCTAAGTTTGTAGGTCTTGTTTAAATTCGAATTTACATATGTTGCTTCAAGAATGTTTTTTCCTAGCCTGACCTGTTTTACTTGAAAGTTCGTCCTCCCAACTTATCGCAACAAATCTTAATAATATGTTTCTTCTTGAGTAAGATTTTGATAACATACTTTCCAGCTGAGTTTTTGTATTTTTATTTAGATATTTCGCTGAACTTTATCTATGTATATTTAGATTTGCCTGTTTATTGTCACCTGTTTCGTCTCTCCTCGTGTCAGATAGTAATATTTTAAAACAATTTCAAATATTGAGCTGACAATCGCGTTGTTTTTTATTTAAATACGAATAAGTTCAGAGTTAAAATTGTGTTCATTTAGCTTTTCATCATATTTTTTCAATTTCTTTATTTAATTGTGCTTCAATCTGTACGTTACATAATGCTTATTGGCATAATTTCAATTCCAATAAATTATTCCATACATACATATCGAGTTCATATATTGGGTCTTTACTGTTTGATGAAATACATAATACCCAAAAAATTATACAAGTTCATTTGTATACAAGTAATTTGTTTTACTACCTACAGGATTTTGAATAACAACTTTGTTTATTCTAAAACAACTAATAAACAAAAGTTGCAACAACAACTGGAATAACTATTTGCAGTGAAAGTTGAATAACGTCCATAATATAATGACGCGCGTGGACAATGTTACACTTGTAACAACAGAATGTTTACTGAGGTCTGAGGATGCTCATTATTTTAATGGTGCACACATTTTTAACAGTTTAACCCTTTGACATGAGAGTTTCGTATTTGATATATTAAAAATATAGTTTTCGTTTTAAATTATATTTTCTTTGTTTTATGGCTTGTGTGGATGACTGCAGTTTTATTCTTATATGAATTCATATTAACGAAGAGGACTCGTAAACTTTGGATCAAATTCTCTCCAACCCAACTAATTTAAGTTTAGAAAAGCTCATAGTAATCATCTTGTTTGAGTGAAACTTAAACCAATAAACCGAACTACGTAGCGTAACTAGAACCAGAAATACAAGAAACCGTTAAAAACCTAAGATATATGTATGTTTCTAATGCTTTGTGTACAATAAAAAAGAAATGAGTAACGTGAGAAGAGTGCCAGATAAGTGAAACAACGTTAACATATAAATCTTTCATAAAAAAATTTATATATATATCATGTTTAAATCTAAGGCCTGAATTGAATTATAAATTTTTAGTTAATTAATTGACTTAAGAAAGACGAGAAGGCCACTTGAATTTAAAGAAGACTGGAATTGTTTCTCATTTTAAGAACCAACCAGCAATCTTTCATACTTTCATCGATCAAAGGTCTTACTTAATCCAGTTTACCAGGAGGTTTTGGTATTGCCACACTAAAAAATAATTATTACTGAACATTTAAAATATAATCTTTCTCCTTCTTTTAAGAAAAATAAAAAGAACCGGTACAATGGACGGGAAGCAACACACACAAAATTCTGGGTTCCTTTTTTTGAAGTTCTTTTAAAATGTATCCAACCTGTTATTACAGCGTTCATATAATGAGTAATATGAGAACTAATTGCCGTTGCTTCAACTTTATCAAGGACCTTACAATGAGATGTCTAAAACTTTAAGAGGTAATTAGACTTAGTTGAGTGAAGTTTGTCGTGATACAGGTTCATCTAAAATTTGTAATCACAAATCAGAAAAGCCACGTCTGCAACAAATTTGTCGTGGTTACAATGTTATATAATATACATTGTATGTTTCAGTAAATTTTAATTGCATTATAATTATCATTAATCATCTACTTGGCGGTAATTAATCGTGGCAATTAATTAATTATTATATATTGTAGTGACTGTTAGTCAATGATTTTAAAATTATAAATTCGCTAAAGTAATTCCATTTTTCCCGTTAAACTTACTTTATATAGTGCATATGTCTATTAAATAAAATACTATTCTAAATTTAACTTTCAAAGTTTTTTAGGTATATTGTCTTCTCCAAGTCATAAAAGCTTTATAAAAGTTTAAAAAGTAGTATATATTATACACATTTAATTTTTTTTCATTGCCCTAACTACTCAGTTATAAGAGATTCATACATTCACAAATTAAGCTTTAGCCAAAAATGCTTTATTTATTCTCATGGCTTGTGTCGAGCGCAGTGTATAGAAGATAAAAATCTAAGTGTATAATGAAGGTGGCAAGCACGGAGCTGGATATCCGTCCACGACGCTCATTCTCGGTGAACCCAGCAGTCGAGATCTTGCAGCGAGGAGCACTCAACAATTATATGGAAAAGATCGCGCAGAAGAACAGGAACTTCCTAGATCGCGTCGGAAAACGAGGTCAGCATACCAAGTTATTCGTCTCATTTCTTTTTGAATGATGGAATATGCACGACTGAATTTGTAGTTTTTGTAGAAATTTCTATTTCTTAAAATGTATTTTTGTTGTTAGTTAAATAGTCAGCTAATAATTAGAGAACTTGAAAATACAGGATTTTGCACAACGATTGAACAGAAAAAATGGTGGGCTAAGTTGAAACTGTAATGTTGGTAACAAAACAATTCAATAAAACTTTCTTATTAATAACATTTCAAATGCATTTCAAATATAGCAAGAAAAAATCTAATCTTTAAAAGTGGTATATTACGGCTCACAGTATTTTTTTAGTTTTTTGTTTCCATTTTTCTCGATTATTTGTTTTGTACTATTAAAGATGTGTATCAAACCAGTGCATGCCATATGCAGAACGATTTTCATAAATGTTTTTATCTAATATATATTCTTTTTTATGTTTTAGAATCCTGGAGTAGTCAAAACTGAAGATTTGGAAGAAAAGTAGCTGCCTTAAGACCACCCTGTGATTGAACTTTAACCAAATATTAATAATGCGCTTCCATTGTAGATTTATAAACGAAAAAATACCTGTATTTTGGGCAAAATAAAAATAATTTTAAGACGTTGTATTTTTAATAATTGTTATTTAGTCTACCTAAAGTGAGAATTTGAACCTCAGTTAACCTACCTACATTTGTACATCTCGTGAAGTTGCCTAAAGTAGACTGAATGCTCTGGGAATTAAATTCGCAGTTATAGAAATGTAGATGAGTCTTAAACAAATAAATAATAATTACTTCTAGTGAAAAATTGTGAAACTATTAAGTTTTTACCGCAAAAACTACTCAATTTTATATTCTCCATATTTTTTAATATTATAATTTGTCAAAGTGTGCACCATTGAATAGTTGAAAAAAACAAGGTATGATTTAAGTATAAATTACTTAAAAAAATATATAATTAGTAAGTGATTTGAAATACAAATGAAAGCAATAGATTATGTTAACTTAACTTGTATTTACATATTTGTTCAGCACACAAAAAAGGCACATCATTACCATAAATTGCAAACCAAACCAATTGACACCAAAATACTGCCCCCTTTCCTTTCCCTAAATTTAGTATTTAACTAAATTTTTAATTATTATCTTAACATTTCGAATTTTTGCTGACTAATAGGTCTTTTTTTTCTGGCGGAGTGAAAAAATTCTCCTGGACTCCTGAAAACAAACCCTACAATCGGCCTTAGGCACCTTGCACTGGGAGGACTTGGACCATATAATTTCAGGTCCTCCCCAAACCGACACCATGCTTAATCAGGCCCAATCTATAAAAAAAGACTTTGCCCCTCAATAACAGCGTGGCGGCCCAACTTCCATCCCATACCACAGCAATTAATCTGCCACCATAGGTCCCCCATATCGTTCAGCGGTATCTTTTAGGAGTATTACAGCTTAACAGAAAGAAACCACTGCGCCCAGTCCCTTCTGTATGGCATCAATCATTGCTGGTGGGGACGGGTCTTGGCCGAAGTGGTTAACAAGGACTTCACATTCAGACGTCTACGCAGGGCAGTCCTCTAGCTTATACCAACTAACAGAACCTAATTTAATACTAAACCGTTGCAAAAATATATTAAATTAAGAAACGTACTTGCAAGTCCAAGGTTTAATCAAAATTTGAAACAAATATTCTATTGAATTGGTCATTGGAAGTTCTAATATGAGTGTAACGTGTGGTACGCGAAGAGTGCAAGCGGGCGGGTGAAGCGACGCATGCCATCCCTCTCCATCGACCTGCCGATGTCTGTCCTACGCCAGAAGCTCAGCCTCGAGAAGGAGAGGAAGACACAGGCACTCCGCGCTGCAGCCAACAGGAACTTCTTGAACGACATCGGCAAACGAGGTGGGTACGCTTTATTATCATCACTTATGATTTTTGTAGAAACTTTACAATTAGATAGAATTTTGAGTTACCTTTAATCGTTTCGATAACCTGTATGAAGTCTCCACGGTGAAGTAATTTCTAAACATTGTTTAAATCTCAACGACTTTTTTTGCTCTATTCTATTATTATGCATTCCGTGACACTTTACATTCTGTTCACGACAAAATAAAATCAATTTTTACACTGAAAAGTGATAGGAATACTGCATTTGTTTTTATCTTGTTTCATTTTAATGACTCTGACTTACTAATAAAGTGTTAAATAAATATTCAATTATATAAAAATAAAATATACCATTTTATTCGATTAAACCATCCCATGACTCTCTAATCTACAGCCATTCTACATTTGGCTTTTAGATTTTTATGTTCACGTTACAGCGTACATAATGTCTTTAATGGGGAGCTTTGAAAATTTATAATTTTTACGCTCGTACACACAAGCTTTGGTGAAAACGTACGGACCCTTTTAATTTTTACGTTGATTTGAATTAACGCTGTACTCACAACAGACGCCGGATTTTCAAATAAAGTTCTGTTAGACTAACAAAGAAAACTATATAAAGCGTAAAACAAAAATTAAATGCTTACACAGATTCATGTACTTAGTTTGTTCAGTATAATGTGTAGTAATAGTGTTTAATTTCTTTACATGAATAGTACGCTTTAGTCGGTTATATAAATCTAAAAGCACTTCTACAGATTAAATAAATATTAATATTCATAATTCCTTGAGTTACTCTACTAAATGTTAAAAATAGTTTCGAATACACTGAGCGTATTAATGTATGTTTTTTTCCAACTTTCAGGCTTCCAGTGGACTCCGGCGGTGCAGCAAGTCAGATACTTCTAAAAGTTATTATCACAAACCTAGAAATGTCTGCCTATTTATACGCTGACAAGTTTTATTGTATTAAAAATGTATATTCAACGCAAAGCATCAAAGTCGTATAAATATTTATATTTTATGTTTAAACTAGTCATAGATAATGTGTTAAAATTTTAAAACGCATTTTATCTGTTTTGGATACCGTTTAGTAATTAACCCAAATAAATTCAAATGTATATCAATTGTTGTGGAATAACAGTTGTTTATTTACTTACTTCCGAATCAGTATTTTATCATAATAGATTAAATACGGTTTATTTGAGTTATAAAGTATCTTTTAAAGTATATTAGGCTTACTGTTTTTAAATATTAGGTGTAGGTAAAGTACAAATCGACATTGTTCTTTAGATGACGTAGATGCCTTGAACTTTCAATGTATTAACTTAGATGATGAATCGTATAGATGTAATAAATGATATGTATGTCTGCAAAATATTGGAACTTTATTTAAAATGTGCAATAAACAAATGTATCAGTCTTTTAGTTGTTTCAATTGTACAAACCATTAAATATCTTTTAAGCTTTAAAGTTTTTTTTATTTCGAACCAGTAGTTCCTGAGATTAGTGCGTTCAATCAAACGAATAAACTCTTCAACTTTACAATATGAATATCTTTAAACTAAATATCCTTGAACTGAGGTTTGAAGTATTTAATAACGTATTTTATTTACCTATTTAGTGCCCTTATTAGTGTTGTCTACTTAGATATGGAAATAGAAGATTTTGACAAGCTCCTAAACGTCCCAGTCAGAAACATTGCGAGCGAAATCAATCAAAGTATATTTTGTTTACAGTTAACGAGTTACTAATTCTTTGGAAATGTAATAGTACTTACAAAATTATTGATTTTCTGTCGTACATTTATCGTTTATCGAGAAAACAACGAAGGACTTTAATGAAACAGTTTTGAAAACCATTTTTTTTTCTAAATGAAATCTTGATGGTAATGAGAAAGATACCCTCCAAATAAGATTGTACAGGTGCGCCATTTTTTAATTTGAACTAATTCCAAATTGGTTTGCATATAATGTTAGTATGGCAATGTATTTCTATGGGATCTGAAATAATTCTAAAACTAGAATTAAAGAACAAGAAATATTTGCTGAACATTTGTATTAAACTTTGTAGTATATTGTTATACTATGGTTATATAGACTATAATACGAAATTTGAGTTAATATTTAAAATTGGCATTTCACTTCATATAGGTTAAGTACCAAAAAATTCACCCAGAATTAGCTGTGGTAGGACAATATCTTCTCATCACACTTTCTTCGTTGCTAATCTTCAACAAAAACTGTAAAATATATATACAGTTTTTGTTGATGGCTAGCAACATATATAATAGTTATAATAGTTTTTATGTAAAGAAGGTACTAAATGAACTCAATACATAAATAAAACCTGGGTAGGTGTCAAATTGAGGTATTTAACATTCGAAAAATCTGTACTTGACACCTTAGACGGCATTAATCAAATACCTTCACCACTGAACAGATGTAGTGATGAAATACAAATGCTGAGTGGCTGAAATCCAATACCAATTGACCCTTCTAGTACACAAATATTTCACCCTTTATAGATCAAAATCTTGTTCTATCACCTCGTACAATGGAGAGGTAATTCAATAATTATATTAACCTTACAGTAAGGTACTATGAATTCGACATCTTTTATTTCGATTTTTTTTTAAATTGATAAACATTTATGTACTGATTCTAATTACAATTATTTCTATCACCATCCGGAATACTGTTAGAATTACTTAATAAAGTACATTATTCTATTTCGAACTGAATTCCTTCTTATTCAGTTATCATTTTTTTGTTAATTAGCTCTATCAATTTCTGGTTTCATATTGGCAATAAAACATGTCAAACATGTATATGTGAAAAAATAAAGGAAGATTTTCATATTTTATCTTGTTTTCCCCGATATTGAACTCCAATGAATGTAGTTTCGGAGGGTTTTTGATCAACTTTACATACAAGGCTGGACACAAGTGTGTCCGTTGTCAGTGTATCAGTTGGTGAAGCTCAAAATTAATATCACTTATTTTTTGTCATCTTCACAACCTGTACTCTTCTTTAAAAAAGACTAAGTGTGTACAGTTAGCGAAAACATGATAACAGTTTAATAGTTTCGCTATGTGGACATGCGTAAAAATCTTTGCGTTATCAGATGACGAAATAATAAGCCACATTAATTTTTAATGTAAGTAACTGGACACACGTGTCGTGTGTGTAATCCTTATGTCAAGTTGTTGAAAGATCTGATTCCGGTACAGGTACTCACGTAGTAATCTTGGAAACAATTTACTTATACAGTTCCTGTATAAGTAAGGCGTATCGAACTCAAGTCTATGTATCGATATAACTATACTAATAAACTTTATCATTTACCATTGCATCCTTATTAATATTATAAATGTGAAAGTATGTTTATTTGTTTAAATGTTTGTCTTTAGTTCACGTTGTAACGGAGCGATTTCATGTTATAATCTCTATGTCTGGAGATAGTTAGGCTGGAGAGTGATATAGGTTACTTTTGGCGGGGTAAAAAATCTCACTCCTCTGGGAAAATCCATTATAGTACGTATTTGAATCACTCCAAATTTTATAGATTCCAAATGATGCCGCTATTAGGTTTTTCACCCGATTGCATAAGATACAAAATCTATAATTAGACTTTATTAAAATACTCGTGTTTTAATATTTTTTTAACTTTAAACATTGTAAATGAGAAAGTTTGTAGGGATGTATAGATGTTTGATATTATTTCACGCAAAAACTATTGTATGGATTTGGAGAAAACTGTTGCTTATATATCAGAATACCGCATACTACTATTTACCGCGATAACCAACATGCACACGGGCGGAGTCCCGAACATAAGCTGGTGTGTTCATACACATTACACATACAACATAGATATTGTAAAATGAGACTAAGTATTCTCAATCTTGATTTGAACTTCCCTATATATAATATTAAGTACGCAAACAGTCTATTGATGTGCACGATTTCATCCAAATCAGTCTAATCCGTAATATGTTGATTAGTGGCTAACTAATTAGCAAATTCAAGTTTAGAATTAGAACATAGGCTTACAGTCAGCAGTCAAACAAGCAGTCATCAAGATGGTCAAGCCATTTACTTTTCACGGTAGTGTGTTCGACCCTTACTGTCCCAATGAAGCTAAACAACAAATAACGAGGAAATCTGCATACCTAAGACATCCTGCTGATGGTCACCTTAAGTATAGTACTTCAATGTGCTGTAGTTTGACCTCATATATGTTACGATTTACTATTAGGGGTGATGTGAGTGAAAATGAATTTATAAGCTAATATCAAAAGAGAATACCTGGTCCATTAAAAATAGTCCCAAAGATAACAAAAATAGTTAATATACGTTTGGAACTTGTCTGTTTACAAGATAATTATTGTTAAAGTCAAAGTTTATCATGTTATTATTCAGGAAATTAGTTTGAACAAGAATTCTGTATGGATTTTAAAATTTTCATTGGAAATGTATAACGAATATTTCGCTAATAACAAAGTAATAAACCCGTTAGCGTTACTTCTATAGAAGATAAATAAACAGCGAAAAATAAACTAAGTTAGCAATTATAAATCAGTACAAGTGGCAGCGGCAGTAGCGTTCCCCGGAATTAGCGTCGTATTTAAAATACAATCAAAACTTTGAATGTTTTCTATAATGTAGTATCGTAAACTGGTGAATGAGGAAATGTTATGTATTTTATTCTATGTTATATCCTACTCTCTTTTTGACATTATTCTATTTAAATTTAAATATGTAAATTTAAAACGATAAATTAGTTACTTTATTAAAGTTACGCGAACCGATTGTTCTAATACACTTGTTTAATTAGAGAATTTAGATAAATAAAATTATTCGCACTAACATATTTTTTATCCACAGCCTGATTCTAAATATTTACAGCGATATTCAGAATCATCTACTTTTATGCAAAGCATAAAAATACGAACAGATACAATTTTGCAAAACGTGGAAACTTACAAATTTTAGCTGCAGTAGCAAATTTGAATGGCAAACTCATTATAAAGAGGCTAGTGCCGCTGGGTGTTATATCAGTAGCTCTTCCTCAAACATAGGTAAATAGACATCATAGAACAGATCAAGTAAAAGCTTACTAAAGCATTACGTGTGTAACATGAGCTCTCGTCAATTGATAATAGGGCAGTTGGCACCTTCATCAAATTAGTTACTTTCTGTCATCTGAAAAATGTACCAAACAGCAACTATTTTAATCTACTTAATTAAAGAATATGTTTCAACTTTTATTTGATTCACATTCGTGTTATTAAAAGCTAGAATAATATAAATAGTATTGTGATATTTGGTTATAATACTGTATAATAATGTGATGTTATTTATTTATAATACAATCAACTATCCTATTCTACGAGTATCGTCTTCGTATATGGTTTAATTTAAAGTTCAGAATCTGAATTTGCTATTTCCTGATACAGAGTCTGTCGGTGGTTCACGAAGGGCGCGCGCGACAGAAGCGCAAGATGCCATCGCTCTCCATCAACAACCCCATGGAAGTACTACGGCAGCGACTCTTGCTCGAGGTAGCTCGTAAGCAGATGCGCGAGGCCAACCAAAGGCAGGCTGTTGCCAATCGACTGTTCTTGCAAAATGTAGGAAAACGAGGTAAGAAACTTTTATGAGCTATGAAAATCATTAAAAGATTCTAACAAATTATGACAGCAGGTAGTTTGTATCTTAATTTTCCATCCTTAGATGTAATATATTTGTTTTTATTTAAGTATGATCAAATTGTTTCATAACTTAATGATAAATATCATAAACCTTCGCAGGTGAACCATAGAACAATATTTACATCATGGAACGCAAAGGTATAAAAGTTCGCCCAGACTACAATCAATGCATTTTAAATATAATTTTCAAAATTGGTTAATAAGTAATATTTTTCCAGTTACTTAAATTCAGGGAGCTAATATCAAAGGTAGCAAAGTCCCATATAATGTCTGACGTCGATTAAAATCCAATCCATTAATTCAAGTCACCACTCTATAATAGAAGGAACGGGATAAATATATTTATTCAGTCATTAAATTGTTCAGAATCTCATTACTGCCGTACGACATTTATACATCTTTATTTACCTGTTGAACAAAGAATGGAATGTTCATCCTATTGCTATGCAAGCTCTTATCCGAATATCACCAAAAACTAATATTTGTTCAATATGCCTACAATTTTGCCATTTCACTGACTTACTTGTTGAAGTAAAATAAATAATTGATTTAATTTAATTTTTTACTTCGACAACCCCAACACTTTAAATTAACAGACTATTTAAATTGTATCCTAACAAATATGGCAACGTCCATAACCAATAGTAACAAAAATAGATAAATCCTCGTTTTAATAACAAACGCGGCAAAATCCATCATTATTTAAGTTTCATATTTAACTGACTTAGCATTAAAATACAACTGAAAATAAACGGTATCGCAATTTTACATACAGAAATGCATTATAATGCCAATTGCATAGTATATAATGTTATTAGTTTTTTTGAAAATGACATGAAATTATTTTAACTGGACTTTTTCTCCTTGCTAATGGCCCCAAAATTAGTGAAATGCAATAACACCTAAATGTGATTACGTACAGTCTCAACTCGAGTAACTGCTACATACTATCTAATGAAAACTACTGAGTCTGAAACTGTGGTGTCAGTTTATTATTTGAATATATTCATGGTAAGACCTAAAATTAATCGATTTATAATTTCGAGTAAGTTTACCCACACTTCAAACACCGTACAGTTATGGTTTACTCCAGTTTTACCTTATGCTTATTTAAGCCACTATTACTACTCGTTTCTGGCATAGAACTAGCTTTGTTTTCTTCTATAAAGTTTTACATCAAAATTTTTATTTTCTACTTATCAACCTTCTGGTAACTGCTTCTTCCAAAACTATTTGGGGTCGGTTACTGGTTCAATTTTTTTTTACCTGAATTTCATATTTTCCAAGGAGAACTAAAACCAACCTTCTGCAAACAAAATATTGTAAAAAACTAAATTTTGTCTCCATTACACAGAATTAGTCAGTTAAATTTTGCTAGATTATCAAAATTCTTTAAATGATGGCTTCTTAACATCGCACGTTGTATAGACACGAGACGTGCTCAGTTTATATAACACTGAACTAGTGCATAAGTTACCAATAGTTTACTTAGGAATACCACTGTAATCCTTCAGCCACAAAGGCCTGGGCTGCTTTGAATACCAAGTAGTAGGTATTTGTTTATCTAAGACAGTGTTTAATACTTCGTCAACTCAAATAAAACAAGACAATTTTGAGTTCTAAACTTTATTCGGGGAGCGGATATACGGAGTGGTATCAAATGTAGAAAGTAACAATAGTCGTTTAATTTTTGCTAGTGTTCATTGGGTAATTGTATTCGGAAATAGATGAGGTATAATAACCTGAAGAAATACATAAAAGTTGCTTATATATGTATAATATATACAACTGTTGGTTTTTGTAAATGACTATATTTATTTTGCATATGTTAAGACCTTAGAGTTATTCTATTTTTACAAGCTTATGTCTACAGTTTTAACAATTTGTAAAGTTTAGATTTTTTAGCTCATTACTGAGGTCTATACGTAAAAATTATATTCTAGAAAAAGTTAACAAGTATATTGATACTTATTTGACTATTGAACAACCCTGGTAGTTGTATTTAGCTCTTAGAATTTAGAAGGTATGTTTAATAATATGTTTGTTGTTCAGGATTCTGGGCCAACTCCGCTCCGAACCACTACGACAACTAGAGCCTCTACGACTGACTATTTTGTGTTTCCTGGAAGCTGTGCCCATTGCCTGGCTGGAACCAAGATGTTACAACAACATTACTTTCAACACAATCTCCATTTATAACTCTAATTAATCTTGTATAATATAATACAAATCTGCAAATCAAATTATAAGTTATTTGGATGAAAATAATCACAGAAGCTTATTAATATACCTACATTTTTATTTATCGGTTTTAAAACGATGTACCCAACCACTTACCATAACAGTGATTTCCAATTTGACCGCACTTGACATTTTCAAGTCGCTTTCCGCTCATATAGATACGAAGTAAATTAAATAAAATCTACCTCCAACTTTGTCATGATTCTTTGATAAATTACACAATATTCTTTATAGGCTTATTACTTTTAAGATAATTAGTACCAACGTATTCTCAACAGATTAATGTATAATAAGATTGTTATACTGTTCGATAATAATTTAATGTAAGTATATTATATACTGGTGACTTCAATTTCTTTCTATCTGACTGTCAAATATTTGTGTATGTCAACCAGCTCGACATGCACAAATAAGTTGTTGTGATACCTTGTTTGTGGTGCAAAAAGCTTTTATAACTCTCTACTGTATTTCCGTAATAGTATTTTTCTACGCTTGTTAATTGTTGTTATTAGAATATTACATAACCAAGTACCGCAGCTTACGTTCGTGTTAACTACATAGATATTTTTCGTTATATATTATTGATTCGTGCCAAATGTTCGCCATTGACTAGAGTTTAAATGATAGAATTATAAATAAATCTACGGACGTTCACTATAACATTAACTAATTACTTTATCTATTACTTGTGAGCGTATTAGACGTTCGCTACTAGTTTCTACGTAATTTATGTGTACAGTGTAGTTAATGTATATCTATTTTTTATGTTACAAATCAATCTCTTCTAGTATATAAATTGTAGGAAAGATGTAATAGTTCATACACTATAAATTACGTTCAATAAAAACGTTAACTTATTAATTAATCTTTTATTTCCATGTAGCCACGTCGTACACATGTCTGTTGCAACCCTTTAATCTAGTAACTGACATGTTTCATTTAAATTCTAAGATTATGCCTGTCAATACAAACCGTCTTCGATATGGTATCCGCGTTCTCAATGCCTAAGGCATCCATTATTAAATTCGTGTACAGAGGATGTGTTGCTGTATCGAAAAGGGAATTCATGTTACCTGAGCAATAATTACATTATTTTTTGAAGGTGTTACCAATTAACACGACTGATGAAATTGGCCTAAAACAGAGCTCAATCAACTTTCACGCCGCCTCTACCCTTTGACAACCATTAATTAGTTTTTTTACTTAGAATTTTGTGATAAAACGAGGTCCTATTGGAAATATTATATTTAGTCAGCAGATCGTAATTATCATAAGATAAAAAGTTAAAAGAGTATAAAAGAGTTAATTATTGTATATCAAGTGAGTTGAACCGCAAAGAAAGCAAACGCGATATTTAATTAAGGTAATAAATTCGGTACATGTTACACGTGAAGTTAAAATTTTTGTTCATTAACGTTATACCACGAATATAAAAGAATTTTAAACTAACTGGTGACATTTGAAATAAGGATATTGTGTTTCACCGATATGTAATGTGTAAGATATGAATAAGACCAGAAAAGGCACAGTATCTGTTTTGATATTATGTGTTCTAATTTACTACACGATTCTTAAACGTTAAAACTAGAATTTTTGGGTTATACGTCCGTGAAGTGGAATACACTGAAACTGAAACAGTCATCTATCAAAAACTTGTAAAAAAAAATGTTTTAATGCTGGCATTTTTGGCAACCTTATCTAATCTATTAACGCTTAGAGCTTGCAAAGTGATAACATAATAAATTTTATACTTTTCAAATAGTTACCTACCTGTAAAAAAAGTTTTTAGCATACAAAATTTCTGAAATTATGTTTCTATGTTTTGCGTAAGAGATGATCTTTAGAAATCTTGATTTCACTGCAAACTAATTATTTCTGCCCCCTACTTTTAGATGTTAAATATTTCATGATATGTAATGTCAGAAATTTTAACGGTAAGTATATGACTTACCGTGAGCGGAAAGCTCGACAAGTGAGGCAAGTGCCCTGGGGCTTGTCTCTGAGCGATAATTAACACGATTTAATTTAAAGCGGGTGCCTCGAGAGCCACGTGATTTCATTACTCTTCAACACATTTTCGGCATCGTGAGAAAGCTATATAGCCGCGTCGCCCACCCTACTGTAACGATATGAAAATCATGCAGAATGTTTTAAAGTAAACATTAATATCGCTTACACACAATCTTTTTCATTAGTAACTGTTAAATACAGTTAATTTATTGTTTAAATGAGTTTACGATAGTCTTGTAACAGGTATCACTTCACTAGAACACATTTCAATTAATTTAATTTCATCTTTACACTGATTTAATTAAACTGTTCATGTAATACGTATCATGGACACCGCGTGTCACTTCTTCAGAAACTGCTATGAGAACTGCTGTCAGAAATCCAGATCATGGTGATAATATAGAATTAAAAGATATGCAAAACATCAAGGAACTTCGAATGATACTTTCCTTATATTCTAAATATTGAATTAAATAAGTTGTGAAGGTAAGTGGCATTTGATAAGGTTTTTATGTGTGTGTAAATATAAAAACAGTAATAAATTATCTAACAGAAACTTATCATGTTAAAAAGCACCTCCAGGCAGTGCATATATCTTGTGCCGTGATAACCAGAAGCCATGCCAGAAGAAGACAAAAGTAGTCATATTCACAGAATTAATATTGCTACTGTGAACAAAGGACTTGTTTTCTAAATACTTTACGGTAGAAATGAATAGCGGTCGGGCATACGCAATTAAATGCCACTGCAAGCTGACTTGTTAAATATTGTTATACTTTTTAAAACCTTTATTAACTGACTTTACTTGTATATAATATACTTGTAGTATTAGTTTCGACAAGTTAAACAGACATTCTTAATTGAACGATACGACTTTTTACCCGGCTTCCAAAAAGAAGGAGGATCTTAATTCGACTGTATTCTTTTTTTATTTGTTACTTCATAACTTGTTACTGGATATACCGATTTTGATTATTCTTTTAATATTTGAAAGTTGGTGCTTGTCGTTGGTGGTTCCATGGAACTACCCTATCTCATATGCGCAGCGCACTTAGTTTTCACACAAATGAAAACATCTATTGAACTGCAGATTCACAAAAAATCAAGAAATCAAAAATACCGACTTCAAACAGAAAATATCCTAAAGCAAAAACTGTACTAAAACGTAAAAAATATAATTATTTTTTACGTTCTTATTCTTATGCTACAATTGTTGTTATTTTTATAGTCGTAATAGTAATATTAATTAGAATATGAGTATCAATACCTGAATTACAAAGTCGATGAAATAAATAGACAACTGTACATCCTTCCCAATTACCCGCGCCACCGTGCTGCATCTGTGTGCGAAATTGTGTTGTAAGTACGTTCGCTACACTGACTCCAAGCATAAACACTGAGTATGAAGACTGAATACAAGAATGAGTATTTTTTTCCTTTTTAGTGTATTTTTTGTTATAGAATATTTTCTATTCGACGTCGGTTTTTTATATTAAAAATTTTATACAAATCGCTTCACTTTGATTACTCATACCAGTGAGATAAAGTGCCACAATTTCGCTAAAATATATTCAACTATCTATGTGTAAATTTCTTTCAAAATGATAGTGGATCAAGCAGCAGGTCTATAATTTTAGGAGGTTAAATAATAAGCTACATATTGTACAGCATTTTACAAAAGTATAAGTATAAAAATGTGTAGATGTGTACCTGTATTTGAGATTCATGTGACAACTCTTCATAAAACAGAAATTGTATGCTATTTGAAGAGAGAATTCTAGCAAATTTTAGTACTGAATTCTTTTATATACCTACTGAATATGTAAGCTTCAAAGATGTTTAAAAGATATGTTCCATATATATCACATAAGGACGAGAGATATACTTAATAACACAATACTACTGATTTTACAGTCAAATATTTTAAATATAAATTCTTTCAATGTTCAATATCTGGTTTCCACCCTTTCTAATCTACTTAATCTTTAGGAGTTTAATTTACAGGTAAATAAACACATCTAACACGATATTAACATATTGGTCGTTAATTACATAAGCCTTATCAAATTCCTTTTACATGTTGACATCAAATCTCTGAAATTAACTTAAAACCATACGCGATGTCGAACATAGAATTAAACATAGAAAACATTGAATATATTTTGCTGGAAGATTCTCAACCCAGGTTGTGCACACGAGAAAATTGTTTATGAAACAAGTCATCTATGACCGTCTTCAAAAAAAGGAGGAGGTTCTCAATTCGAATGTTTATTTTCTTTTTCGTATGTTTGTTCTTCGATGTCTCCGTCACGTGTAGACCGATTTTAAAAATTACTTGTGTATTTGAAAGGGTATGCTTCCGAATTGGTTCTATTATCACCATGTTAGGATCTGAAGATAGGATCCTACAGTAATCGAGGCAATCCCTCAAACTGTACAGGCGCGACAACTTGTGTTCGCTTATTTCTCAAGCTATATAGGTATTCATATATTAATCATTTATATCTCATGTTGCTGAACTGATAATGAATATGTTGACACTACTCATGTACGTACACACTAATCATGTATTGTAAACTTTTTTTTATATTAAACCTACCAAAGTGACTCTATTCTGCCTGATGGAAAGCATGAATAGAATCCAAGAGCGGTGATCGACACACTGTGAATGCCGACAGTGCAATATGGTAACCCACGCTATGGCGGCCTAATGAGATACTTTTTCACGCCCCGCTTAAAGGACCCAGGATCGTAGTGGGAGGGAAACACGTGCGCCGGTAATGAATTCCAGGCTTTAACCGTTTTGCACAGGAAGGAAGAGCCGAACCGTTTAGTTCGGGAGCGTATGTCTACCATTCTGAAACGGTGACTTCCAAGGTCAGCACGAGTTGTCCTATAGAGAAACGGAAAGGATGGGATCAATTGGAAGAGCTCATTAGAACACTCTTCATGATAAAGACGATAGAGGACTGCCATGGAGGCGATATCTCTTCGCAACTGCAGAGACTCAAGGGATTCAGTGACTTTCGGGTTATTGATAATCCGGACTGCTCGCCGCTGTAACCAATCCAAAGCGTCCAGCAAATACTGCGCGGATCCATCGTAAAGATGAGAACAGTACTCCACGTAGGAGCGTACTTGGGTCTTATAAAGAAGACACAAATGCTCAGGCGCAAAGAACCGTCTCACTCTGTTAAGTATACCCAGCTTCCGTGAGACCGCCTTAGTAACGCTTTCAATATATTCTCGCGGATTGAGGGCCCGGCCAATATTCATACCCAGGATACTGAGATTGTCCTGCAGTGGCAGTTGAGTATTCTGAAAAGTGGGGAGGGGAAGGAATGGAGACTTTTTGGCAGAGAGCGCGCACGCCTGTGTTTTCTTGGCGTTGAACTCGACCAGATTCTCATGACCCCTTTGAGAAATACGGCCTAGGACCCGGTCCAGCTCAGTGACAAGATTTTGTCGCTTTTCCTCAACGTCCGCTAATTTGGCTGTAGGGTGACCATAGTACCGTCCATGAATTGTGCTGTCGTCTGCATAGCAATGTATATCGCCAAGGGTCAACATGTCATTGATATGCAGAAGAAACAGTGTGGTTGACAGGACGGAACCTTGGGGTACACCAGCATTAACCTGCTGAAAATTGGAGGTGGCACCATCGCAGAGGACTCTAATGCGGCGCTTGTGCACGCGGCCACCCAGCTGCAGAGTTCGGGGGGCAGGCCGAATGACGGAAGCTTGGAGAGGAGCGAACGGTGCCAGACCCTATCGAAAGCCTTGGCCATATCGAGGCTGATAGCCAAGAACTCCCCATGCCTATCTACAGCCTCACCCCAAAGGTGTGTGAAGAACGCAAGGAGATCACCCGTGGATCGATTCGGTCTGAAGCCGTATTGCTGATCATTTAACAACGAGTGATCCTCCAGGTGACGGACTAGTTGTTTATTAATGACACGTTCGAGCACCTTGCAGATAATGGAAGTGACGGCTATAGGTCGGTAATTGGCCGGGTTGGCGCGGTCGCCTTTTTTGGGTATAGGTTGGACATTCTCCTCTCTCCAGATCTCCGGAACAATCCCGGAGGAATACTACAGGCGGTATAGGCGCGTCAATGCTGGAGACAACTCTGGAGCGCAGTTCTTAAGAACCTTAAGGATTGCACGGCTTTGGCCAATTGCCAGAACTTTCGGCTACCCGTAGGGCGATAAGTTCTTGGCCAGTCCGTGCAATGCGCTGGGCATCCGCTCTAATGTAAGCCCTCTTGCATTCCTTGGTGGTTTTGTTCTACGCTGCTTTTAGGCGATCTACTTCTGGATGGTCTTGAGCGCGGACCCTGGCCCATGCGCGGTAGGCCACTTGCTTGTGAGTAACAGCGTGAGCGCACTTGCGATTGAACCAAGGGCGGGCCTTCGTGCTGGCGACCTCACTGTAGGGAATATAATATTCCATAGCGACAGTGATCTCGCCAGCAACGGCGGATGCACGTTGTGACAGATCCCTGTCTTTGAAGCAGCGTTGAGCCCAGGGGATGGATGCAAAATAATCTCGCATTCCATCCCAGTTTGCTGACGAGTAGTGCCATAACCGTCGTCTCACCGCCACAGGTCGTGGCGGGGCAACAAGGGACACCGTGGTGGACACCAGGCAGTGATCGGAGGATCCAAGAGCGGAGAGAACCGATACTGTGTACTGCGCTGGGTGACTCGTCAGCAGTAGGTCTAGCAAAGAGGGCGCTTGACCTGTTATGTCTGGTATCCTGGTGGGCTGGAGTACCAGCTGGGTGAGGTCATGCGTGAGAGCGAATGCGTGGGCAGTTCGACTAGCGTGGTCAGTTCTGAAAGACCCCAACCAGGACTCATGGTGGGTGTTAAAGTCTCCCAGAAACACCAGCTCAGCGGTCGGAAATTGCTCCTGTGCCTTATCTGCTGCCTGACTGAGATGATCGAAGATGCGAGTTGTCTCAGAGTCTCCGGAATGGGATCGGTAGACGCACGCGTAGATTCGGCTTGTAGATCCGAAATCTACGTGCAGCCAGAGGATAGAGAAGGATGGGTCCTCAAGGCAGCGCAGACGGCGGTAACAAACATCCACCCTGACGAAAAGACAAACTCCAGCCTTTGCGAGAAAGCACTCCTCCAGTACAAAACCGGGATAGTGCAGATAAGTCGTGTCATCAGAGCGGCGTATTTGTGTCTCCGTCAGGAATAGCATGGCTGGCCGTACCGTCTCGAGGTGCTGATGGACGGTGCTGAGGTTTGCATGGGATCCACGGATATTCGTGAACTCCACCTCAAGAAGCGAGTTGGTGGGAGAGGAGGAGAGTGCCGCTGTTGTAACTTTATTTCTCTTTTTTTGCGCTGCCATGGTTATATGTTGGGAGGGAAAACGGGACATAAAAAAGGCATGACAGTCGTCGCGGCAGTATAGTCTGAGACTCGGAATACTGCGGTTTCACATTACGGTGAAGCAAGACGGTGACCGAACCGTTGGACGAGGGGCCCCCGTACCCTCCCAGAAGTGGTAGCCGGGCCCCACTGGCCGGTCACCAACCGGCACGACGAGCCACTCCGCAGATTATGCGCGACCTGACGGGGCAGCCTCCCAGGGTGGTTAATCGTGGTTGGGCCCCTCTCTATGCCGCGGGCGGCCAGCGGCACCACCGTTTCTACGGGTCTCCCTGGCCGACGGTTCGATCCACGTGTCACCCCCACAGTGACCCCACGAGCACTCCACTGCTCACACACATACTACGACAACTGTGACCCCTGCATCATTGGGCCTCCGTTCTCGCACTCACCAACGAAAGACGACTGCACAAGTGCTGTCGCTTTAGGTTGATCTTCTGTGCGAGGGTAGTACCACCCCGGTCGAGCCGGCCCATTCGTGCTGAGATCAGCGTGGCTCTACTACCTTCAAACTGATTTTAATTTTTTTTTTACATTCGAAAGGTTATAGTCGCTAGGTAATAAATGTCAGCACCAGATGACCAGGCTTCCAGAGAAACGAAGATAAATTCTTAATTTTTACAGGACTGATGATCTGTTTTAGCTTATTTCTCTAGTTATACAGGTTTCTGCGCTTACTAGTCGATAGCTCATGCTGAGATATTGACTACTAAACGCAGAAACATACGATACATATGTAAGTGTCTTACACTAAAAAATGGTAAACCTCAATCAATACTAACAAAGAAAACAAAAAATTAAAAAAGAATATAAATCCATGTTTTAACTAAAATATTTTTAGCTTAAAACTTAATTAGTCGGAGTTAGAAAAAAATTTTTATTGATCAGCAAAATTTACAAAACAAAACACAATGTAACAGTTAAAAAGTTTAAAATCTGTTCCACATATTTTTGGAAAGTAGAACATTGTCCCAATTCGTTTATCGTTGCTTCGTCACTTGATTTTATGCCTGCTTATTTTTATATATGAAATAAATGGCAGTTTGATATTTTTTTAATATTTTTATACTGTCTGATAGTAATAAAACCGATTGTGCCGAATAGCCGTGCTATCGGAATGTGAGAGTGTGGGAACAGAAAGTGCACCTGTGTTTTTGCGTACAGCCTTGTGCACTATAACATATTCTGCATAGTTGGCTGGTTTCAATAAAAGGACAAAGAGAATCACTATTTTTGCAACTTTTTTCGTAGATTCTCGGTTCCTATAGGTCGTATGATGACATAACCTTTCCTGGTCAAAGCAATACCAATACTAAAGGCATTTTTCAATTCAAATCATTTCCTGAGATTAGCATGTGCAATCGTACAAATAAACAAACAGGTTAACTTTATGATTTTACTATACTTTTACTGCACCGAGTGCGGATATATTTGTTATTGCGTTAAAAGTAGCTCGTAAGGTGTTGGTAAAAAATAAATAAAATTAGTTTAGAAGTTTAAGTGAGAAATCATAACAAACAAACTTACATTCACATTTATAATATTAGTTGGGATATATACAAATAAAATAAAAAAATAAAATTTAAACCTTTTCTTAAGAAAAAAAAAAATAAGTAAATAAAATTTAGACCTACGTGTTTAGTTAACTATTTCTTAAAACACTATATTCTTAAATTGGCTACAATTCGGGCTAGATTGTTATTACATATCTGTCAGTTAATCTACTGAAGAAATCTTTAATTATAAATCTCCAACAAATATAATACCTTCAGTATTTGATACCTTTAAACTGGATTTATCGCACCCGAAACTAATTATCTCATGAGGAAAGCTTACAGGAGCTACCATATGAAGATGATTATCCAATTCAAATTCTCTCGCTAGTATTACTTAATTAATTGTACATATAAGCCACACGTGTGCACATTGAAGAACAAATTGTCATCATATTTCTTGCATGTGTCGTCACATAGCTGACACACTGATGTGAAATAATATGTACTGGGACTTATTGTGTCTAATTATAATCTTAACAAAACGTGAGGTAATTATGACGAGGTGATGATAATAGTCCTGCTTCTAAAAATACAACTTAAGCCGTTATAAGTCCATTACGACATTCTGTGATCTTGTGTTTAAAGTTTTTGATAAATCACCAAAATCTAGGATTATACATATTTATTAACTGAGAATTTTAATTTTAGTATAGAGATAACTAACAAAAAACAATGGTACAAAACAACAACAATTTGGAAATGTACATACATATATATACATACATATATACATATATATATAGTTAACTTACTTTTCCACAAAATTATTTTAGTATAAACTAACGTCAGACCGGAACTCCACCACGGGACCTGGAGATAAGAGCCCTTGCAGCTCTTTATCTATTATTTAGGAGTTGAATCAGTCTTGAGACTCGAGAAATCGATGATCTCAAACCTTAACGACACCAGGTCCTCGTGGAAGAGTGCAAGAAACAACTTGGGCTACCAGGCGCTGAGCGTATTATTGCAGTGGTAAGACCCGTTATGGAGGATTGGCTCAAGAGGTATCACAGTATCACAGGACCCTCTCGTATTGGCTAACGCAAGTAATCACTTAAAAAGGATGTTTCGGAGGTTATTTTTATTTATTCCGCAAGGAGCTAAAGCCTGCGTGCCACCACTGTAATGGCAGGATCGTCTACACAGCGGACCACACTGACAGAATGTCAGAGGAGGGTGGGGCAGGGGTGTAGCCTCGGGGCGGCCATCATTGTGAGAATTCTCTCTCTCGGTAACATGATTGTGGTCATGATACACGATGAAAGCGCATGGAACTCCACCGTCTCTTTCTATGAGCAAGTTGCGAAGAAACTAGTAAAGCGGGATCGGCAGAGATCGAGAACTCTCTCCAACATGCCCGGGAACGGACCAAGTACCGTAGACGAGATAGAAATTTCTAACTTAACCTAACAATACTTTTTAACTTAATCTATTCAGTACCATAGCTGCAGATAAAATTTACTTTTAGCTGGTTATAATGTAAAGTGTATAGTTTCATAATTTAATTTAGAAATGCTCCCTAAAATCAGGACCATTGGTTAAAAGTACTATTGTCTGTTATTAATTACAGTCAAGATTACCAGAGTCTTTTAGTTCTATGAATTTTTTATCCAGTGTCGACACTGAAATTGTATTTTTGAACTGTCTTTGGCAAAACTCTTACTCGACGGCAACGTGTCTATTGTAATATGTCGGAGGTTCAAGAGTTTTGAATGAATCATGCTACTCGTTTCGTGTCATATAATTTAACACCTTTAAAAACTTATAAAATAAAAATTATTACAATGAAGTTAATTGTGCAATACCTAATAATAAATTATACTCTAAGATATATTCGTACAATGTCAAAGTACATTACACTATTATAATCTAAGTAAGTTTATAGAATACTTTAGCATATTTCGCAGTACGTACGTTGTATTTTGAAATATCATTGCTATTGATTACACGATAGGGGTTGCTAAGCGATGTGGAAAGCAATTGATTTGTTTTCCTATGAGACCACTCCAGCAGTTGAAAATCGTACACATTAGAAATCAATTAATACAATGTCCCCGTCAGTGCCCACGTATTTCTTGTGTTAGAACTTATCGATAAGATGAATCAAAGTGAAAGGTACATAGGTTTTATATAGTTTTACGACAAGTTCAGTGTCAGTGGTAAAGTGTTTTTGTTGTTCAATTTTAAGTATTTAAAAGTGAGTCTGATAACGCTATCATGTAATTTAACCTGTTTAGTTATTCGTACTTATAAAAGTGTTTTGGCTTTTATATTAACATGCTAATTTAGAAGTGTAATTAATATAATTAAAGCTTGATCAAAAATAAGTTTTTGTTAGTAACTTATTAGCGGATCGGTAAACACTATGGTAACCATACTGTTGATTAACATACTTTATTTCTTCCTATCAACTGTTACTAATTACTAATATGTATGTACATACCATATATAAATAATACCCGGACACAGAACAAATGACGGTGCTTATCATACAGTTATTTTTTTAGGTGAAGATCGAACCCACGATCGTTACCTTCACAAGCTACTAGATCAACTGACAGGCCAGTCGAAATTAAGTCTGGGCTACACGTAATGTCAATAATATTTTTTAATATGTCAGCCGAAGTACACGTGCATGAATTCCCCAAGTTAAATATTAATAGAATAAAATACCATCTATTTCTTCACATTGTGATTTATAGTAGCTCATTAGACTGTCCCGATAGGTCCTGATATTCTATTGAGGAGAACGATTGACGAAAGCCAACAATATTGTGGCGGATATTACCTCCGCCCCTTCATTAAAATTCGCTCCGTGGAAATAAGATTGGACATTATCAACCTTCTGTGTAAGATATTATTGTAGCAAACGTTATGTTGTAGCTAAAATTTTGAAGAACTACTATTCAGCACAGACGTACATACATTTAAATGTATTTTTTTTCCACTCATAATTTTACATTTACCGTCAGGATAAATTTTCATCATGGCGTAGATCATTAACGTCTAATTATTTACAATATTAAATGCATACTTGCGTCTGCAAATTCTAATTTTTCGTGTAATTTAATAAAAAAAAAAATTCATCATCATCAACAGCCTTTAACAATCCACTGCTGAACATAGGCCTCTCCTCTCTCTCTGTAACAAATGTCATAAAGCTACTTTATCGTGAAACTATTCCTCCTTAATGTGTTTTATATAAACAACTTGTCGTATTAATTACGAAATATAAAAGAAGTGTTACAGCTGTGTAATCATAATAAAATTTGAAAGCAAGTACTTAGTCCTAAACATACAAACCAGTCTCTTTCAACCTCAAGGATTTATCCAGCCTCCGGGCAAAGTATGACATAAGCATTATATTATTTTATCTACCCACATAAGATGGCAAACTGTGTGCCAAAGCTCATGTGACTAGTAAATTAATCAATGATTAAGATTCTATTGTGATACTGCATAAGGGCCATCGAAGAGTAAACTTAATGTCACGAGCAGCCGTCTACCCTTTGATGTACAGGTTTTAAGACGAAAGAAAGTTTTGACATTTAAATGTTTTACTTACCAAATAAAATAGGACCCTAGTATGTACCTACTAATTTGTAATTAAAATATGGCAAAGTTTATTGTTTCTTTTTCATGTATTTCACGTGTTTATTATTTTTTTTAATTGTAAAATTTAGGTATTTGGCAATAATAATTTCACTGTAGTCGTTATTTTTCTTAATTATCTACAAATAAAAGTTGTTATTACAAAGTGAAATATTGCAAAGTGTTGAAATTGAACACTTTTGAATGATCAAATACTGGTGAAAACTTTCTTTGAAAGTGTACACGTTTTCAGTGAGAGCAAAAGAAGGTAATTTAGAGTTAGGAAAATAGAGAAGAAGGGAACTAGGCTAAGAGGTACAGAATGTATCTGATGGGGAGAAAACTATAATAGACTGGAGAGTTACAGTACATACGTACACATGATGATATTCATCCTGTAATATGTAATTGGACAGGTCCGGTGGACAAGGACATTAACTGACCAAGTTATACCTAGTACGTACTTATGTCACATAAAAACAAATCTTATTCAGACTTCATATATAACTCAGATTATATAACCGGAGGCTTAAAATTTAAATAGATTTTACAAATCTGCGAATACATTAAAATATGATTTTCATTTTTAGCAGGATTAGTAAAATGGATGCTCTACTGTTCACGTTGTCGTTCGAGGTGGTTTTACTGCAAATGAGAATTTTAGGTAAGACTAAAGTACATTTTAGTTAAAAATTCAATCTTTCAAATTAATGCTTAATATAATTAAATTTGAATGTCTTGATTTTATAGCATGGACTCCTAAATTTGCCCGATTTTTCTCAAATTCGCGGTAAATTATTCTAACGTTTCTTTTCTGAAATCTCTTATTTATATAAATCGTTATTTGTTTTAAAATAAACTGACTTGAACGTACTGTAGACTTCGAAAAAGTATTATTTAGCAATGAGTACGTTTTTTATTATTATACTTGGCAGGACTCCGCTCAGCTTCTAGTCTTAGTTTAAAACTACTTAAGAAATGCTGGAGCTCCATGGGATAGAATTGTGTTTACTTAAATACGATTGTGTTTAGGGATTAAAAAATAATGTTAAGTGTTTATTGATGTCGAACACAAACTGAAAAATACTGTACAGCGCCATCTACTGTTGTTTTCTTGTACGTCTACAGAAGGCAGTAGCAAACTACGAATCCGAGAATGGCGTCCGTCGACCAAAATTGAAAGGCTACAGTACGCTAAGTTAGAAGAGAATCGGTGAGTTTATGCAAAAAAAGAAAGATGACGTTAAAATGCTTCTGATTTCACCATTTCAAAATCTATTTGTATAGTTAAGTGAAGTCAAAAAGAAAATATTATTCGTGTCATGTTCCATTAAATGAAATCGTCGCGTATGCTATTTTATTAATAATATTTATTTATGCTTAGATCGCGTATTTAAGCTTAGAACATGCCATATCATAATTATATATATATAATATTGTAAATCCTACTAACAACATAAAGCGAAAGTTTGTGAATGTGGATGTTTGTTACTCTTTCACGAAAAAACTACTAGACGGATTTGGACGAAGCTTTACAGTAATATATGTAGGTTATACATTGGAATAACATATAGGCTACAATTTGTAATGATTTTATGTAATTGTAAAATAATTAATTATAAAAATTTAAATCGGAAAAAAATCTGGTTTCTGAGAGTTATCTTGGCGTACACTTTTTTTTTCTTTTTTTTAACGTGTGGAAACCCCCTCGGGCCGTCACCCCACCGGGGTTTACGGCGGGGTGGTGTGTCGGCATCGGACCGACTAAAACCACACGGTGTGCCACTTTGCGCCTGACATAGGAGGGATACGGGAACAGCTGTTATTACGACATCCAGATCCCTCCTAGCGCCTGCCCGCTACCGCGGACACCATCTGCGGATAAACTCTCCTTTTAGGCGACGTACGGGACACGTGGACGTCGCCTCCTCGCGGCTGGCCATTATAGCGGATGGAGGGGAAAACCCGTCCCGTCCACCCGCGGCCACACTCAAGGCGGCATGAGGCGCTGGTACGCGCGCCTCTGCCGCCCGATTCGCCGGCGGCGAATTGGGTCCGAGTGGAGGTTGTCCTCCCGGGCCTTCTCCGCCACCTCCTTCCGCGAAATTACGTCTTCGCAGAAGGTTGCGACCGCGGTAAAACAACTGTCGCTACCGACCATGGAGCGTATGACGGCCGGTAGCGAGAGATCTTCTCCAATAACTGCAGTGAGGACCCCACGCTGCGCCGCCCAGGCGGAACAAACCGCCAGCGTGTGCTGAGCCGAGTCCTCACTGCAGTCGCAGTGGTGACAGGCGGGACTCAATTCCCTCCTGGCGACCGAGTGCAGATACTTCCCGAAGCAACCCTGCCCGGAAAGAATCTGCGTCAGTCGGAAGGAAAGGGTCCCGTGCTGCCGCCCCGCCCATTCGGCGATGACCGGCTGGAGAGCCTCCACGGCGGCAAAGCCAGCACGTAGAGCCTCCAGCCGGGACGACCAACGAGCCATCGTGGCTCGACGAGCGGCCTCTCGCCACTCGCGTATCTCTTCGGGTGGGGGCCGAATGCCGCTACCCACCCGGAAGTCTGCCGTTCGCCGATAAACTTCGGCGAGCACTTCCGCCTCCAAATCCCACGGGGGAGTACCGGCTAAGACGCACGCCGCCTCCGTCGATACGGTGCGGTAACCGCGTATGGCTCTAACCGCCAATATCCTCTGAGGGCGCCAGAGGCGAGCCCTATTCTGGGCGGTCAGAGCCGTCGCCCACACCGGTGCACCATACAGTGCCATTGACCGAACAACCCCCGTGTATAGCCGTCTTGTCGCGACGCTAGCTCCACCCAAATTCGGCAAAAGTCGCCCAAGGGCAGAAGCAGCGCCGACCAGCTTTGGAGAAAGCTGTCGGAAGTGCTCGTCGAAGAGCCACCTGCCGTCGAGGATCAGGCCCAGATACTTTATCTGGGCCTGAACCGGTACGAGGACCGAATTGACTACGATAGAGGCGCCGGGTGGCGGACCACGACGGGGCCCATGGAATAAAAGGGCCTCCGTCTTATTTAGGGCCACCCGTAAACCCAGCGCCTCAATACGCCCGACCACCAAAGAGACTCCCGTGGTAGCCAGGCGCGCCGCCTCTTGAAAGTTCGCTCCCCGGGCCGTAACTAACGTATCATCAGCGTAACAAATTACACCCAGCCCGGGAGGAAGATGACCTCGAAGGGCCCAGTCGTATCCCATGTTCCACAGAAGTGGTCCGAGGACAGACCTCTGTGGAACACCGCACGACATGGGCCGCTGCCTCAGAATACCATCTCGGTCCTCGTACATGACGGTACGCTCCTCAAGATAGTCTGCCACAAGCCGCCTCAGGTACTCTGGCACCCCGTGGTAGTGGAGTGCTTCCCTGATGCAGCTAAATGGCAGACTATTAAATGCGTTGGCAATGTCCAACGACACCGCCAACAACACGCCGCCACAGCTCACCGCCTCTTCGGTAACGGCCCTCAGGCGCAACACAGCATCGACTGTCAAACGCCCCACTCGAAAACCAAATTGACGTCCGACAGATCGGGGCCCACCTCGCAGAGGTGCCGGACGATGCGAGCAGAGAGTATCCTCTCAAAAAGTTTACCCGCCTCGTCCAGCAACACGATGGGCCTATAGGCCGCTACCGAATCGGCAGGCCGTCCCGGCTTCCTTAAAAGGACCAGCTTCCCGCTTTTCCAGCACTCAGGGAAGCGTCCGGACGCCAGACTAGAGTCCAGGACTTCCCTGAGGCGGTCCGACATGTGTTCGAGGGCTCGGGCCAGCACTCGGGCAGGTATCCCGTCCGGCCCGGGGGCGGTGTTCTTAGAGCGAATCCGTAGAACAACCGCCCCTACCTCCGATTCCCTGACGGGTGGAACATTGTCCTCGTTCTCCCCGTCGTCTCCGACCATGAAAGCCATCGACGGGGGTGTGTGTTCCACCCGCTGCGGGAAAAGGCCCTCGATCACTTCCCGCAGGAAGCTGGACTGGAGAGTCTCTGTAAGGAGGGGGCCCGACGTGCAGAGCTTTTGTCGCGCCGCACGATAAGGGCGACCCCAGGGGTCACGATCGAGACCCTCCAGCATCTCCTTACGCTTAATTTCTTTGGCGCGGCTGATGGCCAGCTTCAGAGTTTTCCGCGCCTCTCGGTACTCCTCATGAAGATGGTCCTCCCCGCCTTCTTCGCGGTGTCGCCGCCGACTACGGGTGTAGGACCTCCGGGCACGAGTACAGGCCGCACGGAGGTCCGCCAACTCCTGGGACCACCAGTAAACCTCCTTCCGAGGAGGCCGACAACCTCGTATGCGGGGCATGGCCGCATCGCAGATCTGCGTAACCGCATCGCGGAAGCGACCAGCCCCCATGGCAACCTCCTCGGCCGGGGCCTGTGGAGACAGCCAAGAGTGAATAATGGCCGCCTCCTCTAGTAGGTCCCTATTTAATTTGGCTACAGCCCACCGCGAAAAGCGAGAAGAACGCCGCGCCGCGTGACCCCTACTGGGGTCCTGGGTCCGGGAGAGCTCAAATCGGATGTAGAGGTGATCCGAGAGCGTCTCAACCTCTTCCAGGACGCGCCAGTTCCTTACTCGTGCGGCGAGGGCAGAGGTAGCGAACGAAAGGTCCACTATCGACCCTCCCTGCTGTCGCACGCACGTTTTGGTGAAGCCCCTGTTTAGTAAACAGAGGCCCACCGAGGCCGCCCACTCCTCTACGGCCTCGCCCCTAGCGTCCGTCCTGGGGGAACCCCACGCAATGGATTTTGCGTTGAAGTCCCCCAGCACTAGGACGTGCCCAGACGCTAGTCGCCGCATCGAGGTCTCCAAGCTATTGAGGAAAACCTCGAAGTCGCTCAAACTCCGGTTGGGGGAGAAATATATACCATATATGGTAATCCCCCCCCCCCACTCAGCAGCAACATATCCAGAGCCCTTGTCTCTTAGCGACAAGGGCGGGGAATGAGCCACCATGGAGCCAACGACTGCCACGGAGCCGTCCCGGTCACCCAACCAGTTTGGACGGGGAGGAACATAATAGGGCTCCGCAGCTACAGCAACACCAATCGACCACTGCGCCATGGTTTGCAGGAAGAGGTCCTGCGCCGCGGCACAGTGGTTCAGGTTCGTCTGGACAAGGAGGCTGGAGACCTGATCCATTAAAGAATCATCTCTACAGCCCCCTCCATAGGCGACGAGGTTGACGCACGAACTACGTCGGAGGCAGCCTGGGCCGACTGGCTAGCCTCCGACGTTTGCCGAAAACTGCGGCAAGGCTTGCAGCCTCCCTGTCCCATTTGGTGATTGGCAGGCCTATTGCCCGCCGCACACGTTGGGCAGTGAGGGGCGGCAGAGCACTCCGCTGCCTTGTGCCCCGGTCGACCGCAGCGGAAACACAATCCGCTGCAGTCGAAAGAACTATCGCACTTGATGCGAGTGTGTCCCGCAGCCAGGCATTTGAAGCACCTCATCGGTCTCGCCGCCAGAACTGTGACTCTGGCGTTCACGAAACCGACGAGGATCTTGCCGACATCGCCCAAAATCTTGGCTGACGCTACGGGACAGCTTATCCACGTTGCACCAAGGCCTCCTGGACCGGGACGGATGGTGCCTACCCTGATGCTGTCCACGCTGCACCCGGTTTTCTCCCGAATCGCAACGCGGACATCCTCAACCGTCACGGAGTCGTCCAGGCCCGAGATACGCAATTCCGCACATTTGGTGGGCCTGGCGATCTTTACACCATCCGTATCTGAAAATATAGTCCGCAGCTTTTCGGCAAAGGTATCAGCCGTCTTTATACCTTCAGCCCCAGGGAACTCTAAAACTCGAGCTCCTGTTTGGGCAAGGCGCATCTTGACACCTACAGTCCCAAATTGATTGGCGAGACTATCCCGAGCCTTCTTGAATACGGCCGCATAGGATAGCCCGCCATTTGCCGCCTCCGGTGACACAGTGATCACCACAGCCGCAGTCTTTGGCGTCTGTAGTTTACGCGGCTTCTTTTGGGTGGCCACTGCTACCGATGACGACTGTGGGGAAGAGGCTACTTTTTGTGTGGCCTTCTTACCCCGCTTTCGGGACTTCTTGACCGACCCGACTACCTGCCACCCATCATTTGAGGGGGCAGAAGTAGAGGGGCCAGATATAGGTGTCAGAGTGGGAAGCGGAGGGAACTCAGCTCTCGTCTGTGCTGTAACCTTTAGGCCAGTCTTGGGAGCAGCCGTCTTTGCCACAGCCGCATTTGTCGCCACTTTTGTCGCTTTAGCTGTCTTCGCAGTAGCAACAGGGGCGGACGTAAGTGTTGCCGCCGCATACGATACACGACCGCCCGCAACGGGAAGCGGAGCCGGCGGCGACGTCTTCAATCGGTTGACCTTCGCCCCATCCGCTGCGAGTGGCGGCCGAATTACGGGGGCTGGAGGCAGCCTCGCCTCAAGGCCCGCGAGACGTCCGTCCAACAGACGCCCCACTGCGTCAATTACTTGACGCAGATGGGCATAAAAGATGTCACCAGAATCGTGACTGTGGGCAGGTCGCTCTGAAACCCGGCCCTGTCGCTCAGGGTGTTCCGTCTGGGCCCGAAAGTGAGCAAACTGAGTGCTCAGCTCAGCCACCTGGCCCGTCAGGCGTTCGTTAGCTGCCTGCAGGCGAGCCACATCCCCAATGAGGGTAGTAACAACCCCTGCAATGGTGGAGGAGGAGTCCTTACGGGCCCTAACAAATGAACCCTTAAGGTTTGTAGATTTCGTGGCCACCTTGTTAATGATGGCCACAGCTACATTCGCCCTCTCCTGCAAAGACACCGGTACCTGGGCTGCCAATTCTTCCACTGCCGGCGTCCGAATTTTCTGCAGGAGGTCAGCGATTTCCTCCTCCACAACATATTCGCCCTCCACTCTGACGCGTCTGTAAGCTGCCGCCTTAGTGAATACGGAGCCTGAGGGAACCGAAACTGGAGTGCGTGATCTCCCTCTGCGGCTACTAGCCACTTTGGGAGGCAGCCACTCCTGAGAAGTATCTCCTTCGTCGTCTGTGGAGCGTCCGCGTTTTCGGTTGTCCTGAATCTCCACCCTCATTGCTCCCAGCGTCTCAGTTGCTGCGCTAGAGTCACCTCTGTCTGTCGGAATAGCGGATCTCGAACGTAGTCGATCCGATCTTCTACGGCTCTCTGAAGCGAGATTAGCTTCTGAGAGCGAGACAGGCGTCACACGTTCCGTCTCATTGGTCGAGAAGTCGTCCGTATTCCTGGACTTTCCCGTCTTATGTAAGTCTTTCTTTTCTTCGTCTTTTTTATTGAAATTTTTGTTTATTTGCATATTCATAACTATTCCCACGCGTGGGGGAGAAATAAAAGTCGACCCGGGCAGAGATCCCCCAATACCCGGGCAAGCGTAAGTTTGTACCCAACCGAGGGGTCCGCAGGTGCCTCGGCTGGGAGTGCGCTTGCGACTGAACTACCCATCAGCCATGCATCCCCTGGTCACGCACCAGAACACGGGATTCGGGGTAATTTTTAAAGAGGTTTTCTTCCTCGCAGTCCGGGCGGCTAAGCCAAGACCCTCGCCCCCGATTGGAGTCGCGAGACGCCAACTCGGGACTACGATATGTCGACGGCGGCAGGGAGACTACGTCTCCTGATGCCTGCTCGGTGGCAGTGTAAGTGCACACCGAGCCCGTCCTACCTTTTCCACCGCTGAGCGGAGGTACTCCGACCCCAAATCGGGTCCCACCATCGTGATTTTTTACCGAGGTTTTCCTCCTCAATGCTCCGAAGAGCGAAGAATCAACAGAGGATTCGACAGACACACCCGCTCTGTTGGACCAAGTCTCAGCCGAATTGCCGACGAAAATGGCTTCCTCTTCGTGCTAGAATATTAGCCGTTGGCAGTGATGAACAGCACCATCGCCAACGTTTCCAGGGTGCACCACGTGGAGGTTTTCTAGCCCAGCACCCCTGGCGTACGCTGCCTAAACCATTGAAGTTACACGAAAATGGTGTACCATAGGATTGTTTGTATGTTAAAAAAAAATAGTGATTTAAAATGATCTGTTACAAAACTAAATGTGGCAGACCAAATTCCACGCGAGCGAAACCGCGGGTAAAAGCTAGTAAGTAATATTTGGTTCCATATAAAAAAATAAATCTCGTAATTAGTACTGAGTATTATCTATGCAGCTCTATGACTTTATTAAGTAACATAACTTGATCATCACATGGCAGCCTAATCACGAAATAGTCAGTTTATTAGGGAATATGCATGTAACACCAAATTGGACAAAATATTTATTTGTAAGCTTCATTGCTAAACGAACATATGTACCTATATAGTTACTTTTGAAGTTTATCATAATTCAATAGTGAAATTTAATCATCAACATGTGACTTTTTTAAAATTCCCTCACACACTTTGAAAGCAATACTGTGAGACAAAACTTGACAACAATTTACAATCGACGTATTCTGTCAACAAGGAGATTTGAATAATTTCTGGTGATTATTTATTTTCCAATAAGTAAGTGTTTCATATCTGGGCAATATGAAGATAGATAAATACCTATATATTATATAATGAGAATACTTTACCGAACTTTTCATGAAAGTAATGTTTTCTTCAAAGTTTGTAAACAAAACAAATATATGTGAGTTACTACATACAAATGGTACTTCATTGTTTCTATCACTTTCTTGAAGTCACTAATTCTAATTCTTAATGAATTTCACCACAGTATACCAAACACCATACACTGTATCTTGTAATGGCCTTGCACTACTTATTACTTATACTGCACACCACTATTTATGCTATATACTAAGTAGTAGAGCCACGCTGATTTCAGCACGAACGGGCTGGCTTGACCGGGGCAGTACTACCCTCCCACATAAGATCAACTTAAAGCGACAGAATCCGTACTTTCGTGTTCCGTTGGTGACTGCGAGACCGGAGGACCATTGATGCAGAGGTGACAGTTGTCGTGGTAAATGTGTGCAATACAATGCTACGATGACTGTCATACCTTTTACGTCCCCAAATGAGGCGTAAAGTATCTTAATAGGCCGCCATAGTGTGGGTCCCCATACTGCATTGTCAGCGTTCGCATTGAGTTCGGTGACTACAACTTTTGGATTCTATTCATGCTTTCCATCAAGCAGAGGAGAGTGACTTTAGCAGGCTCTTCAATTAAAAAAATATAAATAAAAAAAACGCCTTTGGGCACGAAGAAATATACCTTAAATATTTCCATTGTAATAAATTAATTTAATTACTTAATTTTTGGGAACTTTGTAAATCGAGCACTTCATGACTGCCTGAGAGTAATCTGAGGTCACAAAATAAGCACGCCAAGGTGGTTGCGTATAAGACGCTTAAAAATTATAGTGATTTTAATTTATATTTTTGAAGTGAAAGCTTCTTTAGCGGCGTTGTACAGTTTTTGTCATGGGTAAAAAATGTTAAACTCGCGTTAGGACACGTGACCTGATGGAACATTCATAAAACGAGAAAGTAAACCGCCGGCGCGGCGTAGGAGAAACTGCGTAGGAGAGGAAGTATCCTCCTCTCTTTCTACTGCGCGGCGAAAATGTATGCCTGCGCCTACTATTTAGTTTAGGCGGCGTAGGGCGCTTGAGCGAATGTGCGAGTGTTAAATTTTTAATGCAATATAAATTGTCATGTTTGTGTATAAATGGATATTGTATTTTACCACATACATGATAGTACTTTTATACTAATAATTAAAACAATTTGTGTAAAATATTCCCTAACCAATCCAAAATACAAAAAATGCACAACGTTAATATTCAAATTTTCACTTCTGCCGGCACTCCCGGAGTGCAACTCATTGTTTTTTTAGTTTAATGGTTTGTGTTTCAGATGTGTTATATTTAACTTTGATAATGTAATAACTAGTAGAAATGTTAAAAAAAATACATGCATATTCTCTATTGTCTTTACTACATATCGTGCAAATGAGACTTTATGCATATATACACTGCACACAATATCGTACAAGAGACCTTAAGGACTTGGAATAAGTATTCGTTCACAATTTAATTCCGATAAACTAGCGTTCTTGCAACTGTCATAAAAGATATATAAGTACAAAAAATATTAATTGCACTTAAAAGTATTTTAACAAGTAATTTAAAGCTGTAATTAACTTCCTTCTACATTCCACGGTTTTTGCCATTTTCATCTTACATCGTGCCTCCATGTATTGCTAGGAGCAAGAAACAACTTCTTAGTTTACATTGTGTTTATTCCAAGCAACGAGTTAAAAAAGACGCTTAAAAGTAGTTATATAAACAACTATTCAGTTTCCAATGATAAAGGCATCACTTCTTATGTAATTAAGATTATTCATATGTAACATTTTAAAAATGCTGTTATATCTAACTGTCCTACAAGGATGATCGACACAATCAGAAGTTAGTAGAAAATTTAAGTTATCGTGATTATATTTACTATTTGGTATAAGCCCTATATTAATCATAATCCAGTATAAAAGTTATGCCAGTGTAGATCACTTGTTAGATAAGTTGTCATCTAGTGAGGTTCGAAAATTGGATGCGTAAATCAAAGTCTAAAAAGTCGGCTTAATTATATTGGTACACGATCGAAATCCGACAAAGAAAAGTTCTAAATGACTTTCAGGTTCTAGAGATTCGAGTCTAAAGATTTCAGTCTCGATTTTAAGAGTTTAATCGTTTTGAAACAAAATAAAATTTAAAAATAACTCTTTTCCTACCCGGTGCGTTAATTAATTTACCAGGGCTAGATTAACATTACTACTTAATGTAAATATTGTTTATCCGAGGCGATCAAAGTTTTCCAAACCACTTAAAATTAATGAAACGTATCAGTGGCCTAGAATGTCTAACCAGTTTTGCCGTTGTCCGTTGAAAGTTATAGATACAAAAAACTTGGTTTTGTCATTCGTATTAGCCAATGCAAAAACTAGAAAAATAAAGTAAAGGGTGTTTTTTATAGATGTATAGAACTTTAAGTTGGCATTACTTTTCAAGATGGTGACCGATTTAAAAGCTGTCAAGTGATTTATTCTTAGTTTGGTTTGGCAATTCATCATGAATAGACTCACGCCTGAACAACGCTTGCAAATAGTGCAATTTTATTTCGAAAATAATGGTTTTGTGCGGAAAACGTATCGCGCAATACGTCCATTTTATCGTCGACAAAATCGTCCATCAGAGCAGTTAATTCGATTAACCATGGAATGTTTTCACACCAGGTCTACTCTTATTGATAGCTCGCATCTCCAGAGACGCCGTACGGTGCGTACAGAAGAAGCTATTGCTGCTGTAGAGCGTAGCATTGAGGTAGACCCGGAGGAGTCCATCCGCCATCGAGCACAGGAATTAGATCTGTGTCCATCCACTTTATGGAAGATTTTACGGAAGGATCTTGGTTTGTGTGCTTACAAAATCCAACTCGGGCAAGAATTGAAGCCAAACAATCATCAAGTAAGGCGTAGATTCGTCGTATGGGCCCAAAACGAGATTACCGTTGTTCCCGATTTTCATAAGCGAATTTTGGTTAGCGATGAAGCGCACTTCTAGTTGAATGGCTAAGTCAACAAACAAAACTGCCGCATTTGGAGTAAAGGTAATCCTCAAGTGTATGTCAAAACACCGTTACATCCACAAAAACTGACTGTTTGGTGCGCTTTATGGGCTGATGGAATCATTGGGCCGTACTTTTTCAAAAACGATTGTGGCCAGAACGTTACAGTCAATGGTGATCGGTATAGAGGCATGATTACTAACTTTTTCATTCCTGAATTGAATAACCATGATGTCCAGGAGATGTGGTTTCAACAAGACGGCGCAACATGCCACACAGCTCGTGCCACAATAGATTTATTGAAAGACACGTTTGGTGACCACCTAATTTCACGTTTTGGACCTGTGAATTGGCCTCCAAGATCTTGTGATTTAACACCGCTAGACTACTTTCTGTGGGGCTATGTAAAGTCTTTGGTCTATGCGGATAAGCCACAAACGCTTGACCATTTGGAAGACAACATTCGCCGTGTTATTACCGGTATACGGCCACAAATGTTGGAAAAAGTCATCGAAAATTGGACGTCCAGATTGGACTACATCCGCACCAGCCGTGGCGGTCATATGCCAGAAATCATATTTAAAATGTAATGCCAACAAATTATTTTTCGGATAAATAAAATTCATGTCAATCGAATAATCCATCGTTGTTTTATTACAACTTAAAGTTCTATATCTCTATAAAAAACACCCCTTATTAGCTGCTCGTTTTCTCGGCATATTTTATAGGAATATAATATCACTGAAAGTGTAAAATATTAACTAAACTAACACAAAACAAAGCCTTCTGTAAAGAAGGGTAAGTCCGTAACTTAGCTTTAAAATCCTGAAATCACGTAAGCTGCAAAAAAAATACTAAAGCTTTAAAAACATATCAATATCTACAAAAAGTTGATAAACGAAATTTATTTCGGTAACTAAACCTTTTATTGATATTTTTCAAGTCAAGTCGGACTTTGCAACTAAAGGTGCCGGCATTTTCAAAGACTTACTCTGGAAAGAAATGCCGAAACAAATCATAAATGTGTCCTTTTTTTAAACCCGCGAACATTGATTAGATAAAAACCAAAAGGGCCTTTTGAAGATGAAACCACAGTTTTGAGTCGGCCTATCCATACAGTCGGCATACGAGCCGCAGCCGTCATGTCACTTAACCAGTATTAGTCAAAATTAAGAACCCAAAGTGTAACATTACCGTCAGTAGGACATTTGAACTAATATTAAATAAGAACTAATATTACAATCCCAGGCTTTACATATAGAAAAAAAAACGTGTACGTGTACTAGGGTACACTCGTAAGAAGTGAAACTTCTTTATGACGTTATTTTTCAAAAAAATAATTTAAACCCGTCCGAAGTCGATGCAATCGCCACATGGATTTCAAAAATGTAACTACTCAAAACGGGCCGCAAAATACATTGGAGACATTTACCAATCCCTACTCCGCTGTAGAAAGTATACTTCGAATCACGCGTGGTAGGGATAAGAAAAAGATGGCGCGTAACCGAAAAATGTGACGCGTAACGAAAAAATGTTACACTAAATTTTTTTCCAACCCCGATAAAGAAATTTCACTTCAAAAATTCAGTTACAATTTGACATCTATGTAAAAAAGAAAACAAATTATATTTATAGTAAGATCGAAAAATAAAATTCGAAAAACAATAAATTAAATCTCCATCAATTTTCAAAACAATTTTTACAAACTCAATAAAAAGTAAACAGGTGTGAGCAGCATCCATCCCAAGCAAACTTGTCATTTACATAAACAATCCAAAACTGAGTAGTAAGCCTTTTCACATAGTTTTTGTTTTATTGAATACTTAAATTTGTTAATACCTAATTCTTGAAATTTGCTTGGTATTTTATTGTAGGACTAATCGAAAAGACTTGCTTACTTTTTGTAATCTAGTCGTTGCTAACGTGTTAATATCATGAATGTCGCAAAATTTTGTGAATAAATGAATTTTTTTTTCTTTACATACACTAAATTGTTATATATGTATTGAGATACGATTGTCATGATACCAATTTCTTTAAACTTATTCCTCAGTGCCTGTCGGCGTCTTCTACAAGGAAATATACATTGAATGTCCATACAACAAAATACCATATGACATTACACTATGAAAAGAACTAAAATACACAAGTCTAGCTATTTCTACATCGGTTAATTGATGAATTTTATAATCTTCGTTTACTGCAGAGCTGAGTCTATGTGACAATCCGTTAATGTGTTTATATGCTACTTGATACTATGTATTTAACTATTATAGTTATGTCACTATTACCGCTTTTTTGCATGAATAGTTAATAGAAACTTGAGTAGAAACTAGGCCACTTCATTAACATCTTAAGTGTTTATTTAGCATAAATCCTTATAAGTATAAATAAATTGCTTCGTATTTAGGGCTGTTTTAGTACTGATGCATTTCTTTACCATCATTAAACGTTAATTTTTGAATTAAGTGAAGATTATTTAAATTTTGCACAACTAGCCTGTATTTAAATTAATTGCGTATCATTTCTGTAACTGTAACTGCCTCGGTGGCGCAGTGGTAGTAGATGCGACTGCTGTGCTTGAGGTCTCGGGTTCGATTCCCGGGTCGGACCAAATGTTTGTATGATCTGCATATGTTTGTTTCGAAGTTTGGGTGTTTTCTAGATATAATATGTATGTATTTACAAAAAAAAGTATATAAGTATTCTATCAGTCAGTCTAGTTACGAGGGGGCGTTTTTAAGTTCGCGGAATGGAGGGTATTGAGTAATAATAAAAACACAAAATTATTTTTCTTTTTCTATATATTCCCCTGCAACACGAATACATTTTTCAGATCTTTCAATTAGTTTTTTTATTCCCTCGTAAAAAAAAGTTTTATCTTTGTCTGAAAAATACGCCGAAACCGCCTCCTTAACCTCCTCATCAGTTGAAAATTTCTTACCACGTAATTCTTTTTTCATTTTTGGAAAGAGATAATAATCACTCGGAGCCAAATCTGGACTGTAGGGTGGGTGATTCAAAATATCGAAGCCCACCTTATGCAGGGCAGCCAGTGCGACTCGGCTCTTGTGAACGGGAGCATTGTCATGCAATAGCAGGACACCTTTCGTTAATTTTCCCCGTCTTTTTTCTTTGATGGCTTCTTTTAACTGTTCTAAGATTGAAGCGTAGTATTCCCTCGTTATAGAAATGCCTTTATCTTTATAATCTATCAATAATATTCCTTCTGAGTCCCAAAAAATCGTTGCCATGAGTTTCCCAGCCGACTGTGAAACCTTAAATTTCTTGGGTGGTGCTGTGCCCTTTTTGTGCCACTGCATGGAGTCTTGTTTGGACTCGGGTTCATAATGATGAACCCAAGTTTCATCCCCAGTAACAATTTGATTCAATACGCCATCCTTGTCTTCATTGCAGAGGTCCAAAAACGCACGTGAACATTCCACGCGCTGTTGTTTTTGCAATGGCGTGAGCATTCTCGGCACCCACCGTGCGCTAACCTTAGTCATGCCAAGATGATCGTGTAAAATTTTAAAAATTGTTGTATCCGATACTCCAACCATTTCTGCGAGTTGTTTCTTTTTTAGTCAAGCATCTTCCAATACAATTTTTTCTACTTTTGCAATAACTTCTGGCGTAGTCACCTCAACGGAGCGCCCCGGCCTCGGGTCGTCTTCAAGTGATTCCCTGCCTTGTTTAAATAAACTATGCCACTTGTAGACCATTGTTTTTCCTGGGCAAGAATCCCCGTAAACCGATGACATCTCATTGAGTATGGTTTGAACAGACTTTCCTTGCTTAGTAAGGAACTTTATCACCGCACGGAATTCAATTTTCTCCATTTTTTTCACTTCGTTCCCGATTAAAATACTTGGTCAACGATAGTTTAATAACTAATGATCCAATCACAACAAATTTTACTATGCAGACTAATTATGAGTCACTGAATACGGTAGGCATCAAAAGAGCGCGTTTACCCGCCTTTTTCACTGTCATTCCGCGAACTTAAAAACTTACCCTCGTATCATAGCACAAGCTTTGCTTAGTTTGAAACTAGATGACGTTGTGTGTTAAATGTCCGAAATATTTATTATTTATTATTATTATTATTTAAAGTTTCAAGTGAACGTCACGAATAATGTACATGATAAAGTTCTGTAGTGACTTGCTTTGAACAAGTAACATCCAAGCATTTATTTGAAGATTTTGTATGTTGGACCGCTAATATCCACTCATAATCTGACAGGGTTAACTTTCTCGTTATACCTTTCTTTCCAAATCCGGTAAATTATACTATTTAACGAATTTAAAGGCAAACGTTACATATATTATCACTTATGTGTAGTATTTTAGACTAATGATTATCTACATTGCATTTTCCACTAATTCTTCTTATCACTGACTGATAAGTGGTTTATTAGTATTGTTTCCTACTTTCACTGTGATGTGATCGATTACTCACGAATTTAATGATGTCTTGCGAGAATCCTGAATCAAACTTTTCAAACCACATAACATATCCGTACGATTTTTAGCATGTAATGGTATTTTCAGTGATTTGATAGAGGACGTAATTCGGAAAACTCTCATACTAGTTATAGAGTCTGGAAGATTCGATGCCATCAAAAAGACAATTGAAAATGTCAAGCAAAAAGACAATGATGTGGTGGCGCTGAAACATTCTAACGAAGCACTTAGAACGTAAGTGTTTAATCCAACATTATTTTCAACGCATTTCAACCTTTCGCTGTTTTTTTACTGCGTAGGGGCAAACGAGAAGCCTGGTCACCTGAACGTAAATGACTGCCACAACCCATGAACACCTTCACCTCAAGTTAACACAAATCCTGACGAACTGCCTGACGTTTGACAAGGTTGCACCGTCACAAGCTAACACTGCCTGATTTAGGAAGTAGGATATTATTTGTACATTCAAAATTATGTATCATAGAATAAGAACCGGCGCGGCAGTGGGTTATCAAGTGGCTGGTTCTCTTATTTGACAACTTAAATATGTCAATCAGTGTGCCAAGTCGAGATCTGAATATTGACGTCATACCAAGAAGATCCTAATTTCTTATCGGTCCTAATAACTACTTACTGTAAGTTACGTAAAGTATTTTTACATCCATGGCATCAATGATATTTGATTCTTGAAAACATCCAATAAAATTACTAATAATAAGTTTTTTTATTATATTGCTCATTTGATTTTAAACATGCGTAATATTGGCTTTTACTGTCATTTTAATATCTATTATTTATGAAGATGTCATTACTTACGTTACCGGGACACTCAGTTATAAAGAAATCACCACAATCATATCACAATTACAATTCCATGAAATGAATTTATTTACAACTTCGAAATGTCACTTATTTACGATGTCTGAGATATAACTTAACTAGTTCAAAAAAAATGGTGAAACTGATCTTCGTTATCAGTTTATGACAGAAAAAGAGGCGCTACATTTATTTATATTCCGATATATCGTCACTTAATAAATAAATTCCATTCAGTTGACATACAAAATTATTAAAGTCAAAACCAATATGAAAAAAAACAAGGGATTGCATTCCGTGAGTGCGATAAGTGAAAACTTGAATATTAAACTTGCCTATTTATGGTATTTTGGAATGGTTAGGGCATAATTTTGAACTATTACTACTATCATTTATGTGGTAAAATATTATATTCATTGCACAACATATATTTTTTGCCGCATAGTAGAGAGGGGGATGCTTCCTCTCTTGCGCTGCGTCGGTGGCCTACTCTATCTCCGTCTTACGAATCTTCGATCAAGTCACGTGTCATGTCACGAGTTCAACATTTTTTATCTAGCACAAAAAGTGCACAACGCTGCTAAAGAAGTTTTCACTTCAATAATTTATACGGTAACAGAACCACAATATTTTTGTGTGAACAAATTAAAAATGGCGCAAATGATCTTGGTTATGGCACTAGTGTCAATAATATAAAGGTACAATAATAAAGGTAATATAGCTTAATCCTAATAAGCGGTAACAGTGAGTAGCCACCACTATCCTCCGCTCTAGTAAAAACTATGTTGCGGCAGCGTAGTTCCAATCGACTTAAGTGACCATTTTTAAAGGTTAACTATTTGTGAAAACAGTTTATCGATAATTGCTTGCATAATCTTAAAAGTAATAATTTATTTAATAATAAATCTTTTTATTGTAGAACTCGAGATGGAATCCAACTAGAATTAGAACTCAAAAGAAACCAATGGAACAAAGATCTACGGGTTGCTGATTGTAAAGTAGCTGTTCTTCGTGATAAAATGAGTGTGCGTAGGTATATTATAAAACGATACGCGCCTCACGCTTTCTTTACACGCTCCCCTTTCCTCTTTTTCTGTCTTCTTTTTTATAGCCTTTTTCAAAAAATCAAGGTTTGTACCCTACTACTACACAACTAAAAGGCTAGAAACTATTATTTGTCATAAAGGTCATCCACTAGTTTAAACAAGCTAACGATACCATTAGTTTTGAAGGTTATTAGTATTCATTTTATGACAGTCAGTTTGTATCAGTATAACGACTTATTACTCGGTACATTAGAATAATTTGTAATAATTAAGATGCTAAAATGGAGCTCAAGAATGTTTAATTAAGTACAGTATTTATTCTTTACAGAACCCTTTTGTATTGATAATGTGACTATTATGATACTTATGAAATATACGTAAATGTTGTGTGAAACATTAAAAGAGATGTAGTTTATATAATTTTTAAATAAAACTAGCCTGTGTTACTGTTCCAGGACGACCTATTAAATGCGGACACCCGGTTTAACTACGCGGAGAAGTGGTTGTTTGCCCGCTTCGAGTCATTGGAACTGCAACACAATAAGCTCCGCGCCCCAAAACCTCGATACGACCACGAAGATCGCGTTCACACCGAGTTGCTACAAGCTTATGAGTTACAGATCAAAGTACTTAAAGATTCTTTCTCGTTGTAACTTGTGATAGAAGTTGAAGAGACACAAGAGATAGATACAATGAAATGTTCTTACAGGAACGTGAGGAGTCTTTAGAATATTGGCGCCAACGTTATGATACTGATACAGCCGCAATTACTGTCACTGTTCAAAAGAAATGTGAAGAACTAAAAATTGCAACTGCTAAACGAATAGAGTTACAAAAGTTGGTAAGCATCTAGGTGTTAACATTAGTACAACTGAGGACTCTGGATGAAAAAAAAACCTTCTAAATATAGACTTTTCTTAACGCATATGTTTGAGACTTGAAAAGTTCACATAAAAACGGGAATACTAGACTTCCACGTATTTCTAACCTCAAAGTCTATATCCCCGAAGACAGTCCTTTAACATATATCTGATTTTCTACTGCTTTCGATATATTTTATGATGAAAATGGACCTACTAAAACGAAAATTGTTGTTTCAGTACGACCTACATGAAGGTGAAATGCGTGGTTGGCTGAATTTTAAACGAGAGCGTGCCGCTCGCCTTGCACGAGAAGAACATCAACGGTTATCCGCCATCCGTATACAAGCTTGGTGGCGAGGTATCATAGTGCGAAGAGCTCTTGGTCAATTCAAGTACCTACGACAAACCAAAAAACAACCCGGGAAGGGGAAAAAAAAATAAACACGCAAATATTAAGTGAACAAAAATCTACAGGCAGTAACAAAAACTATGCATGTGTTATTTTTTTTTTTATATTGTGTTTTCAAGGAAACGTAAATAAATTCAAAGGTAATTAAAATCGCGTCTTCTTGTCAACTATCAAAAATTTATTTCCTATTAAACTATTTCTTGCAGTGGTGCTTTGTATAAGTTTGATTGCTATGGTCTAGTCCAGAGTGACTGAATTGACTAAAAACTGACTTCTGTCATCAAATAATGATAACTTGTTTATTAGTAGGGCCGTTGTAGTAATGTAGTCATGTAATAAAAAAAAAATAAAAAAACTAAACCGAGTTCAAAAAAAAAATACATGAAATTTCCCTACTTAGAAACGATAATAAGAGAAAAATAAACTGAATGTTTTTTTGTTCAAAACTGCACGACTATTTCTAACCACTCAAATCAAAAGTTTACTTAACAACTATAATTTAACTATTCTCGATGAAATTCTAAATATACGTACGTAATTAGTGTTTGACAATTCTTGCCTTATAATTTAACTCTAAGTTTAGAAAAAGTTACGGGACCGCGAGCCGCCAGAGAGTGGAGACTTCTAGTTACTGCGGTCGAAGATAAGCGATAATAACGGATAGACAGGGAAGCCTCCGTAGCCTCCCCAAGATAGGGCTTAACTAGGCGCGGCGATGATTCTGAAGGGGACGGCGCAGCTCACTGACGATGAGCAGCCGGAGATTCAAAGGAATTTTCCACCCCGACAACAAAAAAAAAGAGTTAGAATAAGTCGTGTATTTTTGAAGTGTTTCTAAGTAGAGAGACTTCTGCTGATACAAAAAACTACATTGGTTTGAAGCAGATTTTGAAGCTGGACATGAGCTCCAAAACTATTTCTATAATTAATAACCCACAATATTTCTATAACTGAAAGCTTGGTACGGATGGGCTAATAAGAATCATGTACGTGATCAAATACGAGTCGAAAAGGATAAACAACCCGATTCAGTATTTGAAAACTCGATGAAAAAAGTAAAAGACACTTTTTTTCCTTTTCTTTTCTTGTTTTAAACGCGCGCACTAATATTAAAGCCTGTGTCGCGGGGGATTTTACAAACATACATTTAACGGACACAAAGAACAGCCAGACTCTGAAGAACATTGAGGGGTTAGTTTTCATAGCACCTGTGTCAGATATCTGAAGGCTACAGGAATGCTGGACGAATAATGCTACCGGCACTCTTCAGTTAGGTGGTTACCTTGTATAAACACTTAAACGTCTAGTGAGACTTTATTCACGTCTAACCAATCGTCTTGGTGAACACGGTCGGCGTTTCAATTGATTCGCTCTGCAATCTTTGTTACTCGCAACGCCGAAGCAAAAAACACATAATAGACGGTCTAGTATGAGTTTGTGTTCGTTAGGTCTAGCCCAGACTCAGCGAACATTTCACTTATACTTATTATAAATGTCAAATACAATCACCATTATGAGCTGACGTGAATAAACTTACACAAGGCCTACAGGACACTTCCTAAAATAAAGCCGCGAATCATTCAAAACGAGTAAAGTCATAAGTTTATAGCGCTGTGTTGCGTAAGTACGTTAGATGGTTTGCTCTTTGCGACTTAGAGCCCAAAAAATTGCTTAAGAAACCGCATGATAAAAAGTTTCGCGAAGTAACATACAACAATTAGACTAATTGTAAATATCAAATCAATCAAATTGATCGACTTGATTATCAGTTACTACGTTTGAAAATTGGTTAAAAAGTACAAGGGAGAGTATATAGTTTTATGGTTGACTAAAGCAAGTAAATTTGTCAGTTGGTCACTGTTTTTTCGTTAATCTTCAGCCTGTTTCAGCATGTCAGCATTAATAGCCCACTGTTGGACATAAACCTCATCTTAGGAAGAAAATTATGAGGATAGTTGGTTTAGAATTTGTTTCGAGGTTTGCTTTACATTGCAGAGTTGTTGTCCAGCCGAGTTTGTTACCTTGGTCGGCTCTTGTGGCACCCTCTGGGTGAAAACCCATCCTCCGGGTTGGTGACATTTCGTATTCCTAATCCGTCACTACATGCTTAATAATGATTATTTTAAAGAGTTCTTTCTAGAACGTCTTTGTGCTTCCCTTATGGTTCAGACGGTACTGCACTCCTTTCGGCGGACATTAAAAAGCTGACTGATTAGACTTATATCACTGATATATTCATCAATCATTTGTGAAAATAAAAAAGTATCTGTCAAAAAGCATCTAATTATGGTGCCACGAAGATAGCAAGTTACAAGAGTGGGAAATTTACAGAGGAAAGAAAAATTCTCATTAGTTAAACAGATTGTTCGAAATAATTATAATAAAAGTAAACTTCAATATTTTATGAATTAATAATGTGTTAAATTATTTTAAGTCACCAAGCTTCACTACATCCGCAAAAAATAGAACTTTTTAAAACTTAATGTTCATGTAATTTGGTTCCATTAACATCGTTCACAATAGCCTAGGCCTGACAAAGGAACAAGTTCTTTGATTTTATATAAGGTCGCAAATAATTTGTTACAATTTATCAAAATAAAAATATTCCTATCTTTATAATTAGTCATAATATTAGTTTGTAACCTTTTACCACACGTAAGGAGTTTTTTTTTATACGAAGTCTTGAGCTTAAAAATAAAAACCAAATAAAGACGTCCTTCTGTGAGATTACCAGTTTCTTTCCTTAAATTATACATAACGTAATACATACAATTTTATATTGTTTATAAAATAACTACTATAAATGTTAATGATCAAATTAAAACCACTTTAAATAGAACTAAGTACTCCTTGACTACAACTAAACTATTAGCGATTATCTTAGATTCTATTCCTGCCTTCCATTTTCATCAGGCAGAGTAATAACTTTGGCAGGCTTCAAATTAAAAAAATATGTGTGAACCAATATTGCTAGCCTAAAACGAAACGCGTAGCGTGGTAATTTTCTTTGACAGCTGTCAAACTCACTGCTAATGGCGCCCTTAGTTGTCAGATTTGTCAGTGTCACTAATTTCATTTAGTCGCATGCGTTCAGCAGTCAGATCCGGTGGTATTTGTGAATTTTATTTCATAAAAGTAGAAGTTACCGATGTAAATATATTATAATAGTATAATGCTTTAAAGTAATAAGTTAAATTTTCGAACATTTGTATGAGTGTTGTGATTGAAGCAGAACTGTGTCAAAAATTGTCCTTATAGAGTTTGCGGTATTTTCAATTCTTGGAAAGTTGGACTGTCATCGAGTAGTTTCGGTGAGTAATGCAATTTTATTATGTGCTAAAGATTTAGAGTATAAAACGTGTGTGAAAAAAAACAATAAAGTCGTATGCAGCTTAAAAGATATAATCATATATATGCTTTCATTCATACAAAAATATAAGTGACCCTATGTTACGATTGTGGTCTTGACTGTTTCGCTTAGATTTTTCGGTTAAAATCCTTTCACTATTGTTTAGTACGGTTCATTATTGTTACCCGTTGCGCTTAATCTTGAACTATAGAAATTTCAGTTATCTACACAATGTGCTCAGTTTTTACTGTGATTGTGTAAATATTTTTATTTAAAATATATTAATTGGGCATTGTGTGGTTTTATTATTAAGTTGCATAGCACCACTAAAACATTTTACAGATAGCGAAATTAGAGCATTGTTTATAATGTGAGACGATTATACCATAATTTCAAAATTGTGTGTTTAAGTTTGTTAATTATAACTTTGTGAATGTTTTTCAATATGAGGATAGATGTCTTGCCATGTTAGTGTTTTTCTGGAAAGATTTTTTTCTATCTTATAAACTATATAGAGGTTTATTACACTGCATTAAAGCTATGCTTTAATAATTCAACATGCTAATATATAAATGCTCAACTTTAAGCAAGTTTAGAAATATTTGCCATTAATATTCTTTGTCCTTTGTTCAGTTATTAGTATAACGATTATATTATAATATTATATTAGTATAAAGATTATATATGTGATATATATTGATTTAATAGATTTGGCACAAATATTTAATATAGATTTTCAAAACAAATTTAGGAAAAAAGAAAAACCATGGCACAAAATCTAAAACACTTCTCTCTTAAACATCATAAACTTTATCATTTGCAGCCTATTGCAATCTCTCATCATATACCATTCTGATCAATCTTTTAAGGTCTTAAACTTAATAAATCACATTCTTTATTAACAACTAAATTAAATATTTTATGAACACATATTAACTATTTATGAGTTTATTCTAATCTTCAACGACAATTACTGTTTTCATTACACAATGAGTTTCACAACATTCTTTTTAACCCAAGCCCAATGGGTTGTAGTACAATTTTATAAAGTTTTAAAGGAGAGACAGTTTGCAACATGCAAGCCTTTGAAACTTGCGAAGTAATCTCCTCATTAACCATGCTATATAACCTCCTTTGGTATTAATTTAATTTTGAACTAAAAAGTAAAAAAGGATTCTTTTATATTTACATATTAAGTACATTGTCGTTCCTACCTAATGGTAACTTTTTGTAAATTAAATTGTTACCAAACTATTATAATATTTTGTGAATCACTGCAATTTATTAATGAATACTCAAAATGTAATATTTTGAGAATTTATGACAACAAATTAACAGTGACATATGATTATGATGTACTCCTGTCCGATTTTGGGCACGGTGGCCAGTCTCAACAGAGACTATTCCACTATGCAGGAGATATTACAGTTCACAAGTGTGTGCAAACACAGGTACCCTCTCTGTTTCCTCTCTCAGGGATTGATCAGGCGCAGGGCCGACAACTTCAGGGGCAGAGGGGTTAAGACACCAACTATCGATTTCTGGGCTGTAATTAAACATTTCTATAATCAGAACCTAAGACCTCTTGATCGGCAGTCACATATACTAAATGCTAAAGTAGCGAGGCAATAGCATGCATGATTAAATAACAATTTGTATTAAAACTTAAATTAATTAGACACTTCTATTGTAATAATAAGACATGTTATTACGTTAGTTATACCCAGAGTGGCGTGCACCATCACCATCACCATGACCATGAGGGATTAAAAACAGGGTTCTGTTTATTGTTATGTTATAAATGCGGTTGTGAAATCAAGTTGAAAAATCTTAATTTTACATAGTTGTTTAGTAAAAATTGTAAGCTAATGATAATACCATCATAATGATTAAATATCTTGCTAAACAGTAAAATACTATGTCAAATAAACATATCTACCTCTATGTTATGGTAGAGGATGTGGTATCAATAAACAGGATAAAATTGGTACACCTACTTTAAAGAATTATACTTATTTGGATGTATAATACCTATCTGATTCTGTGTTATCTATACCATAAAGTTCTCACTTTATAAAATAAATTTGTGTTACAAAAGTACCAATCCTTTATTGCATGCTTAACATTAAATAAAAAAATATTAAAACGCTAAACATAAGCTTAAAAGCAGTTAAATGACAAGATAATTAAAACAACATGATTGTTTTTGCATGGTACGACCAAATGTTACCGGAGTGGTGTATTGAGTAGTACGCGGTGTACGAAGGCGGTTCTGCGCGTTGTAATTAGTGCGTTAATCGCTCTAACCGGGCACAGTTGATGCAAGTGGGCTTCCGAGAAACCGATCACCAGTGCTAGCGGGAGGAGCGGCAAATTGCCGACAGATATGTGTACCGCCTGTCGGTAATTGCAGAAATCACTCGCCTCAACGCAGAACAAGCTTGCAGTCCTTGTATTACAAGAACAAGTCGTGTACAACTACTGCACATCTTAATACATAAATATATGCATGCCAACTGTACATCTACTAAATTATGTCGATATACGATTGAGTAAAAGACTTGCATAAAGTTGACATGTTTTAACTTTTACGATAACATCATTCCAACTTCAGTACTTACCGAAGCCAATCCTATTCTAGGTAATCTGTAAAATAAATAGTTACGATGCTTAAGTATATTGACTTTTGAAAATTCGTGTAATTCAGTAATTATGTATATATATAGATATTAATAGGGTTATGCTGTATTTTTATTGATTTCAGGATTTATTTTTAGTTTTTCTGTTGCATTTGTATTTTCCGTAGCCACATATAACGGATTTAGAATACAGAGTGGTTACCACCACCATTTATACCGTGGGTGTTGTAAGAGCCGAACAAGGGAGTTGACTACGCCGCAGGTTGCAAAGAGAAGAAAAATTTGATACAAACCCTATAGTAGTATAGCAGGCCAAAACCTTTTTAAGGAGAGGTCTATACCCAGTTGTGGCCTTGTGTCCAGTTGTGATCCATTAAAGTTTGCTGATGAAATCTTCTTCCTACTCTTATTCTTCCCAAGATTATTTGGCATCGGCTAACAGTTCAACCCGGAGGGCGAACTGAATTCGAAGGTTGAACTAGTTACCAGTATATTTTGAGTGGGCAAGGCGAGAGCATGGGACCCTTTCCTTCTGACTGACGCAGATCCTTTCCGGGCACGGTTGCTTAGGGAAGTATCTGCACTCGGTCGCCAGGAGGGAATTGAGTCCCGCCTGTCACCACTGCGGCTGCAGTGAGGACTCGGCTCAGCACACGCTGGCAGTTTGTTCCGCGGTCCTCACTGCAGTTATTGGAGGAGATCTCTCGCTACCGGCCCTCATACGCTAGATGGTCGGTAGCGACAGTTATTTTACCGCGGTCGCAACCTTCTGCGAAGACGTAATTTTGCGGAAAGAGGCGGCGGAGAAGGCCCGGGAGGACGACCTCCACTCGGACCCAATTCGCCGCCGGCGAAGCGGGTGGCGGAGGCGCGCGTACCAGCGCCTCATGCCGCCTTGAGTGTGGCTGCGGGTGGACGGGACGGGTTTTCCCCTCCATCCGCTATAGTGGCCAGCCGCGAGGAGGTGACGTGCGCGTGTGCCGTACGTCGCCTAAATAGAGAGAGAGAATAGAGTTTAAAGGCAGATGGTGCCCGCGTTAGCGGACAGGCCCTAGGAGGGATCTGGATATCGTAATAACAGCTATTCCCGGGTCCCTCCTATCAGGTGCAGAGTGGCACACCGTGTGGTTTTAGTCGGTCCGATTCCGACACACCACCCCGCCGTAAACCCCGTTGGCGTGACGGCTCGAGGGGGTTTCCACAGGTTAAAAAAAAAATAAGTTGCCAGTATATTTGAAGGCACTGTGTTTTTGAGAATATATTGACGTAACAATATCTATTCTACAGGTACAAAATAAATACATTTAAGACATTCAAGTATTTAAACTTGTGAGAAATGTCATCATACTATTCAGGTCTATTATATGAGTTTTCTTACGTGTATTATTGTATTACATAGGTACCGTATCTTACGTGGCTTTGTAAGGCTAAAGTATGAAAATACCAACGCTTAAGTTAAATTATCCAATATGTTGTATAGATGTTGGTATTGCAAATCGTACATATATATGGCCTTGCAAAATATTGTTTATAGGCTACTAAAATTGTAACTTCTAGTAGTAGTGACAATAAACTAAGTTAATATTCTTAGGTTATCCATTCTTAATGTGTTGTTCGTACACTTACCTAATCATAATTGTTTTGTTATTAATAACGACACAGTCAGAAAGAAATATACAGCAGAACCATATAACCTTGGTTACATGGAATGATTAATCGTCTAAAACTCCAGCAACGATAGCGGATGTACTAGCTGCATAATTCTAATTAAAGTAGACTGTGACGGACGTTTAACTGATATATTTCAGTCAAATAAGTAGTCAAATCTAAAAGACTGGTGACTACAATGCCACTAAATATTGCTTTTCTGAGAACGGTTAGCTAGGGACCAATCAATTGTGCAACAACCGATTCATAGAATAGCATGTACTCGGTACATGCTATTATGTTGTTTTTATTTAGTAATGTATTTGATGGATTTCGTATTCGTGTCGAATCCTTTGTCACTTTTTGTAGCTTATTTAACATGTAATATTTGTAATAGTAAATAACCCATTAGAAAATTTTGCAACTTTAACAGACAATAACGTTTTAAAAGCACTTTATTCTATAAATAGGTGCATCCAAGTTAGTCAACTTTTGTCTCATTTAAATCAAAAGTTTACCATTACCATTCAATATTTTATTGCCTACAGGTTACTTTTGTTTAGTTAAATAAATACGAAATTCTTACGGTACATTTTTAAGATAATAGTTTAAAATGTTTCCCTCATGTTTAAAATGTTGTTTGTTTGTTAAAATATGTGTCATAAAATGACCAATTCAAAAATTCATAAGGTTATTGTTTTTTTATCTATGGACTGTCTTTCGTATTCGTTTTGTGTGTACTTTGTCTCTGCTTTGAAATTCGAACAACGACAATCGTCTAGCAAATTACTAAAAATTGAATTTGTACTAATGCTACCTAAAATTTCGAGAAACCCTGAGTAAACAGTTAGGCCGAGTTATGACCTACGTTTGCCCGTGTTTGTTTAATTTTTCCAAGAATTTACATAAGGTTTTTACGTGCCTTTCAACTTACTTGTTGGATATGGTATTTCTATACTTGAATATTTACCTATTTGTGCAATTACCCAACTCTACAAATAAATGTGTAAATACTGCTTGATTTCATTATTATGTTCTTCTTGATTTATTGATTTCAAGTTGAAAAGAAAAATCGTTTTCGACGGAGTATCTTAAGACATTAGCTATTTAGAGAGTTTTCCGCTAAGACAATAAAAATGATAAAATACTTTATTTTATACTCAAGTTAATAAAAAGCACTCGAAACACATTAAAACGGACAGCATATTAATCCATATGGTAGTTGCCTACAAAAATAAGAATTATCCGATATCTGCTGTTGACAACCGTATTATAACATTTGCATGAATTATTTTGCAATTACACACTAAGTTAATTAAGTAAATTTTTAGTTAAACATAAACAGAAATTGAGTAACAAATTATATTTCAAATAAAGAAAACAGTTTGGCGTTATGTAACGAACGTATAAGAAATAGTAAAAAAAAAATCTCCCCTACCTAAAATATCTTTAGTTAAAGTAACATGTTTTTACTTTTAATGAGCAATATTTGATTGATACGAGAGCCACAACATAAAAAATAATAATAATTTAGTAATTAACCGTTAAATGAAAATATGATTTTTGTGGGTAGATTACATTTGAAGCGATGTGATCACGACTCGTGTTGAACATACATTAATTATTTTTCTTTTCCAATATTAAAGAAAATTTACTGTAAATGAATAGTGCTTACTATTTTTATTACATACTGACAGAGATATATAAATAGTTTTATAGTAAATGGGCAAGCGCTAACATAACCATCTACACAGTAACCGTTCTGCGTTAATGAGGCAGTGGGCTTGTTTGTTGTACCCATTTTGTCACCGATTCCCACAGTCTATCAATTTGTCAAGGTGTGGCTTGTGACGGCCTCAGAAAAATATCGTTCTTAGCGTATAGTCATAATTTTATTACATTCAGCAGATCTCAATCTACTTAAACACTTCAACATTTTTACTTTTTCAATACTTCAATACTGAATGTTCCACATTTCTACACTAAACTTCAAAAGCCTTTTTGCATTTGCATTTTGATGCTATGTCCGCTGCACAGTTCTGAAAGTGAAATATTATTTAAGTCGGGAAATTACCAAGTTTTTCTTACACTGCAATTTTAAGGAATGAAAACGGTACTGCATGTGTACTTTAGTCTTGAATAATCTATATGTGATCAGACAATGCCTGTAAACCCGTTATAATAACCAACGAGAATACAAATTATTACCTGTTTGCTTCTGTTATCTTCAAAATTAATAGATATGTTAAATAAGTCTAATTTACATACAAACCTTGCAGCTCAACAAGTTTATAAAGTCTTTTTCCAACACTATTTTACGTCAATAGGATAAAGACTTTATTTTAACTTTATTTTTCAGTGTCAAATCATAAACCTACACATGATTGAAAACTTTTGAATTTGAGTCCCAAATTAGATTCGATTGACTATGTTCAGGTAACGGACCACCTATGAAAGCTAAATTGCTGAAGCTATAAAATAAATTATAAAGTTACCCTTAAAGCGAAGCTGAAACGTTATTCTTAAAGGATACAAGTTATTATTTTCACGATAAATATGCAGTGGACCCTCGGTAATCCGGCCTCCCCTGTAATCCGACATCAATCAAACAATTTTCGCTAATGTAGATCGTAGATGATTGAACAGGTTACAAGTTGTGCTCGACTCTTAGGTATTGTTTCAATTCCGATTGCTTAGTTTGAATTTGATCACGTGTGATAGCGGTGCAGCTTAGCGTTTATTCATTGTGTATTACGTATACGTACCTAATAATGTCGTCACAAGCCCAGAAGGGAACAACATATAGAATTTTATCATTTGTCTGTAATTTATCGGATTACAAGGTACTCTTTTGTAAAAAAAAGCCGGGCTATAGGGGGTACTCTAGGCAGTACTCTTATAATCCGACAAATTCGATAGTCCGACACTGCCCTGTGAAACGTTTGTCGAATTACCGGGGGTCCACTGTAGTTGTAAATATATTGTACGTTTTAAATCGCTTTTATTTGCGCTCAGTGCTTCTCAATTTTTCAATACGAAATATCTCTAAGTCCAAGTAGACATAGGAACGCTTTCCCTGATTTTCTTTTACAGCTACATAGTAAAGCCTAATGCTTCAACGGGCACTAATATAAATATTTTTAAATTAGATTAGATTAGATATTATATACACAGATTAAACATTTTGTTTTTGTTTTTCACAGGATGCAACAATAATTGAAAATGTGTTTATGGAGAGGATTAGTTTTGCTGCTGGCCATGGCCGGCATGTCCGGTGCACATGGGGCCAGCTATTGCTCTGTAAATACCTTCCCTACAAATTCCTCATGGATGCAATTTGCCAAGGAACCTGTACCGAATGAATATGGTTTCGAAGATAAATTCAAAAGTATTCACTGCTGCGTCAAAGGATACCGAAGTATTGAATGGTAAGTGACAGTTGATAATTTCCTTGCGTATACTTCGTTGATTTGTTTAGTCGAATCATGAAACTGATACCGGTCCAACTATTTAGTACAAAGTACAATCAAAATAATCAAAGTTACTTCTTAATATTCCTACACACCAGTGAAAAAGCAGTATTACCGCTGACAAATCAAGGTCTTCTGTACAAAGGAGATCTACTCTTGTTAGGAGCAAAAATATGCTGTACCCTATTCAATGATAGTGGTCGAACTGATTTCTTTAGTGAGACTAAAAGACGTGTCTGTCACTTGTAAAAATATACGTTGGCTACTTCTCCTGGTTAAGGAATTGAATTCTTTACGTAAATATACATGTATCAAGCAAGGCACTTAGTTGATATTTTGTCGTATTTTAACAGAATTTTCAACACTAAGGTATACTTATAAATACGCTATTTAACAAGCACTAAAAAGGTAAATTAATTGCTTAATCTTCTAACGAAATACTGAGTAATATATTAAAATACGATGTTCCTTTTAAATGTACCAAATTATCGCTAAATAATATAAAATATAAAATAAAGGATTGTGTGTACATATACAAAAGGATATACTTCCAGTTATATTCGCCGTCAAGGAAACATAACAACAGTTGCACTGAATCTTTTTTGGTTTATTAAATTTATTTACAAAAAAAACATACTACACAACAGGAAAGAAGGAAGTAGGTAGGTATTACAGTAAAAATAAGGTAGACCCAACCAGTGTATATTACACTCACAACCATATACACTCAATACATTTACAAGTAAATAAAGTATTTTAGAGATAATGCCAGGTGTTCGCTACCAATGGCGATAAGTATAAAACTTCTAGGAATTTTTGTCCACTGTGAGCGCAAAAATAATTGGTAATCGTCTGGTGTTACAATGGGCATTGCCCCCTGCCGGTAGCACATCGTACGCCATAGTTATACGATAGCAACACTATGTCGTTCACAAAATATTAATGACAATGTCGTGAGAAAAGATCAAATCGTTGAACTTGCAACCCACACATAGACACAGAATAAGTTTATAGCCCCAAGTACTAGGAATAAATCATAACGACTTGAATGTGACGTCAATGAAATTCCACGAAAACCGAATAGAACCAAGGGTGTGTATTGTTCTAACCCTTGATTAAATTGTCTGGTATTATAGTACGGCTAGTATGTATTTGCGGCGGCATTGTTGAACATCATAAATTTTATTTTTAAGTAACAATTACTAAATGATGTTTATACTTACGTGAATATCATATACTTAATTAAGTACTCATTTTTTAATCATAAATTCTTTCTTGACACGGTCACAACAATATTGCATAATATTAAATAAAATTGGCAATAAGACATTGACAGATATCAAATTAATATGAGCGTAGGATTACTAATGAATCATTCTCTACTTTCTGTGGCTCTAATCGATAAAATACCATTAGCCAATCTCATTTGTAACAAAATATTTTCATTACTCTGAAAGAGCTCACGTGTTGTTATCCTAATTTTTTACTTTGTAACTTATATTAACTCTTTGTAAGACAGCGCTGAGATGCTTATGACGCAAATAATTACTTGCACTTACACGGTAAGATTAGCACTTTAAAAATAGTTTAATTATATACTATATACATATATTATAATAGGTATCTGTATTGATCCACCAACAACTCGGCATATCTTTCAAATATTTTAAAGTTCAATTTGCTTGTGTCTTCTTGATAAAAAAATTGTTTCTTACCGATTTCCAATTAAATTCGACTATTCATATAGTTATATAACACTGCCTGTCTGCTTTTAAAGGTAACTCTTGTTTACCTGTGATGGGGTGGTTCCAATTTTCGGTTGCAAACCACAGACTGACCTGTCGAACTGTCCGTGGAGGTCTATTATGGCAATAAAGGGCTACTGACACTGTTAACCATTACAAATAATCTCACTATGGTAACATTCATTTTTCGGTAGGTTCTCTGAGATAAGAACCACTACTATGCCCTATACATCTTCCACCAATCTTCTTTTTGCAAATTACATTAAAAAAATAAAGTGTTTCCAGCACATCAATTTGTTAATATTTACAGTGATATTGACGTCTGTAGTTCCTGGAAAAGATTGTCAGAATTATGCCCTTGGGAGCCATTTTTTATTTCAGTTACCTCACTTTCCGGTAGACCAAGTAACAATTATATTTGTTTAAAGTTGTAATGTTGGTCTTGCACATTAACATTTTATAAGTGTTAAAAAATAAATCATACGTTTAAATTAATTATCTCATTGTTGAATACTTTAATATATAAGATATTAGAAATAAACTTTTTAAAAGTTGTAATAGGGTAGTTTTTGATGAAAGAGCGAACTTAGAAACAATTTGTACACCTAATGGAACGTGACTGAAATTATATATGTTAATTAAACGATTTTGTGATGATACGTTAAAAAGCATCTTGACCTCCTTAAAAACTTTGTCTTTGTTCTAAAAAAAAATTACACAATAAATTTATTTTAACAAGCTTTGGAAAAATTTCCAAGTTTAACACTTGCCACTTTAAAAATCAATTACGTGTCGGTATATATGTATAACAATTGCTAGCTCCTTACTACGCATTAGTTTTTTTAAGTATTATTCTAAGACAAAGTAACACCTTGAAACTGTTTAGAAAATGTGTCAATAAACTATGACGTTCACTGCGTAGTCGTCACATCGACCCGCAGGGGACGCGTCGAGGTTGGATCGGGGCGGTTTGCACCTTGTCAGCAGTACCCTGTTTTCCTGCCCCTGAATAGGGGCAGGTCCTGGGACAGTGTTGGTAGTCTTGATGGTCCAACTGATAATATTGTAATGATATATATATATGCTAATCGGCGCTAGAATTTTTATATCACTATACATGATAAGTAGTTAATTCGTAAATCGTTACGCCATAGTTTGGTGTGTCTTCAGTAAATAGCGCTGTAGTTTATTTTTGATTACGCTGGATGTGAAGTCGCCACAATATTATTCATCAATAATTTTTCTACCGTTTAGTAGGTAACATAACTATGCACATTCCGTAATTAACCTAGAATGTAATGCATACCCATAGCTATTTTATTAATTAACACATTCTCATTAAGAATGCGTTAGTCAGTTTCCGCTGCTGAACGCAATTACATACCTTCCTTTTAAGGTAGTAGAACCGCGCTCAATTCAGCACGAACAGGCCGGCTCGACCGGGGCAGGACTACCCTTCCACAGAAGACCAACCTAAAACGCCAGCATCCGTGCTGTCGTGTTTCGTCGGTGAGTGCGAGGCCGGAGGCCCATTGATGCAGGGGTGACAGTTATCGTGATAACTATGTGAGACTTACACTACTACGATGACTGTCATGCCTTTTACGTCCTCAAGCGGTGTGTGAAAAAGCTTCTTACTAGGCCGCCATAGTATGTGTCACCACACTGCATTGTCTGCATTTGCAATGAGTGTGGTGACCACAACTCTTTGGATTCTATTTATGCTTTTCATCAGGCAGAGTAGAGTCACTTTGGCAGGCTCTTCATATAGAAAAAGAAAAAATGTATGTGACCGTCACACCCTTTTCCCAAACGATAATCAGCTGTTAATGTCAACTATATGTTAGAGATTTCGATAATTATAGTGTTACGAAAACCTCTTAGAAACGGCGGCCATATGGGTTGGTATACGAGTTTTCTGAAGTTTCCCTTCTCTTTACAGTGATGTAGTTCATAGTTTACTCTTATTCACCCTCTTACGACATCCATGGGTTTAATAAGGATGATGATATTCCGTATTTTTAATCCGTAAACACGAACAGACAATACATTGGGAATAATCTATGCCAAACCTCTAAAGTTCAACTCTGTATATTTCGCATATTAGACTATTCTTATATTACTCTGACCATAACTTATTTATACAAATTCTCAATCAAATGTCCGCCTGCCACTTACAAATGAATTATATTTAAAATCATAAAAGCAATATTTTAAATTTTTAAAAGCAGCTTAAATAAACAACTGGTCGCGAAACCGGCGCCGTGTGATTTCGCATTGTCATATATTGCTCAAAACTTTTAGCATACATAAATTGAGTTAGGTGTTATTTATCAATATGTATGGCATGAGTGCACCTGATGCGAAAACAAGTAGGATTCTGAGAAGTAGTGATTGCCACTCGTTACTCCGCCCGCAACCCGTCGACCGCCGTCACTCCGTCACCATCAGCATCTATCTTTGATGTATATCTCATCGCTGATGTGAACGAGAAAAAAATATTTAATAACGTTCACTTTAAAGATAATATTTCAATAGCTAAGTTGTTTACACAGGTTTCAGAGAAACATATGTTCCTACGTAAAGTCGTAATTGAAAATCATACGAAAACGAGTTGTGTATTTTGTGATAAATGTATGTAATGTAAATAGTAATTTTAAAGTTAATGTGTTAGAGTGACTCACGATACTTGTGATATTAAACTCTAGGTCGTCAGATGTGTAGATTATGTCATTATCCACTTGTTACAACTTGTTAATTTGTTGTACTATAGCATCATCACACACTATAGGATAGTTCTCGGAATTGTTCTGTAATTTTTTTATTCTACATCATGGACTTACATAAAAAGAGTCTGTAGGTATTTAAATTTCTATGGTTCAATTAGCTATGCATTTGTATTTTCTCAATATTAACTTATTCTAAGCCCAATTATTCATTATAACAGTCAGAACCGCAGTCTTAATGTAATCTTTCTTTGTTGCACCACACACGTTGGGTTGCTAGTTAGTAAATGCTGTCTATAAATATTTGCAACACCTGCATTTTTGTCACCTGGAATAATATGAAGGATAAAAGTATAAAATCCAATCTTATAAAATCAAAAGATAGTTTTAAAATACTTACGCATTAAAATTTTTGATGGCATCCTAATATATAATTGTTTCAACTTCTATTAAAGAATATTAATAAGTTTTTAGGTTATATGTTAGCGATATTCAAGAAAAAGCTCTGCTATGTCAGTTTTTTTATGTGACTATCTTGGTATTATATTATATGTTTAAATGGAGATTCAATTTGTTTCGAAAAATGTGTTTCTGTGTAAAATATGTACAGGTTTAAAGTTTTATTTATTATTTTCAGTATATATATATGAATATTTACTTTTATTGGAGTATATTTTTCCTTGTTATAAATACGATTAAACACTGTTATACCATTTTAAAGAAAATTTTCATCTACTGCTACCACACACGCACACTGGGAAAGCAGAATGATTCAATGCGAGTGTAAGACGAAGCTGACACGCACACTGATATATGATGACATATCGAAAAGTTGACTCATTTCTTTTTGTTCTTTTGCAGTGCGATACTCTATCTAGACGTATAAATAATCTGACGTGATTATTAATGTACTTACGTTCCAATTCGTCCCACGACATACAATCTGGACTTGCATTGCGCCAACGTACCATTATGTTACAATATTACGTCAAATTACTATTGCAATAGATACGATTATTATTTATCTATAATCTATTTTAATGAATCATGTTCTAGTCATTTTATCAATTGTTAGTTATATCATGTAATATTTTTTTGAAGCGTATTTAAGAAAGCTTACCGACTAATTACTAAAAGGAAAAACATAATTGATGAAATACTTTTGTGTGGAAGTAAAATACAAGATTACTGTACGTACCTAATGTGCCTTTTTATATGAAACGTACGCCGACGGCGTCCAAAGATTCAGGAAAAAATCTAATTGTGAACAAAGAAAATGTGTTTTCAACAACATATTACGCCCCAAATCCTTATAGGTAGTGACACAACTCCACGACACTACCTTTATGTCACTTGGTTCCTAGAAAATTGAAATTGGTGATTTCCTAGAAAATTGAAAATAACTGTCGTGGAAGATTCCCACGCTGATGTTTCCAATTCCGTAAGCCTTTCCTTAAGGGCTTTTCGGCATCTTACATCACTTGCCTGATTTGTGGGCAACTAAAATTTTAAAATAATATTATAAATATTTTAATTTAACTTTAAAACCCATTACCACTCTACTCTCGTCCATAGCTTTCACGAAGTTTTTCCTGAGCCAATTTATTTTAATTTTTAATTTCGGTGAAATTTCGTTACAGAATGAAAGCTACAATATTTTATATAAGTGAAAGTTATAAAAATAAATTATCTATCATGAAAGCACGAAAGCCCATATTGACAAACATCACGAGCATATACAGTATACAGCCACGTTAATTACAAACGCTTTACACGAGGATATACCTTAGTCCCGCCATTCTCTAAGTGTGTTCCGCGGAACCCTAGGGTTCCGCGACATCCCTGTAGGGGTTCCGCAAGAATTTAGAAAAAATTCCAAACACCTCTCTCTGGTCGACCGTTCTGACGCGGCGTATCACGATTCACGAGGCGCAGCCGACCTTAGTCACCTCGTACAATTTTACTATGCCGCCACCGCGGATATCTACTTGTGAGCGCGAGTCCCTTTGATAAAAGCGCGCGAGTCCCTTTGATAAAAGCCGCCCCTGAGATTAACAATAATTGTAAACAAGCTACTTTCGGCTCTAATTTTAAAACGTAAAGTCGAAATTGTTTACACAGCATTTTTTGTATTTCTATTTTTATTTCGGCTTGTTATTTATCAAAGGCGCCGACTCGAGTATTTTTGAGAATGTTCGAGATCTGGCTAGGACTATAAAAGCGGCGATCGCGCCTCGACGCTTAGTTAGTCGACGATTAGTGTTCGGAGTGATTAGTACCTACTTGCTAGAAACAAAGTGTTTAGTGTTCTACTGCTGTATTCTGATTGTACATTTCTTCTTTGGACTAAACTCTTTTACGCAGTAACGATCGTGCGTTATTTTGACCCCACCATCCTGACATGTAACATTATTAATAAAGAAGAATGGAACGTTGGCTTACAGGCGTTAAACGTGTTGCAACAACATCTTCTAACGAAGCCGAATGTTCAAAATCAGATCGCGCGGAGTATACAGCAATTACCGATCCAGACGATTATGCAACGACGTCAAGTTCCACGGTTTCAAAGGCGAAAAAAAGGAAGTATGATGAATCATATATCAATTTCGGATTTGTTGATTCCAACGGCTCACCTCTCTGCATGTTATGTAGTAAACTGCTTCCTAATAGTTCCATGGCACCTGCCAAGTTGCGCCGGCATTTAGAAACTGTACACCCCGAGTCTAAAGACAAAAATAAAGAATTTTTTGTACGTAAAAAAGAACAGTTATTGGAAAGTCAAAAAACTATGATGCATGTAACCCAAACTATCAATGAAAAGGCCACAGAGGCATCATATTTAGTTAGCTATCGCATTGCACAAGCAGGTGAAGCGCACACTATCGCTGAGAATTTAATAAAACCATGTGTGTTAGACATAACAAAATGTATGCTCGATGAAAAATCTGCAAAGCATGTTTCTACTGTGCCGCTATCAAACGATACTGTTTCACGGCGAATTCATGATCTGGCAAGCTACGTCAAACAAGAATTAGTTACACGTCTACAAGAAACACGATTCGTCTTGCAAATAGATGAGTCTACTGATGTCGCTGGTCTGGCTATCTTGCTGGTTATCGTGAGATATCCATATGAAAGTTCTTTGGAAGAAGATATGCTTATGTGTTCACCGCTGCCCACAAAAACTACCGGAGAAGAAATTTTTAATAAAATAAATATATTTTTTGGGGAAAATAATCTCAGTTGGAACAATTGCATTGACATTTGTACAGATGGGGCCAAGGCGATGACGGGTATTACAGCAGGACTAGTGTCACGAATAAAAAATAAAGCGCCTAATTGTAGTTCCAGCCATTGTATCCTGCATAGACAAGCACTTGCGATGAAGCAAATGCCGTCAAATCTAAAATTAGTTATGGAAGAAGCGGTAAAAATAATTAATTTTATCAAAACACGACCACTACAATCCCGATTGTTCTCATTATTGTGTGAAGATTATGGCAGCAAACATAAAACACTGCTGCTCCATACAGAAGTGCGATGGCTGTCTAGGGGTAAAACTTTAACAAGGCTATTTGAACTTAGAGCCGAGTTACAAATGTTTCTTTCAGATACTGCTTTTAATTTGAAAGACCGTTTGTATGATAAAACTTGGTTGTTCCGACTGTCTTTTATGGCGGATATCTTTCAAAAACTGAACGAATTAAATGTATCATTGCAAGGTAAACAGACAACAGTGTTCCAGGCCTGTGATAAAATAACTGCCTTCAAAAGAAAATTAGATTTTTGGATTATTTGCGTTGGAAAGAGAGAAATAGAAAGCTTTACCTCACTCAATGAGTTTGTTAGCGATAACGATTCAGAAATGTTTCAAGATGATGTATTTGAGGAATTGGTCAAATATCTCACTTCGATGCGCGCATCTTTTGAGAAGTATTTTCCCGAAGAACAAAATACAAAAATGAAACTGAATTCATGGATTCATAATCCTTTTTTACCCAACTTACAAAAGCCCGAAAGTATGTCAAACGAGATATATGAATCTCTTTTAGATATGTCATCAGACACAAGTATGGAGGTACTGTTCAAAACGACGCCTCTCAACGATTTTTGGTGCAGAATTCGTGATGAATCTCCAATGCTTGCCAAAATGGCTCTGAATATTCTTCTCCCGTTCCCAACAACATATTTGTGCGAAACAGGATTCTCAACCTATGCAGCTACGAAAACAAAATACCGCAATAGACTGGACGCCGAACCTGATATGAGACTTCAACTGTCCTCTATCAAACCTGATATCAACCAATTGATGAAAAATAAAAAACAGTTTCATACCTCCCATTAGATTTTTTTTCTTTTTTAATAACTTCTATTATTATACTTGTTATGTAAGTAAGTAATAACTAACTGTTACATTGTACTTTTATTATGCTTATTAATAAAGAATACACTTTTAAAAACTATTGTTTTATTATAGGGTTCCGTCAAGTATTTCGCTTTCCAAAAGGGTTCCGTCACCAAAAAAGATTGAGAACCGCTGCCTTAGTCTATTGTGACATGATTATCGTTATAAATATACACGAACTCTTTAGCAAGTAATCCTACTAATATTATAAATGCGAAAATTTGTGAGTATGGATGTTTGTTACTCTTTCATGAAAAAGCAATGGACGGATTTGGATGAAACTTTACAATAATATAGGTTATACATCGAAATAGACTACTTTTTACCACTTATATATTATATATATATATGAGCAGAGCGGCGGAATAATACTAAATGTATTCCTACGTTTTCTTTGGAATTATGAGATCTGATAAATATCTAATATTGTAAGTGAAAGAAAGCAATCTTATGTAAAATTTGTGCATACTATATAGATATAGTAATTTTAAATAAGATTGGTTTCTTTTTTCGTCTTGTTTGGTTTCCTGGTCTTTCATAGTTAACTTGTAGGGCTAGTATTTAAAACTCATTATTATTTTAAAATGAAAATCGACGTCGACTACTATTTAAAAAGCGGGTAAAACGATTGTAGCAATATAAACGAGGAAAAAAATTAAAGTCGAAGAAAAACCACGCACTTGGGTTCACTTTAGGTTTAAAAGTAGTTTGTCCGTACAGTTAGAGTAAACCTGTGCACTGTGTTATTCTAATTACTTACTTTAGTCAACGTGATCATTATTTGACCACAACAAAAACGCCACACGACCACGCACGTGGTACATTCTGGTACGTCGGAGACAATTCTGAGAATTCAATAGGTAAATTGTTTCATAACGTTATCCAGACAGCGTTCTTGTGAATACGTCTATTCTACTATGTTATATATTGTATCGGTAAACATAATTAATTCGATAACTATTTGCGATTCGGTTAGTCGCAGTTAGGTGCCTATTTAGGATTGTACATTAAGCGTTGTATATGAATAAAGAAATTAGTAAGAACTAAAATTATTTCTACTTAGACATAACAACCACTTTGTACAATCATTTCTTATGTTATTTATTACCTACAAAAGGACAACATTGATGGAATGAGATTCTTAGTGTCAGCAGAAGTGACAAGATGTATATTCTATAGATCACGAACATAGGACATACTCAGAGCTGGGATTCCCGTTCATGTAACGGATCCTACAATAACAAATACAAACACGTTCATTTAGATTCTGTTTGCATTGAAGTCAATAAGGATAATTTAAAATTAAATGATGGCTTGATATTTCTATATCAAGCCATCGTTAAAACAAATAGTTTATTTAAAATACTTTAATACATTTTTTTTCAATTAATTTAAACATAAATATGGTGATCTAGATGTAATTCCTTTTTTGAAATCGGTAAAAAATCTTTTCCAAGGTGTACAAAGAACACAACTCAATTATTAAAGTACTCTTGAGATTCCTCATGTCCAAGAATTTTAAATACGTGAATTTAATTTTCGAATATTTTGTTTGACTTGGTAATCGTAGTAAACTACGTTTCGCGTATAATTCTCTGACGGTTTTGCAGTTTCTAAAATAGATATATATGGTTTGCGCATTAGGTGCCTTAGATTATATTAATAAGAAATAAAGTACTAAATTCAAAATATATACCTAAACACAATCTTTGAAGTGGTTTTAATATCGTGATGAAATTGTAGGGGCAGAACAGAGCTTTGAGATTTTGAAGCGAACACAAAAGTTTTATATCTATATATACATATATGCATATAGATAAGTAGTTTATGGAAAGAAAGTAACAAATCCTATTAAACTCTATGTCCTGGTTTAGTCAGTTTGTGATGCCTTTTACTTTTACACTTAAGAGTAACCCATAAAATTTCATGAACGTGGAAACAATACTAAAGGTAATTTTATATCTAAAACTATACGATATATGATTTATCATAAAGTTAAAAAAATTAAAGTAACCTGAGTTACAAATATTCTAATCCGTTCCAAAATCATTCTACTCTGCCTGATGGAAAGCAGAACTAAAATCAAATGAGTTGTGATCATTATCTTTTTTGTCAATACCGACAATGCATCATGGTGATTCAATTTTTATGCCTCGAACGATAACATAATACTTACAATAATTAATTTATTTACTAATCAAACAGGGTTCCTGTTTAATTAATGGGTAAATTGATTCTGAAACAAGACATAGTTTAACTAAAGGTTGCAGGTACAATGGCGTCACAGATTGAATTTAATTTAAGAAAACAAATTGCAACCGTAATCGTGCATGCACATGGCAAAGTGCTATCGACAAGACAAATAACTAATCAGTAAGAATAAATGCGAAAATGAGTCGACTATTTATCAATTACTACAATCATGTTGCCACTTCTGTTGACAACCTTTTCCTCGCTTTTGACACCTGAGTGTAATTTCACTTTTTTGTAGCTCTTTATTTATAAAGTATAAAATCAGACGCTGCACAAGACTGCGTAGGAGCGAGAGTGACCTGCTCTCGTCACTGTCGGGTAATAAAGGAACGGGTTGCTGCAACCTTAAAGCTTTATTTTATTATCCCACTTTTACTTTTACGCTAAACTACTTTGAAGCGTTACCACCCCTTTTACACCATCAAATGCTTAAACACTATTAATTCTGAATTATGTAAAATTATTCGTATGCACTGGCATGAAATATCTACATGTTCCAACTAGCGAACGTAGTCTTATCAATATTCGTGTCATACGCACTTAAATTCTTGGTATAGCGCAATAATGTTAAGTTAATATTGGCGATTTTTTGTCACGTTTGATTACTATCTACAGAGATAACGGTTAGCGAGAACAGCTAATCTTGATATTTTTATTGCTGAAGAGATTTTTGCAAGGTACATCGTTATTGTATAATTACACATGTCGCTTCGCCACTGATGTCTCACCAAATGTACCGTTGGTTCTCCATTCTTATTTAATTTACAATGTTCGTCGTCGGTCGTGAATTGAGACTCCTGGTGTACCTGGCCGGTCGCAGCCGGTATCTGCGGAGGTATCGCACGTCGCCGCAAACCTGTATTGTGCCGGTTCCCGGAAGGCTCTTTGTTGCGCACCGCCGCCTCCCCCTGCCGTGCATCGTCCACACTACTCCACAGTGCCGTCTGCATCGGTGTTCACAGCTGTGGGAACGAACTCACCCCTGCTTTGCTTCAACTTATTTATTCTAATACATACAAATTTACGTATTTTTACATACATATTTATATTCACAAGCTAAATATCGTTTAAACTTTAAACAGATTTTACTTGTGAGAATTTAATTACTGTCATAAATACATACAAACCTAAGATCCAAGAAAATATTCAGAGCGCGAATTAATAGCAGTATATTGTACAATAATGTTGCACATTTGCAAAATTTACCGTAAGCGATACAAATAACAGTTTTTAAACTTTCTACATTGAAAAGTTACTCAGTCGTAAATAGTGTAAAAGTGTCTGTTACTCTATTAGTCATCGAGTAATTTTATGGTAAACATCATTAAGCGTTCACTTAATGTCGAACATTTTTTCATTGTTTAGCCGCGAAATCACAAATAAAATATCACCGAATTAAAAGCCTCCTCCCTCTTTTTTTAATTCTGTTAAAAACATTTATTGCTGTTGAAACTGCATAGCTTCATATGTTTGTCAAGAAATATTTAAACGCTAAAACTAAAAAAAAAACACATTAAGTATTAATAGGCTAAGACCAAAACATTTCACACCTTTCTCACTGGTTTATGTGTCAATAGAGGTACTCAAAATAATAGCCTCCAATACTTAATGAAGTGGTCATAAAATACATAAAACGACCATGGACAACCCACTGGGCCCAAATAAAAGCCAACAGCATGTTCTGACACGTTCGAATGACTCGATTTGTTTAACCGATTACATATTATTAAATGGCAACCTTATTTCTTACAGGTAGTAGAATGCGCTTTGTCTTACAAAATCGGTCCTTGTGTTATTTTTTAACATTTATCTTTAACGACAAAACCGATTTTTGAGAACAAATTTCTTTAAAACTGTATCGTAGTGCTGTTAACAAGATAAAGAAATTGTTTGCGCTTATAATGAATGACTATATCAGTAAGCACATTTATATTATTTCCAACGCAACGGAAATATGTGTAACATGAAAGTTAACAATTTCCTGAGTTATCAGAAATTGCTTGATTGTATTGCTTATAAATAGAAGAGATATCGAATCGAAATAGACTTTGATGTACCTATTGATTCGCAGAAAATAAAATAAAATCTGACAGAAATATTCGTGTCTGATCAGCCTGTAAATGGCTGTGTGAGTTCTTAATTCGAAGACAAAATTGCAAATGGTATACGTTAAGGAATCAGTCAAATCATGTTTGGTTGATCATTCGTGTGCTCAGACGCACCACGCAAGCGATCGAGGTTTCGAGGGTGCTCGACCGACACACTGCCCGGGTATACAGGAGCGAAGTATTCACAATGGACCGTTTTATTTATCTACAATATTGATCTCCCTTAACTTGTTTTTTTTTTATTTCAAAGTAGGTAACAATTCTTTTGTAAATATTTTTTGTTCACATATTTCACCGTAGTTGTTATAATAAGACAAGGAGGTGTTTCGTGTGAATAGAACCCTCAATTATATTGACTCTTAAGAAATGGATCCGCATTAGCCTGGAAAAGGTGTTTGTCAAATATTCAGTATGCGATTTTATACGCCATTCACCAATAATTAAACTGCGTGCATTTTTTTTTATTTATATCAACACACACAGATACAGATAGAGATATATATACAGATTTTAATTATTTATATTTGTTTAAAAAAAATCTAGTACGTCAGTGAAAACTTATCATAATGTAATTGCACGCGTCTAGAAAATAGTTATAATTTTATTTTATTACATTAAAAGAAACATTATTAAGTCCTCGAAGTTTATAAGTATATTAAAGCTCCACTGAAACAGACAATTCGAGTAAATGAGATTCATGTGAATCATATAAAGTTCTTTATAAAGCTCGAGGGCAATAGTGTTCACGTTTCAAGATCGCCTTTGAATACCACACAAATTAGTTATGATGATGTGTGGCTACCTGGACGTCGCAGTATCTCACGATCATTAAGTCGAGACGTGTGTTGCGACAAGACACTGTCACATTAAAATACCCTATTTTTTGTCAACATTTTGTTTTACAACACAATGGAATTCGTTAAATTACAATTTATAATAGGTATGATCGATTTAACAACACCCGTGCTCACAACTACATACTTATTACAGCATCTATTTTCTCGGAACAAATAGTGAAAGACCTCATCGTGGATGTGTAAAATAGAAATGCGTGACTTTACCAGTATGCATAATATAGATGGCTTCATTCTTTGGGAAGCTAGCGAACGGTAATGATTCCGAACGGAAATGTCAGTTTACTGAGTTTCGATGGTCGCGACTGGCCGCGACAAGCAGTCCCGCACTGTTCACACCACGTTGTTTTTACTTCACACACACATTTCTAATCGAATAACTAATATTGACATGACATGGATCGCTGACTACGTCTTTCATTCTTTAATTTTGGTTTCCATTCAATTTAATAACCATGCGATAGTTAGGTTTTTAGTACTTACAATTGTTTTTCATCTTCATTTTAAGAAACTGTAAAAATTATTTCAAAAAAATATTGACATTCTTTATTGTTTAATGATTATATATTTAAGCAATTTACGGAAATTAATTGATACAGCTAGAATATAAAAATATACATATTTTTGTGATAAAGTAGTATTTTACTTCCCATACTTTTTTATTAATTGTCAAACATCCAATAAACTAGTAAATTTAAAATAATAAGTTTAACATCACAAGATATATTATAATGAAATAGATGTTTGATACACCATTTTTCAACTTTTTACTGTTCCATCCAACCATCCATCTTCGTCTAAAAGAGCAGAAGTCTTTGACATTCAAGGCCTCACAAGGGCTTTTATAAGACCACCATTTTTAACGTTAGCGAGGAATGTCGCATTGGAAACCCGATATTGAACACAGGAGCATGAGGCGGAGTGATACATATTAAACGTTTCAAACTGAACATAGTGTCATAATAAAATGAGTGTCACATATTAACTTCTCGATTGAGAATATTAAATGTTAGGAATGTGTTATTTTTTGCTTCATCGATATCCATGCTGAATCTTAATCGATTTATGGAGTTCAGGCACCTTTGGACTCTAATTCTGTCGCATAATTCATGTAACCATAGCCATCGCTTTCGAGAAGTGTAGCATAAGCTCGTTATGACAGCGATGCACGTTCGACAAATGGCTTTATTGTAAAAATTAACATTCAGCTAGCATCTCTGTGTGGTGTTCGCACCCGCCGAACCTCGACCGTCTCCCCGTACAAATATTGAATCGCCACTTAGCTAGGACCTCCACTAGGCTGTCACCTTCTCAGTGTACATTACACACACATCTACATTTTTTCTGATTATTAATGGGAATTCATTCATACTAGCTACATTGTTAGGCACTACTCTAAGCAAACTGGAATTTAAAACACTGCATGGTTTCCAATTCGTATTCGATTTTTCGCTTGTATATATACATGTATCGGACACATAAATCGGATTACAATCATTAAGTCATTAAACGTACTCTTTTATAATAAAATGTATGAAATTATTAATCATTAGATAATGTTGACTTAATAATGCACACACATATATTTATTTATATGTCAGATGTTTTAGGAGGGAAGTGAAGTAAAGAAGTTTACTAATTCACAAGACTAACTCATTTAATTTGGCACTAATCGTTAAAGTACACAGCACAATCCAATGTTTATCATTGTGAAATATCTTCACTTTATTGGTACCGTCAGCCTGTTTCAAATGCTCCGAATATTATTAGTAATCTTTAAATTCCTAATATACGAGTAAAACATGTGCACTTGCTCAATCATACACATCAACTCTTGCTTATTAACTTTGCTGCAATATCGTCTTTATGGTAAGAATCAAATAATATTTCGTAAGAAGAACGTACCATGTTACATTAGCCGTAAGCATTGTACATAAGTTTATAATGAAAGCCTGATTACCTAGATAATAATTAAAAGCCTAATTTCTTAATCCGGCTCAAATACGCACAGTGCAGAAACATTACTGTCATCGTATGACTCACAAGCGCGTGTGACGTTCAAACTTGTCTAGTTTTTGCACAAACTGGTTTCCTTTTATTATTGAAAATTGAACATTGTAATTTAAAATGTTAGCAAGTTTAAAACTAAATAATTAAGCAGTTAAGAATGACCAGTATCGAATACATTCAAGCAATAGCTCATTAAATATCATAAATGCCTACAGAATTAACCAAATTTGGTGTTTTTAATTTCGCTAATAGTATTTGTTTCGTTGAAACTTTTCCACCATCAGTTATTTATACATTAGTCATACGAATTTACAATTTCATATTTCTGCCACATATTTATACTGATACCGACACGTATTTAGGCCCATAATGCATTTTTTTACTTCAACTTTGTTGATAGACGCGACTTATTCCGTAACTGTAACTTAAACCTCAAAGAATTCTGTATTGCGGTAAAGATAGTTAGCCTAGTATTAGTTTTTGTGTATGTTACAATGCTAGGCTATATAAGAAATTAATACTTATAGATATTTTATTATATTAAGTGTGCTATGAGGCTCGAAGACCTGTCTGCCAGTGGTGTAGCTACCGAAGGGTTAGACGGTGCAGTGCACCAGGGCCTCCAATCTCACAAAGCCCTCAGACTGACCAACAGTGTTAAACTATATAGTTAAAAATTCTCCCACCTTTTGAATGTAAATAGAATAGGCTTCAACACGATTTTTAACGACACGCTACTGCGACAACCACGCAAGTACGTAACCACGGTAAGTGCTAACCATCATGCTTATGATAGGGAAATCACGCTTCCTTATTTGAGACGGGAGGTCTCTTGGTTGGAACTCCACTATGGGACCTGGAGTTCTGCCACCTTTGTCCTCCACAATCATCATCATTATCATCTCAGCCAAAATACGTCCACTGCTGGACATAGGCCTCCCCCAAGGTTCTCCACAACAGCCGGTCCCATGCCGCCCGCATCCAGCAGCTTCCTGTGACCTTCACCAGGTCGTCGTACCTTGTGGGGGCCTATCAACGCTACCCAGTACGCATAAGAATCCACTATAAACTGATAGCTTTGTACTTCTTTATTATTTATAATATACATATTTTTATTTTGACTTAATAAATCCTTAGCAATTTAGTAAAGATCCCAGTTTGTTTTTTTTTTTGCACCAGGAGCCTTTGGTCACCTAACCTACGTCTCTGCTGACTGCGCTACTTTTTTCTGCGAAAAGGTATTTTCTGTATTTGATTTTCGTGTGAATAGAACGCTCAATTATTTTGTATTGACATTAAAATTAAATTACCTGATCGCATTCATCTGAAAAAGATGTTTGTAAAATATTTATTACGTCCTTTTAATGCTCTTTATAGGATCAAAAAAAAAAAAAAAAAAAATTGCTCATTGTACCTTAAAAAAAATTGCTCAGTTGTCTGCAATTTTTTTTAAGATACATTTGTAATAAGATATATCGGTTGCCGCCTCTAACAGCGGCGTCGGCAGGGGGTGGTGGAGTTATGCACTGCAAGAGCGGCTAATGGGTATTTAGTACCATGGCGTCGTTCAGAAGTAGTCAACGTGCGTTTTGTGTACGCGAATACTATCGAAACAACGATTTTGCGACCTTAGCTCAACGAAAATTTAGCGATCATTACAAGATACGACACAAAAATCAAGCTGCATCGGGTCTGTTAATTAAATAATTGTTGCTCAAGTTTGAAAAGACAGGTTCAACAATAGATTTACCTTGATCTGGTCGGCCTAGAACTTCGAGGGACCCTGTAAACGTAGAGCGAGTAAAATCGTCTATTCGTGACCAACCTGGACTTTCAACTCGAAAGCAGCAGGAATTATGGCCTCAGGACGCCACTAAGTTGCAGTTTGCGAACGAAATGGTAGAGCGGTTCACCAGCTTTACAAACATTTTTCATACATGTAATGACTCGTTAAGGGCAACTCGAGATATTTTTGACCCAAAAGTGATATAGAAAAGAGGGGACATTGACTGGCTGTCTCGTAGCCCGGATCTATCTCCAATGGATTTTTTTCTTTGGGGATATCTTAAGGCTAAAGTTTATGACACCAACCCAGTAACTCTTGGCGAATTAAAAGATCGTATTCGCACACAAATCCAAAACATCTCAACAGAAACACGTAAAGCTGTTATCGAAAATTTCCGCTCTAGATTGCTGCAATGCCAGAATAATGAAGGATTGCATATGGATGATGTGATTTTTAACAAATAAATTCCCCTTTTTTACTATCGAAAACAATAAATAATTGTAATCTACTGCAATTAGTTTTTTTTAATCATCATTTCAAATATAAACGGACTTTTGGTCCACCCTGTACAATGAGTAATTTCTTTAGTGTTTCATAATTTATTAAATTATTAACAAATTATAAAAAAAACGTGGAGAGTATGCACTCGTGTTATCAAACATGAATGTTGAACTCTTCATGTTTGATTCTCGTTTCATAAATGATCGAATACCGTGATTTCCTGAATAGCTCCAATAGTTTAAGTTTAAAAACATAATAATGCTTACATGAAATTATCAATCAGCAAAAAAAAAATATAAAATGTTCATTTTTGTGACATAATCTCATCGAAATTTCATATTAAACAATTGTTTCTTTCTTCATTCGAAAAACAAGATTTTCCTAAAACTATGGTCCTACAGCCTGTTTTCTCCCTTATTTCTGGTTTTCATGTTATTTAAATTATATTAGATTTGGAAAATATAAGTTAATAATAGTAATATTACTAAGTTGAACGAATCACCGTCTCCTTAAAGAAACTTAAATAGCAGACGACAGACCTTCATCCTGATATTCTCGCTTTACTTTTAATAATATGTGTGTGCGCAACGTATAATAGTGAAAAAAGTTTTTATACTCTATGTTCTTTCATGGCATTCGCCAATCCTCCTTCGAAATGTAATCGTTTTTAAGTGGTATAAAGAAGGAAGGCAATGGGGTAGGTATACCTTGAGATTTTTAAAGTCTAGGATGACAAATGGAACTGAGACGGCAGATGGTTAAGGAAAACGGGACACATATCTTTATATACGTCCTGGATTAAAAAAATCTTTCTTTTTTATGTTTGAAACTTTGAAGTAAAATTAAGTTAGCTATATAAACAAATACGCCAATAGTTGTTAAAGCAAATCAAGTACACTTCTTGGTATATAATTGTACTTCTGTTATTTAATAACGCTTGCAATTATCATACGCTTTTTGTTCGCTTTGTTATAATTGTTCATTATAATTTCTATCTAATCTTAAAATCTTCTACAACACATGGTATATTGCTGAAAAAGCTTTATTTAGCTTAATTCATGATTGAAAGTTAAGGTTTGTGGTAACACCGATTTTAGAGAATTCTTCAACCAATGCGTTTATTGCGTAGTTGAGATCTCCCCATCATTGGAAATTTTCTAAAGTTTATTTACAGTTACAAATGTAATGTTGCAAGTATATGCAATGCATGCAATTCTTTATGCACTTAATAAGAAAATATATCTGTAGTTATTGCTTCGACTAACGTAGACGAGAAGTATTACCGAAGCATTTTGAAATAAGCTCAAAAGCAAAAATTCGTAAACCTTTTAAACGGATGCCCGCTTTGGTTCTGCAAATTGCAGAATAATTACCTCACTATGCTGGCATACCAGTAGCATTTATGAGTTGACTATTGTTACAACTGGATATTTTGCAAAATTACTAAGGCAAATAAATTCTGTGTACACTTATTTAAAGGTTATGCCGTTATAGCATTATGTACTTACAATATTTGCCACAATAGAAGGCATAAGTGGATCACTGTTGTCTTTATTCCTAAATGACTAGATATCGTTCATTACTGAGAAGACTAATTGCACTAGTGTGTCTGTCGATATATAAGTCGATTAGCGAGAAGGCGATTGCGTGCGTCTTAAGATCCGCCGACTCGCCCTGCGGGTGGGTGCCGATGCCGCTGTCCAATGCACGCAAACACGCACATAAGCTTTCTAGCTGCTCACGTTACATATCTGTTTAAGTGGCAAAAGCATAAAAGCCGGTTTCTTACGATAGTGTTTCATATATGCACATTAACCTATCTAATAAAATTTGTCGTAAATCGAATACATACATTTACGTATCACATGTCAATCTTAACACCTCGAGAGAACTTATTATGCTGTCCCCGTTTGTCGTAGTTGTCACCATGTGTCGTGCGTCTCTCTGTCGCTACTGTACAGAGAATGTCCAACAAAATACAATATTACAATTTGTAGAGGCATTAAACCACAATAACGATTAATAAAATAAATAAAATATTCTTACAAATATAATTACTTATTTCCTCTTACATGGTTAAACATTATATTTGTAATATAAAAGGTAATTGCAAATTTTTATTGTAATTAAGATATATGTAGTAACAGCTTTTAAATATCACATCATATGAAAAATTGGCAACATAATGAAATAGAGGATGATTCAGTCATTACTTGGAAGTGTTCGGCCGACTAACCTTTGTTAAACATATACGTTTGAAACGTCAGTTACGTCCGCTGCTCTTAGAACGATCTTTATCAGGAATTGTGAGAATCTGAGAAGAGGAGCGGCAACGGCCGCTCACTGGCTAGTGCCTGGTGCCATCCAAATCGATCATTTTACGCACTCGACGCGCATTATGAAACATATATAGTATAGTCATTTCCGGCCGTTTCACGGTATTGAATATTTAATATTTCGCACAATCGAGTAGCCGACGTCGGAGCACGCACGGACGACACTGCCACTACCCTTATTAGTATTCGTCGCGTGTCATAAAGCAATAATAAATTCTTGTGCACTTGCAGTTTCACGTAGTGCCAAGAAACCGCGATCGGCTACCGAATGTTAAAATGGGTATTGTTCGAATAAATACCTATCCAACTAATTCGAAGAATATGACAAATAGTGGCATTTTCATTTCTAAATTTATATGTAAAAATTATACGACTAGACATGGCAGGAAAATGTCATACGTAGTAAGATATAATAAAAAGTGTTATAGACTTCACTGGAAGTACCCAATAAGGTGGTGTGTAGACAGTAGTTGTTCACATGGCGACAGTGCCGTTGGATTCAATAGAAGTATTTATTATGGGATACCTGCCCATAATTGGTAGATGGTTCCTGTTTCCGGTTACGCAATGCGATCACTCGATTTAAATACAAAAGGACCTGTACGTTGAACACCGGTAGCGGTCATGCGTGTATGCCGAAAAACCTCTTATTATCCAGTATGATCATAAATAGACGATGTTAATATTCCGTGCGCGCCTTTATTCCACGTCCATTTTCAAGTACGTATTACAATGTAGATTTTAAGTATAGAAATCACATATACCTACATAAGCCACATAATAAATATTGTTCCATGCATTTATATTCTGTGATATTATTACTGACAAACCTGATTAAAAATTTACCTGTTAAGACTACCATATCTAGAGACAGGTCAAAGAAAATACTTGTAGAAAAGATTCAGTGACAACTATTCAGATAGAAATAAATGTGATTCGCCGTGGTTCTATAGTAACATTTGTTTTTAAAAGCTTGAATTCAGCTTACACTGTATTATATGTATATTTCTTCGGGTGGAATCTTACAACTCAATTATAAAGCAGATATCTTCAACCAATCGAGCTGAAATTTTGCATGCATATGTATATCGTGACAATGCAATATTATATGACCCTGATCTAATGATGAATGTTATCCAGGATCTGATAATGGAACTGAAGTCTGGCCATAGGAACTCTGTTATGAAACGACATGAAGCTGAAGGTGGCCTTAGGAAGTGCGTATTAAACGACACAATTTCATCGCATTTGGCGTTGTACGTTTTCTTGATGAGTATTTAAGTCCTTAATGGCAACCAGGGTTTGATAATGAAGCTAGAATGTGATCAAAGGATTACAGCTATAACGACGTAGCCCCCTCGACGTCGGGCGTTTTTGATTAGTCTCAGTGAGTACTTTAGTTCTAGATAATATCCATATGCAACTCCATTAGATTTGGAAAAATAAGTGCGTTCCGTTTGTTATGAATGTTAATTCCAGCATCAAAACTCTGAGAAACCTGTCCCACAATAAAGCAGTAAAAATAAATTAAGAGTAAAAAAAAGTTCTTTAAGAACAAGCTTTTATATAAACGCGATAAAGGAATTAAATTAACTTTTTCTTAAAAACTTTTACTATCAAATTATAATGTCGTGGCACAATTTATATAATATAAAAATTTGTTGCGAGATTTACCTATGTAAATAAACAAGTAAATCAAATAATTATATCTGATTTAATCTAATTTTTATAGGAATAAGGTTATATAGGCTTTGCGTATCTGATAAAAGGGTTTATTTTGGATTTATTTGGTTGATAATATCATTGACAATAACATTTTGAATGCCCAGATTTTTATAACTGCGTTAAAAAGTTATTTCAGTTTGCAGTTTACAATGTAATATGTAGGCCGTACTAAAGTACGATAGACATGACAGCTGGTTATCAGCACTCATAAAAATGAGTTGGTAATTATCAACAAAATGGCTTTGTACCGCATTTTTAACGATTTTCTTTCTCCTTCAGTAAAATCTTGCTTTCTGCTAAATACACTAGTAAGCTCCTTCATAGACATATATATATATATATATATATATATATATATATATATATATATATATATATATATATATATATCAATTTAAATATTTTATTATTAGTTATGTACTGTAATTTATATTTTAATAATGATATATTAATATTTTCGGACATTGACATAACACCATCTTGTTTCCTCTAAGCAGATTTTAAGCTTGGCAAGTTTAGAAGGCGTAGGAATGCTTTTTTTATTGCAGTTATTACTAGCTTTTAAGAAGAATTTGAATTCTTTTAGCAAAGTTTTAAAAATATGATAATTACATGAAAATAGTCATGATGATCCACTCTATAAACTGTATAAATGTCATAATCATCCATTACATATTACTTGGCGGAGGGGGATCTAAGTAAATATAAGTACTTAAATCTCGCGACAAGGTTTTGTATCATATAAATCGTGTAATGACATTTTAAGTTGATAGTAAAAGTTTCAAGGAAAAGTTTATTTTAATCTTTATAGTTAATGTTCAAGCATATTCATTTATGGAATTGTGTTCGTTTAGATTATATTTTGCAGTAATTTGAAAGGCTAATAATTTTCGAGATACATCACTTTTTTCTTACAGAACTAGTCTTTCTTTACTGTCTTAGTTTCACGGTAGCATGTCAAAGACTAAAAGTGCAGTTACTGCGTAAGTGAATCGATTAAATCCAGATGTGTTGGGCAACTCTGGCGCAATACTTGCCGTGTTGACAATGTTCCCAGGCCAAACGTTGCTACGCCGGCATTCTTTGCCCATACGCAGCCAGACCAGCCACCTGGCTGTTCCGGGACGTGTCATTACCAACCTCAAGACTACATTCTCTGGACAACAGTAACGCAAACCATCGCCTTCCTTTCTAAACTTTTTTCATGACTGCACATGACAACTATGACAAACGCTCCGTCGATATAATTAATATTCTTTGATTATGTTTTTTCGTATGGCAAAATAATTGTATTTAGCTGTGGAGTGTACCTACTTGGAAACCGTTTTGCACTAACATGTCCACTGGTTAGTTTCGATTATGGCAAATTGAAATAATTAAAAAATTTAACCGTTCTGAAGTGTGTTTTTGTTTTATTGTATGTAAAAGTCGCGACGTCGTGATTAAAAAAGTAGTATTTGAGTTTAAATACTTGGCTATCGGTCTGTGAAAATAGTATTTTTAAGGATCCATTCAACGGTAAACTATACTGTGATGGGACGATGAAATGACTAGAAAAGGAACATCTTTTCTCCCTATTTATGTTTTATTGTAGCATTATATTTTACCACCTTGCCTCCGACAGACTGATGAACTTGGCTAAACTATAAGGTTTCCGTTTCTTGTTAGAACTATAAAACCTTGAAAGAATTTATCCACTTTTTTGAACTTAAATACACATATATACATACAGTTTAGAACTATTACACGGCATTCATCTTTTTGAACCGATAGTATAGTAGAAGTTATTCTCTTAAAATTGCTCGATCTTAATTTAAAGTTTCGTAGTAATCAAACACTGTACTCAAATGCTATATTATCATCAAAATTGCTAGAAAACGACAACAGCTGCTTTATAAACAGGTTCCAAGAAACTGCTAAAATCGCTGCTCAGTCATATGGGTTATGGCCAACCAATGACGCACCCTTTGTGTTGAGACTCGAACTGAATCACTTTCCAATAAACTGCACCAGTAGGAGTTGTGAGTTAAGTAAGTTACATTTTTATAGTCAATATATCGTCTTTATAGGAAGTGTTTAGAGAAGTGTGTCATCTTATTTAGACAATTTGTCACTATTAAAAAGAGTAGTTGTGAAGTGCAATGGATTATTAACGTGTAAGCTGTCACGCTTGCTTCGCATCGCGCTGGTACTCCGAACGAATCGTAGTGAGGCTGGAGACTACTTTATGGTCGCACGTTCACCTGTTTTAAAAATAACTTATTTATCCAGACTCGGTTATTTGAAGTCTTTGTAATCACAACATGCAATCATAATAAGACGCATCTTTATACCAAACTCAAAGTATAAAAATTACTACACCTATTACCTCTATATATTATATATATATATTCCATGCCATCACCGCAGCACACATTCATATACGAATAAACTCAGATACTAACGTATACTTAGACTCGTGTATGTAATTACGTTTTCCGCAAAAACGACGTATTATACACGTTACTTTCTACAGCTGTCGGTTATTGAAATAAAAATATGGTGTGCTTAGATTAAACGTTCAGATATGTTATATAGAATGACAATCGCAAAATGCAGATACGCGAATGTTTGAGAGAGAGCATGTTGTGTCTGTTGTGTCTGTGCAGCTAATGCCTAAACCCTCTGCTTGATAGTGCTTTATTACCAACAAGGCCGTATTTGTTTTCTTTTTGTCAGCAACCATTTTTATTCCCATTTTGTGGCTCAAAACCATTTTAATATAAATCTCCGCTGTTTATCACCTTGAGCTGTAAAGTACAGTTCGTCTAAACAATCGTTGTATTGATTTCTAAGTCTACCTCTATTCAAAGCGATTCCTAGAAAATTGTATAGAAATTTCCTTGACAGTGTAGTCACACGTTAAGTATTAATATGTTTACATATTATAAGACTTATAATAGTGGAATGTTAAGTTTTTTCCCACATTTCCCACAATATATTGCCATTATTATTATTGTCATCGAAGCGTGACGGTGCGTGCGATTACACTGTAATAGGGAGCGACGTCATTACAGAACTAGCATGTGTGTGTGTCAACTGTTCGCAAGAGAAGCATAATTGCGATTGTTTCAGAGAAACGATCAGCATGTGAATGGCTCAGCCAACAAAGAGTTTAACAACATACACCACATATAGAACCACTGCACTGTAGTGTCTCGACACCCCAGCTCTGAAGAGAGTTCAAACAAAATGTTGAGACAAAATGAGGTCGGGATTCAAACCAGCCGCTACTAGCCCTAATTACTTCCAAGAAATTGTGCATCGTGCTCTCCTTGTCCTCTATATAGGAGTCACTAATCATACCATCTTCACACTAATACAGCGAAACTTTAAGAAATTACTTTGCCCTTTAGATATACTGACATTCTTATTCGTTTGTAAGTCTTATAATGTGGACGCACTAAGCAGGCGGCCCACCACGATTTATGAAAACATTCTTTGATCCATTGAATACTGTTGTTGTAAAACCTCCGTATATAATGTTAGTCCGTTTGCATTTTTGATTTCGATTGTATAATTACCTTATTAGATATATGAAAGACCATGTTATAGTTAAGAAGAGTTTGAATGATTACGCTAGATAAAAAAAGTTGTAGCAACTTAGAAGCGTTCACTTTTTGTTGCGACCCCGATTCCGGTACTTACATTTTACTACACAAAATTACTATGTTCTTTCTACTTTAATGAAGTTTGCTGCGCGTTTTGATTTTAGTATAAGTTGAATCCTCGTTAATTGTAGGTTGTAAAAATAACGATCGGTTCATTCAACTCGAAAGTCAACAATTAGATAACGAACTATAATATATTAATTTCCTGTGCTCCACTTGGATATAATGATGTAATCAGTCATACAAAAAGCTGGATACTTCGAATGTTAATAATAACAACAACGTTAGCTCATGATAACGCCAGTGTGACTAAAAATAAATGATACGTCACTCAAGCATTTTCATGTATTGTTTTGGTATTTCCCTGTATATACTTTGTAAAAAATAAGCACAATTCAACACCTGATAATTGACGTATATTAAGTGCATAATAGCTTATACACTAAACCGCTAAATAAATAACAAAACAAGCATAATCTCTGATTAATTTTGTCAAGCAGTTAGCTCAAAATAAAAAGTCACTTCCTTGATCAAAGTATGGTATAGTTTTAAAAAGATTTTATTTATTCCAAGAACCAAGACTGATTCCGTTTTATTTCAATGAATAATAATCTTTCAGTATATTTAAACGTTTAAAAAAATGTTAAAAAATATATTTTTATGTTACCAAAGATCAATGATTATCAAGTTAAGGAAATGAATCGTTAACTGAACAACTAGACATTTAGGTATTATCTATGTATACCTGAATTATTTATTTACTTACGATGTTAGTTGTTAATTAAGCCAATTAGTAAAATTGGCAGATAAATGGCAGTAAATAAAAGAAATATTTATACATAAAGGGTAATGACGTTGTAATGTTTTAAGTTTCCAGTGAAGCTTACAATTAAAATGTTTATGGTGCAACACGAAGTAGGTATATACCTATAGGTTAGATAAATATAGATTTAAGGTTCGTTCGTAGGGAGGCTGTACACGAATGAACTGTGGTGAGCGGCGAGGAGCCCGACACACGGTCAAAGACCGGTTCACTATATTTCGGAAATATTCGAAGCTTTTTACAGGACGAGCCGACGACGCGGTCCGGAGGATGACCTCATCAAGGATTTCTTTTTGCTCGATCTTTGCAAGCCGTTTTCCTGTTACACGACAGACGATATTTCGAATGTAACGGATACTCCATATACACGTTTTGTGATAACAATATATAATGCCGATAAATTTATAACGTGCAGCTTTAATAATCAAGCCAAGACTTAGTTATAAAAAACCGTCTTGTTTTCTGTGCATATGTGGTTAACCGGCAGTTAAAATGTAGGTACGCGCCATAATCTTGCTTAAATAATTCATTATTATCCTATTAATCGGCATCCTTAGCAATGTAGATATACGTTGTAGTTTCATTGTTTTGTGTGTCAGTATAGTGAAAATCGTATTGCTCACAATCGATATTTACAACCGCATAGAGATCACATATTAGGCTCTATTTAGTTCTAAATTTCTCGGTCCTCGTTCGGCCATCTCCTTCGCAAGAATAACTTGCTCACGGAAAGAAATGGCAGAGATTCATGCGATCGCACTCTGTACCATAGCCGCAATCACGTCTGTGCTCCACCTACGCCTTACATTTTACCAGTGTGTGGACCACCGTGTCTACGGTCCAGTCATCGCAGTGATGCCATGCAGGCGTTGACTCCTTGCGGATCAGACACAGGTGATCTTTGAAGCATCCTTGTCCAGTGATCACTTGCGTCAGCCGGTATAAGAATGCCCCGTGATTTGACGAGTCAATCCTCCATAACAGATTTTGCCACCCCAATAACGGCGTGCCCAACGCTCAGTTGCCCAAATTGTTCCTTTTACTTCACCAATAGGACCTGACGGAGTTGGAATTTCTGATCTTCGATTTCTCAAATGTAAGGACTCCGACAGTATTGCCACACCCCCTTGCGTCACTGGTAAAGTATTACAAAGGCTCGTGCCTCCAGGTCCCATGATGGAGTTCCGTTCAGGAGACTTACCGCTTCAAATGATAGATCGGTATCCTCATATGATAGATCGCAAATAAATCGAGCTATTTCCTTCCGCAATAATCGATTGCAGACAACGAAAATCTGAAAAAAAAAAACAAGGAATTAATTGCCTTTGATGTTTTGTGTGAAATTGGAATGACTCATATACGATACAAAACATGGGTGATGTGTACGACTATAACGTCGGAATGCTATATTTTTCTTAAGAGTATGCCTAAGATTGCACCTTTTTTGAAAGGCCGTATCAGTTGCATTCTTTCAATAATAAATCCTCGTCTTGTTTCAATAAACTTAACAAGTGCGTTGTGTGAGTCATTACTTCGAAAAAAGTTAAAAATATTCGCATCGTTCTCCCAGGGACACTGGAAAGTGGAATGAAGATTGTAAACATGCGCTCTTGATATGTTTTCTTAGAAATTGTCACGACTCTAGTGCAAATAACAGCTATGTACCTACGACAAGTCGGTGCAGATCTCAGTGCCGGCTTTATAATATTTGTTTTGCGCACGTTAGGCAAACACCGTTTTAACTAAAACAAGGGGATTAAGATAACGATTATTCAGATTGCTGCGAGCTACGTTTCGCTTCTACTTACTACGAGTAATACTTTAACTTCATGGTATGCTATATACATGGGATATTCACCAGATTACACCTTACCGTTTCTTAGAAATAATACCAAGACGGCCTTGCGATGAAACATCGCTCAAATGTTTGTTTTCTTTCCAACGATTCAAAACGGCTCCCGCAAAATTTTACTGTTCGCGGGAATCGGTAGCTCCGTGCGACGTTTTGTTTGCATAAGCCCGATTCTCTGAACAAATTACAGCTGTTTGATTATGTGATTCTAAATATTTTAAGATTAACTCGATATGATTAAAGTATACTGTATGAATGTCTTCGCGTATGCTTTGCGCAATACCTACTATTGGGAATAATTGATCGTGGAGTCAAATATGATGCAGTATTTCTCAGAATTATTTTGCTGTCATCAACAGTTGCATTACGCATCCATGATACTCTGCCAGAATGACACTCCATTAGCGTTCACGGGGAATTATTTCCTGCACATAGACATGGCGACTGATCTCGCGCAATACAATAGCTACGAAGCATGAAACGTGTATCTCACAAAACGATCATTTCACAGAACCCTATAACTTCCTTGTTCACTATAACGTAACATTTTATAATCACCAAGATCTGTGGATATTCCATTACGTAATCGTTACTACCAATAAACGTTTTTTATAAGAACTTCATTCTCTAAGTATATTCTTTTCTCAATTGATTTTCTTTGGAAGTAACAGGAGTAAGGGTACAAAAATTTTGACTACGAAAAACACAGAAAACCTTGAGAATGCGTTAATATCAGTACTATACCAGTGTAATGTACCGTACTACCATCTGAATTCAGAATTCTATAATTGCTACAATCATACCTGTACTACGTTAGACTTGACCAGCTATCAAGTTGATTCTACTTATCCACTATCATAAATTTTGGTGACTACCGAAACCGGACATACTGTTTATGTTCTTCGAGACACCTGTAAAGTTTATCATTGTTTGCCTCATGGCCTATGTCCAGCAGTCGACATCTTTTGGCTGAGATGATGACCTCACAGTCTGTTCAAATACGCTTGAGGATGATAACCGTCTGATTAAATGCACATACTTTTAGTAAAAAATCACGTTCTTTGCAGGTTCAAAGACGGCGTTGCATACCCGTGGTCTGCAGGCGTGTCTACGTTTATTCTGTACCCGGAGGCAGCAAATCAGACTTTATACACGCAGCGACCGTCAAGAGCTGATTCCGGAAATTACACTTGTCGAATCAGCAATGAGACGCACATCAAAACGCATACTGTTACACTCAACATCCTAGGTGAGGATCATTTATTTTATTCAAAAATGTTAGTGAAGGAATCGTTTGAGCAGTATCTAAAATTCCTCAAATTATCTTGGCTTCTTTTAAATAGAATTAATTCATAAATTGCTTCTTATAACGTAGCGAGGTGGCTCGATCCTTGATTAAACTCATAAAGCATACTCTTAAAACGAATATCAACCGCAAATCAAATGATTCCTTGAGAAAGCTTGCAAAACAAACTGTGCGGGAGGTCTTGCGTTTATATTCGTGCCATAAATGCGTGTACATACGTTTATATTAATAAACACAGTTTAATACGGCACTAAGGCGGTAAATTTCTATGAACAACCAACTAATAGAACTTTACTAAGGCCTTTATAAATCATATAAATGCAAGTGGCAATATGGTTATTAAAATAACGTCTTGCACATAATAATTTTAATTGTTAATTTAGTCGTTTTTAACAAAATAACCTAACTGACAATATTAAACCGCGTGTTCATTATTCGTCCTTAATATTTATTGTATGGAAGACATTCACATGGCAGATGGCTAACAAAACGTCTGCCTTATATATGTGTAAGCATGTATTTTATACTTATACACCTGTAGCTAAGTTTACCAGGGGACCGATATATGTAGACGATACATGCAAAATGTATATTCATATATATACATATAATCAACAAACTTTGCGCAAAAATCAAGTAGTATTATTAGTTTTATAACACAATTTTTAAATATAATATAACACATTCTAAACATTAAAATTTTGCCCACAAGTTCAATTTTACCAACTGAGCAAATTAGAAATTAAGATGAGAAAAATTTAATGTATAGAATGGAAAAGTTTAGTTTAACTCATAAATTCAAAATAAAAACCTATTATAATCAATATAGGTATGTAAGTATTTTAATTATAATTATATTTTGAATGTCAATATGACCATATAAATTTTCTTTTAATAATAAAATACACAATACCAAACAGGCTTGAATAGAATCTTAAGCAAAATATCACGATGGTATTACCCGCTTTTGTAATAGATGTGAAATCGGCTATAAACTGAAATGCAATCAACGGACCCGTATGTTACCTTATTTTCAATATTGAAGTAAAATGCATGCACATGACACTAAAAACATTTTAGTGGTAAAACCGCAATTCATATGCTAATTGTATCATTATGAATGAGCTCACTATATGGTAATGAGGAAAATATAACAGCTAACAATTTCGCTTCACAGAAAAGCCAACGGACGCACCGAAAATAATGTTCATTTCGAACGATCAGTCGGTGGAGATTGGGGGCGGACTTCGATTGTACTGCGAAGCTCTCGTCGGTAAGTAACAACACTCACACAGAGTCAATACTTTCTTCGCTATTGATACCAACCCACTCATATTCAACGAAGGAAAATTATCTTATAGAATTTTATACTCTTAGTAACATATAAGGCAATAACTTTAAAGCCCTTTCGATTATTGAGCTCTGGATAAAATGTTCAATGATTTCAGTATTAATAATGAGAAAGGCGGTAATTTAATTCGTATTTTTGCTTTGGTTTACATCCTATAATTTGATTAATTACTAGTATTTTGCTTCGATTGCCTTTTAGCTTGGTTGAGTTGTACAGCTACAACAGGCGTACGCAACGAGAAATAATCACGTTTTATCTGTTATGAAGGATTTGATGAATTAAAGAAGAGTACACATTATAGACAGGCAAAAAACAAGACATTATAAATTAATATTGAGACATTGATCAAAAAATTCTAAGTTATTCAAATTATTCATGTTCGTTACTTAGGAAGATGCTGATTTTTTAAAAGTATAATAATACGTGGGTATTTTGGATTATATATAATTCAAAATATAATATTTTGAATATATAATTGTGAATGTTTTAAATGTTGCCTTTAGATATAATCGTATAAAGATCTCATTATAAGTGAAACGTAAATTCTACACTTGGTCAAATGGATGGAAAAGGATATCTGCAGGATGAAAACTTATTTAAACTATTATTTAGGTCGATCGTACTTGGCGGACGCTCGGAGTGATCTCCAGTGGCGAAGATTGTGGCCTAATAGCACTGAGGGAGACTTACTACCTACACAATTTGAAAATCAGACAACACGGTAAGTGTAACTCAAAATTCACCCTATTGGATAAGAGTTCAAATATAGAATATGATTACCAGCATAGACTAAGATTTCAAATATTTTAGAACGAACTAATCGTAGAGAGTAATTTGTTATAACTTTTTGAAGCGGTCACGAACAACTTTGGAATCCTCATTATTCTCGACAATTTTTATGTTACCAATAAAATCCCATTTACGCTCAATATTATAGTATGAGAACTATTCATGAAGTCACGGAATCTTTAATTTTATCATATTAATGCAGCGTATATCATGAAATAGCTTTATAAGTGACCATATATAGTATAGTATCCTGGGCTATCAAGGAAGCGAATCGCGAAGTTAATATGAATTATTTATTACATACAGGGAGGATGTGAAAGACATTGTTGGGTCGTACTTGACCGTGGAGCGGGTGTCATCGCAGGACTATGGGACGTACGTCTGTCTGGTACATAGCAACGGAGCCGTCACGAAGAAACACGTCACTGTACATTATAGAAGTAAGTATTTACATGTTAATCGATTTAATATCGGTTTATAGCGCATGGTTTATAAATTCAGTAATTAATCTAGTTAATCAGAGTAACAACTTCATGCACCTATTTGAGATTTACTTATTATGTAACAAGGTTCAATTGTTTATGGTCACAAATTTTATCGATTCATTGATATTTAGCGATGCCTTATATTTCATTAGTTTTAATTTATGCTTAAATTGATCGATTCAGTAATTTAAACTTAAAAATAATAAGCGGTTGATCAAGGTCCTTTTATTCGGTCTACAACAATACATTGAATATTATTGATAGAGAGGCACTGTCCCAAAAATATGATATTGTTTTATTTATTTAGTAATGTAAGTTAGAACTTAGGCATTCATCAATGAACAGATGCAGTGCGTTGATGACGGCTGTTAACCCAGTCAACTTTTTCTTTTGCTAGATTTCAAGAATAGAATACAATGATTGAAAATGGCCTTAAGTAAATTTTTTCACTATAAGTGTGTACTGATTAATTCTGTGATACCGATTATCTCAATACTGATATGTAAAATTAGGGTCGTTCCCATTACGCACCATTATTTACTCAGCTGAAGGATGGTGGGGTCATAACATTATCGTATTTGTGACAATGCTTAGAAAAAAGTTATGTACACGTCGAAGTGATAACTTTATTATAGTTTAATTATGTATTAGGTGTATCATGTATTTGCCTATATTTTATCATTATTAAACTTTCACATAATATCCCTAATTATGTCAAGTCAAACTTAGTTAGCAATATAATGGAGCCTTGATTACTATTCTTTACTCATTTACAACATTTACTTCCGCTTTAATTAGATATTCGTTCAAGTTTCCTTAAATGTGTTAAATCAAACAATAAATTACACCACGTAATTCTTTACGTTCAACTTACAATGTATTGTAGTATTATACTTTTGTTAAAGTTAGCCTAAACAATATGACTTAATTCATTAAATATCTTTTATAATTGATCCTTAATAATATTGATGTAGATATTTTCCATTGTTAATAGTATATACACAAGCCTATACTACTGTTATTTTAAACGGTTCGTTCTTAGAAAATCAAAATATCGATCACACTATGGACATACTTCGTGGATATGTAGATAATATAATTACAAGTATTAGTTGAAACGTATAAATACTTTATACATTCCACGAAACAATTTACATTTTCCTTGTACTAAGTGAAAGGTATATAACGCAGATGAACGCATCTTGTTAACGCGTCCATCAATTTATTTCGTTTTAAGCCAACTCGAACGAGAAGGTTCTCAATTCGATCGTATCGATTTAATGTTTACTACTTCAAAACTTCGTTGTTTATGAATCGATTTTTAAATCCTGGATAGGGCATCTACTCTCTGTTTGGATCCATTCAAATTTCCAGAAAAAAATACCACCTCTAAGAGTGGGTAATTAACGAATAGAACGCATCGAATTCTTTGCTACTTTTTAAAAGATAACTAAAAATTTAGTTACAAAAGTAATTTAAACATTTAAAAAAGGAGGTACAGTAATACCCCGCTTTACGCGACCCCGTTATGCGCGGTTTTACTATAACGCGAAGTTCAAATTTCGCGCTCAATTGCCTCGCATTACGCGAAAGAGTGCGTATAAACATAATGCAGTCAAAAGACAATAGATGTATTTTTCTGTAAAAAATAATGAATAGTATGTATTGCATTAAGTGTTCTTAGAATTAAAGTGATTGATTAAAATAATTCCTATTTTTTGTACATATTAAATTTTAACTATGTTTAATCTTAAACCTCGATATATGCGAATTTCAGTTAACCCGATTTTTTCCGGAACGTATCCCTCGCGTAAAGCGGGGCATTACTGTAGTTCTCAATTCGTTGTTCAGTGTGTAAGCCGATAACGGCTCCAAATCCTAGAGACGTCTGGACCTATTAGGCATTTTTTCTTTATAAAAGTGTATTTGTTGTCGTTCAAAAATAATTACAGTTGCTTTTGTTACACTTAACACTACAAATGCGCCATAGAATAAGAGTATCCCTACTAATACTATGTTTGTTTGTTACGGTTTCACGCGAAAACTACTCAACTGATCATCATGAAATTTTGTACACATATTCTTGGAGGTATTAGAAGGAACATAGGATACTTTTTATTAAATATGTATATATTTATATAAAATAATCTGTTACGAAACTTAATGTGGCAGACCAAATTCCACGCGAGCAAAGCCGCGGGCAAAAACTAGCATTAAATAAAGCAGTCTCGAGTAGGCAAAACTGTTTTGCCCATTATGATGACCACACTGTAAGATGTAATGTATTTTAGCTTTATATATTTGAATTTATTTAATATTATTAATAAACACCTCAACATTTTTTTCTGGTACTTTTAAACTTATTTTATTATACAAGTAATATCGAATACGATATGCTCTCGATATATAACGTACAGTTAATATATGAAGAATTTACAAATATAAACTTATAAACTTAGGCACTTGTGTCTTTTAGTAAAACGCGTAGACTAATTTGTTTCTTTAATATGAGCGTTATAGCCTAGTTTATAAATCTACTCTTACAAATGTTTTTATATTTTACACATCCGCCATTTTCATAGATGTGAGATGATAAGATAAAATTATTTTGACACGAGTTTCTTAGAATTTAAATCGATATTTATATTTTGTTAATCTTAGTCCGCGTATAGATCTTATCATTAGATCTAAAAAATACAATGCTGTTTACTTGTAATTTTTTACTTTTATTGATATATTTAAAATGTTATTTACATTTTTAGGAAAAGTACTTGCAGGGATGATTTGAACTGTGAAAAAATTGACTACCTACTTTACATTTAGTTTCGTTACATCGTCGTTGCATCGTAAATATTTGTCCTAATATTATATTTGTGAATTTAGACTAGAAATCCAATGTACTTCCCAGATATGTTGCGGTGTTCATTAGTTTGTATGTTAATTAATACATATAAGAAATTTCACTTTTTCTGCGTGCAATGTACCCCCCACACACTGCCACTTAAGTTAGCAATTTTACGGGCAATATCGGTGACCTTGGTTTGTCTGCTGATCTCCTCATTCCTGATTCAATCACGCAGAGAAACCCCGAGCGGGCAGTACACATTGCACGCAGAAACGATGTCCAATGGGGCTATAAAGTTCTTGAGTGGCCATCGCGCACTAGAAAAAACAGCGTTGGCAAGCCTCCCACAAGGTGGTCCGACAACCTAGTGAGGGTCGCGTGAAGTTGCGGCTGCTGCACGGGGCCAGCTGTTGTGGAGAACCTAGGGGGAGGCCTAGGTTCATCAGTGGACAACTTTTAGCTGAGATGAAGATGATGCATTTTAATTAATTAAAGTTATTAAACATAATCTTCCTTGGGCTTAGAATAAGCCTCTGAAGGTCTGGCTGGCTACCAAGTAAAACACGGATTTTCTTCGTAGAGAATTTATTTGAAAATGCCAGTGACGGATATGCTAATAGGTTGAGTTGGATGGATCCTAGGGCGGCAAATCTTAGTGAGCGGCAGATTTGGCAAAGACTGTTTTTATTTAACAGACATATGCACAGAAAAAAGGCAATAAAATTTAACAAAACTTACGGTAAGAGTAGTCCATCTGTGTGTGGAAAATTACTAAACGCTTTGTCATATACACTTTATTTAACATGAAGTTTTAAAACATTTTAACAGCGTTTCAATATTATAGTTTCAGTTGTTGTTCTAAGTCTGGATATTCTTTGTCCCCATTTCATGTATATTTGTAAAGTCCATATACTTCTAACAAGAAAAAATACATTTTAACTCATTTAAAAACTAATTATTTTTCTTTGTGTACATTATTAATTCCAATCACGCAATCAAAGCTAATGTGCTCCACCGTTTAAATATTTTGTACTTGAAGCTCGTATGTGTAAAGATATGCGTGTTTACCACATAAGGGCGGCATTTTCAAGAGGGCACCATAATAGATGTACAAGTCAAATGTATTTTTATTATATCATAACGGCACCCATGTCCGAAAATAAATGTAAACGTGTATGAACTTCACATAACTTTGTAAAACAAATGTATAATTTGAAACTTTTAGACGAGAACTCGTCTAAGTACTCCTAAATTTCCCAAAACGGGAGATAGTTTTACATTCAGAAAATCATGTAGCGACTAGGCCCAGGCGTTCGATTATTAGCGGGCAGGCGCTAGGAGGGATCTGGATGTCGTAATAGCAGCGGTTCCCGGATCCCTCCTATCACAGGCGCAGAGTGGCACACCGTGTGGTTTTAGTAGGTCTGATTCCGACACATCACCCCGCCGTAAACCCCGGTGGGGTGACGGCCCGAGGGGGTTTCCACAGGTTAAAAAAAAAAAAAGGCGAGCCATTATTGCGGTTTTAATACTCGTTACAGAAAATTTGCTCAAGAGGAAACACAGGACCCCGGTAGTCGCAAACCGCAGTGTTCTCGAGGTCTCGCTTTCAGAGAAATAAAAAAATCTGTTGTGATTATTGTACGGAAACTATTGTATAATTAAATCCTTTTTTTGCCTATCATATTGAACGATTTGGAAATCAAGGATCAAGGGATGGAAAATATCTTACCGGACTAAATGGGATATGTGATGACAAAGTAAAAGCTTAAGAAATACTAGGCTCGGAAGTTTTTAAATATTTTATGCTAATTACGGATCATTATACCGTTGTACTGAAAATTAAATATACAGAAAAAAAAGACAATTTTTAGATCTGCATAATTCAAAAATATAATTTAGGGTACCGAACATTTCATCCATTTCATCGGTGATAGAAATATGAATACTAATTGTTTGAAGTATCGAAGATGCACATCTATGTATATGACACTGTAATATTTAAAGCCGTGTAAATGTATCAAAGTTACGCTGTAGTAGTCGATCTATATATGTATATATATATTGTAGAATCTTGTGTAGAATTGTGTAAAAGATTGTCATATAGCTTTGTAGGGGTTCGATTGGGAGTACTAGGTGACCTGAAATCAATCAAATATGTTTTGGCAGACGGTAATTCAGACAGCACGTCAGATTCGTCTTGGTGCGGTGGCGGCTCCGTGCCATGGCGAGCACTGGCGTTAGGAGCGGCAGCGGGCGTGCTGGCCCTTTTGTCTGCTGCTGCGCTGCACCGCCGCTGCACTCCACGCCTGCTGCTCGCCGCGCGACAGGCTCGCGCAAGGCACCAGGCGCCTGCAGCACGAGCAAGAGGTCAGTAACAATACACTGTTCTCAATTTGTCGTGCTCCTTGGGGAAGACCTTTATTCAGCAGTGGACGGTGATACGTTGATTTAATTGCTTACTTCGTTAACAACATACAAAAATAGGACGACACGGATGGCGCGGTGATTAAAATTCTTCCCAAATTGATTCTTACTGCGCTGAGTGTTGTGGGTCGATCCTCATATGGGACAATACTGTGTATGGTTCCGTTTGAGTGTTCTTTGTGCCCATTTTATGTGTGTTTTTAAAGTACCGCGCTACTCAGAATATATTTTAAAGATTTCATTAACTACTATTACTATTTTTAAAAGCAGTTTTATTGTTTCTGTTGCTGGTATCAAATTTTTATACAATTCATTATGACAAAAGTTTAAAGATATTTGAATTTAAGATAGAAAAACGGTAAATCGAACTAATCTATTATTACCATCATGTATCGTTTCATTTTACTTTACGTTGTAACATAAATTTAAAATCTATTTTATATATTCAGTGGTAACATTTAATATTCTGTTTACGAAAGCTGTAAAACTCTTTTTATAGTATGAAAAAAAACTATTCACAAAATCATAATATTGACTAATGGTGATACAAGGTATTATCGCCATTATCAGTCCATTGTAGTTCACTGCAGGGCATCTTCTATAAGCAGTAAAAATGAATTAAAATGAAGCAATAAATGCATTTCTTTATTTAATGATGTCAAGTTTGATATTACGAACTTTGCTCTCCTTTGTTCAATAATATTGAACATGTTTTGGCCGTTACAGTACTGGAAAAGGAGTTCGATGTGTTAGTGTGTTGGACAGCCGTAGACGGCGAGCTGGTGCGAGGCGCGTTACTACCTACTCTCTCGCTCAAATACAAGTACAGAGTGCATGCGGTGTTGCTATCCACACAACCGGACACATGTAAGTTTGACAAGTAATAATAATATCCATTCTCGAATGTGTCAATTTAAATTCAGCTCTCGAAAATGTTGAATGTATTTTGAGACAATTTTTGATGATGTCAATAACACATTAGTTATACCTATAATGAATAAGGTATAGTTTTTTTCTACAAAGTAACGGAACTAGGAAGACTTTCGTAGAAACTGTTTCACGAAAACAGTTTTGACGAAGTATAATATGAAAGTTGTTAGTAATAAAGTACATGTTACGTGAATGTACGTAATAATAAAGATAAAGTATTGAGTACGTAATTACAGTTTTTGAAAATTAGGGTGTTAAAGGTAATTTTCTGTATCCCTGATCTCCCTGTATGCTAAACTCCATAGTGATCGGTTTGGTAGATAAGACGTGAGAAAACCTTTCAATCTAACGCACTTTGTTATTACTAAAGTACCACCTTGTTGACGGGGTTGAAGATAAAAGTGCCAGGAGTAGGAAATGATTCTATTAAAAATCACCTCAACGACCGGCCTCACGTACCCTACCCTGAGAGGACCTAGACCAATTTATTTCTGCGCCACGCCTTATCAGGCTACGTCTGGGGAATACTTTCTTCACTCAATCCCGGTGTGAAAATGATGTCATGTGGTATAACACAATGTGTACATGTGGTACAGGGTACAGCGAACTGGTGGGCGAGGCGTCTCGTTGCCGCTCGCTGGTGGCGGTGCTGTCCCCGGCGCAGTACGAGCCGCAACAGCTGCTCATGGCTCTGAGACAACTGCGCGCCCTGCCCCTGCCACCCGTCGTTGTCTTACTGCAGGTGAGTACCACTACTTTTGAGGTTGTCAATGTCATCAGCGATGAGAGTTCTTAACCGACTGCACTTTGAAATTTGTTAACCAATACATGCCAGTAAAATAAGATTCGTCTGTGTGGTGACGGATTAAGAATACAGAGTACCACCACCCCTATTCATCCCGTGGGTGTCGTCAGAGGCGACTTGGGAAACAAACTAAATTATCATTAGAAGGAAAACTTAAAATAAACGCTATGCCAACCCGTCTGGCCAGCGTGGTACAGTAGGCCAAAACCTCCTTACTAATGAGAGGTCTGTGTCTAGCAGTGGACTAGTGGTTATTGTTGTTGATGATGATGATGATGAAAATAGGATTTGACACAACAGAGATTGTGACTATTGTATGTGTTGATCTATGACTTTAGACTTTAGAGTTTACTCAAGAAACGATTTCAAACAATTTGAAATTTTAATGAAAATAAAGTTGTTTTGAGTTTAGGAAGCATAAATGAAAGAGACCCAAACTTGTTAGGTAACGGACGGTATATTGTGTCTACCCCAGAAATTACTAGGATGTCACACATATACACATACAAACTAGGCGAAGGTTATGCCTTATTTGCTACATTAACATTAAATTTAGAATATATATTACAACATTAATAAACACGATTTCCTTACAACTCGCCCCACTTTATGACGCTAGTTAAACCAGTTATAAAAGCACGATTTAAACGCAACAATCTGAACTAAATTTGTATCCTAAAATTTAATATTTTTGAATTGAATTCAGAGCAGAATCTAAAAAGGTTGATTTTTTTAAGGTTGACGAATCGCTTTAAAATTGCAGTTATAGAGTTTTAACAGAGATTTACGCAAAATAAGTATCTTACTCTGGATAATAAACCATACTCTACTTAATTCAAGACCTTTTAAAAGAAAATGAAATGTTTAATAAAATAAGTACACACCCAAAGTGAAACAGAAACCTTGTAAACAAACGCTTATTAACGTCAGCCATAAATTCCATTATCATTTCATAGAAATATTTTGATATGAAACAATGACGTATACTGTCGGCAAATCGTTGAAGACTGGAGGAAAATTACTTCATTTTGTTATCCAGGGAAAATGTCTGAAGTTAGATTGTAAGGTCGCACTGATTATTACTCATTATAGATTAGATTTTGAAGTTATTAGGGTTTGCCGTAATATGAATTAGACATTTGCATTCGTTTTGTTGGGTTTCGGAATATCGAGGTCACCCGGTCTAAAGATGTACTATTAGGTACTATATATGTTAATGTGGTGGAGGAGTTTTAATTATAAACGTTGATAAACTCGTCATTTTTTTACTATTTCTTCGTCTTAGTATTTAAACGACTTCCAATAAGGAGGACGTTCTATATTCGACTCTAGTTTTTTTTTTGTATTTACTAACTCATGACTTTTTCTTTTAATTTGTTTTATGTATGCAATAAAGAGAATTAAGAAAAAAGTTTGTTACTGGGTGTTCCGATTTTAATGATTCTTTTCATATTCGAAAGCTGGTGCTTGTTGTGTTGTCCCATTTAAATTTAAATGAGATCTGAGTCGTACTTTTTAAGTTATCTATAATAATGCGCATCGAATTAGCTTCGACTACCTTAACGATATTTTTTATTTTGCACTTGTTGGTGTAAAACGAATAAAAAACTCGTGCATTCGATGGTTCAGAAGAGATTAACCTTTACTATTTTGTTGATGTTCTGATGAAGTTCTTCAAACACATACAATGGAACTCTTCAACAAATTACAGCAAATCTGTTGCTGCAATTAAATGTATATTTATTGTTTACATAATCACACGACATAAACCTATAACCTCTAAAGGGATATGTAGATGTGTTCATCGCAGTCTACTCTATAATGAGACAGTGTTTTAGAGATCTTTATTGAAAATATGTCACAAATGAAAACTTCAGTCAGAAAATTATTCCTAAATCTCACATTTGGTGATGTTCTGATGGAGATCTTCACTGAATTATATGTTCTAGTGCAACTGTTAAACTTCACAAAGTACACAACAACGGAACATGCCTCTGAACCGCCCAGGCCACCTCGCAACATTTCTTTTTACTTCTTTAATGCATTTTAGTTTCAGAATATTTTCTACTTGAAAAAAACTTCAAACAGAAAATATTCTAAAATATAGGTCAGCGAAGATCTCCGTCAGGACGAAAATAAAAAAAAAACCAAAAGCTTTTTTATTTTATTTTCTTACCAATACATTATCTGTGTTTCATATCATTTAATCTCTTTAAATATAGTTGTAGCCCACTGTAATTACATGATGACTATATACGATAATCTTTTAATAATTAAATGAGTTATAAGTTACATAGTAAGGTAAACCACACACCTCGACTTTATAAAGACAGTGTTTCCCCAAATACTTGAAATTGTTTCCATTTTCCGTTTAGTCGTTAGAATAGAATTGAGTCATTAGCTAAAGAGGTTCACACGTAATATACTATTATGCCTATAGTTCGAAGGTCGTTTTATAAAGTTGGTAAATATACATTTTGCGTTCGTTGTTGTCTCTTAAGCTCGTTATCTTGGGATAAGACCAGGTACTAACTAAGAATTATTAGTGATTTTGACTATGAGTAACTAAATAATAAAAAAATTACTGCTCATACTGGCCAGTCTGGGCAGTCCTATCAAAAGGTGCAATGTTAGGATATAGACATAATATAGAAATTGACATTTTGACAAGATTTAAGAGTGTTTTCTAAACTCATATGCTCTGGAGTTACGTTGCCTATTGACAGCCAATTTAGAGAAATAATTTTCTAATTTAATTAACTCAGAGACCAGTTCACCACTTATACTATATGTACTATATATTAAAAATAAGTATAACGTTTAGTCTCATCCCAAACGTCTCAATCGCTAGTCACTTATATAAGATAGGTAAGAAGCAACGATTGATATATTACGCACTGCAGGATCTACCGAAGCTGAAGCGCGAGGCGAAGGAGGGCGGCGAGAGCCTGGTGTCGACGCTGCGCGGCACGCGGCTGGTGGCGTGGCGCCACGTGCACGAGCGCGCCTTCTGGACGGCGCTGCGCCTCGCGCTGCCGCTGCCGCCGCCGCCCGCGCGCCCGCGCCGCGCCGCGCAAGTTAGTGTGCACGTGTAGTCGTGAGCATCCCAGTTATTGCCCCGGCCCGACGATACTAACCTATCGTATGCGAGAAAACCTCATTTTACTAACCCATATTTACATATGTACGTACGATACGTATGTACGAACGATCATTTAAAAGGGAGTTTTATTTGGCTTGTCGACCGAATCCTATTCTACCATGACCGTGTCGATTTCGATATTTGACTCTTCTATTTCTTTATATAAACACAATGTTTATTACACGGGATGTTCGTCTTAACTAGCTAAATACCGACACTAGCGTCGGCCTATTTTATTAGAATAACACAAATAAATCTTTAATTGAAAAACGACACATCTATATTGGCAAAGATTCGGCTCACTATCCTGTCTATATCGATACGTTTGGACTTGTCGCATTAAAATCGAAAACATAAAGAGGAGGTAAATTTCTTTTCTAAAATCTTAATAGTTAATCATCATTTCATATATAAAAACCTTGTTTATTTGTATTATTTTACGAAACCCTTTCTTCATCTTTCCAGGCAAAACCAGACCCGTGTGACGCAGAGGACAACAAGAACTCCCGCTCCGGGAGTCTAACGGCACTCGTGTAAGTCGTCGCCTTCCCCGGCGCCTCGAGTCTCGGCAGCGCAAACGTGTGGACTGTGACAGTTTAGTGCGTGACCGAAAGGTCGAGTTTATTCATTATGTCGCTGGCCCATATTTTTTTTACTGTATGAACAATCACACTTGTGCTGCCCATTCGTACGAAGACTGTGAGTAGTTATAGCTATTTGTAACGTTCAAGTATCACATTACGCAGCTAGGTTGTAAGTCCATTTGAAACCTGTATAGTTTTCTAAGATCTCAGTATCTTTGTCTTTTGTCTAACTACTATAACGATTCATTTGAACATTTCTCTTGTGCCAAAGGGAAACAATCATGACAATTCGATTTTAAGTTCGAGATTGTACTCGCCTATTTATTTTATTTATCTTTTTCACTTACTATTAATCCATGTTTTTCTTTTTTCATTTAGTACGCAGATTGGCTGCGTTCATAATCAAGTATGTTTAATTTAGCTTGTGAAATACTAATTTATATTTTTTTATTGTCGTAATTTATGTTTGTAAAGAACGGTGTATGGTATGGTGCGGAGAGACGATTCAGGGTTCTGTGATAATGAAGTGTATTGTTAATAGAGTCCGTAGCATATAGACAGTAGAAACAAAGAAATTGTTAAGATTAAGACACGATAATAGGGTATTTTACTATATATGAGAAAAAACCTAATAATATGTAATTGAGATAGCTTCGTCAAAAACAGTCGAAAAATATTAGTTTAAGTTAATAAAATAACAAAATAAATGTTAAATTTCAATTCAAAGATTTCAGTTTGTTAAATCTGTATTGTGTCATGAAATAGTAGCTGTTATGTTATTACGTCATATGATTGTGTACACAAAAATGTGTCAGTTGAGCTCACAATTTATCGAATGGATGTCGGCAAGTAAATTTTTAGACCATACAAAATATTATCGACTTTGTTTACACAGCCGATTGTTCACGACCACAGTAATATGATGTACACTGCTTTAAGTAAAATATCGAGCGAAATTTAAAAAATGAAAAGGTAAACCCTTTATGACTGAATGAAAATTAATTTTATTGATTTATTACCACTTTAAAAAGTAATTGAACTTTTTAAACGGCCTTAACACCCTATGTATTGAGTTAGTCATTTTATATACTGCGGGCTCTTTATGATCTTATTTTTTACATTTATCGAACTAGTGTGTTTTAGTATTTTGGTGTAAATATTATTATAAACAAGAGTATTTTTAAATAATGTGTTAGGTTAGATTTGCAAGCTTAGCAAAGTTTACGTTTTGTGAAAATAAGTATTATAGGATATTCAATACATTCCTTGGAGTATGGATTAGAATCCATGTTATTGTTTCAAAGAGGGTAACTACTTAAATAATGTTTTTTTATTTTGTACATAAATAAAACAAAGGTATCAATACGTACACTGTTTTATTTTGTTGTAAATAAACAACAAGTAACAATTTCACACTGATGTAACGTTTTATTTAACACATAATTCATGGCCAGTCCAGCTTTCCCAACGATTGGTAACCTTTAGACAAATACTTATATTAACGCCTGTCAATAACTTTCATCGCTTGAGTTTTATAAATATCGGTGTATAATCATCATCATCATATTCAAATTAACAATTAAGAATTCATAATACAAACAATGGATAATATTAATAATATACATAATAATAAAATAAGATCTCAAAACAGCACATTTGTTGGTCGATACCTTAAGTATCCGATCTAACACATCACATCACACGATTACGATAAGTACATAATTACATTAAGTGCATTCCACGCCCTAAGATCTCCTGCAATGTGCCGAGATTAAGTACAAAATTGCAACTATTAGCACCTTTTAATTAATCGACCATACTTCAACATCATTGGACTAACAATTTATTCTAAACATTATTTATGATAACGGTATTCGAGACTTTATTTGGCATTGAATTCAAATGCATACACGAATTAATTAAATTTGGGCTAAATCTCGTAAACGTAAATTGTTATAAACTAAACTAATTTGTCAATCTCACTTGACCTTTATAAAATCCACACCAGCTAAGTCACATTATAGTTAATCTTATTCTTAAATTTATTTTACTAATAGACACATTTATAGTTATACATTTTTAGGTGGCAATACGTAAATTAAGTATAATTTACTTTACTCTGGACAAGCCACGATACGCGACAATAATAATTCACTAGAGAAAAAAATGTTAGATATTGCCACGGTAAAATGTAGACCACAATATTAGTAGAGTGCCTGGGGAATGTGAACTCGGAATCCAATAACTTTGTTTATAAAACCCTTAAGGTTTCTAGATGTAATGGTGGCTTGTTATTGCAGTATTTTTTTCAAATATAATTCTAACTCATTTTCAACAACAACAGAGTTTCAGAACTCATTCATATTGATGAATAGGTAGCAAAATGGTATACGAAAATATAGAGTAAATAAACTAAGATATACCTAGTGTGTATACGCAGAAAGTGCAACACAGAGGAGCATGACATTTCAATCCTGAAAGAGAGATAGTCTTCAGTTTCCGAACGTTTTTTCGACGAACGAATTTCGCAACAGTAAACTTGGTAACAGACCCTATTAATAACTCAGTCCAGCTGGTTTTATAATAATCCCTTCAAAATAATTGGATTCCGAGGATTTATATTTCAGGTGCTTAAGGCACTCCGCTTACATTGTTGTGATATTTAATCGATAAATTCATTAGCATCGAGACCTATGACAACACTATTCAGTACACAAGTCACCTATCTGCGAATTTTTTCCAATATTAATATATATTTAAACATTTATTCAACATTTAAACTGACATTAGTCTGGTATTGCAATTATACTATAATTTCAAGGTGTAAAAACGCTTATCACTAATTGCAGTAAACGCTGTAGTACTGAGAAGTGGTTGTTCATTTATAGAATGAGTTTTAGTAAATTGTGATATAAAAGTTGCGTGTTCGTTAAGTACCTTTAAGTGTGTTTGTTATACACGCGCAGCAGCAATTGCATGTTCACCGTATTTTTTTTTTATCAATCTACAAAATCAATATTACGTTACGTATTATAAATAATTATTTCACTTATTTTGAATAACAAGTGTAAAAGATCGTAACTCGCGCACAATTATTTGATCTGCAGACCTTTTGTACGACTCTCAACTGTAGGAACAATTTATTTAAAGCCTAAAATTATATAATCGTATATCAAACGGATGGACCCGTTGACTGCCTGCGTTGATTTTCATATGCCTGTCAATAAAAATAAAAATTGTATTAGAAAACTTTAACACAGACACATCAAAAGCAAAAATATTCATTGCTAAGTATATATGTGATCTTGTAAAATAGTTTGTCTCAACTTAGTGGGTTATATACAGTAGCGCTCAAAAGTATTTTGACAACTCAATTTTATTCCATATCACAAAAAATGATTACAAAATTGTTTCCAATCAAAGATTATATTTGAAGTAATGATACGTTTCACAAATTAAGACACTTAAATGTAATGTATTTCTACAGAAAAAGAAAACATAAAGAAAAATTATTTACGACACGGCTCAAAAATATTTTGACAAGGAAAGATTTTTATTTAATAAAAAAAAAAATATTTTTTTTGATATTAACTATTAGTATTTTGTTGCATATCCTTTAGCCTTCAAGACCGCTTCACAACGCGCCGGCATCGAGTCAACTAGTTTCTGCAAACGATCAATGGGTATTCGGCTCCATTCGTTACTTAGTGCTTCATATAAAGCATCTTTATTTGAATAGTTTCGGGTGCTTTATCGGGTTTAAATCGGCACTTTGACTTGGCCAGTCGAGAATTTTGATTTTAGCGAGTTTGATGTTTCGATTTGTGCTTTGAGTCATTGTCTTGTTGAAAATACCAACCAGGTGCCATATTTGCTTTAGCATAGGGTAGTACTTGTTGCTTTAATATACCTGCGTACATAAAGCGATCCATAGTACCTTCTATCCTAACTAAAGGTCCGACTCCGCGGCGAGAAAAGCATCACCACACCATAATATTGCCACCTCCATGCGTTACTGTGGGTATTTGGTATCGAACATCAAATCTTTTGTTTACAGGACGTCGCACGTACCGTATACCATCACATGACACTAAATTAAATTTGCTTTCGTCACTCCACAACACCTTGGACCATTCTGAACTCGTCCATAATCTGAACTGTTTCGCAAACGCAAGGCGCAGCTTTTATCAAATAGTCTTCCTTAGCGGATGTTTTTTTCGGACGGCTACTTCGAGGCTTATTTTCGTCTATTATACATACGACTATTATAAGCTTTGTTCCACGAACTAACAAGTTGTCGTGACACTTTAAAACTTCGAGCAACTTCTGCTTGCGTCATTCCACTTTGTAGGGCAGTTATCACGGCATTTTTAATATCATTTGAATATTCTTTAGTCTTAGGCATGTTGATGAATGTGGAGTAATTATACATTATAGACAAAAATATATGCAGTGTGAGTAGAACCGCTGCCAGCATAGAACTGAATGGTTATCAAAATACTTTTGAGCGCATGTATAGACGTGTTTTGTTTTTAACAAAGAAAGAAAAACAAGTTCCAAGTTGTAACTCCAGAGGATGAAATACATCATAAATAATAATATAAAAAATACAAAAATTATTTTGAAGTACTCAGTAAAAAGATTACTGCTAACGTTGTCTTGTCAAAATACTTTTGATCGCTACTGTATATTACATAAATTGTTACACAATAAATTATGTAATTTAAAAAAAATTATAAAAGTTAGGAAATTATTACTATAACTAAAAATTTTCAAATGAAGCAATTGAACAATTTTTAATATCGTGAAAAATTGAAAAGTCAATAATGAATTGCCACATCCACATTGTTGTTTCTTTTTATATAGTCATTATTGTTAAGTGTAGTATTTCTTGGTGTGTGGTTTTCGGTCGATTAGAGTCCGACATAACCACCTGTTGGTGGTATCTGTGGGAATATCCGCACAGGAGAAAAAATTGTAGTATCTTTTGATGTGTTTAGGTGCATTATTTGTTATTTTTAGTTTTAGTATTTATTAGTGTGTAAGATTATGATACATTATTGGTATACATATATATACGTTTGGATTAGCTAGAAAGCAGAGTGAGAATACGACCAACTGATGAATACGGCGAAATCATATAAAACATTTTTATTACCCTAAATATTGATAACTTTAACAGACTTAAAATAAGGTGAAGCCTGGTTCTGCTGAGTTTTTTTGTCTGTACCACAAAACTCGATGTAAGAGACGATTAAGGAAACAAATTATGTCTGACAACAGCACTGTGAAGAGAATGAAAACTTGATACGAACTCTATTCCAAGTCGTGTGGCTAGCGTATTATAGTAGGCTTAAACCTTCTTGCTAAAAGAGGCCTATACCCAGCAGTGGACTATGAAAGGCTGTTGATGATGATGACCTTAAAACTCCGTCATGTATGAACTGCTTTGGTTTTTTTTTTAAATTGAAATGATACATTACCCGTTTGGTCTCAAGATAAAATTCTACTGAGAATGGTGAAAATTATGGTATGAACAAGTCAATACGTTGGTTATGTACTAAAAAAGTTAATTTAATTACAATTTCAACGATTAGAATAGTTTAGCAATTTCAACAATTAGTAAATCCTAGTCATCAACACAAGCCCAGTGCCTACCTGTAACGCGACTTTAGCGAGCGTCTCTGCGGTGGCCCGGCCGGTCTGGTCGACCATGCCACGCAACACTCCCTCTGGTTTCTGCAGCAAATTGTGCGGATGGTCGAACTCTACCATGCGGCCAGCGTCCATTACCAACACCTGATTACAAAAGGTCACCGATAGTCATAAGCATCACTCATTATTTTCGACTAGCAGCTGTTTATACGTATTACGTGGTCGTCTTACATTTTGTGTTTTACTAACTTGAATAAAAGCGCAACAGCTGTTGTTACAAAAGGAAAACTCTTAACTTTACACACATTTGTGAGTAAAAAGTAGTACATTTTATCTCCGAAATACATGTTTTTTTTCATACTTGAGACTTGTCCGTCAACTACTGTGACGCTCTCGTTAGAAAGGGAGTCACAATACGAAACAAAGACGTACCTTATCCGAATCCATGACGGTGTGCAGCCGATGAGCAATTGTAAGCACTGTGCAATCAGCGAATTTGTTTCTAATTGTCGTTTGAATTAAAGCATCAGTTCTGTAAACAGGACATGTATATAAGTATTATCAAAATTATTTACTAATACATCTTAGTTAAGAGGGGAAAAATGCCTTCGTTTATTACAGCAATATCAAAAAATCAATTAGACGGCTTAAAAAGCAACATGAACTTTAATTTGAAATGACTATCATTATTCAATGAAACTCAGAAAAAAAGTGTGATAATATAATAACAGTTTTCTTCATGGAGATTAAAGAATTTTGTATAATTAATATCTTTATAACGAACTAAATAAGGTTATTTTTCCCCCATTGTATTAATATAAACCTCTTTTCTAAGGACAGGTTGGATATATGCCCAGAAGTAGACTATTAAAGGCTGTTAATGGTGATGATTAATGCTGTAGTACGGGGACAAATTAAATATACGGAATGTCACCCCTATTCATCCCATGGGTTTCGTAAGAGGCCACTAAGCAGGACTACACTGCAAAGAGAATTATTGATGCAGGGGTGACAATTATCGTGCTAACTGTGGGAACGGGAACCTGTACACCAGGATATCCTCAAACTTGTACACCTGTCCCCAAGCGGTGAAAGCGGCGTTAAAAAGTATTTTACTAGGCCGTCATAGCATGGGGCTACATACCGCATCGTCCGCATTCACGATGAGTATGGTGACCACAACTCTTGGATTCTATTCATGCTTTCCATCAGGCAGAGTAGAGTCACTTTGGCAAGCAATGAAAATAGAAAAAAAAGAAGGAAACTTGAAACAAATCCTATACAAACACGTCTGGCCAGCGTGCTGTAGTGAGCCAAAACCTCGTTTTTAAAGAGGATTTATATCCAGCTGTGGACTTTAAAAGGCTATTGATGAGGAAAATTAAAATTGTAGAACATAAGATTTGTAGTAAAAATGTATACGTACTGCGGGTCGACGTTGGCCGTGGCCTCGTCGAGCACGAGCAGCCTATTGCGGCGTACAATGGCGCGAGCGAGGCACACCAGCTGCCTCTGTCCCACGCTGAAGTTGCCGCCGCCCTCCGACATGCGCGACGACAGCCCCGCCGGCAGCTCCTGCACGGCTTCCTTCAACTCCACCTGCATCATACCAAATATTAACATTATACTTTATAATAATTACAGAAAAAGCCACGACAATAAAGGATAGAAAAATTATATATATACATAGCAACACCTAATTTTCAAAATGTAAGGAAAAATATATCTAAAAACTAACAAGCAGATGAAATACGACAAATGTGGCACCAGTAGACCTTCAAAATCTTATACATAATAATTTCATCAACCAGACTTATTCCAAAATCTTTGTTCACATCGCTCAAAGAACTGGATTTTAATAAAATTTCAAAGTTAAAAATTTACCTCTTCTAGTGCCCGCCACAGCACCTGATCAGGGTACTCATCGAAGGGGTCAAGATTGTGTCGCATTGTGCCGGAGAATAGAACGGGTTCTTGAGGAATGATTGAAATCTGACTGCGTAGTTCGTGCAAACCAAGCTGTGACGTTTCACGGCCATCGATTATTATATCTCCTTCAATCGTTGCTAACCTGATGGTAAAGAAAGTATGTACGACGTTCACTTCGATTCGATGCGTTTAGGAATACAGCTTTGGAATCGGATCGGATAAAACATTAAATCAATAGTTGTGAATAAAATTACAAACATTCACTTCCTCCAAGTGATTTTAAAAATTTCAAAGCTTCATTTATGAGTCATCTTGATGTACTACACAAATACACTTAAATTAGTAGCTGTACCCTGCTATGTTTCGCGGTGGCACACTGTGATTGTAAAAAAACGGATTAAGTTCATCTTTAGAGCGTGTTGTATATCGTATCAAATTTGAGCTCAACCAGAGCACGACAAACAAGTGTAGAACTTTGTCAGTTTATAAAGGATACAACCGTACACAAACATTTTTATATAATCGACGGCGCTGATGGTGTATAGATCCAATATTACCTGAATAAAGCATTAATGAGTGACGATTTCCCAGCTCCTGTTCGGCCCACGATGCCAATTTTTTCCTTTGACTGTACTTCGAATGAAAGGTCGTTGAGGACGGGTGGTTCGGAGGCCGTATAATACAAGTATACGTGCTTGAACTCCAACCGACCCTCCTCGGGCCAAGATGGAGGTGGCTTCTTTTCAGGTGCTGACTGCAAAGGCGGTTCTGATTCGATGTGTGAATATTCTTGAATTCTATTTAAAAAAAAAATGTATTTGTTAAAAATGTTTTAGCAAAGTATATCCAGCAATAATAATAGTAAGTAGCAAAGATACCTTTCAACACTGGTCATTTGATTTTCCAATTCTGTGGATTGCCTCATACCCCATTGGAACATTCCGGTCAAGCCCATGGCTTGAGTGATAGCTAGTCCGACATTACCGCCGTACTCATCTGAGAACAAACCGATTTACAATAAAATCTCACTCGCTTGGCCTTGACTCTTGAAATATAAAATAAGTTAACATGAGGGATACTCTCACATGGAAAAGAATATTATAACACATTCTTACTTTGCCTTAGTAAACTGTGCATTTTTTTCATTATCAGTATCTGTTATATTGTCAAGTATAAAAATAGGACTCAGAAAAACTTTTCTAACCACATCGAACAGCAGCGATTTTTTATATATAAAAGTGTCAATTCTACTTAACAAATTTACGAGAATACTGTTTATAAACTATAAATACTACTGAACTATACAATTCTAAGTGTAAGGGATGTATTATTCCAAAAATAAAGATCGTTAGATGAAATTACATCGTAAACCCAGAATTTTTACAAAAACATCAGTGTTGGATTACAAATTCGCTTTTAATACATTTTAAATGTAGTATTTTCATTCAAATAAAACTCATTAAATGGTACTCCTTCAATGGTTCTAAAGTTTTTAAAAAAATAAGCTATTCTTCTACAGATGACATTTAGCTCATTGATCAAAATAAATAACACGCGCTTCTTCGGTTTCTTTCCAATAAGAGGAAAGATGTTACACATAAAAAAAATACTTGTAGGAATAAAAAATGGTAAATCTTACTGTGTCCCAAGACAAGGAAGCTCAGTGTAACAACCGCAATGTAAATGACGCATACAAGATCCAGCCAAAATCCAAATGCTCTTGAACTGGCAATAAACAAATACCTGGAAATAAAAAAATACCGTTAACAAATGTTATATACTTAAATTCTTCATTTTAATACAAGATGGAAACTATCAGAAGATCAAGCATTTAGTTTGCGCTAAAGCTGCCCTAGTGTCAGGTCAATTAAAAAAAATATAATTAGGGTTGAGACTCAAGCAACCGATTTTTTTACTGAAGTTTGATGTTTCGTAATTTATTACAATGATTTTCAATTGGTAGCTATTAACAACACATTGCTAATTATATAATAAAAGATACACGGTATTACGGAAGGTGAACTGAAAACGAAAGACTACATGCAGTTTAACTTTGTGTGGGAAAGTTCCACATATTATAATCCATATCAATTATTTTGCGGTTAAACTCACCAGGCGGAGCTGTGCAAGTCCTGATGGTTGTCGAACTCCCTGATGAGAGCCTCTTGCGCGCCGAACGCTCTGATCGTAGTGATGCCCTGTAGCGACGCGTTCAGGTGAGAGAAAACTGGACTGCGAGCTATGAAGAATAAGTAATCATAATAAACAATAATGCATTTAAAATATTATGTTAGACTGGGGTTATGTTTACAAGCTAAAGATGAAATTATGTGCAAAGTTCAGTTTTGAACTACTCTTGATCCCAAAAATGTCTTAAAAACTATTCTCGCAATAAAGTATTAAACATCCTAAACTAAAGGTAAATCAATATTCTGCTAGTCTTAGTCCTCATTACTTTACTATGAGAATAGTTTCATGAGAATCGATTTTCTAGTGTATAATTGCCTTCTATAAGCCTTTTTTCTATTGAAGAGAAGGGAGATTAAAAGCACTGCTACATGGGCGCTGGATATGGGTCGATAATATCTGATGGTTCATTGCAATAATACGTCTCGATTCCTTGCACACAATTGCGTTTTTATCATGCGATAATTCTATTTCGTATTCGTATTTCGACAGGTTTTGCCCTTATATCGGGCAAATACGCCATTTTTGTGATGGTCACATTGTAAAGTATAGCCTTCTAACGAAACCCGCCGGTATCTTCCATAGCTACTGTTAGTGATAAAAATTCTCCGTCCGATGATATATCAATATCCATATTACATATATTTAGAACGCTCGTAATTGTCGGTAAATTTCGTCTTTGACCCACTACTAGTGATTATCGGTATTGATGTTCCCAGTTCAGTGCATGTGTCCCAATTCAATGTTCCCAGAGCCTATATGCCTGACTGCCTACGGACTGCCTCAGCGGCGCGGTGGTAGTGTATGTTACTAAGGTGCTTAAGGTCTCGGGGTCTATCCCCGTGTCTTACGAAATGTTTGTATGATCAGCAAATATTGATTTCAGAGTTTAGGTGTTTTCTATGTATAATATGTATGTATTTACAAATAAAATTAGTAATAGTAATAGATAGTAGATAATAAATAGTATGGAATACTTTATCGGTCAATCTAGTTGTCATAGTACAAGCTCTGCTTAGTTTGAATAGATGGCGTTGTGAGTCAGATGTCCGATATCGCAGGACGGTGGAACACAAGCATCTTACTTTTATTGTGCCACTATTATCACAGCAGAGTGTAACTTTGGAACCGTTCTAATATATATAATGTACCAAAAACAGATAACACATCCGGTATTGTCGACCGATAATAACGTATCTATGTGATAGATCCCTTAAACTGTCCAAGAAATTAAATCCGCTTTGACCTACTAATCTTGAAATCTATTCAGATCTCATAGTTACTGTCTTGGCACGATACGTCATTCATTCATTGGCGATCACGCTATAGCATCTAGTAACAAAATCCCGTGGCAGGGTTATATCTCACTCACTCACACCCTCGAGGCGCTTGATGCTGCGTGAGGAGGACAGATAGAAAATACGCAGTCCGTAAAACACGAACCCGATCGCAACAGTAGGTAACAACAGCCAGTAGTTCACTATCCCTACTACGACCACAATACCGATGAGAGAGAGGCCAATCTGGAACAAAGCATATTTCAAGTCACAATTTTTGTACTTTAGGATGCTAACAAGTAAATGCCTAAAGTCAAGTAAATGTTTATTAAAGAAATAAAAACCGAATACAGATTAAATTAATATGTTACACTACATAAACATACCACTGGGATTAAAACCCACTAAAAAAGGACTCGTTTATTATTACTTAATAGGAGTAAATAACATGAATATAAAATTTATATAAAATTTATCCTACAACATTACATAACAGAAACTAAAAAGAAATACAAATTAAAACAGTAGCAAAGAAACTACTTACTTGTAATACATCAAGCAACGCAGATGGCAGCACTTCATCAACTGATCCCATATCTTTAGAGAACCTATTCAGGATCCTGCCAGATGGATTGACATGGAAGAATCTCATCGGTGCTCGAGTTATAGACGAAAACATGTTGTTGTGGAGTCTCGTGGACGCGCGCATCGCCATTGAGAAAAACATGAACGAACGCAATAGAGATACCACCACTAGGGCTACCACCATACCTGAAATACAACAAAATACATAACACTGTACAGCTAATCAAGTTAAACCGTTCATCCTTTATTTTATACCCTTATTTGCAATTTTATATATATATATATATAACTAGCGGCCCGGTACATGCTTCGCTACGTATTGTTACAAAAAATCTGATGAATGAAGAACCGCTCTACCGATTTTGTGCAAACTTCACATAAACCATCTACTAAATAGTCCAAACAAAGCCTAAATATTTAGTTGGTATAGATGAGTCCGTTCTTGAGTTATAAAATTACAACGAAAAGTGACATTGATTCTTATATATTAAGAAGAAGAAGATTGAAGAGTACCATTAGCAATTTGTAGGTTCTAATTAGATCATTTCGTTTATAGAAATCGTTACTTTAATATTTTACTTCTACCCTTCTCTGAAGACCTAATGAATAAAAAGTTTTGTGCTTTATTTGTAAAATAAATCACTGTTACTATTTCTCTGAAGTATTAAAAATAATATACCTTACCGCTATAAACATATATACAATCGTATCTATTGAGATCAGATTGCTTGAAGTCTTGATTTTCAATGCGGCTGGTCAAATTAGACATCACTCGAGTAGATAGATTATTTTCTTCAAGGGTTACCCTGAAAGAGATAGTTGGTTTATTTTTGTAAAAATCATCCTTAAATACTTAAAAATAATGTATTGTTAGGTACAACCTAAATTTTAATTCCTGAGGTTTTTAAAGCATTAAATTTTTTGGATAATGTAATGGAATTGAAATTTATAAAATAAATTATGAATGCCCCAACATAATATTTAAAAAATATATTAATCATTACACCGGGTACAGTACAAAGAGACGGATGGAAAGAAGCGATTAACTCAAATCAAATGGAATCAAGAAAATGTTACACCCTATATTTTATGTTAAGATTTTACGTATACGTCCATTATAAAAAAAGTCGCGAGTGATTAAGCGAGGGCTTAGACAAAACTGAGACACCATAATTGTAGCGGCTAATGTGTAAGTGAATTTAGGGTGGAACATTTATGACATAAAACAATATTTTTCTTTCGATCACTAAGTCCTGTTTTTAAATCATTGTATTATACAAGACATGTTATAAATTTATTTTTCTTTTGCCGCGTAGTCCGTGTCACTGTCTCGATTGCGCGCGTAAATGTCAACTATTGAGATGTGTGCTTGCCAGCCTGTACGTACAGCATGCCGACTCGTCCATGACACACTTTTATTAGCGAGACTATATTCAATTATTTCCTTTGTTGCCCGTGGTCTACCTGTGTAATTCACCAAGGACGACCACCGGTAATTATTTTTTCCTGTGGTTCGCCTAGGTACAACACGGACAATCTATTTTTTTCCATAATCCATTCAGATGACCCAGATATAACGGTAATATTAATCAATTTTAAGATTGTGTAGAATTGACATATTTTTAAATTATTTGTAGCCACTCTTTTCAAAAATTTAAGATTGAAAACTTTAGAAAAAGTGGTCGTGAGTGTCTTGCCAGATTTGAGCTCGATTCGAGTTCAACAGTTTTGAACTGTTGCTTAAATGAATTTACATTTACATTTTTTTGTCACTAGTTTTTTGCCGGTTCTGTTAAAATTCTTTTCTTGATAGTTCATTTTAATTTTAAAGTTGGATCACAAAAAGTATCTAATCATTCAATGAACTTCTAACATTCCTGCATTTTCTCACTCACTTCTCACTTTTTATCCTTACTTAGCTTTCGTATTTCCAAGTAGTAACATGTGCAAATACTAGTAATCTACTAGTAAAAATTTTGTCTGCGGTAAACCACGGGCATTTTTTGTACGTCCATAGTTAGGTAATTAGATCGTTAAGTAATATAATTTTTTTGTCCAAGTAGTAACATATGACAAAAGTTTTCAGCTTCGAGCGGCATCAAAGTATACGTGTCAGTCACCAGTAGCTGGTCCACCAGTCGGAGGAGGAGCCCAGGACTTGCGCGAGCGTGGCCACGAGCAGCATGAGCAGCACGACGAGCGGGTGTCCGGCCGCGCGCAGGTAGGCGCCGTACACGGCCGCGCCCACCGCGCCCGCGCTGCGCGACTCCGCCTCCACGCGCGAGCTCTCCGGCGGAGCTGTCGCCGTCAGGTTGTCTACCGAGCTCACCTGCGATTACAAACACTCGTGTATTGAAGATGAACCATTTTTTCGACAGAGGATTCGATTACTGCTAAAGAAGTGAGAGAAAGTGGTCTCCAATGGTGGACAACACTTTGAGTATAGCGATTGTAGCCTCATATTTTAAATATTTTTCAGCAAAAAAAAACAGCACCAACTTCTTCCTAGGTCCCATATATATTCGATGAAACTTTAAATAACTCATATGAAGACCCACTAGCCAAAATTCGACCACGAATATTTTTTTATAATAATAAAGAGTAGAATAATAATTCAATAGAACAGTATGTGGAGGTCGTTGACAACTTTAAAATCAAACAATTTGGTCAAAAAATGGTAAACTACCTATGTTGTCTTTACATATTTATAGTATTCCATAAACTTATGTCTTGCCGCATAAAAAATATTTCTTGATATTTTTTGTTATTTTCGTGTATAAATGCGCAAATTGTACATACCGAATGTATGCTCATCTGACGTTTTCTAAAGCTTCCGTGTAGTATAGACTCGCTATCAGGGTCAGTAATGCTGGCCTCGGCAGCTGGCTTTTCTTCTTCCTCTTCGCGAGCTAACAACTTGGCGAAGTCCAACCCTGACGCGCTTAACGTGTCAAAGTTCCCTGCCGCTGCTATTGAACCATTCTTTAAAATCACGATCTGTATAAAAAATTATAATGAAATGTATTTCGTTGTACGACATTAGCGAACAAAAAAGAAATTATTAAACGATTTTTCATGTATATGTGGCCATAAGATCGTTATTGTGTGATTCAGTGAATAGAAAGGTATTTTCATTAATTCATGCATTCATTGATTCCAAATTAATTTCGAAAAATAGTTAGAGGATGCTATTGATGACTTAACAAAAATGGATATTATATTTACTTGATCAACGTCTCTAAGAAACTGCAGCTGATGTGTGACGAGTATCCGGGTGGTGTTACGGAGATATCCGACTAAACATGACTCGAACAGATGGCGGCCGACGTGTGCGTCCACTGCAGAGAGCGGATCATCTAGCAAGTAGATATCCGCTCGCTTGTACACAGCGCGGGCCAGCGATATACGAGCGCGTTGACCTGTGGAAACGAGATAGCTCAAGCTCTGTATAGCTTGTATACTAGTTTTTCTAAGTGGTTCTACTTGCGTGTATTTTGATTTTAGCAATAAATGTCAGCTATGTTCTTCCTCAAGAATCTGAGTAACTCCATGCCAAAATTCTTTTAAATCGATCCAGCAGTTTAGGTGAAAAAAGGTAACATACAGACAGAAAATGCGTATAAATAAATTATCATTTTTTATTAAATACAGTACAAAGTAAGATATGTAACTATGAAAACTAACGCTGAATGTACCTTATGTATTGCATTATTTATTGATGTGTTTAGTGCGTACACAATCAAAATAGAGCTTACCTCCACTGAGACTAACGCCCCTCTCTCCAACGATGGTCTTGTCTCCTTGAGGGAACAAGGTAAAGTCGCGATCCAGCGCGCACCGACGTACCACCGTGTTATATCGCGGCCGGTCCATCGCCTGACCGAACAGAATGTTCTGTCTCACGCTGCCTATAAGTAACTACTATCTATTAAATTCTCCGTGTAGTGACGGATTGAGAATATGGTATGTAGCCACCCGTATTTATACGCTACCCCTATGGATACATAAGAATCATCTGACTGAATTACGCAAGATAACAGCACTGCAAAAGAGAAGGAAAACTTCATACAAATCCTATAAGAACCCGTCTAGCTACCGTGTTATAGTAGGCCAAAATGTCCTTTTTAACGAGAGACCTACGACCAGCAGTAGACCATTATAGGTATTAATTGATTGTATGTTAGAAAATATATCATATTCATCATTGATCAATATTAATAATATTGATCACATGTTTTTCTTTAATTTAGACCTGTAGTTTTTTTTACAAATAAACTGATTCATTTTATTTTATTAGTGTTGAGGACAAAGGGTTATTTTATCTTTAAGGTCCTGATTATTGATAAACTGCCTTTTGTTAGGATGATCCCTCTAGGAAAAAGTCATTATTTTATAATCAAGAAACACGAAAACCTCCAATTAGATTACAAACTACTAGACTTAGCCAAAAGGGGTGTCAAAATCCCCATGCCTCCTGTCCTCTAGGTTTGCCCTTTCTTCAGGGGTTTATGTAAAAAAGAAAAAAAAAACACAAAGTGAGAAAAAAAAGGCGATTGTAATTTGAGTTTGAATGACTGTACCTGCGAATAGCCAAGGCTCCTGGCTGGCATACGAAACCGTGCCCCCAACGTGTAAGGAACCAGATATAAGAGGAAGCTCACGAAGCAAAACATGTAACAGCGATGATTTCCCCGCTCCTACCGGCCCAATGACTGCAATAATTCTGGAATGATACAACTTTACTTATATAAACAAATATCAAAGACTATTATAACATCTATTTGTAATGTTTTGTCATTATTTATTACGATTACGTAGATTTAATGTCTAAATCTACCACCTCAAATTTACCGTGGGAGAGCAATGTTTCTGCACATATTTTATTAATTTTTTTTAAAAGACCACGCCCGCTTTTGTAATCTTACTTTACAAACATACAAGAAACGGACACCAAGAACAACTAAACTCAGAACTACAATTTGTGGATCACACAATCGGTGCGAGGAATTCTATATCGCGATACAGGATTAGTTACTCCGTAGTTTGGTGTATCTTCGTTAGATTTTGCTGTAGCATATGTTTGATTGTGCTGTACATTTGTACGTGGAAGTCACCGCATCCTTTATTCCATAAAAAGATAACAAAATTATTTGCGTGATGTTCCCGACATGCGTATTATATTTGTAAAATCAAAAGAAAATATAAAAAACAAATTATAAAAACATATTAACTTGTATTATCGGTCACGTCAAATTTTATTCATAGTATCAACTTAACAACAAGATTCTACATGTGATCCAATATTAAACGATTCTACAATGAAATTTGTAATTTTATTGCTTCATTGTTTCGCACTGTTCTTTTAAGTTGACCTTCACATAAATATACATATTTTAATAAGACTATACACATTCAAGCAATAAGTATACATGTATATTTATATTTTACATTCCATTCGATATTTAAAAAAAAACTACTAAAATATTTCTTTTTTAATGTATACTAGTCTCCTCATTTATTTGAAAGTGTATTCTAAACCAAAATGCTTTTATACTATTGATACTCTTATATAAAAATCACATTGATGAAGTGTAGTATCGCAATTTCTACAATGAAGCGACGTTATTACCCTAGAGTAATACTGAATATAATCGTCGAATATCTATTACTATCTTGTAGATTTTTACCACTTTCAATCCAGACTTTTGGTCTAAGCTAGAAAGCTAGACCTACTCCTCCTGCTATCCAGAACCTCTGTGTATATTACCACTGATTGCTCAGTCGGACGAAATTTAATACCAGAACGTACCCTTTATCATGAAATAACTCCCACTACTGACAATAGTTATCGTTTTAGTCTGTTGGCAGTTACATTGTGGGCAGAACAGAAGTCACTGCTATCAGGCAAATAGGCAGAGAAACAAAGCATTTCACAATTAGACTATTCCCGTCACTGTTGGTCCACCACTGCAGAAAGTAACAGCAACAAAAAAGGATTAACACTTTGTGTTCAGGACCAGGATATTGTTATGATAATATTGTTTTTGTTAACAGCATCCGAAACTGCTACGTATCTCTGGTTCCCCTGACAAGCAGGGGCCATGAGTATGTGGTGTTTCCACTAAAAACCACCCCAACGACCGGTCTCAGGCGCCCTACTCGAAGGACTACCCGCAACATGTTATTTCAGGTCCCTCGGGATCGACGCCACGTTTATTCAGGAGGAAGCCGTGTGTGTTTCCCCACTACCTATGTTAATACTACGCGGTAGTAACTCACTTGCCCGGTTTGATTGTCAGCGAGAGATCTGTAAGAGTATTTTCTTGATGTGAAACTATCCACTTGGCAGTGGCATGTTTTAATCGCACCCCTCTAGCATCTTCTTCTACTCTTGCTGCTAACTCCTGGTCATCTTCTTCCCCAGACTCCAGTGGCGCTAAATTCGTGTTTGCTTTTCCTGTTAATCAGGAAACATATTCGTTATGAACAGAACAGTACAAGAACACAATATTATTAATATTAGTAGGTATGTTAACTATTCTGAAAAGGAAATTTCGACTTCAAATTCAACCAAAGAAAATACAACTGCTATTAAATATGTCATCGGTTTATATAAATATGAAATTTCATTGTAAGGTGAAATAGAGATTTGTTTTATATGATATTATAAGTTCTTATATCCTCCCTATTGTAAACTTTCTATAGCAATTATGTTGGCAGAATTTCAACAGTAGTTGACATACCATTGCCTTTAACCATGGGTTCCTCTTCTTTAGCTTCTACGTCAGCGATATCAGCAGTGCCGACAGCTGAGAACTTAGGTTCTTCCTTAATAATCTCCGTTGGTTTTCTTTTTTCTTCGCCTTTTGGTTTTGTTGATGTTTGTATTTCTGCCAGACCGGGCACAGGTTTGCTCGTGTCTTCATATAACATGAAGTTTTGTAATCGTTTTATTGATATCGTTGCTTCTGCTACTTGTGCGATACCTGTAAATGTAAAGAGACATTCATATTTTCTATATTGTAGGCGTCGAGTATGTCTTCGTTGTTACACGAACAGTTTAACTTAGTAGTAAATTGTACAATGGAATGAATTTCTTATTTTATTGCACTTATATAATCTAAGGAAAAAAATTTACTAGACTATATTCAGTAAAGTATCAATCCGATAGGAATATTTTTGATAGATATTTGATACGTCTGGCAAATCATAGGCACAATTATGCCATTATAAATTGCCAGGTGCCTTTTTTGTATGTTCACCTGTATGTTTATTTGTTTGTAACCATCTTTTGCAAGCGTGTTTTTTAGTATTTAAACTAAAATTATTTAGAAAAAGCATCAATCATTTTTAAAACAAAGAGTGTTATTTCTTTTGAGACGAGAGGCCCATTGATGCAGGGGTGACAGTTGTCGTGGTAAGTGTGTGCAATACAATGCCACGATGACTGTCATATCTTTTACGTCCCCAAGTGAGGTGTAAAAAATCGTAATAGGCCGCCACAGTGTGGGTCACCATACTGCATTGTAAGCATTCGCAATGAGTATGGTGACTACAACTTTAGGATTCTATTCATGCTTTCCGTCAAGTAGAGTAGAGTCACTTTAGCAGGCAATTAAAATAAAAAAAAAATACTGTGAGTTAGTTACGTTTGCCATAAGTCATTATTTTGTACTGATTGTGCCTTAGAATACTACGTTGCAGTTGCTGTAAACGATTTAATAATTGTTCAGAGTCTCGTAGAGAAAAATTACTTACCTTGTGGAAAGAAAACTGTCATAGTTTGTCTCAATATGTTGTAAAAACTAGTGACTACGAAGACTTGTTTGGCGCTAATGAAGTTGTTGACGAGAACGTATGCGAGGATTGAGCAAAATAAGCAGATTCTGGTTGTGAACATTATGAAGGATGTCAACACTCCCCGGATGTAGGACGTTGCCTTTATTTGTTTGATTTCACGTCTAGAGGACGAAAAAAAGATTTTATTAATATAATTGCAATTAAATAACAACTTTTTATCTATGAACTCTCCAATATTATCAAGTACCACTGAATTAATGATAATACTAAGCTCAAGGTCATGCTGAGCTCGTGTATGGCGACATAACCTAACTCTGGGCATGAGGCATAAGTGGTAGTAATAATTAAATTATCTTTGGATGTCTTCTAGTTCCAATAATACTATGAAATCATCTCATAATGAGTCTATTTATATGTAAAACATAATGGATAAATTTCATATTCTGGAAAAGGTCATAGAGGCGTATTCATAAATTCTACCGATTTTCAATCGTGATGATCGTATAAAACCTAAAACAATTTACTCCATATAAAATTCGAATCCAGGAACCTAAGATTTTACTCAAAAATTAGCGGCAAGCTGTCATGTGAGTAATGTAGGAGCGAGCCTTTATTTAATATGTAACAGTTACTAATTTATTCATTCTAAATGTTGAATTAAACAACAAATATTAACGACTCATGCCATATTGTCATGAATTACTCTTCGATTACATCGTTTGTTATCAAGATATTTAGGTAAATTTGGGTTCTATAAATATGGAACAACCATCGATTCATGTGATAGGACGTGTGAATTACTTATCTCTTAACACATGTTTATTGATAGAATAAACTATCGCGCGTTACGTTGGTTGTGACCGTGAAATCGATAAACATTGACCATTAAGCTCCTGGGACTCCACTAGCCGTAATGTAAAGTTAGAAGTATCTTTTAGGAAAGTACCTACTGTCGTTGTGAAATAAAATATATAACATAATACAATATTTCGGACATCTGACACACAACGCCACCTAGTCCTAAACGAAGCAGTGCTTGTACTATAAGTCGTAGATAACTGATATAAATACATATATACCTTTTTTTTGTAAATACATACATATTATATATAGAAAACATCCAAACTCCAAAACAAAAATTTGCAGATTATACAAACATTTGATCCAACCCAGGAATCAAACTCGAAACCTCAAGCACAGCAGACTCATACGCTTCCACTGTGCCACCGAGGCAATACACAATACGACATACTAAGACTTCGCTGTAAATGCCTTAATGCGGACCATATAGAGCTACATTACCCCTTGCATACATAAATAGTACCACTGATAGAAATGATTGAAGTGTTTGATTGTAGACTTACTTCCTTGCTTTCGCTACGAGGTCTGCGAACGGCTTTTCCCAGGTATACATTTTGATGACTTGAATACCAGAGAGGATCTCGTTCATTAGTCGGACGCGCTCATCAGTTCTTAGCGCTGTCTTCAGTCTTAGTATAGATGTGCGCTTGCCCAGGTACGCTGATACAAATAGATATAATGTTAGTAGGTATACTCCTATTTATAGGTATTGCAAGATGGCCTATACTAATTCAATTAATGCAAAACGACGTATATTTTTAAATCCCAAATAATATTATATGTAATGTAAAAACAATATTGTTTTATCAATTAATAAAGGCTTTTGTCGAGTGTGATGCTGATAGCATTATCGTATCTTTTTGTATACCTGTGTGAGTTATTTTTTGCACAATCCTAATTAAGTTTGTGTATAAATCAAGCTATCTTGTACCTTTCCTTCGGAATCAGGAAAAGGGATGTCAGAAAAGCTTGTGTCCAGTAGTGGACTGTTGAGAGTCTGTTGGTGATGGTGATGATTGAAAAATTGTGATGCTGAATTCCAGTAAAAAGCAAAGTACAAAGCAAAAAGACTATGTACTTAAAGTATTTAAAGAACAAAGAATAATAAAATAAACATCAGGTTTTTGACCAAATGAGGTTGTACAAATATATCCATAAAATTATCATATATTACAGCCTATTTTTAGTCACCAATCAACATAGAGCTGAGTAAACATAGCTGCTTATCTGATATTTTTAGGATTGCAGCGAGCGCTACGGTTTCATGACGTACATCAACAACCATTTCCTAATAACCATTGCAAGAAGTACCTATGTAAGCTTTTTCTTATATCAAACTATATTTTTGGGTTTAAAAATAAGTTTTCTTGTGTCAAGTTCAACAAACTTTCAGAAGTTAAAAAGTGACGCGACATTATGGGTTGTCAATTAGCTTGGTAGATTAATATGGCATTATACCCAAGGTAATTTCAGACCAAAGATTGTCTCTTCGACCAACGATAAATCGGCATGTAATTACTATTGGTGAGGTCATCACTTTTAACAAGTACTACCTATAAAACTCAACTAACAAAGTCATGTTACACGATTTATTAACACTTATAATCTTATTAACAAAATTAATAAACTATACATACCTTGTAGCGGAATGAACGCCAGCATGACTCCGACACCGACGACAGCAGCCCAGCTGATCTCAATCCACATGAAGTAAGTTATTATGACTGTGGCAAGTGGACCAATCCATAGGTAATGAAGGAATATGATTGCCACGTCGAAACGATTCACATCGTTTGAGAGAAGATTCACGACTTGGCCGACGGTTGTTTCTCCTAGTGCAGTTTTGGAAAGTCGCAATGACTGTAAAGAGTAATGCTTTGTTTTAATAATAGCATAAATATCTTATATATGTAATTTATCAAGATATTGGTTTACAGTCAATATTTTGATAAGTAGGAAAATATGAACAAGTTTTGCTTCGAAGGGATAACTGGCGCCTCAATCAAGCAGATATACAAAAATAAGCTAATACTGCACTTATGTCTTATGTGACTGTGCATTTATTAAGCTTATTTATTACATACTTATTGTATACGGTTAAGTGTGTATGTACCGGCATACTATAACCTAAACACTAAAAAAGAACGGCAGATCCTGTACCACTAGCAATATATGATGGATGGATATGAGATCTATATCATTTATAAAATGAATCATGTAATTATCATACTTTGCTAAGAAATTTAAATTCGTCGCAAAAATCTGTTACAGCTGCTATAACTAAACGTTCGTGTTGTCAACAATGCACATTTCTACGTTTTATAATCTTGTCATATGTAATGTATATAACTAAGACCATTTAGTTTCTAACTAAGCAGAGTAGTAGTAGAAACTAAATGGTGTTATGTGACAGATGTTCTGCAATATTACGAGTGTTATATTAATATAAAACTTAAGTTATATAAAAAACTACATACATATATGATATTGAAATCAATAATTATGATCAGGTCACCGGTGTATTTACCCGTCAAAAACCAAATAAAGAAATGAATTATTTTAAATAAATTTATTTCAGAAAGGTTTATTAGACATTTTTATTCAACCGAGTCTGTTGATCGTAAACATTACGTAAAAAAAGTAACTCAAATAATTTGACAGAACAACATTTCATTGACTGATCAAGAAAATCGCTATCCATCTTGTTGACAGCAATGACAATTCATTTGTTACAGTCAGTTGTCATAGGTAGTAGGACTTTACGAGTAGTAATGATGAAATTAGTTTGGAGAGCCGTAGCCGACTTCTTTTCAGTCTCAACGAAGGCCAGCCAACTACGCAGGTGATATTATTTTGCACAAGTATGTGCGCAAATACGGATGCAATCTCTATTCCCCTTACTCTCACAATCCGATGGAATGGCTACCGGACACGACTGGAGAGATATCAGGCACCGACTCTACCAACCCGAGTCTCCGAGGCACGGGGATTAAGACACTAACTTCCAAACTCTAAGCCGTCATTAAGCACCTCTATCATCAGAAAAACTCTATGAACATCTTTCGTTCGACTCGGAAATCGAACTCGAGACTCCTTGATCGCAAACGCCAACCGCTACACCAACGAGAACTTTAGTACAGCTCATATTTAATTATAAACTTTTTAACGCAGTTCTAAAAATCTGGGTATACAGTCGATGACATTACCAGCCAAATAAATACAACAATAACACCTACTATGAGATACCAAGGCGGTATCAAAGTCCCATTTATGCCTGTCATTGTCCTTCATTCGCTTTATTATGTAAACAGTTGTAAATAAAATAGATCAATATTTGTATAAATCCATACAAAAACAATTAAACAATGAATCATTCAAGACATATTTATAACAAACACGATGACAAAAACTGCACAAAATTAAATAAATATATAAAATTATATTTAAGAAAGAATACACAAGTCATTCAAAGATTATTACTTGTGGTTGTTCATTACACCAAACAGAGAGTGAAGTAAAAATGCAATGTGCGTGTGTTAGACGCGCCAGCATTTTTGATATGTTTTGAGCGCGATCGCTCATAAATCCGGTACTTGTATCTTTAAAAACGATCGTATTTGAACTGTTATAACTTATCTATAAAAATACTTATTCATTAAGTACTAACTACTCGTACATTACCACGTTACCACGAGAGCACGTAATAAACTCTATTTTCTGCGGAAATATTTCGAAATATTTGGCACGAAAATGTTTGGTAACCGTACCGCGTCTAGAAGACAAATATGCAAGCGAAAGGCTACCTTATTCAAAAAAGATAAGGTTGTATTTAGTAACATGGTAAGTGGTGTTTTGAATTCCGTGGGGTTTACCGCACAGAAAAAAAAGGGGAAAAAGAATCTCTTGGGATTTACCATTGATTGTACTTCTAATGTACGTGTCTTTGTTCTGTGATGCGTGGTCATTACAAGCGGAACAATTTGCATATGTATGTACATAGTACGGAATTAACGTTTTTAAACTACGTATATCTAATATTTTATTTTAAATTATTTAATTATTTATTTACAATTTTTTAATTTGAAATTTAGTAACATGCCCATTTCAGTAATTTACTAATGAGATTAATGTATAAAAATCACTTGGTCGTGCGATTTACATGTAAATGCAATGCAATAGAACTCGTACAAAACTCATCAATACTTACAATTTTTGACTAGTATGATAGAAGATAATTAAAAAAAAAAATTTGTACACCGTGTTACAGAGTTTCAAGAGAATACATACAATGTCAAATATATAGTGTACAAAGGGCGGCCTTATTGCCAAAAGCAATCTCTGCCAGGTAACCTTAGGATAGATGAAAATGTTTCGGCGAGACAGTAGCTACTACTACCTAATAAATTTTGACGAAGTATTTGCTAATAACTATGATTAGTTACCTATATATATATCCATATATACAATCCATCTTATCCATACATATATATTATTTATTTATTTATTTTTAATACTCTCTGCATTATATTTGCATGAGGTGGACTTAATGCCACATGGCATTCTCTAACAGTTAACCTTTAGGTGGTTCAGTAACTGACATGGCAGGTGCACGTCTGTCTTTAAGAGAAGCAATGAATAATTATATATAAATTACAATGAATTATTAAGAAAAAAAACAAAGACAAACAATAAACATACAGTACAAAATATAGTATGTAAAATGATTAGACTATGGTTAATATCTGCTAGATGTCTCTTGTATAATTCTCTGACCTTGGCTTTAAATGTATCACGAGTAGTTGTTTTCCTGATCTCGAGTGAGAACATCGAAAATAAAAGAAGAGATAAAATGCCACCCTGTGGAACGCCAGCATCAAGATCACACTAACTTGATAAAAATACAAACCAAACCTAAACACAACTACAACACATACATAACTACAATTGTTTAGCTCGCTTATAAAAAAAAAAGAAAAACATACACATCATACCCATGATCAGTGATATAAGCACAACAGACACACAAATACCGGAAACAACTCGAGTTTGAATAGCGTGCGACATTGTAAACTGTTAATCATATCAATGTTCCTCGATTGAAGAATAGTGATTTTTCTGTGTAAAGTGTGGAGACATAATTGGTTTACCATTGTTATATATTCTTTAAAATCAATCGTTCTATATTTATCTTTTGCAGTGTATCTTTTAACAAAATACAATACAAAAATGTCATTGTTTAGGTACAACAACGACGCTCTCAACGCATATAATTCTTTTAGAGAACCTTTTTGCAGGTTCAAAATAACACAATATTAAAAATATATTTTTCTATACTTAATGACAGGTGACATTTGTTTATTCGGTTTTATTAATAATTATGGTAATCTGACTACTTGCATGGAAAAACATTTACTGTTGTCTTCTTGCCTACCTATTCTTTCTTTGTAACAACCAATTCTACTATTTTAAAAGCCATAAATTATAAGATTTTAAATGATTTTCGTGCAACAAATCACTGAATTTTTAATCACATTACACTTACACAAAACAATTCACACTATATTAAGAAACTCGGCCGCTCAGTTTATTGCAATTCAAAGTAAGTCTATTCACTCTAGTGTGGTTGTATTGTTTGTGAAATTCAAAATATACGAAAACGAAGGTAGCCAATAAAACACGTTTAATTAGAACTACATCCACCTGGAACCCTATATGTATGTATAACTGTGTAGGAACATTGTACTGAGTAGTTACTCGTATAATTCTCGAATGTGGATATCATTCTCTTTCTCATTCATTCGAAATACTGGGCGATTTGTGATGTATTTAAGTTATAGTTAGTTATAATTAGTTTGGACCTGAATCTCGACTATAATCAAATCATTATGACATAGGCTGTAATTTTAACACTGAAAGTAATTTAACATACCTTTCTATAAATAAGTGAGCAGCAGGCGACTCTGAACTTCATGCCCATGTGTAATATGGCCATCATGTATGGATGTACGACGAACACGTTCAGTGCAGAACACAAAACAACAGCAACGGCGTACATGTAAGCTTGCTCCGACGTTAGCGTAGACTTAGGACTGTAGTACTCCACCAGCTTGCCCAGGAACACAGGCTGTGCTATCCTAATGAAATAAAAGTACATACATCTTATTAGTAGATTGTTTTTTTTTTTCATTTTATTTATATAAGCTTATGCACTATTGTACATCGGCGGACTTAATACCTAGGGCATTCTCTACCAGTCAACCTTTGGGTCGTATAGAAATCTTGTGAGGTAGGCGCACATAGATTTCATAATTAAACAAATAAAATATAAACTACACAGCATTACGCACATAAGTTTATATATTTACATATAATACATTATAAACATATATACACTATCGATCAAAAGTCTTCGCCTTTCCTACAATTTGCGTGATACACAACAAATAAAAACAATACAATCGATTTTGATATTTTTATTTTATAGAACATATATAGATAAGAATATAGTATTAATAAAACCACAGTCTGTATTTGTTATATATTTAAATTTTTGTTTCATCAATGTAACCCCCTTTTGATTTAATTATTTCGGTGCACAATCTTGGCATTCTCTGTAACAATTTGGACAAATAATCGTCGTCTATTTGGTTCCATTCGTTTTTCAGGATATTCCAAAGATGTGAAGTGGAAGTAGGGCACTGCTTTCCGACTTCCCTGTCCAATTTGTCCCACAACAACTCACTCGGGTTGAGGTCGGGCGACTGTGACGGCCAAATCATTACTTCCAGTACATTCTTCCTTTCCAATTCTTTCAAATACTCTTTGCACAGCTTCGAGGAATGCTTGGGATCGTTATCATGCTGGAAGACAAATTTTCTTCCAATCAGGCGTTGACCAGAACGTACTACATTTTCCTTTAATATTTTTTTATAGCCTTCTTTCTTCAAAATCCCTTCAATTTTTACCAGGTCTCCAGTCGCCCGCCCTCCAAAATATCCCCAAACCATCACCGAGCCTCCGCCATGTTTTACAGTTGGGACTACACATGGATCTAACATCCGTTCTTCCTTTGACCTGCGCACAAAGACTCTTCTCTTAGACCCAAAAACCTCAAATTTTGACTCATCACTCCATAATACTCTCTCCCACTGTTCAGGCGTCCAATTTTTATGTTCTTTAACCCACTGCAACCTCTTAACTTTATTTTGACGTCTTAAAAAAGGTTTCTTCACCGCCACCCTTCCAAAAAGGCCAGCTTCTCTTAATCTCCTTTTCACTGTAGAAGTACTCAAAGGCTGATCCCTAGACACATTGATCTGAGCTGCTATCTCTGGACCCGTGAGTCGTCGATCACGTTTACTGATCAATATAATACGTTGATCTTCAGCTGTTGTGGTTTTTCGAGGCCGCCCTGAACGTTTTCTATCGCCAAAGAGCTCCCAGTGGATTCATATTTTTTCACGTTGTAGTCCACGGTACGTCGAGGTATTTTTAGTTCGGCGGCAATGGCACGGTTACTTTTACCTAGATTATGAAGACTTGTAATTAAAGCACGAGTTTCAACTGATAGTTCCTTGGTTTTACCCATTTTAAAACTTAAAGGTCTGAATTTGCGAAAACGATAGCAATTCGTATTCGAACTTCACAAAAAGATGTCTTGGTACAAAAAGTATAAATCACAGTACGTTATTGCGTCTCACAAGGCTAACTGGGACTAAACTGCAATTATAAACGCCGAAGAAATAATTCACAGTTAAAGAATAATAAACGAATCGGCGGGTACTCGCAAGTTGTAACTTGACGCACTCACCGACAAAATATAAACATGCGCTCGTATGAAGTAAACAATTAATGGGCACTATTATTTTTGGTTTGTATAACATCGTTTAAACCTTCGCTTGACAACATGAAAGGGCAATTTGCTAAAAGTGTATTATTTTGAAATTTAATGAATGAAGTATGGGGTGGGCGAAGACTTTTGACCACCGGTAGTGTATATACTGTTCGTGTATACATTTACATATACTTACATATTTACATTAATTTGTACACTATGAATATACGGGAATTCGTAGGTGCATTATAGCTTCGATGATTCTACGACATCACTACGTCACGTACGTTCTTTTTAAATATGAAACGGTTAGTGGACATTCTTCGTTAGTTTACAGAATCGCTTGAACGAAGAGAAAAGAGTTCACGGAGACTGAATTGTGGGCGGAACATGCGAGAAGTAATTTGTTTTCTGATCAAACATTTCAGTCTTGATTGTAAGACTGTATGATTGTAATTAGATGAGAATGGGGAGGTTAACATTGTACTTGTACTATGACAGTGAAATTAAATGATGTAGTACATATATACTTTTTTTGTAAGTACATACATGTAATGCATGGAAAATGACCAAACTCCGTCACAAACATTTGCAGATCATACAAACATTTGTTTTAATCCGAAAATCGAACCAAAGATCTAATCACAGCAGTCGTACACGCTACCACTGCGCCACCGAGAGAGTCGAGGTAGTCTTTATCGTGTATTCTATCACTAAAGGTATGGATAAGACCATAATTATACGTAAAATGTCCATCTAGTATTTTTGTATAAGCTAAGGTATTGGAAGATATAATAGTGTTAACTGTGTACATTAACTGACAATTAATGTACTTATCAATAACGATTAGCAGAAAGAATTCATCTTCTTTATTATATTAAGGGATTTTATAATTCCGCCATTTCAAAAGATCCAGGAAGTGGACCATTTTTTGCTCGTCACAAGATTTTGATAACAATCGCAAAATAAAAGTGACAATCTTGGCATATATCATCATCAATCTAGATAATGTGATTGTAGCGTTTTGTATTTTGACAAGTATTGTGCACATGTCAACAACATTAATTCATGAGGTTTATATTAATTTCACACAGGATACGTGTGTGATAGTCCCTTGACGAGTGTCACTTGTCATAATATCATACATATTCTTTTTCAATAGTCATATTTATTACTTTAGAAAACATTGCTAAACGTTACCCATTAGCATTAAGCTGGAATAGAAACGTTACTACTATTTGTACGCCTACGGCATTAAATCCGCCTTTGTACATTTGTGCAGACTAAATAAAATAAAAAATGCCGAACATAAACTTTACGAGATTCATTCATGATCGTAAAGTGGTTATCAGCAAACTCACTGTTAACACAAAACATGTTGTAACATATTTGCTTACAATTATTCGGTTTGTTTCGATAATGTTAACATTTCTTTACGTTTCTACTTCACTAATTTATGTACGCAAACATAAATTTGAACTAAATTTCGAATAGTATTCCCTACTTCATAAATTGAGAAAAAAGAATTAAAAAAATTTAGAAACAAGAATAGTTTACTAATATAAAAATTAAAATAATTTAATGTTAATTTAAATAAGGTCAGCACGCACTATTTTTTTAATTCCTAATTATTCCTTTTAAACAATTACATTCAAAATTTCATGCACTACTTCAACATACGCATAAGAATCGATAAAAAATAAACATTATACTCTATTACTCGACCTTAAAAGGATAATGCGAAGTATACTTATTAAGCTACTTTAATGCAATACACACATCTTTAATTTCTAACCATCAAACTGCCTTGAATAAAGTACCTATATCTAACGATATTAAAATGGTGACTACATTATGAATCTATCTATACCTAACATGAGCAGCCGTGATATGAGATAAGTCACATACTAATCACTTATCTCGTAGTTCATAATGAATGTACATCACGCCTATTATCAAGTATGAAAAATCTACTAAGTACAAATTATAGCTTAAGTTCAATTTGTTAAAATCATCTTTTAATACTGAAGGTAAAAAAAGAAGTAAATGAAAATTGTAAATTTTACTTAGAAATCAGCTAATTTTGTATAAAAATTTTAATAACAGTAAAATAATAGTAAAAAAATTACAAAACATTACAAATACATTATAATTATTTTGGAACGCTGAGCAAGCGTAATAAGTAGTAAATATTAGATTCCTAGAAAAACAACCATACACTATTCAATTACCAAGTAGTAATAGATAAAAAATGATTCAGCTTTACTACAACTACGATCTACATAACATGTTTTCCAAGTATTACTCACACATGAAAAATAATTTATGACAATCTAGAGGTTATAATTCCGTAACAGAGACTAAAGAAAATAATAAATATTTAAAATGAGGGCTAAAAATCATGCTACATTCCTTGTGTAAAAGTAAAAATACGTGATGAACAAGTGCGCATAGTCTTACTGTGTTTGATTACTGTCATTATTAAAGAGATCCATTCGTCGTCGGAGCAACAAAAGTCGGTCACGCAAGAAACGTTGTTCTTTTTGTCCAAAGTATCCGATGAACGAGCCCAGCATACGTGGCTGCTGGATCCTAGTGGAAATAGGTTGGTCACATAGGATTAAAAAGAAGGATGAGGCTCATGGGTATTTCTTCACTAAAAATTAAATATGGCAGAATATTTCTTTTAGTTTAAGCTCTTGAATAGCTTTACTATTTAAAAAAAAAACACTTCCAGAAAGCTACTTTTCACTATACTAGAGAATTATTTAGAGCTCATGAACAATGAACTAGTTAAAATTATTTACCAGCATTAGTCAATCATATCATATTTTATTGGTTCTTGAAGTACTCGATATTTTGCTGCCCACTTTCATTTATACTATAATTATCAAGTAAAAATTCAACTTAAATTAGTTTACTAAACTAACGCAGCACGTTGTACCTGCGTTATTAGTTTAGCGTTAGTTACTAGTATATTAATGTTAGTATTTCATCACCGTTATAGTCTTACTATGGAGTTATTTCCAAGTGCCACTAAGACATTCTTAACGCCATACTACATAGTTTCCCCAGTATTTTTTGGTTTGCTTATTTTTACATAATCTATGTTGCACCCATTTAGCTAATTCCTTTTTAATTTGACCGTCGTCAAGACACAGTTTCGTTCAAAGATACTTTAAAAAATCTTCATAAATAAAGTCTGCGAGTAAACGATTTTCATATCGAAGTTGAAATTGTATGTTGCATCCGGCAAAAAACAAGTAGTTTAGTGAAAAATAGACTAAAATTTGGTCAGATCAGTGTCATTCCTACCAGTAAAACCGTGCAAAGTGACGGACTTCTTGTATGTATTTGAAACAGTTATTTAAATATCACAAATCAAGAAAAAAGACAGAAAAGGTCTCTAAAGCAAAGATAAACAGTAAGTCGGTCAAACCAATATCATACACTATTATGCTGATAACCGGGATAAGCTCGACAATCTAGACAAACTATTAAGTAATCTTTTAAAGGTACTTGACTGATATGTTATACATCATTATGTCGTACATAAGATTGTAAATGATTTATTTCGCCGATAAAATGATTGGATTTTATCTTATCAAATACAGTAAATGTGCCAGTATAGAAATTCTAATTCAGGACGCTACTACGATGATTGATGAACAATTGTTAAGCTTACAACAACTGATAACCGTAGAGAAATAAATAATTCAAATATTGCTTTCAATAGTTCAATTTTGTGGGTTATAAGAAGTCTGTTTATACTTATTTTGTAAGATATCTTTGTTCTACTATATTTTACAAACTTAGTATTATAAACAGGGTTTAAGAGTGTTGAGTGTTGATCTTTGCTAAAATTATTTTATACTTCTTAAAAAAATGTTACAACTACAATAAATAGCCGTTCGTGTTGTTCATAAAAATTATGCCTACGTTTTATAAACTTGTTACGCTTAAGCTCTGCTTAGTTAAAGACTGAAAGGCGTTATATCAGATGTTCGAAAATATTAATGTATTATTATAATATAAAACGTAAATTATTATATTAATATGAAACATATTAAAATATTTTAACCGCTAGGTATCTATGAATGTACTAGCTTATTCAGTAGTTAAAAATCATTTTTATTCGTAAAATTGACCATTATACGTACATTCATTTTATTTTAAATCAGTTTAACGATTTAATTAGTCATTTTTGTTCAATTGATTCTATTAATGAGAACATTCTATAATAAAATTAATTAAACCCATTTAACACAGTAAATATTTTATTGATGGATCGAGAAAAACGTAAATAGATGACTTTGATTTTTGTAATATGGTACTACGCCATCTTGTTGACTGTAACAATCTGTGAGCTGTCACTGGTACCTATTGACTTTAGTATCTTTAACCTGTAAGTAAACTACAAACTAAAATTAATTTCAAATACCAAGCTTATCAAATTTGGGTATTAAAACTGTTATTGTCGATGATGTTACCAGTAAAATAAATACAACAATAATCTTTGCCATACCATACCATACGCAAGGCGATACAAAAGTACAATCACTGATACTCCAAGCAGTCCCCACTGATACCACCAGAGACGTGGTTATGTCGGACTCGAACCGACCAAAAATCGCACTCTGTCTCAGGTACCAGTAGCCGGGGAACCAGGTGCACCCTAGTAAGGAAATCCCTGGAGTCTCGACGTACCTCAGGCCACCTATGGTATGCTTTTTTTTTTAAATTAAAACTATTTTACTCAAATTCAAATGGTTGGTACCTAACGAGAAATCAAGTTACCGATTCCATTCAATACGTTTAAATAATTATAATACTTCTATAACAACTCAATGTAAATATCTAATATCATTATAATGATGATTATTCCCAGAATATCTGTATAGTGTTTTCAATCCTTTATAAGATAGATGGTATTTAACATTGAATTTTCACCTAATCGACATGTGTTTTTATAATAATATAATTTTATTCAAGTAATCATGACTCGATTGAGGGATTGCCTTTGGGGGCGGCCTATGTCCAGCAGTGCACGTCTTTTGGATGAGATGATGATAATGGTGAATCATGACTCATTGAATTTAAGTAATACATAAAACTTTGTTTATATCAGTGGAGACGATTTATAATTTTTATTTATACACTGTTTACATTTTTGTGTATAGGCACCTCACTGCGTCACCAGCACCACCCTTTACCTCGTAAGTAACTTATTTGCATTAATTACTAATACATTCGCAAAGGGAAAACCACAGAACGCATCGATAAATAGTGCTACCAGGAATTTTACACGCGCCGAGGACATTAGTCATTGGTGTGAATTACTTCAAACCATATCGAGACAAAATTAATCAAGTACGGTCAGAAACAATGTTAGAGAAACACGCTAATTGCTTCTAATTAGATTAAATACTAATTCCGTTTGCCGAAATTTTTAAAACCGTTCGAACATGTAATTGTACATATTTGAAACGGAATGAATAGATTTTATGTTGAAAACCTACTCCACGAAACCAGGAACATTTTAATCTATTATTTTTTGCATTCTCGATTTATTATAAAAGTATTTACAAAAATAATACAAGTCTAATTACAATATTTATACAAATAATACTTTTATATTAATTACTTTAATATAATAGTATTATTTGTTGCTAATTACCACGTATTTCACTGCAAATGAAAGGCATAATCACTTAAGTTACTCGAAAAAATATTTATAATCTAAGTACAAATTGGTACGAATTTCGGCAAACTCAATTATAATTTAAATGTGAAAGTCCCCATCTAACAAAACTTATTTAAGGTCAAATTTCGTGAAAATATACTGGAAAACAGTGCAGGTCATCTATAAAAATGAATTTTCTTTTTTCCAAGAACTACTAAGTACTAGTTGTTTTTAAAAAAACATTAAGTGTTTTTTTCGACAAGTGACACGCGATTTTATCTTTGATTATGATTTATTTTATAAAAAAAAGTTTAATTATTTTTTTGTAAATATGATACTGAAAGGTATATTGACATTTTCTTTATAATGGTGTTCGCAACATGTGTAGCAATATTGAGTTCTATGCAAATTATTGTAACCTTGAATGTCTATTTTGACTAGAGTATACTTCGTACCGAGATTTGCTTATTTATACGTAAACAAAGTTCCCTGTCGGAAGCATATTAAAATATTATTTATATAGATTTTGGAAATATAGAAAATTTAGTGTTTGTAGCTTTTTCACCAATTTATCTGATTTCAAAATCAAACGGACAGCAGCAATGAAAAGTCTTTGAAAATTTAACAGTCATTTTATTTAATGAAATCAGTCATAATTAAAAAAGATGGATGAACTACGTAGAAGAAGATATTTTTAGAAATGAAGTAAGCAATGAACTAATAGTCGATCGAGAAGAATGGAAAAAGAAAAGTCATCGTACTGACCCAAAACAATTCAAAAGATGATGAAATAAAAATGAAATACACCACAGCCTGTACTTAATCGACCGGTATTTGCTAACGGTACCTTCTTATTGAGCAATGGAATCGTAATGATATCTATTCAGATGTGTATAGCAATGTTAGCTCAGTACTATATGTGTTTGCAAAGATAATTCAGTGTCTTATTTGTTCAAGAGCTATAAAGTTGTTATAACATTCAAGTATTTGGTATCCTATAAATACTGAATGAAAAAAAGATAGGGCTTGGCTTTTACAGAACCGTAATAATGATAAACTTAATAGGACAGGATCCCTGGTATACATTTCATCATTTATTACTAACAAGCTGATTTTTCGTGAGTAGCTTCCTTTTGACAAGACGCCCAACATTTTTCCTTACATAGTCTCGTCAAGTTAGCATCAAAAATAGGTAAGGTTACATTAATTCGCACCTTGCTAAAAATTGACATGAATGTTGGGAACCCTATTATACACAATTTGTCAATTATCCACATCAATCCGAAGTGTGGAAAAAAAATTATTCAAGGTCAAATGTTGCAAAAATCGGTTTTTTGAGTTTTCCAGCTAAACGGTAAGTTTTATAATAAAAATAGGTGAGACAAAAATTATTCATCATGCAATTATCTATAAAAATTGTTCTTACACTTTTTTTAATAAGAATCACCATTTTAGCGATACGGCGATGCAAAATGTTGAAAAAGTTGTATTCTTCATAATATGCACACGTTTCCGCGCCACCCGTTATGTAGTGTACATGGCGCGTTTTTTTTTACGTGGTTTCCCCGGTAGGCCTATTCCACGATCTATTGTGCTTCTGTTGAGTTAAAAAGCTATTGTATTAAATTGAAAATGGTACTATTTTAAATAACAAGAGCGGTGTAAGTAATGCGTAAATTGAGAAAATTATTCGTCTGATCGATACTCTTCTAATGGAACATAATCCATACTGTCTTGCTCTTCTTCTTCTTCCTGGTGGGTACAAATAAATTGTTCAAAGAGCGATGCATCAGATGTCTCCTCGCCTACATCGTAAGAATCTTCTTCTACTGGCGATTCAACATTGGAGCACAATTGGCCTCGACAACTGATACATGCTAATGAACAAAACAAACCAACTTTTTTACAGCCGCATTTAGCATTACACCCCGTTTTGCAATTGCAAAAAATTTAATTGAGGAGCTTTTCCGGTGCAGGAGGGATAATTCTCGATCTTGGTTTATAACTAAGATGATAGGGATGAAATATGTTGATTTGATCATTAAAAAAAAATATTACAAACCGATTTTTTTTTGTTACTTATCGAGATAAAGTAACGTGAAAAAATATTTATCCTACAAAATATAAGGTTTTATCAGAGAGTCCCCTCTCTCCAAGATATATCATAAATAAGGTCATGAAAAATAATTACTAACCAACTGATTTTTTTTTTATTGTTCAGTTAACATTTACATAGCTTACCACCCACATTGCCCTACAAATTGCGTGGCACGTTATTCCAGTCCGCCAGTTACATAGTTGAAATTCATGAAATGAAAAATAATATTATTTTGTTCATTTTGCAATTGGAGAAATCCCCCCGGATACCACCTACTGGTGGTTATGTCGGACTCGAACCGACCAAAAACCGCACGCCGTCTCAGGTACCAGTAGCTGGGGAATCAGGTGTACCCTAGAAAGGAAATCCCTGAAACCCCGACGTACCTCGGGTCATCTACCTACGGCTTGCAGATGACCCCTTTTCTGCTGCAAAAGAGCGTGTGCTCCATAGTACGTCCCGCTGCTATCCTGGCCTACTTCTGCTCGGGTGACGGATGGCCTCACCTATCACCCTCAGTCTAGCGTTTATGGAGGACGGAGATCGTTCTGCAATCTCCGGCGCCCGAGCCGTCTGTGATACCGGACACGTTCCCGGGCCTGGCGGACCGGGAGAGTTCTAAACCTCTCCCGGTCCCGCTCCGACATGTCCTTTGCAAGCATAACTTGCTCGCAAAAGGAGACGGCGGAGTTCTACGCGCTCTCGCTCCGCAACATGGCGGCGATCATGCTACCGAGCGAGAGAGTTTCCACTCCGATGGCCGTCATAAGGTCACGCCTCAGCTCCGCCCACGCTGGGCATTCTGCCAGCGTGTGGAGCGCCGTGTCCACGGTCCGGCCATCGCAGTGGTGGCACTTAGGCGTTGGCTCCTTTCGGATCAGACACAGGTGATCTCCGAAGCATCCTTTTCCAGTGATCACCTGCGTCAGCCGATATGAGAGGGTCCCGTGATTCCTCTCGAGCCAATCCTCCATAATGGGTCTTACCGCCGCAATGACGGCATGCCCGGCGCTTGGTTGCCCAAGTCGTTCCTTCCACTCCTCCACAAGGACCTGGCGGAGTTGGGTTGTCTAAATTCTCGATTTCTCGAGTTTCAGGACTCCGGCCCAACTCCCGTGCCTCCTTGCGCCACTGATAAAGAGCCGCAAGGGCTCTCGCCTCCAGGTCCCATGGTGGAGTTCCAGCCAGGAGACTCGCCGCTTCAAAGGAGATTGTGCGGTATCCTCTTATGACCCTGATGGCCAGCACTCGCTGTGGTCGTCGCAGTATTGTGACGTTGCTCACCTTGAGGGTCTCCGCCCACACTGGGGCCCCGTAAAGGGCCATTGACCGCACAACTCCTGCGTAGAGTCTCCTGCAGGAGTCATCGGGTCCCCTCATGTTAGGCAGCAGCCGCGCCAACGCCCGTGCTGCTCCCACCAACTTTGGGACGCTGAGACCCACTACTATCCTTGCTCACAAACGCATGCGCACAGCATTGTTTACTATAGACAAGGTATTCCATGCTTGCCCATGCTGATGTCGACCATAACCACGTAAAGTTGTATTTAGTCAACCACGCATTTTATTCGTGATCTGTGCTACAAAATTATCAGGGAGTGTTTTTTGTGTAATTTATTATCTGAAAACTCTAAGTTTCGAGAAAAAGAGAAAAAATAAAAAAAAAACAATAAAGATATGTGGCTTTCTTGTAAGACTTTTTATCTGCTCGGAATCATTATAAATACAAATATTGTGATGTTGTGTTGCCTGAAAGTTGGAGTAATGAAATAATAGGATATCATTTTTCTTGTTACAAGGAATTTAGAGTAAAATCTAAATATTTATATTATGAAAGGTAAGTCCATGATTATTATTTTTTTTTTAAATGTAATTTTATGTAAATGTTAACTGAACAATAAAAAAAAATCAACTGGTTAGTGATTATTTTTCATGACCTTATTTATGATATATCTTGGAGAGAGGGGACTCTCTGATAAAACCTTATATTTTGTAGGACAAATATTTTTTCACGTTACTTAGATAATTATCTCGATAATTAACAAAAAAAAATCGGTTAGTAATTTTTTTTTAATGATCAAATCAACATATTTTATCCCTATCATCTTAGTTATAAACCACAATCGAGAATTTTCGTAGAAGAATTTGTTGGGCGTCTCATTGAAACGAAGCTATTCTCGAACATTCAACTTGATAGTAATTTTTACATTAGGTATTAGTACTACAACTTTTGAGCGTAGGATCAACATGACATACCATGCAATTTGCAGGACAATGTGAGTGGTAAACTAAGTAAATATTAGCCCGCCAATAAAAAAAAAATTAACTGGTTAGTAAGTATTTTTCATGACCTTGTTTATGATACATGTTGGAGAGGGGGGGACTCTCTAACGAAATCTAATATTTTGTAGCACAAATATTTTTCACGTTATTTATATAATTATCTTGATAATTAACAAAGAAAAATTCGGTTAGTAATATTTTTTTTTTATTTTTTCAATCAACATATTTTATCCTTGCTACCCTGTTAAGCTACCATTTACCAACAATGCTGTAAGGAAAAATGTTGGGCGTCTTGTCAAAAGGAAGCTACTCACGAAAAATCAGCTTGCTAGTAATAAATAATGAAATGTATACCAGGGGTCCTGTACTACAATATTAAAACTCGATTAAGCAATTTTACAAGATATGTAATTTTAACAACAATAACTTACATACAAGTAAGAAGTAATCTGAAAAGATAACCCAAGAATGTCATGTTTTATCCAACTTCAAATCATCTTGTCCTTGTCACATTTGTGGATTAAAGATGGCCAATACTTTGAAACTAGTTAAATCTAATAATCTATAATAATCTACTTGTTTGGCAAAAGTCATAATAATCCGTCCGATATTTAGGGCAAAAAGTAACAAACATTTTTAAAAACTGTACATCATGTCTTCCGCTTACACTACGCAAGCTTAGGAGGATAAAAAAGTAACAGATTACTTGGCATTTACATTAATGTGTTCAACATTTTTTTGTTGATAAGATCTTATCATTTATATTTTTGTATCCGACTTAATTAGAAGATCAATAAAAAGCATATAATGTATGTTACTAGGGCAACATTGAACCAACAGAAAACGATTTGCAGACGGATTTAAAACCAGAGTTTATTCTTAGATTAGGTAAATAACATCAAATATGGGTCATGATAAAAATTATGACTTTGTACTTGTACACCTAGTAGGATCGTTTAACCGCCTTGTTAAATTGAAGCGCACTTCAAGCTATTGGATCATGAAGGAGGCAATCGAAAAAATGATAAACTAGGATTCATATCAACGAATCATATATTAACTTAAATTTCTTTAATCACCACTTATTAATATGACAGACAGCGTGCTCATTGGTACATACATTGTACATAAATTGTCTTAAATTACTTATGTACAGTAGCGCTCAAAAATATTTTGACAACTCAATTTTATTCCATATCACAAAAAATCATAACAAAATTGTTTCCAATCAAAGATTATATTTGAAGTAATGATACGTTTCACAAATTAAGCCACTTAAATGTAATATATTTCTACACAAAAAGAAAACATAAAAAAAAGTTATTTACGACACAGCTCAAAAGTATTTTGACAAGGAAAGTTTTTTATTTTATAAAATAAATAAATTATTATGTTTGATATTAACTATTAGTATTTTGTTGCATATCCATTAGCCTTCAAGACTGCTTCACAACGCGTCGGCATCGAGTCAACTAGTTTCTGCAAACGATCAATGGGTATTCGGCTCCATTCGTTACTTAGTGTTTCATATAAAGCATCTTTTTATTTGAATAGTTTCGACATCTTACGCGGTGATTCATTTCTTCCCAAAGATGCTCTATCGGGTTTAAATCGGCACTTTGACTTGGCCAGTCGAGAATTTTGATTTTAGCGAGTTTCATGAAGTCGTTGACATGTTTCGATTTGTGCTTTGTGTCGTTGAAAATACCAACCAGGTGCCGTATTTGCTTTATCATAGGGTAGCATTTGTTGCTTCAATATATCTGCGTACATAAAGCGATCCATAGTACCTTCTATCCTAATTAAAGGTCCGACTCCGCGGCGAGAAAAGCATCCCCAGACTATAATATTGCCACCTCCATGCTTTACTGTGGGTATTTGGTATCGAACATCAAATCTTTTGTTTACAGGACGTCGCACGTACCGTATACCATCACATGACACTAAACTTACATTTGCTTTCGTCACTCCACAACACCTTAGACCATTCTGAACTCGTCAATAATCTGAACCGTTTCGCAAACGCAAGGCGCAGCTTCCTATTTATTCCTTGCAGAAATTAGAGGTTTTTTAGCTGGACGTCGTCCATGTAATCCGAAGTCCTTTAGTCTGCGTTTTAGTTGAAACGTGTAAATTCAGTTCGTAATTTTCCTGTAACTCGTTTTTTATTTGCACAGCCGTTTTTCGGACATCACTTGTCGATAACTTTTTTATCAAATGGTCTTCCTTAGCGGATGTTTTTTTCGGATGGCCACTTCGAGGCTTATTTTCAATAGTTTTACGTTTATTATACCTAAGCTTTGTTCCACGAACTAACAAGTTGTCGTGACACTTTGAAACTTCGAGCATTCCAAGCGTCATTCCACTTTGTAGGGCAGTTATCACGGCATTTTTAATATCATTTGAATGTTCTTTAGTCTTAGGCATGTTGATAAATGCGGAGTTTACCTTATAGACAAAAATATATGCAGTGTGAGTAGAACCGCTGCCAGCAAGAAACTGAATGGTTGTCAAAATACTTTTGAGCGCATGTATAAACGTGTTTTGTTTTTAACAAAGAAAGAAAACAAACAAGTTCCAACTTGTAACTCACAGAGGTTGAAATACATCATAAATAATAATATAAAAAATACTAAAATTATCTTGAAATACTCAGTAAAAAGATAACTGTAAAAGTAGTCTTGTCAAAATACTTTTAAGTGCGACGTGCGAGTGAGTATGTACGACGGTACAGCGACACAAGTTACATCTTATTATGCGATTATGAAAACAATGTATATTTTGTTTACATAAATTCCTAAATCTTTATGGCAAAAAGATTTAATAAAAAAAAACAAATATCCGAAAACAATGTGTCATTTGTCTTACTTAGATTGAAAATAAATATGTGACCGCGTGGTGTGACCGCTTCGTCCGACTGATACGACGACGCGGCCTTTACTTGCCTGTTGGTCCGACTGATCGGACGACGTTTATTTTTTTATTGCCCATTGAATAATTAATAAATAATTGATAAGCGGGGCGCTTTTATTACGGATATGCCAACTCTGCATTTTCTAACTATTTAATATGCGTACCATGTCAAATATAATGCGCTGGAGAAGATTCATAATGCAAGATGAGTTAATTTAAATGACAATATTACGTTAATAACAAAAAGGTTTTTTTTCAATTGAATTAAGTCTGTAACTGATTGTGAGTTATTTTTCAGTACCTATTTTAGTGGTTTAAGAAGTTGAATTTTATAAAAAAATATAATAGACATTAATGTACTTATACAGTACTTATAGTGGTGTAGTCAGGTGTAGTCACGACTTATGAAAGTATCTCTGGACTATGAGAACTTGGAAATTCGGTGTAGTATTATACTATAAATGAAGCTATTACGAAAACAGCCTTCGATTTTCGACCAGTGTCGGAATAAGAAAAAAAAATCGCGGTAACTGATCAGTAGGACGAAATGATCGGTCACAGCCAATTATATTCTAAAGAAAACTTTACGTAGTAGATTGTAGATTTGGAGCCAGTTTCATCGGTTCCTGATAAAGTTTCAGATAGTTATCTGCCGTATAACACTGTAACAAGTAAAAGTTTGACAAGCCTGTTGGTCTAGTGGTTAGTGGCCCTAACTGCTAAACTGGAGGCCGTGGGTTCGATACCCACCCAGGACAAATATTTTTGTGATTAGCACCATTATTTATTCTGTGTCTGGGTGTAATTTAAAAATATTTAACTATGTTTACCGTAGCACAAGCTCTGCCTAATTTGGAATCAGACAACCGTGTGTTAGATGTTTGGGGTTATTTATAAAAGTTGCTGATAGAAATATGTATGTTTGACATATATGTCACTATCTAAGACTTGTAAAAGCAAATCTGTAGTTATTTTACAGACATATTTGACATTATTCCATCAGGATCTTCATCAGCAAGTGGTGAAACTGGCCCTGAACCTCCTTAATAGAGCTTACAAGGCGCTTGGTTTCATTAATTCGTTACGTCATAAGTAGCCTTAAATTTTAGCCTAACATCAGCTAATACAAATTTTACAAAGAGCGTATAAGTCTTATCAAAAGAGCTGTTGAAAAGTGTTCGAAGAACGGTACAATCGTTGTAGAGATTATCTACGATCGCACAATAATCTCAATCTATTTTATGATTCAAGTGTATCATAATACAGACAGTATTAATAAATAACATTTATGGTATTGTATAATACACAAAGCACGTGTGTTCAACAATAGCAATTGTAAAGGAAATGTTAGAAGTACAAATAATAAAGAATAACAATCCATAACAAATTGGCAAGTGTCGTAGACTCATGCCACTACGTAATAGTGGAAATCTTTGGCTATTTTAAGCATGTTTTATTTTTATCGTATACAGTTACGAGGGCCAGTTGTGGGAGTAGAATTATGTAATACTATAAGTAATAGTATTCATGAGTACAGATATTTAACAAAAGAGTTATTTGCATTGTTGTAGTAATTTTCTAGCTCAAGAATCCACTTATTCGTCTGGCAACTCGTAATGTCGCTCATTCATGCGGTGAGGGTCATAGTATCGTTTGACATTGCAAGGAGAATGCGTTTTAAATTTTTATTTTATCTATCAAGTATAATGAAACGGAAACCCTGCTAGGGGTTTAAATGTTCAATTCGAATACAATCATATGACTTTTTGCCTTCTTAACGATACGAATATATGACATATGTATGTTTTCCTACAAAATGCTATCAACATTAGATTATTCTTGATCACTCCAACAATATAGACAATATTAGTATTCATCGTACATAGTAATTGTTTAAAAGCGATTATTTTTTTACAGTATAATTAATTCATCATAGTTTTAACAATTTTATATAGGGAAATAAAAAATATAAGTATATTGCTGAGTTGTTATTGTCTAAAATTTTCCACGTGGCATCCATATTGAAAAATTAAAACGTCACGTACTTCTCCTTCCTATTGCAGTAATCAAAATGCAAACATGGATTTAGTACATTTCCAACATGACAGAGCTTCTGAAGATTCATTACATAATATTGGTGCACACTTTCAACGTCATATAATGAGCTCTTGTTCTTTGTCATACAACACATAGACTTACTTTTTAACACGCTTTTATTAGCTTGGGTTGTATCTATGTATGTAACGGAATCTTTGAGCTTAATTTTCACCGGTTTCTAATTATCTGATAAACTTGAATTTTTGCACACGTCTCAAGGACCGATGACAATGTGATTATTTGATAATAGATTTATGAGTTTGTCACAGACTAAAAAATAAAAAATAAATAATAGTTTAAAGAAAAAATCCTAATTCAATTCAGAGTAAAAAGCGTGGGTACATTTTACTGCGATTCGTAAGTATCCTCTCATAGATAGTTGCCCATAGAATGATTGTAATATTTAAAATATCGAGCACCCCACCATTTTGTACTCTGAATTGAATTATTCTGTTAATAACTTAAATTTTATTATAATTTTATTTTGAGGCGATTAACTATGATTGATTGTTCGATCTTCTACTACTGTAATATTAGACTCTTTGTCATTAAAGATTATTTTCTAGGTTTAGTTCGATTAGCAATAAAAGCGTGTATTTTTAGTTTTTTTAAACTATTATTTATTTTTAATACCGTAAACTTTTTTTTTATGCAAAGCAAACGAAGAGGGATTTTTGTGATTCAATAGGTCAGTCACCAAAGTAATAACATTGGATGTAGCAGTTTTTAAGTACGATATATAGATAAATAATAGACTTCTGCCCAAAAATTAAAAAAAGAATTGAATCGATCAAAAATATTTTTGTTTAACGAATTGTTTCGACTATTTGAGACTAATTAAAAGAGGTAAAATTGTTATGGAAAACCTTGGAGAAGATATGTACATTAGTAAACATTTTTGAGAGATAAGATGAGAGGTCGATATCCCTCAATAAAAATTGGTGCGTTGAAATATGAACAATGTTTTATCAAAACTTCTTTGGAAGGTAACGGTCAGCGGAGTAATGACCCTACTAGACGGTTGTTGGTTGTTATGTTTCACGGTCACTACGACTGATAATATTACGAGACTAAACTAAATAAGCGATTAAATATTGGCGATGTGGTAGGTTACATTTGACCATCGTCTAAATACGTGGTACCACCGTTTCTTTTCAGACTTAGTTGAGAATTTTACATTGACCTTGGCAATATCGATAAAAATCTTCAAACTGAAAGTTTAAGCTTTATTTTCTTCTAACAAAATTGGTGTTAATTAAACCTATTTTTTTTGTTACTTATATTATGAACTAAAAATTAATTACGATAATGGTTAGTTATCTGAGGATATTGTTAAATTTCTCACCTGACTATTTATTAAAATGATTTTAAAACTTGTCATTATTATACATGTAGAAGCTTTTGTTATAATTAATAATATTATTATTAAGAAAGACTGGTTTATGTTAGAATGGTCTGCATATTTTAAGATGTATGTTTATCATACAGGGTCAATATAACAAAAGCAGTCGGTGTGCATGGTCTGCATTATAAAAGGTGTTTTTTATAGAGGTATAGAACTTTAAGTTGCAATAAAACAACCAAGGGTTATTTGATTGACATGAATTTTATTTATCCAAAAGATAATCTTGTGGCATTACATTTTAAATATGATTTCTGGCATATGACCGCCACGGCTGGCGCGGATGTAGTCCTATCCAATTTTCGATGACTATTTCCAACAGAGTGCGCTTCATCGCTAAAGAAAATTCGCTTATGAAAATCGGGAACAATGGTAATCTCGTTTTGGGCCCATTCGACGAATCTACGCCTTACTTGATGATCGTTTGGCTTCAATTCTTGCACGAGTTGGCTTTTGTAAGCACGCAAACCAAGATCCTTCCGCAAAATCTTCCATAAAGTGGATAGACGTAGATCCAATTCCTGTGCTCGATGGCGGATGGACTCCTCCGGGTCTTCCTCAATGCTACGTTCTACAGCAGCAATAGCTTCTTCTGTACACACCGTACGGCGTCTCTGGAGATGCGAGTTTTCAATAAGAGTAAACGTGGTGCGAAAACATTCCATGGTTAATCGAATTAACTGCTCTGATGGACGATTTTGTCGACGACAAAATGGACGTAGTACGCGATACGTTTTCCACACAGAACCATTATTTTCGAAATAAAATATCACTATTTGCAAGCGTTGTTCAGGCGTGAGTCTATTCATGATGAATTGCCAAATCAAACTAAGAATAAATCACTTGACAGCTGTTAAATCGGTCGCCATCTTGAAAAGTAATGCCAACTTAAAGTTCTATACATCCATAAAAAACACCCTTTAGTAGACGAACAACTAAAGTCTAACCTAAGTCTAACTTAAGTTATTAAAAAAAAATATGCAATAAATACTATAACTTATATTGATTTGATATCTAATCAATAGAATTCAAAATTCTGTTTACAAAATACTAGAAACTTTTTGAAAACATCAAGGTATTACATACATAAATGGAGATTTCAGAAAGGTAGTAAGTATCTGCATAAAGTGGGCCTCACTTTACAGGAGGAGAGTGCCACAAAATAAAAAATATCTTAGTTATTTTACTAGTAACTATTAGCCACTTACTATTATAATTAGAAATTAGTATGAGAAAAATAGGAAAGCAGCTTGTGTGTCATTTGCCTTGGGTAGTTATCCTATGTGTTTTCTACTGCCATTTATTGATAATATTTAATTATTTAATTCTATCCAACCTAAAATCTAATGTGTAATAACAGTAGTATTTTAAAATATGTTGTATTAAAATCACTTCGCTCAAGTGGTTTCAAACTCTAGAGAGGTAATCTTATGACAATCCTACTTTACCTGTGTTAAACAGTTTTATAAAATTAACCAATATATGTCCTTTTGTTTTTGAAACAATAAAGGCGAAAGTTTATTTTGTAGTGGTGGGGAAATAAATAATACCTCTGTAAAACAAGACAGAGGTCATCACTAATTAGTATTATGAATGACATTGTATCTTTAATAACTTTAAACAAACTACGAGTACAATGAAATTTCTTAGATATTAAATACAAAAAAAAATATCTGATTTCACATTTCTTAATGAGTGAAAACGGGTAATCGTTTGAATAATTAATTTTAATAATTTAGTAAAATAATGATTCTTCAAGCGATTACTTTTGGGAAAATTTATCTTTGGTGATCATATTTTAAACAGGGTTCCGGTTTTAAATTTCCTTGTCTTTAGTTAGAACAACAGAAAAGTTAGACAGTCCACAGGATGGGCACTACCCTAAACCTCCAATCTCTCGTATTCTAGCAGGAACGCTCTAAAGGCTCATTTGATTTGTCATTAGATCTCGCATCGCATTACTCGATCGGGTCCGAATATGGAATACAGGTGATTTTAAATTTAAGCATGCCACTGGAGCCGCCTGTGGTAACCTTTTCTTTAGTCGATAGATGCGGGATGTTTGATTTTATTCACTTTTACATACTTTCTCGTGCATCTCAGTCTCTGTTTATTTTTATTAATACAGGTAAACTCGATAGGTTTCTACTAGTTTAAGCATTTGAAAATCGGTAAAACGATTAGCCATCTTACTTTCACGCAGCATTAATTCGAGTCTAAGATCATTCGTAAACTGAATCCTCACACCTGCTCGTTTAACACAAACCGACGCATTCCATTAGCTGTCAGGTCATTTATGGAGAATTAGCCGTGTGGTGTCCGGCCGAGCAGAATAGCACAAACCTATTACACTTCGGATGTCGTACGAGGAGAATAATGTGTGAAATAGAACATCTGAAGCTTCTGTAGGCCAGAGAATGGGCAATCGCATTTTCTGGTATGTTTAATCTACTGCGATAATCAACCCGCTTACCCAGCATGGCAATTAGGGCATTACGCATTAGGTCTATGTCCAGCAGTGGACTACAATGGGCTGATGATGACGATGTGGGGCATACCCCGATGCTGCATATTGGCTGAGATATCGATGGTGCACCTTCATTAGTTATTATCCCGTATTCGGGGAGTACCCGCATGACATAGAACAAAAAAAATTGATGTATTATGACTGTGTAAACGTCCAACGAAAATGAACTTTAAGGTTGACAAAGCACTAGTCCTTTTCATGCGATGACCCGTCTACTCGATTACCACCTTTTTTTTTTAAAAAAGGAACATCATATTGTTTACACATGACACAGTGATAAATATTGCTCATATCACGATCAACAGACGTTTTTTGGCACCTTCAATACATTTTCAACATTTAACATATTTGAGCATCACGCGTTGTGTCTTAATAATTACTATACTATGACTTGCAAAATTATACCGTACTATCATGTTAACAATCAATACACTGTCTCGTTAACCATACTAAAAGATACTAAAAAAATTTATATCGATAACATGATACAATAGTTTGAAATCGAAATATCTATAAAATACAAATGTGCTTACATTATTTACGAGTGTAATTATATTTGAACAAGTACTGGTGAACGCTGGATTTATATTTAATTTTTTTAAAACTGTGAATTGTGTTTATGTGATCGATCACTAATCACATCGTTGTTGATTTAAACAGATCAATGAAAAAAAATGCGTTATGCGCAGTTATAAACAGTACGCTTATTGCTTGCCAGTTTTTTGCATGCTCATTGTCACATTTATTTTTATTTATAGATTAAAAAATCACATAATAATAACATATATAGTACATATTTCCTTCAGATGACCACATCAGTTATTAACATTACGTGATAAATAAACTTTATTATGTGTTAAACTGTTAAAGTTCTACTAATCTGTTTGTCTTTGTAAGTATGTTGGCGGGTGTTGACGATCTCGACTTTATTACTCGTAAGTAATAGTCAATAATTTTCTTAATGGTCGCCCTTCAGAGAGCCTTGTCCGTCAGTTTTGTGTGCCTATGTTAATTTTTAACGAGAAGAGGAAAATTTCGTGAGTAATAAATTAAAAAGCACAACACGAGCTTATAAATACGCATAAGTGTAAGAACTCTTATCATGTTTTTTATAATGAACAATTACATTATAAGTACGACGTGTACCGAACAACTAGTTACTTTGATATTTTGTGGTCAAAATTAGGTCAAGGTCAAGAACCAAATCCTATATAGAAAAAAAAACTACCTACTGAAGCGAATTAGATTCTGATAAAGCCTACATAGCAGCAATAGATTTTATGCAACCGCAATGAGAAAGATGTGTTCGTGAAAGACGTGCTTGCTATAATTCTACATATTTATTGCAGTTAACTGTTTCCCTACAATACAATACTTTGTGAGTTATAGCTTCCATTATTGTGTGTAACCCAATTTAGTTTGACTGACTGGGCAATTATGTCAACTTTGTAACTGCTAATTAAATTTTATACCAAAACAGCACAACAAATTTCAAACCATTACTGCCAGTAATAAGTGTTTAAATTACTATGTAGTATGCAAAATGTTTTAAGGAAAGGAGGGACCTCAACTGCAGGTGGAAGTGATCCCAAGAACCAAGTGAACCTCCATCACAGGATTTTTTATATAAATGCAACATTCAAGAAATTGCTATTAATTAACAATTTTTTGGCAAGCCTTTCCCATAAACGGTGCTAGAGATCTTTTAAACTAAAAATGGAAGAAATGACTCTACTGTGCCTAATGGTAAGTAAGAGTAAAATCCAAGAGTGGTGGTAATCCATCCTGTGAATGCAGACAATGCAGCATGACAAACTACTGCGATGCTTTTATACGCGCCGCTTAAAGGATCCGGGATCATAGAGGGAGGGAAACCCGTGCGCTGGAAGTGAATTCAAGGTTTTGACTGATTGGCACAGGAAGGAGACGAACCGTTTATTTAGTATTTATTTTAGTATAATGAAGAAAGTCAAAACCAAAAAATACAATAAAGTCTCATTAACTCAACATATTTAATTATTGGTGACGTTCCCAAGTTTCAGGATGTGACCGCACCTGTGTTAGGTAGCACACTCTACATCTCCCTTAATCACGATTTTTCACAGCTTTTAACAAAACAGGTTCATTATTTATAAAAACATAAAACATTGATATTGCAATACATTAAACAACAGTCCAATAACACCAATTCCACAAACCGTATCTGCATTAAAGTCTGTAGGTACTAACCTGTTTACATCTCAGTTTACGCTTATCCAAATATGCACCTATGTAGGCACGTATACAAATATGGGCGTCTATACCTGTATATTTCTTACAGTAGTTCTACTGTGTTAAATAACATAAAAACCAGTTTAAAACTATTCCTTAATTAACACTCTTCAAATCTCCTTCATACTTATCCGTAAAAGGGGGGAAGCAATAACCTAAATACATTTATTTATGACGAAGACGATATAAAGCCCGCCCATTAATTTTAACATCTAATAACCTCAACTTTTTTGGTTTAATATATATTATACACTGTGACTGGTGAGATACCTTCAATACTTATGGAGAGTACTCGGTACTCGATTCTCGTTAACTTGATATAAAAAAATAGGTGCTTATTTTTTATCGAAATGTCTCTAAAAAATAAGTCCGCGCGGTGTCCAAGTATTCCGCAGTTAAATACTGGGCTCTCGGTGCACTGTGTACGAAGTTTACTAAGAAGTTATTTAATATTTCGTTTTTACGTTATTTTATTTCATGATATATGTTCGCATACTATCACGTCCTCAAATATTGAAGGTATATATCATAAACCATTTTATTTAATGTCGCCTGGATTGTGTCTCAGTATTGAAGTAAAAGACATAAGTAACATTTCAGTGTCCGAAACCTTATAAGAGCAACGCAATGTTAGGAGCACTTACTCTGACCAAAAAAGTTATCGAACTATTAACAAAATTGTCGTAGGCTACCTCTATAGTGATCTATGGATAATTTAATTTATAGCAATACCCATAGCCCACTTCTACGGTGTACCAAGTTTTGTAACAAGTTCTATATTCCACCCAGATGAGCTAATTAGGTCGACGACGGCTCGAGAACCTAATTGTCACTTAAGACTTCGATTAATTGTTGTATCGAGATCGCGCTCTGCTGCCAGAAAATATATGTTGCTTAGGTACTTGCCTGATTATGGCTGTCGTAGACAATAATCTTGAATCTTGTTCGGTAATACAATATATAGAAGAACGACAAATATAAAAGCACATTTCAGTGGTACAAAATTCCTAATTAACTTAGTAAGCAAGTCTTTTAACAAAATAAAAATTAAAGAGTATAATTTTAATGATTAACTAATTAATGTGGAACTAGTGTTGCGTAACTGTACAAAGCTGAGGTAACCAAAGAGTGGTAATATCAGAATCCAACGCACTTAAACTACACAATGTTATCAACATCAGAAGGTTAAGTGTAAGTTTGTTCTACATCAATCAACATCGGCGGAGAGTGCGTTTGCGTTGTGATTGGTTAAGATTTCAGTACGGGCAAATCGCAACATCGAAAGCGAACCTCGTGACAATCGAGTAGATATGAAATAAACTCACACTAGCCCCCCTGAACGATAGCGAAATATGCTGTTTGCAGTAGTTAAGTCACCTTCCCTTTCACTTACCGTTTTAACTTATTCAGAACGCCATGTTTTTTTAATCAAGTATAAACTATATTATTAAACAAAGTAACGATTTATTTAATTTCCTTAAATTGATGACTAAATCAATCTCAAAAAAAAGTATTTTCAATCTATTAATATTTTTGGACATCTAACACACAATGCTATCCACTTTCAAGCTAAACAGTTTTATAACTAAATTTTGGACTGTAGACGGTGCCAATTTAACTTAAAAATAGTTATTTAACCGTGCAACTATAAACAAAGTTTACTGCTCGTTAAAAATTGATGTTTATTACTACTCATTTAAAACAAAATATGAATATATTCACAATTAGGTAAGTTTTAGTTTTCAATATACAATGCTTAGTCATACCTTCTAAACCTATTAGAAACAATGTACCGCAGTAATTCAATGTCGCTTGTATGAACATAAGATTTTTTTTCCGTCTGCCCGGATACGAATCTAACGAAGCTATACGATTTGGTAAAACAAAATGTACAAAGTTCAAAATCCGATGTTCCCTTGAATACTTGTCACTTATTAGAATGGCATATTGTTACTCTAAGTAATTGTATATTTGTTTTTAAATATTTTACTATAAAAACTTTACAGGTTTAGTCGTGAAAACTTGAACTAGTTTCAAACTTTATCACAGTTTACGGGCTTATAGCAAGAATAATAAATATGTGTTATAATTTCATTATTTCATCAAAATAGTCGATGAATCTCAATAAGTTTGACTATCTTAAGTTACCTTAAAACTCCGAGATATAAATCTCGGAGTTTTAAGATATAAAAGACAATTTTTAGGAGTGTGAACTACCTCTTCAGTCCACTTTATATGGCAACTGTATGATAGAAATTGCAGAAGACATTGTATCCATATGGGTAGAAGATTTTTTGAAAATTTTAGTGTTAATTCGTTTTATTAAAATTGTATAATATTAGTTTTAAAAATATCAACGTCACGTCTGATTGAGACTAAAATGCATTTCATACCGAGATATAAAAGAGTACAACGACAATTGTTAAGATAGAAGATATGTTGAATGTACATGTAGAAGATATGTATGAAGTAAGTGGTTGAATATTCATGTAAGTTGTTGTTTAGAAAACAATTAATTTAGGTTATTGAGTATAACGTGAGCCGTCACCAGATACAATTTTTATTACGCAACATTACGAAAGACTTGGTGACTTCATCAAAGGCTTTATTTAGACTTAGCACAGCTTTCTAGCTCCCTTTTAACTGCCTACCTATAGATTAAACGGTGAAGTTATCGAACATTATAAATCAATCCAAAAGAAAAACAACTAAATAAACAAATATTTTTGGACTTCTGACACAACGCGATCCAGTTTCAAGTTAAGCAGAGTTTGTACGTTGAAAGCTAGATTGACTAAAAAAAATTTTAAATTTTTTTTAATAAATAGAAAACACACAAACTCCGAAACGAATATTTGCAGATCCGGGAATGGAAACCGAGAACTCAGCACAGCAGTCGCATAGACTGCCACTGCATATTGCACCACCGAGGCAATTAGAAACTAGATCAGTTTATGAAGCATTTATTAAATCTAAGTCAAAGACGATGTACGAAAAACAGTTGTACTTATCACACAGTAAATAATACTTTAAAAACTTTAAAAACAAACTTTTATAGAAAATCGAACTAAAAGGTCAAAATATATTCAATAAATTCAAATTAACGGTAGTGCGATTACCGACGATTAAAAGCGTAGGGTGCTTAACGTCAATTGTTATAAATATTTTATTGACAAATATAGGTAGAAGGTTTTTTTTTATTTTAAGTGTCTGCCGAAGTGACTCTACTTTTCCTGATGTAATGCATGAACAGAATGCAAGAGTTGTGGTGTATTAGTATTCATTTTATAAATATCTTAAAAATCATCACACGTTTTATATCAGTAATTTTGAAAATTATTATTTACCTCTTCGTTTGGTTTTCTATAAAAGTGTTTTACTAAACCATTACTTATTATACAATTTTAAGTTTGATCATCTTCAAAAATATGTATTATTTAAACTGTCATTTATCTTTATTTCTTTATTAGTAATCAGCGCATAATTGGTTTTATGGTGTTATCGTGAAAACTGACTACTAAGTTGTTTTATGAATTATTAAGTAATTTAAACATTTCATCTAATGCATTTCAACCCTGTCAATTTCGAGCAATCACGTTCTTCATCTGGTTACCGTCCAGAGGTCTTGACCGCGACTAAAACCATGGTGAACTTAGCGAGGTCTTCTAAAATTATATCGAAAAATCATTATATTTTCGCTGTTCAAAGAAGCAAAAATAAAGTGTTGTATTTTAATTGTAAAAATTACTCGGCTAGATGTCCTGATGCCATGAATGTCAACATATTTAAAAAGGACAAAAAGACAGGGTCGTAATTAGATTCCAAGCATTTTATCTAGGATGGATCATTTTAATCTTGCAATGAAAATATTTTAGTTTTAAATTTCCAACCGAAGATGGAACAATAATTTTTTATTGTTTTGCGCGTCATTATATCCATACATATAACCTATTTTGAACAACTAAATTCCTAGTAGTAAGAAGCGAGTTACAAAATATAGTTGTAATTTTTATATAATAACTCGAAAAACTTTTGCTTTTATACTTATTAAATCACTTTAAATGTTTGAGTATAGCTCGAATCGGCTTATCGATGTGACAATCGGTATTTTGTTTAGTCGATGTATTGATTTTATGAATTAAACCAATGTCAGACAAGGTTTAAAATTAAAAGTAGAAAACCCTTCTCCTGGTAAGACAATTCTGTGAACGTGACTTACATCCTATACTCATTGTCAGATTACTTAACTACATAGCAACATCAACATACAAGGATATGAGTAGTTTTGTTATTGTTTGGTAGTTGGAGAAAAGTGAAGACGGTGGAGTTTAACACCCTCTCGTCCCACAAGCTCTCTATGTTGTTTCATATAAAAATCTCATTAGAGCATCTCTTTGTATTTGCTCCGCGGTACCCATACACAACCGTTTTTGCGCTTGAGAAACCTGTTACAGATATTAGATATTTAAATAAATCGACCATTTAGATAACACTTAAAAAAATGTAACCAATCTATTCTAGGGTAGCGCCTAGCTTAGATTTTGACAAAATTGCGATCTAAGTCGTCTGTATGTTTGTGTTGGAACTTCGTTTAGACGGATCCTAACTATTTGAAGAACTAATTCCTGATTTAAGTTTAGAAAGCACGAAATAAAAAAATCAAAAAGATATCGTACTACACGTGATATAATCAGAACCTAGTAGAATGTATTCATTTAAAAATTGGATCATATTGACTGACTATTTGTAGAGAAAAATAAAAATGAATATAGGTATTTATGCTAACAAGCCAATGGATATGAAACGTTTGAATATAATGCGAGATATCAGTGGGATAACATCGGATATGTGCGGATGTGAAGAGGAGAGCAATCATAAGAGCACACACAGCTGTCAAACTGCAAAATATATTCAGTAGGTATTAAGTTCTGCAATAAACTGCCAAGCAATAATGTATAAAAAAAATATTTAAAAAATTGCCTTTTGATTTTATTTGAATTTCATCTAGAAAATGAGTCTAGTTAGTTAGATATCCGCTACTCAAGTCTTAGAAATCGGTGTGCTGTTTCGAAGATTAGACAAAAAATAATATACAGTCAAAAAAAATAAAAAACAAATTTTTGACATAGGTGTTGCGCAAATAACTTTGAGCTTAAAAAATATATTATTATGACATTACAAACAGACATTTTTTTTTATTGATTTAACAAAATGAGTTACATAGGTATATTTTATTTGGTTAACTTATATTTTTATATATATATATATATATATATATAACAGCTCATAATCCCAGTGTCAGTGGCCTTATTATAATGTCACCTTATTATCTTCTTAACATAAATAATAAGTAATAAAATTTACCAAAACAATGAATTAGGTTAATCATCGAAAGAAAATAAATTTGTTCGTATTGTATATTACGCGAAACACGCAAGATATTACTTGAGTCATATTGATATGCTATTAAAACAACCTACAATTAGGCGCAATAACGGCTTTGGACTTATAATCTGCAGTAAGTATACCATATAAATGCATTTCCTTTATAATTATTTATAATATGGACATTTTTGTAGAAAGAATTAAAGATAATTAAAGATAGCATATAATATTTCAGGATAAGTAGCGTTGTGCCATCCTAATGTCATCGGTGTCGGTCAAAATCTGTATCTTACCTGTATAAGGTTGTGACAAATAAGATTTGGATTTGAAAGAAATGTTTTTTTATAGTAGGTCGATGGTCACATAAGTGAGTTGTCGCCTTTTGTGTGCCTTTCCTTCTCCCTGTATTAAGGAAAGGTAGTTGGAGTCTGATAACCGCACTTACTCGACGAAAAAGAAAAACAAAAGATTACCCAACACCGGTATTGTGAGACTGTGATATCACTCTGATCGAGCCTGACCGAACGTGCCGAATCATACGTTCTACAAGTTCGAAATAATCGATTTTCTCGTATTCACTATTTATCTCTTAATGTCGAAATCGTAATTTGATAAACAGGAATACTGTGCTTGATTATATTACTTACTAAGATGTTTAAGTTTATCACAAAATACCTCAATTCTAAAATAGATCCTCATCGTGCCATGTCGAGTCGTGCAGTATTCTTTTTACGCACGACGAATATCTATGATGGATAACCTCTGTAAACGTCATTCATAGGTACTTCTACTAGGTAAAATTACAGATTTTTCAATCTGTCTAGAATTAATTGGATAAAATATATCTTACCTGATCCCACATTCCATGACCAGCAATACAAATCCGTAGAGCATGCACCTAGCAGCGTATGCTCGCACTATGACTCGTAAGAGACTCGGTTTTCTTTTTCCTTGTGCTCGTGCGACCTCTTCTTCCCATAAACGTGCAAATTTGTCTCCTAATGGTCCTAGAGGAAGATATAAAGACTTTCTTCAATTATAGTTTATTTTAAGAAAATAAAATATTTATTGTATAAATACTGTAGAGAAAGTGAAAAACTGGTTTAAAAATGATAAGAATGCATGTAAGATCGAACTTTCTTTAATATAATACACAACATAATTTTATACATAGCTGGGTAATACAACTGTGGGAACTATCGAGTGCCTTTATTTGACGCAGTTTCTTTTAGAAGAGTATGTGAGATAATAATATTTTATATTATACAATTAGTAAGTGTGCTAAGTTTGTTTATTTATAGTTTGCAGGGTGACTTACAAAATGTAAATAGTCTTAACATGCTACATTTTCAATAACATGCGTAAAAATCTACAAATTTTCCTTGACCTCACGACGACACATGCCTAAGCGGTAACCTTGCCAACGTCAAGACAATTTCTTGCAATATCGATTTATTTAAGTATCGATTATATATCGGCTTATCACTGAATACTAATGTTAACGCTTATTAATCAAGGGAAATAAAGCAAATCTTGTTATATTAGATATACTCGTATATAAATTCTATTTTAGCCCAGAATATTTTATGGAGATGCATAGAATTATTCAGAAATGTATTTATAACTTAAGCCTTAAACCTCTGCGTTGGCCTTGTTCTAGCACCATATAAACGTTTTGTTAGTCTGAGTAGTCCATGTTATTACATTTTTACGATGACAGTGAGAAGACCATTAGAACTGCATATAAATCTTTATAGTGTATTGTGTAACGTACGTGTTATAATAAAAGTTTACAAGTTAATTTACCAGAATAAAATGATCATTACAAAGAGTAGTAACCCTTGGTTTTAGTTTTTGTAAAAAATATTTCTAATATACAACTGCCATTGAATGCTTAAAATATAATGTCAACTGCCTTAAAATGTCACTATATTATGTAACTTTATATACTCGTTATTCATCATTCCTTGCCATAAAAAGACTAGAGTATGTTCTAATTACTTTCCTTAAACTTTTAACGTGAGAGTTGGAATCGAAACCGCATGGTACTTCTATGAGTGTAAAAAATAATTTACCTGGATGCCAAAATTCCGGCAGTGTCTACAAAGAACTTCTATTTTATAATATTTCAATAGTTTTTCAATCTATTGATTTTTTTCTAAGATTGACCGAATTCCTCAGATTTCTTTGTAGTTTTCGTCATCGTATCGTATATGTATGTACTTCAAAATTTGATTGTTGCTACGCAAATTAAAATATGAATAATTCAGTTTGTTTTAACTTACAACAATTTGGACACTTATTACATTTATACAATATTAAAAAACTAATTAGTCTTGCTTCTAGTTCTGTCTAATTACGTAAATATTAGTTTATTTAATTATGTAAATTGAAACAATAAAGTTGTCTACTGAATTATAGTTAAAAAATAATAACAAGTTAGATATGTATACATTAAATAGAGTTGAGTGAGAGTATGTTAATGTATGTAGAAAAAACATTTCGAATGTTCACTTATCAAAGTAAACGTGTGTTCCCGTATAGCTTTTGAACGCACATTTACAAATTGTGTAGAGTATGTAAAAGAGTATTGAAATACAGGTTTTAAATCGGTAATACTATAGATAGATAATTACGATTTGTACGATGGAATCATTTATATTTATTGATGTCACTCCAATTTTCTTTGAATAAATAACGTGTATTGGCATTTAGTACAATGAATGTAGTTTTCTGACACCTATTTAAAAAATAAATATCAAAGTTTTTATACAGCGGTTTAAAGAGAACAAACATTTGGCGAATCGGTGGCTAACATATTTCAGTGCTCTCCTTAAATGCTCATCGTAAAACAGTAGTAGACAAATTTAGTACTCGATATTTTATTGCCCATCATAATGTTACAGAGTTGTTACATTGGATTTTACAAGTACGTTATGGAACCCATCGGGTACGGCACTTTGACCCGTCCGCGCCGCCAAGCAGCGTCTGTGAGCGTTGACTAACACCGGCTCCAAAAATATCAATAATTGTAGACGCAAGAATACGTAATCTTTTTTTCCTTTTTAGTGCATTTTTTGTTTTAGAATAATTTTTGTTTTGTAGTCGTTTCTTTTAGTAAAAAATTTGTTTATTTTGTAAATACTTATGTACTTAATAGACAGGTACTATTTTCGCTTGCTTATTTGGTTAATAGGTACACTTTTTGCAAATTTGAAAAACAACTTGTACTACTGAGTATAGTTGTAGATAAAAAAAAATGTTATACTTAACCTAATTAAAATGTTAAAATGTTAACTAAACCTATACCCTATATATAACCTATATATATAACCCTATATATACCAATATATATATATATATATATCTATAATACCAAACCCTATAGTACTTTAGTAACCAAAATAATTTACTATTAATACGTGAAGATAATTATTCGTAAGGGTTTTTAGATCCACTCGTAAATGGAAGAAAGTTACTTGCGGTTTCACTCGTGTGATTTTCTCTTATTTCGTGTTTCTAACGTTGAAAATGACTAACTTCCATTCAACTCGTTTATCTCTTATTTTACTCCCTTAGAAGCGAAAATGAATAATGCTCGGATTGTGTAGTGGCTTAAGCGGTCGCCACGTGGTTCAGCTGTGGGTACAAACTCCACATGGGACGTCGCATTATGTGATCCGCAAATTGTTGTTCCGAGTCTGGGTGTTCTTTGTGTACGTTTCCTGTATATTTGTAAAGTCTCTCGCGACACAGGATATATTCCAAGAATTAGCATGATCTTTTCAAAAAAGATAATAATAATTCTGACACACATTACATTTTATAATAGAAATTATTTTATATCTATTCATAATGTAATTTCAAGTCTAACATAAGTAAGTCTCAAAATTAACATTATTAAAACACTCTATATGCAAATATGTTGCCAAAAAAAATTATTCTAGATACTGGCCTTTGATTAAAAATTATATATGTTAGTTATAAGTTATTTCACAGGTAAATGTAATGTGATTATTGCGTTTAACTAAATGAAAAAGGTTTTTAAGTTACATGTAACATTAAAGATCCAAAATACAGTAAAACAGTGCACACTCTTGTATTGTAATCATTTTAGGAAATAATACAATTAAATGTGAACTGACCAAAGTGAATATTTTGTACCTTTTAGTTCTGGGTCATAGCTAGCAATAGAGCAACACAATAACCTACACAAGTTTAAACAAGTCCCTTAAAATAAACTAAATATACCTAAGTCTTGTAACTCTTAGAAAAGTTTCTGTAACTTTCATTCCATGATTTTAAACTGTACTATTTACCATTTTTACCCTTAGATCTGGCATTTACATATATATAATAATCTTACATTATCTGTGACATATATTATATTAGGATAGCAAATTGTTCAGCAACCATATTAAATTTATTTTAGTGGTATGTGTGACAAACTAATTATTTAGTAATTAAGATGGTCATAGTCTTCATGAGATTCTCAACTTTTTTCTGTTAATAAAGTGGAATATATATATATATGGTTGAGCAACGGGTTCTGTTGGGAGAGAACCTTACCTGATGACTATCGACATCTGGTAAGGATACACTTTAAAAGAAAAGATTTTTTAATTGGAATGGCATAATACTGTATAAAAACCTCATAATATTCAGATATGTACAGTAAATTGTACATATCTGAATATCTCAATCATTAATTGAAATATAAATTACTAATTAAATACAATTAGCATTATTTCCAACCTAAGATAACCTGACTATTATTTTGAATATTTTAAACAAGAAGGTCTAACATTGGAACAGGCAAAAAAATCCAAAAAAAAATATACAAAATGAGTTGAGAAATGACTACACAACAAAACTAATGATTCTATCCCACGACTACAGATTTCTCTGAGTAATTGTGTTTTTTTTTAATGTTAAATATTAAAACAGTAGTTGCATAATGTTATACAACTATTGTAGGCATGAACCAACATATAAATTATTAATAAAATACATAAATTCATAAATTGTACTATTTTGTTAAATTATAATTCACACAAAACCAGACCCACCTGATGAGTGTTCTGCTAGAGGTTCGTAGAGATCTTCTTCCTCCATTTCTTTTTTTATTCCACCAAGGAACATGGGTAATGTCCATCTAAAATACATAATAATTTATTATCTTTACAGGAAATGAGAAGATTAAACACTATTATATACACACTTATATATACACTTAAATAATTCTAAACATAAAAAAAATATTAAAATCTCCATCATCAAAAGTACATTATTTAGTACACATACACTTATTTTGAACCTTAGCTACCTTATGATCTTAACTTTTTTATTAAACATAACATGATGCCATAAAAAAAATTACTTAATTTGATAAGCACCTGAGACATTTATTTTATTCAATAAAAAGTGTGTCTATTATTTATATTTACTTCTTACAGTTTCTATTAAATATTTAAGGGGCACTAAAAAAGTTCTCGCTCAGTAGCACGGTTGTGGCCATTGTACAGGGTGAGAGCGCTTGGAACTCTGCTGTCTCCTTCTACAAGCAAGTTATGTCTGCAAAGGAGATGGCAGAGCAGAACCAGGAGAGGATTATAACTCCCACGTAGCGCGCCAACTCGGACGCCGGCGATCGCTGAGCGATCTCCGACCTCTAAAGGTGCAAACATAGAGGAGGAGCAGGTCAGGGTGGCAGCGCGAAGCATTAAGGCGCACACGCGCCCTTTTGGAATGCCCCAAACATGAAAAGGAACATTAGGCTCTCACTAAGGAGGGGATCATCTGCAAATCATGTGTAGATGGCGTGAGGTGTGTTGGGGTTCCAGGGATTTCATTTCTAGGGTACATCTGGTTCTCTGGCTAATAGTACCCCAAATAGTATGCAGTTTTTTGGTCGGTTCGATTCCGACATAACCACCAATAGGTGGTATCGTGAGGGATTTTTCGCATTGGAGAAAAAAAAAGCCACAAGTAAATTTTTTTGTTTTGGGGGTATCTGCCTATAAAGAAAAGTTTAGCTAATATTTTTTTTAATATGATTAATTTAAAACTTCTCGTCATATTTCAAAGTAAATAATATAGATATAATTGCATAAACATACGGAGACTAATTACTTGAGAGTAGGGTTTCCATAACTGAGAGAAAACAAAACTTACGTAAATGTGAGGGCTGATAGGGGGTTAGCAGTCGCTCTTGGATGAGGTGGGCGACCCTTTTTCTTAGGTGATTCCATGATTTACGTAACTGTAAAGACGGTAATATTTAAATTACAGGTGAAAAATTCCGATACCGGAAACTTGTTACAAATTTACTTGAACATCAAATAGGTAAAGTAAACAAATTTGAGCAAACACACTTATGGGGCAATATCTTTTCTGGTTAATAGAAGCTGTAAATACTTACTTCGACTGTTTTCAATCGGACGTTTAGGTAATGCAAATTTCTAAGGAAACCGGACGCATGACCTATGTACCGGTAGATAAATGTACTTAGACGCTGTTAAACACTGGCAATTGAAAATGAACAATAACTACTCGTAATTTATTGAATACCCACAACAGGTTTTATTTAAGTTCGCACTAGTTTCTGTAAACTAGGTCTAGTTTATCAGTAGGTACTTAAATATTCAGACTAAACTCTAGAAATAGAGCATTAAATTGAAAAGTAAACTAAGATTAACCACGATAATTAATTCACTTTGACAAATGGCACGAACAATTTACTTCGATAAACATCGTGAAAAATCATTCGTTCACGACCACCACAAAATTCTCACTGATAAAATTGTGTAGATTGACATTCAAAATTGGCAGCTGGTTGGCATTACGCTTATTTGACAACAAGTTGTCATTATTTTGGCGTTTTCTGTAATAGTAATGTGACGAGTTTAGTTGATTCGAAAAACCTGCCAATTTTTAAACACTCGAGTTTAAGAATTTGAAATACAAAGAATGTATGCCCAAAATAAAAATTCACAGATTAGTCTTTCGGTATATAACGTGTCAAATGACAAATATTTTTCTTTAATTCGTAAAATATAGCTATATCTCTGTGACAATTGTCACTAGTGTTATTTTAGAACTTACTGAGGTACATTTAAGGTGTGAAGTGTAAAATGTATATAATTTAATGTATTTGTGATAAAACTAGCACGCGAAAAATGAAAATATAGAATAAATATAAAATCGTTTGTTCGAAGTTACTACGTTGGTTTCATACCCATTTGTCATAGAGATCAAGCTACTTTTTTGGAACTGTAGTTCGTATAACATAAAAAAAATCAACTTTCAAAAACGTAGTTCTTCAACTGCACTTCTTGATAAGGAGTTTGAAACGAATAAACGATATTTGACAATTATTCTTGTAAGTTGATCTTTTACAGATATATTCAGAAGTCGAAATTAGTACGAAATTGGTTCATGTTCAATCGTTCATGACACCACCATAATATAAACATATCATGGTGGTATCATGAACGATTACCGTAGTGACAGTAGCCTCATAAATAAATAATCTACCTAAATCCAAATAATGTAGCCCAAAGAAAAATTGGGCACTAGGCATTTTCACTTCTTTGGGAGCATGAAACCTCTATGACGGTAGATTTTGTGGCCACATTTTTTATATAGTAAAAAATTAAATTACTTTTGGTAACTGTACGTTTGAATGTTTCATACTACCCAAGGGATTTTAACACAGCTTTCAGTAAGAATGTGAATAATTCAAGAGTAAGGTTCACATACATACATAGTAAATGCTTACCATAAAAGAGAAAATTCTTGAAAAATAAGTAGTAAAATATGTTTTTGTGTGGATACATTGGTAGTACTTTCTGAAGTATCTCCGTAATATACTTATTTGATTTTAAAAAAGTACTACGAAATTGCTTATCTTAAAAAAGATCTACAAAAAAGTCCGCCATGGTACATGTCCATCTCTTTTTTTCTTGTGTAAGAGGGAAAACGAGTAAATAGTCACTTGATGATAAATAACGACAGCTGCTCATGGACTTTCAATGTAACTCTAGAGTCCCAAGTGCGTTGCCATCTTAAGAATCCTTCCTGTAATCTCAGTCACTCAGTGAAAGGCCACAAAAAAATTACTTAAAATCAGTTTTCTGTGAAGCCGTGCTATTAATTCAGTAGAGTCATCAATTTGGCTGCCTGTATAACTCTACCACATTAAATTCAAAAAATGAATGGATTATTTACGAAGTAATTTTAAACAAAATATTCTTTATCGAATAATATACGTTGCATAATTTGGCAATATGTTTGGGTAAAGTTAAAGTAAATCAAAGTTGTCCTTTACAATATATCTCTATTTGAATATAATAGCCAGTGGTCTCAAACCTACCAATTTTTCGGTATTTCTACCGATATGGGCTCTGTTCTACCGAAATACCGAAATATAAGGATTTTTCTAGGATTTCCAGATAATTAAGTTAAAATGTCATCTGACGAGGAGCCAAGTAGAAATATACCGATTTTAGCAGGCAAGTCTACCGATCTCGCTCTATGACGTTCGAGACGACTGGGGGAAGCCCTAAAATAATTAAGTTAAAATGTCGTCTGACGAGGAGCCAAGTAGAAATATACCGAGTTTAGCAGGCAAGTCTACCGATCTCGCTCTATGACGTTCGAGACCACTGGGGGAAGCCCTCAAATAATTAAGTTAAAATGTCGTCTGACGAGGAGCCAAGGAGCCAAGTAGAAATATACCGATTTTAGCAGGCAAGACTACCGATCTCGCTCTATGATGTTCGAGACCACTGATAATAGCTCCGTCCCGGGTGGCAGCACGTCCGGCAGGCGCAAAGCGTGCCTATAAGATTGTATTCTGTAGTCTAATCATGATAATATATTAATTACTTCACACTTACGCCACATTAGTATGAATAGGCATTGAACCCGTGTTAAACAAAGTGAATCGCTAGTAAAGAACAAAAGAAACGTAATGCGTAAATATGTTATGTTCATGTATAACTAAACGTTATAAGCAACAAGTTGACAATGTGACAGTGTTCGGAACCGTACGATAATTATCGTACATTTACGATAATTTTGTGCCTGCGTACGATGTACGTTAGCATACACAGATTGTACGATAATTTCTATCATGATGATGATCTTTTTGAACTTCCCTTGAAGTGGAAAGGAAATCAGTTCAGGTCTGTACTACGTGTAAACTATAGAGAACTTGTATGTTTTTTTTTTTTTTAGCTGTTGGCCTCGGATGGCCTCTACAACTTTACCCGGATGAACTTGCATGCATATCAATATTACAATTTATATGATTTATTTATCTATAATAGACATTATCCTAAAAAGTACGATAATTTCGATCAATGTACGATAATTTTATGCCCCCAGGTACGATAATCGGCCCACTTCAGGTTGCTAACACTGCAATGCGAACTGATTAATAGTAACAATGATCTAAGGCAGAACCGAAATAAACATTGAAAAATGTGGTTAAAATTAAAATTATACTATGTATACGTTATCAATTTTGTGATTATGTATTTAATTTCAAAGAAACAACTATTACTATCATCATATGAAATGAATCTGACATTTCCTTGATTGTTTTGTTTTTGATTAGAGGTCTCGGTCATAAGGTTAATTATAGATTATGGTATATTTTCTATTACTACATATTACTATTATAGTATTGTACTGCAGTTACTAAAATGATGTAAGCACAACTTGAAGTGCCGTAAAATGTTGGTATCCTATATAAAAAGATATAGGAGTATGATTTTAGTCAGCATCTTCTTCTTTTATATTGGTTCTGGCATTACCTTAAGTTTGTTACGCCTCGAATGTATTGATGCGCTTGCTGCCAAGGAATCGAGTCTTAGTCAAAGCTCATTAAGCAAAGTTGAGTATGCTGTGCTTATTTTAACTGGACCAGACAATGAACCAAAACGAGATGCTATCAGAGCAACATGGATAAAATTTGCCAACAATATCTTTGTAGAAAATGGTGAAAAGCTTTATAAGTGGAATCATACTTGGTCAGAACAGCATGTTAGTCAAAGTTTTATAAAATTTTATTTTGTAATAGGAACCCAAGGCCTCAGTGAGACTAAATTGCTAAGGCTAAACAGTGAAAACAATCAGAATAATGATTTACTGCTATTAGATAGTTTTGAGGATAGCTATAAAAACTTAGCAATAAAAATGTTACATTCCTTAAAATGGTTGAGTAACAATTTAAAAAACTTAAAATATTTAATAAAATGTGATGATGATTCTTTTGTGAGAGTTGATTTGATTATAAGAGATCTAGAAGCCTATGCTCCTGAGATGAATGCTCAAGAAATAAGTGAATATGTAACATACAAGGTAATTGTCATTCACAATATATTTAAAGGCAAAGAGTGCAGAATACATTGAATTTCATGATCTTGCAAAAATTATAAGTAAATGTTTAATATAAAAATTTTCCTTCAGAAATATCCGTTATTATTATTATTGAGGACAAGTTTATTTACTGATTCTCATTGGCCCAAAGTTATAAATTGAATAATTAATTATTTCTATTAGTTTAGGAAAGACATATATAACCTAGACTGAAACCTAATCTATGTGCTCAGTGAATTTTTTTAACAAATTTTTGTCAACAAATGCCAATTTTTTTTTAAAACAAAAGGTCAGTTGCTGTCAATGAACTTTTCTGGAAGAGTAAATAGGGAAACCTTCGTTCAGAAGAAACATTATTGTGTTAATTTTTATTTCTTTCAGAAAGATCTTGCAGCTTATAAAGGCTTATACTGGGGCTATTTTGATGGTCGAGCACGTGTCTACTTAAATGGAAAATGGCAGGAAAAGGATTGGTTCCTTTGTGACAATTACTTACCATATGCACTTGGAGGTGGTTATGTAATCTCACAGAGCATTGTCGAGTATATAGGAAGAAATGCTGAAATTTTGGGGTAAGCATTCAGGGTAACTTTCTATTAACTTTGTTTAACTGGTTACACTGAGCAGTTTCTTTATTTATCTTTATTGTACACATACAAAATCATAGGTGTTGACATAATTATTTTCAGGGAGGTGCATCTACATCCAAATATACTATTAATTAATATTAAACGGAATTATACTGGGTCTTTACTTATGAAATAAGTTAATATATGTGTTTTCTGTGTGGTTCTTTTCTGCCACACACTAATATATACACTAAAAACTAGGAGAGAAAGTATTCGTAGTAACAAACAATAGTCATTCATTTGCTTTTGAGGAACAGGCAAGGTTTTTGCATGTCATATTGTTACAGGCAAGATGTTCCAAAGTGTTACTGATTGCATTGTAAAAGAATTGTCTACAAATTACATGGAATGTTTAGTCATTTTTAGTATTAAATTCTCCATAACCTCAGGTCCCTGCATTGTGAGACCATAACCTCAGGTCCCTGCGATGCCCACGGCCAGTGTTGCCCAAGTCGTGTAGCGAATCCGGCGGCTGGGTCTCTAGGTGGCTTTGCACAAATCCGAGGCCTTGTTCTTTCATGGGCCTCGCAGGAAGCTACTTGATAGACTCAGCCTCATAGTAGGAGCTACTCGCATTGGCATAGAGCCCTTTATGAAGAATCTTTAAAGAAACCATGAGGTTTCCACACACGAGGGGGCCACTTACAACCGTAGGTGCCCCGATGTACATCGGAGTTTTAGGGATTTCCTTGCTAGGGTGCACCTGGTTCTCCAGCCACAGAGATGCCACAAATATTTGGATATTCAGACATTATTTTTTAACTACGCAATACACAGCCCTACAGTTGGCAATATATGACCGAATACCGAATAGTGGAAAAATTAATGTAAAATATTACTCACAAAGATTTTTATGTTACTAATGACTTTTATATAAATGCTTAGATACCTTAAAGGGCTGTGGAAGCCATTATTACTAATAGAATTCACACAAAAATATTATATCCCATACTTAACTATTGACTTTAAAGATACTTTATACAACATGGCAAAGTTTTGCTTTCAATTCAATTTCTTTAACTAAATATAAGCATTACAATGCACGAATGTAACAAAAACACACACGGCGCTTTGTAATCAAACTTTTTGAAGGGTACTACGTGTTGCCAAATATTCGGCGCTTCGACTAAAAACTTCACCCTATATTCGGTATTCAGACAAATCACTATTCATGGCATGGTATTCAATCGTTTAAGTGGTCAACAGTTATGTGGGTACAGGTGTCATGTCCTTCCAACACAAAGTGAGGATCATCAGATCTTCTATATTGCAATACAGGATTAGTAGTTACTTCACAGTTCGGTATGTCTTCAATAGATGGCAGTGTAGTATATCTTTGTTACCACTGAATGTGGAAGACGCCACTTCACTCCCCTAAGACTGAAAGTCGATATATGACGAGTCAGCTGTTTTAGACTGTGCCAGTTTTAGAAGTTTTTTGTTTTTTTTTTTTTTAAAGGCAGACGCCATCGCAGGGTGTTACAGCCTCCTGTGACTCATGTAAGTGTCACAGATCGTTATTTTCTTTATTAATTTTGGTACACTTACATTTATTTATATATAATATGACCTGATTAGGTCTAAATGGACAGTTTAAATTACTTAGGTATTATTAGTTCTTACTTAACAAACTTGGTTCTTTTTACGTGTCACTTTTTTTTCTTATATACTACCGCAGCGTCCCTCATCACTACTGTCCTCTTACTATCTATTCATTATTCTATGTTATACAAATTTGTTTTCTTAATCTAGTTACAATATATTCTTATATACTATGGTGCTTTTTCTTTGATAATTACTATATATTTCCACTATATATAATTTATCAAATGCTTAATTAACCTGTCTTATTCCTATTATTTGCTATCTCTACGATTTTTTCACAATATCTTGTAAAGTAACTACTATGTTTCTTATTTCCTAAAATAACGCTTAAATTTTCTTTGCATATTTTTGTACTTATTTGCTGCTCCAAGTTGTATCTTAAAGTATGATGTATGGGACATTCTAGGAGCAGATGGAGTACACTCTCTTCTTTATTGGGCTCGCATACGCAAGATGGGTTATCCTTACACTTAAATCTATGGAGGTACTGGGCGAATCCTCCGTGACCCGTGAGCACCTGCGCCAACTTTGGTGTTATTTTGATCCGCTTGATTGTGCGGTAGGGGTCCACCACATCAGGGAAGAACACCTTCGTGACGGAGGCGGTTTCGCCTAACTGGAACCTCTTGTTCCATTCGTCTAGAGTATCTTCACGGATACTCCTTTTGACGAACGAGATCGGGCACCGATCATAGTCAGGCTTCCTCCGACACGAAAGTGATGCCTGCTTTGCTAAAAAGTCCGCGCGCTCATTACCTGAGAGACCTGCGTGTGCTTTGATATAGAACAAAGCAATAGTTTTGTTTACCTCAAAAGCTGCTCTGATGTTTCTGCGCGCTGTCACTGCAAGCGGGTGTAATGCTCCGTGATTGGTTATCGTCTCTAACGCTGATCTCGAGTCGCTGTATATCCCGTAAGCGCTTTCGTTACGTTTCAGTACCTCACTTGTTGCTCTACATATGGCAAGGAGTTCCGCTTGGTACACCGTACAGTACGCGGACAGGCTGAGCTTGACTGCCTTCATCTCGGCGTTGCCCTTCCAAATGGAAAGCGCTGCTCCGACTTTGCCGTCAAGTTTACTGCCGTCGGTGAAGATTCGCACCGTCTGTACGTTGCACTTTTCAACGTCAGCTTGAGTCATCAAGCTTGCGAAACTCAGTGCCATATGTGTCGCCGGGTGAGGAACCTCCGCGAACTCTACAACGCGCTCTACCTCTCTGTCGCCCATCACCAACCGGGATGACCCTCTCCTCGCCTCATACAGCGCGGCTACTTCCTGTACTCTGAGGTAAAGAGGCAGCATCCCGGCCAGTACCAACGCCGAGTTGAAGGAAGTAGTGCGGTATGACCTGCACATCTTCTGGGCGAAGCCTCGTTGCATCGCATGTAGGGTTTTTTGGACTCCTATTTTCTTGGCTGCAGGTGCCCACGCGCTCGCCGCATAAGTAACTACTGGTTCGACGGCTGCTGTGTAGATCATTCTGATGATCTCAGGGTGTAAACCCCAACTAACTCTAGCCGCACGGGAGAGCTGTTTGTAAATGTTAGCGGCCTTCCTACATACATTCGCGACGTGAGTGTTGAAGGTAAGTTTACTGTCGATTGTGAGACCCAGGACTTTAACCTCTTTCGACATCCCAACGCAGATCCCGCCCATAGTCAGGAGCGGGGTGTCGTACTTTAGTTTCCGCGTCATGACCATCGCACTGGTTTTGTGCGGTGCGAATCTCAACTTGTTACTGACTCCCCACTCATGAACACAGGCAAGGGCCGCATTAGCCTGTCCAGATACTTCCAGTGCCGTATCACCCGCGAACACAAGGACAACGTCATCCGCATACGCCCGGCAGTATATTTGTCTTCGTTCAAGTTCGTGTAATAGTGGGTCAAGGAGGAGATTCCAGAGCATCGGCCCGCTGATGGATCCCTGGACGCAACCTTTCTTGGTGTTCTTCGAGTGTACCTCCCCAGCATACCTTAGGCCGACTCTTCTGTTGTCGAGATAGCTACTCAGTAGCCTCCTTATGTTGACCGGACACTTTTCCTCAGCCAGTCTGACTTTTATAGCGGGCCACCATGCGCTATCGAAGGCCCCCTCTATATCCAGTGAGACTAGGGTTACGAGCTTTTTCAGCTCTATGTTTCTCTTTATGTGGTTCACTAGAGTATAGAGGGCGTCCTCGGTGCTCCTCTGGGGCATAAAGCCGTACTGGCGAGTACTAATCCTCGGTACTAGGTGCCACCTAATCCTCGCTACTATCATCTTCTCTAGGATCTTCCCCATGACCGGCAGCAGACCGATAGGTCTATAAGCCTTGGGGTTCTGATAGTCGTCCTTGCCCGGTTTTCTCAGTGCCACGACTGTGGCCTCCTTCCAGATGTCCGGGAAGTAGCCTATCTCTAGGCATTTATTGTACAGGGCAAGGTACACGTCCGGATCCTGAGAGATTGCTCGACAACAGATGTCCGCTGTGAAGCCGTCCGCTCCTGGAGCCTTTTTCGGATTAAAGCTCCCCATCGCGGTCCTTAGCTCGTCTCTAGTAAACTGCGGATCATTGAGGTCATCATGACCCGGGGCGTTTATTTCTCGTGCTAGTTCTCTAATTTGGCGATGGTGTTCAGTATCCGTCTCTGCGGCATCCTCGGGGAAAAATGTTGCGGCTAGTAAGGCAGCTGTTTTAGGAGTGGCCAGTTTTAGGAGTGAGTGGTTCCAGTGAGTCGAAATTGAATACCGCTAGTCCCAGTGCGTCGGGACTGAAGTCCGCTGATCTTAATGAGTCGGGATTGCATGCGGTGGGCGGTGCTGCGGTGAAGTCTCCAGTGAGTCGGGACGGTTGCTCTATCGTGGTTGGATGCTGCATAGACGGGAGAGAAATGCTCTGCTTACATGGACCGAAGGTGCAGTGTGCTTTGCTTTGACGTTGATGAGGCCGTAGGGAAAACCAGACTGGAACGGTCGCTACTTGCGTGTGGTATCCCTGTTCAAGCCAAGGTTTTGGCTGGCTGACACTTGATTACCGCACGCCGCTCTGGGAGTGAACACAATGGTGGTGATGGTGCTGCTACTGCTGATCTGCTTCTTTGGAGGCCGCTTCCAATCACGTTGGTGTCACCAGTAAGGGGATGCGGGTATTATATCCCTCCAATACAAAGGCAACCCCGCAACTAGACGAAGTGTTCATGCCTGGTGGGCCGCGGCACAACGGTTGATGTTGGAAAATCTAATCTAATTTCTATATCACGATACACGTTACTCCGTAGTTTGATATGCCTTCGGTAGACGGCGCTGCAGTATGTCTTTAGTTAGATCTGCTGTAGGTCTAAGTCGCCACACAGTAAGTAAGAACCTGATAATGGTAAATAGTATCTTCTTAAAGAGAGACCCATGTTCAGAAGTAGACTATTAAGGCTGTTGATGATGAAACAGTAAATAATATAGACATTAACAAGAAGCATTATTTTTCTGATCAGTTGAATTTTAATTAAGAATATATATCTAAATATACTACCACTGATTGTCAGAGAAGTTTTCATTCGAAGTAGTTGTTGTGGTTTTACAATTACTTAATCTGGTTAGTTATTAGATCATAATTTTAAACTAAATAAGTTGGCTGGCTTTACAAAATGATTGAACGATTTCAGTACTTGTAAGTAAGATGTCTTTCTTATCACCATCTCAGCCGAAACACGTCTACTATTGAACATAAGCATTTTCCAAACAGCACCACAATAATTGGTCTTGTGCTGCGCGCATCCAACAACTCTTCACGACTTTCACTAGATCACGATCTTACATTTTATTTCAATCTGTATCTTATTGCAGACATTACAAGTCCGAAGATGTCTCGATGGGGGTGTGGACTGCTGCTTTAGATGGTATGAATAGAGTGCATGACATCAGATTTGATACAGAATGGAAGACTCGAGGATGCTCAACCCAAATGTTAGTGCGTCACAAACAGGCTCCAAGTGACATTTTTCAGCTTTACAAAACGCTAGTACACACACATGGCGAAAAACTTTGTAAGACTGAAAGTATTGTAAGAAAATCCTATAGATATAAGTGGGACGTTTTACCCAGTATGTGTTGTAAACTAGAACACTAGAAACAGGAACTGACAACATTGAAACTACCTACGAGTGGTCAGTTACACTAGTCATAACTACAAAAACTGACAATGGTTCTAACATTCTGATTTTAGCTCATAATAACCAGTGGTTTTTTTTACTTTTAATGGTCTATATAGGTCCTGTGACTATCTTTGGAATCATTTACAACTATTATAGTTGTCTTGTTTAACCAGTAAGCCTTTTACGACTACTGTTATCATACATTAAATGCATGGTAATTGGTAATTCTTAAAACTTTTTTGCCATAAACTAATCTCAAAGTGTCTAGTCTAAGAGAGCCTGTTCTAAAAAAATGTTTTAAGTAATGAGTAAGAAAGATGCAGCCATGCTGTATTTCTCATTCGTCTTTCTTACTCTTTTCTCACAAATTGTGGTTTGAGTGAAGACCACTTTGATTTCATCTAGAATCAGATGCAAATCGAATTTAGCTTATATGGCTCGTTAACCATATAAGCTAAATTCTAAAAAGTTTTTGTATGATATTTACATATTTAGGACAAGTTTCACCAGTTTCTGATAAAGTTTCAGATATAACACTATAAATCAGATAAAAGGTGCTGATATATATATGCATATATGAGATAAATGTCTATCCAAGACTTACGAAATCGAATCTGGAGATATTTGACAGATAGGTTATATTTATGTATATATATATATATATATATATATATATATATATATATATATATCTGTATGTGTATTTATGCGTGCACCTCCTTTACAATATTTCTGCACCACCTTAAGGTTGACTAGAAGAGAATGCCTTGGGCATTAAGTCCGCCGATGTGCAAAGTGCATAAAATGTAAATAAATAAATAAATATGTTGACATTAGTCTTAAGAAGTTTATCAGCAAGTGGTGAAGCTTAGATTTCTTAAGGATTCTAGACGCTTGTAGAATATAAATCTAGATAATCTTAACCGGTCAAGTATTGCTAGAATATTCGGAATGAATTGTTTTGATTTTGTCTCTTCGATTTAATTTTGTTCATGATTCCAAGGGATGCTCCCCCAAATATGTGTTCATCGACATTCAGTATTATGACTGATTGTGAAATGTTACTTAGTATGTTTACACTTAAGTGTGTAAACAATAACATTTTGATTTTCGTTTATACATGTGTGTAAGAATAAGAGCAAATTGCTCTTTTAATCTGTCAAATTATCCTTCAAAATCACTAACACTTTTCAAACATTGAAAGGTATTATTGACTTGGGAGAGTATCACTTAAAAATTTAATTTCTACTCATTGTTCGTCCTACTAAAAGATGTTAGAGTTCTAGATAATATTACATATTTGATTGAGTATTGGCTACTATGGTAGCTATTGGTACACACATTTCATATATCTATATGAAAATCACAGAATACCACATTGTGAAATAACACTATTTTATTCAACAGATATTTTTGCTTTGAATTTTTTTAAGGATTTTTTTATTTTACCTCTACCCTATTTATTTAACAGTTTAATCGAAATGTAATTGCAAGATTAGTCCATTTGTAAGTTTATTTTTTTATAAGAAATGAGTAAAATTATATTAAAACATTGCATGAAATGTGCATTTTTATTGTAAACAAATTAACATACTTAAATAATTAAAAAGTACACATTATCATTCAAGGGTAACAATTACTATTGTGATATGACTAACAAAAAGTCATAATAATAACAATTTATTATTTTATTTTCTATATTCTCCGCGTTGGTACTCAAATATCACATACAAACAAATTGAATCATTGAGATTAATGATGGCTCTTCATGTCCATATAAGTTTGATTATTAAGAAACGTGGTTCTCGACAATTCTTCCTTAAAGTAATCGATGGTTCGTTGTAAGCCAACTTGTAATGATACCTGAAGAGAACAATACACGTATATTAATTATGCATTACAAAAAGCAAATACATCAAACTACAGTCCCGACACTAGTATGGAAAGTCAAATTGGATTCTCTGTAAAAATCAAAACGCTTTGTAGATAATTGTAATTTAGTACTACCAAATCATGTGTCGTATCATAAAACACCTATAAGGAGCGGTAAAATATAAGACGACCATGACAGCTAAAGAAGATATAAAATGTCAGTGTCGCACAAGATTAAAAAGAAATATTATAAATGTAAATAAATATCATTTATTATTTTAAAATACTCTATTATTATCTGCCGCACAAGGAATGTATGTTAGGTCGCCTGGGACTTCACAAACATACATGAAACGGACACAAATAACAACCAGACTCAGAACAACGATTTGTGGATCACATACAAAGTTGGTCCGAAGCGGTGAGGTGACCACTTAAACAACTACGCTCTCCGTGAGATCGAAACGTGACTCACTTTAGGTTTCCACCCCAAGTGTTCCTCGGCGACGGTAATATCGGGGCGGCGACGCTGTGGGTCATCCTCGACCGCCGCGCCTGTCGCCACCGTGCTGCGACATCCCGGGACTAGATTCTTAATTATCATGGCAAATTCTGTAACAAAGTTAACCTTATATACTCTAGGTCGCATAAAATTAGCTATTGCTTGCTTTACAGATTGTTTTTGTAAAATAACACAGTGATAATAAAATAAAACTTTTATATTACAAGTGCCTATGTTTCTGCAAATAATTTTCATAATTTATTTATGTGGTGTATAATCAACGTTACTGCAAAAAGGCGGCACTGCATTAGAGCATGTACCCTGTATCGAAATTTATTGACAAATTAAACCTATACTATAATAATTTTACGTCGGTCGCATGCGGATGCGCATAGTTAGCTTGATAGACTCTATTATGCTATTTTCGTCTAAAAAGCTGGTTTGCAAAAACTTAAGATTAGATAACTTTAGTACACAATGGTTCCCACTCATCATCCAGAGATATGTCGCAGTAAGCGTTACCTATATAATACAAAGTAAAGAATGAACCTTCTATGGTGTGTTCAACAGGGTTTCCAATGTTGACAGGTAACGTGTAGCTAGACGCCATCAGTCCTAACAAGCCATCGACGAGATCAGAGACGTAGCAAAATGAGCGGGTCTGCCTCCCATTGCCATATACCTGGAAATAAATTATGTCAATAGTGTAGAGAGTCACGAGAAACGTTAGATCGCTTGTTGAACAGAAAAGCGGTCTTTTTTTTAAAATAGGTTCACTGTTTTATGTGAAGATATACATAACTATAATAAGGAATCAACAATAGGCTCGGCAACTGACAGTATATTAAATCTTAAAGGAACTACTAGCACAGTTTTGTATTTCTGATTCGGCTAAACTGGCGTTAACAAGCATTCAGTGAGAGACCGATCAAGTAAATAAAAATCTGTGAATAATGGTATGTACGAGTAATTTAATCACGTCAAAAATTGGATTTATGATTTATTTCTATAAAAACGTGGCACTTATAATTTCTATTTATGAAAATATTCTGGGATAAGTGGGGCCATCTTTTGACAACACGTTCCAATTCTTTAAAATTTAGTACTATTTTGATGCTGTCATGTCTACCTACATGTTAATAAAAATAACATTCCTTACTGTTATAGTTAAGTTTTGTAAAGCTTGCATGATAAAGTTGGACACCACCCGGCCGTCGGACACATGCATCCGCGGCCCGTATGTATTAAATATTCTGGCTACTCTTACAGACACTTTCTCTTGTTTGGCGTAAGCATACGCCAATGTTTCCGCTACTCTTTTACCTTCGTCGTAACAAGCTCGCGGACCTGAAAATCATATGTTATATTTATTTAGTAGCCGTGTGAAATTTGTATCTAACAAGCACTTTTAATTAGATCTGTTTACATTTGTCATATATTTTTTTAATAAATTTGTTGCATTATCAGTTTATTGCAGTTCACAACTAGACATAAGCCACTCCCATTATACGTCACTCTGATTTATACATTGTTTTTTAAAACTTGTTTTTTGAATGTTTTTAATAAACAGGTAAGTATACACAGGTATATAATATACACCTAGTCTTCACAAAAGATGAGGTATCTATATATTCTTCTCTTTAAGTTTCTAGGAAGCATAGTGAATATGAGGCCACAGAAGTTCAATTCTCGTAATAAAAATTTGTTCAAAATGCGGTTTTAATCTACTCTCGATTTTACACACGTTCGATGTTTAATACTATACTGCGCGAATACCTTTCATGACATTTGTGACATAGACAGATCGTGACATCGAGAGATCGAAACATTGAGATTTTGAAATAATTTCTCTAACGACAATTGATCGTCAGATATACCCATATTTTTAACAGCTACAAGTTGTGTTACATTTTACATTACATCCTCAACTAACTACTAAGTGCAGTGCCGCCACTACACAACGTTAGTATCGGACAACATATGTTTATTACAGTTATATTCGTATTTTTATCCATTCTAAAGTTGGCTTTAAGAGATTAGATTTATCATAAGACCTCCCTTTGTATATTATCTGTTTGACATATGTTGTACGATACTACTGCTATGTAGTGTACAAAATAGTGTTATCTATCTACCCATGTAATTCGGCATACAAAAAGAATACATTCTATTGTGATATGGTTCATGGTATCTACTTATAAAATGCTGTTTCGTGCATTGCTAACTTTATCTAATCAAGTATGTTCTAAAGTGCTTCTACCGTCAGGTGGCTGTAGATAGAATAGAATAGACTTTATTATACACCAGTCAATACAAAATGCATAGATCCTCACGAGATTTATACCCTTGGCGATATATTTGCCCTCTGTTTCCTGACATATACTAATAATACTCAAATCAAATCAATCAATCGTTCACTGCTGAATGAAAGTCTCTACAAAGGAGCGTCAACTATACTATATAAGAAGGTCTTGGGCAATCTTCATCCATCCGCAACCAGCCACCTTATTCAAGTCATCGGACATCGTGCGACAGGCCGCCCCACACTTCGTTTAATACTATAATAATGCTCGCAGGAGACTAAATAAACATTCTAGTTACTGTCTTAACGTACAAATCAGTGAACATATTCCACGTAGAGTCATGCACATGGACGACCTATAAAGTAAATATTGGTGTTTTTGTAAATTATAGTTACGTCTTACCTATTGGATTAACGTGACCCCAATATGATTCTGGTTGTGGATGCACCATAGGATCGCCATACACTTCTGAAGTGCTTGCGATTAATATTTTAGCTCCCACACGACGTGCTAAACCTGTAATTTTATTGCAGCTCTTTTTAAATGAAATGTTTCGAGTAAGGCAGGCATCAGATAGTTTCAAACGAAGCATTTTTTTGTTAATTTTCTGCGAGGCCTTCAATGTGTAGGATTTTTAATGGAATGTATAAACAGTTAAGTCTGGGTGTATTTGATTTGCATCATCAAACGGTGCAGTTCGTCACATTAGACACATTCCAGTTTGCTACATTCTTAAGATTATTATCTAGGCGGAGTAAGGATGGTAAAAACGTGGCAAATTTTGTACTTGTTGAGGAAAAATTTCACTAAAACATAAACAGATATATCTTAATTTTATACATTATATATTTATATATATATACGTTTATAAATCATCATCATCAACAGCCTTTTATAAATACTTATATATTATATGTGTTATTTGTATTGTATATATAATTTAAATAGGACCATGGATATATGATATATATATTAGTATAGTATAGTATAATATAGTATAGTAGTATAGTATATTTATGCTGTAACTAATTGCAATTCAAAGTTACGTTAATAATTACAGTGCATTCACTATATTTGGCTCTGCATCGCCCTTAGGTCGAGTGATATAAAGTCCACCCTAAAGAATTAAGGAATAAAGATAAAAATAAAAATAAAATGTCATGCGTGCATCATCTATCTATATATTTATTGAAGTTAACAAATTTAATAGCTAATAACGGCTAGTAGGTAATATAACGTGTATAAACAAATACGAGTTTTTAATTAATTCGTTTTCCGTGAACAATAACAAAAATTTAGGTATTTTTATAAATTTAGCGATCTTATAGTGCTTTTAAAAGTGGAATGTGTTAAGATACGTTCGATATTCAATGTTTTCACAAGTTAACGTTTAAATTTTAATGTAAAGCCGTTGTTCCGTTTAATGGCCTCGTTGATCGACCTCCTTAAATGTGTAGACGAGTCTTACTTTGGACGCTCTTGACATATTAGATTAAGGAATATTACACGTAGTAACGTGATGTGTAGATCTTTGTGAAAGGTGAAATTCATTTGATTCATTCTTGAAATAACTTCTTATTATAAGCTAAAACTTTTAATCCTATTAGGTACAGAGAGTAGTAGATATTAAGATACAGTAAGAGAATTACCAAATTCAAAAAACAATTGCAGACGCATAATAGGCCCGATGACACGGTTAATTATTCAATTATTATATTATTTATTTACTATTATTATTTATTATTATATTACATATTCAAATATTCAACATTTTTTTTCTAAACTAAACAAGTGACATTAATACGCCACAAATATGTTACAATTTATAACAATGAAGCTGATGCAAACATCCCGTCAAAAATATTCATGTGTTTTCTCGAAAAGATAGACAGTGGTGTCTTATACACACCTACATTTTGGCAACTATAAATTTCAATACATTACTTACCTAACATATTAATAGTTCCTAATGTATTAGTCTTGATTGTCTTAACAGGATTTTGCATATAGTGCGGTGGACTTGCTGGACTAGCTAGGTGATATATTTCGTCTGCCTAAGAAAACAAAGTATAATGAAACATACTTTCAACAAATAAGATAAAATAATAAGAAAGTATTTATAAGAGAAAGTACCTCTACATAAAGTGGATTAACTATGTCATGATGAATCATTTCGAAGTTGCGATGGCCGAACCAGTGTTCAACATTTCGTTTGCGGCCCGTGAAGAAATTGTCCACTACAATAACTTCATGGCCTTGTGTCATAAGAACATCAATTAGATGTGAACCAACAAACCCTGCTCCACCTGTTACCTGCAATGATACATTTATATTCATATATACGATACATAACGTTGATAGTTGTTTTTTGCCACATGGAAATAAATATATAAATATGACTTGTATCCTAACTCGATGTGATCGAATTTCGATCATAAATGCTTTATAACCGAAATTGTTTTATGTTTATTGTTTAAACATAAAGGTCTATTAGCGTTTTGCATTTCTGTTACATTTAAATTAAGTATTTAATTTATTCCATTAGTATTTTTGTATTAGTATATATACATACGTGCTTATTCAAGGTATATATATATATACCTTGAATAACCTATGAATACCTATGAATAAGCTCTTGCTTTTCTTTTATCTAAAAAAATTCATCTTTTGACGCAATCTATGAATCGACTTGTTTTTCAGTTTCTTCGAAAGAATGGAAGCGCTGCTCGCTTAAACCACGCGCCATCGACCGAAACAAGTGGTAACAAGTACTTAAACTTCTTGCAAACAATCAATTTGGTTTCAGGGCAGGTGAATCAACTGAAGATACCGTATTAACTTTAACAGATTCTATTACCATAAATCTTAATAAGAACCTTAAGTCCGCTGTTTTATTTTTAGACTTAGTTCTCAGGAATGAACTTCGTATTGGTGTCAGCGGCGTTGTCTAAAATCTTTTTAAAAATTATTGTGAGAATCGTTTTCAATGTGTTAGGATAGGTAGTGTCAATAGCGAGCGTGAACCATTGCATTTTGGTAGTGTCCTAGGACCTTCCCTGTTTTTAACATGCGTTAACGATCTTTGCAAATTACCTTTAAAGAATTGTAAAATAACGGTGTACGCTGATGACGTTTTCTGCTTGTGGATAGGGCAAATTGGAGTGACGTTCAGATTGATGCTGAAGCGATTTTTAGTGAAGAGATCACTATTAGTGGAGATTTCAGTGCGTGCCAATAACAAGCCGTACGGGTTGGCCGAAGGACGAGTAGATGAAAAAAAATTCACACTAGGCTCTCTCATTCTCATGAGTGTGCGCTTCGGTGATTCTAGGGAATAGATTGAGGCAGCTGTTTACCAGCTGCCTGAGATCCGAAAGGATTTTCGACCCCGACAGCAAAAAAAAAGGGCCCTCTCATTCTTATGAAAATGCTTACGGCACGTTGTATTAATCACAGAAAGAGAAAATTGCGACATTCATGTAATAATCTTTACGAAAACGCCCAGACCATATTGTGGTAATCGCAGACGGGTTCCATATCCACAGTGAAGTTTTTGTCGTGGCTTTCATATTACACGACCAGAACGCGTGGTAGCAATAACGAAGTCATGACGCGTTCTAAGCACTGGTCAGCGTAACCATGTCACAAAGGGCTTATCTCAGTTTAAATTTATCCCTGCAGTCTAATATAACACATACATTGAAATAATACTCATATAGTAATGTACCTACCGCCTAATATATAGTGTCATGTTAAAAACTACTTCTTCACTGATAACACTATTTACATTATGATTAAGTTGTGTAAATATATCAACAAAGCAATTGTGGAAGCATCTGTTCTAAGCTTATCACAATAGATAACAGTTTTACTGGCAATGACAGTTGAAATTAAGAATGAACTTTTTTAATTAGCCATTGTAAAGGGATAAGGACAACAGTGATGAAATAGGAAAAAAAGTTCCGAATGACACATGGAAGTTTCATTTTGGACTAAAATTAATATTTAAATCATGTAACTTACCATACACAAGACAATATTTATTTTATAAAAAAAAATAGGAACTAAACTAAATATTGTTGCAAATATTATGAACACAAAACATTTCTGAGGTATTGTCAACAATAATACAACACAACACAATTGTCAACAATAACACACAGTAAATGTTTTTGACAATAATATAATATCAATAGGAATAATTAAAGGCAAGTATTAAAAATGTATGTTTCTAATAATTATTTGACTTATTTCTTTAAAGCGCAATATGAACTAACTATACATATTGATAGTTTATAATTTTATTAAATAAAGATTAACACATTAGAATTACAACAGTGGGAATTAAGTACACACCTTGGAATTCATCATCATCATTCCTCATCATCAACAGCCTTTTACAGTCCACTGCTGGACATAGGCCTCTCCTTAGCAAGGAAGCTTAGGCCTAGTATACCACACTGGCCAGACGGGTTGAAATAGGGTTTGTTTCAAGTTTTCCTTCTCTTTGTAATGATGTTGTCTTGCATACTTTATTCCCTTAGTCACCTTTTACAACACCCACGGTATGAATAGGGGTGGTAACACTATGTATTCTTAATCTGTCACCATACAGACTTTGAATTACCTACCTTTAACAGGGTGACAGGTCACCTTTACCAGTATCAGGATCTCAGATCAGATCAGTGCAGAAGTATGTCGTTGATATATATTATGAGTGCATTGACTCTCATAAACAAACTCATAATAACATATCCAATTGATGTGCTATCACTGATTTGAAAGGCTAGCCGCACACTATATAGTTATTGATTCAAGTTAAGTGGAACGGAAGGATTTAAATGATTTTGGTGTTAAATGACTACTGTTGTATGTGGAGACTTGTAATTTAAGAAATCCATGTGTATTGACACCCTTTGTACTTCTCTTTTCAGAAACATTATGAGCCTCTAGTAACGACACTTAATTTATTAAAGAACAATAAAATAATTGCTTAATAATAGTTTTCTGTGAGGCAGTAGTGTCACCTCTATATATAATATATAGACTTAAAATAAATTTGTATATCTTTTTGCTCACTTGTTAACATCTCAAAAACAAAACCTCTATCAGAAGATTGACTAAAATTAAGGTAACTTCACTTTTGTATTACATCAAAGCATTGTAGGTACTTCAGTCAGGATACAATTACAAATTTCATGAAGAATTTTAAAATCACACAAATACAAAAATGGTTATTACTCTATTTAACTATGAATATAATGATTGAAATAATTTTCATATTTAATTATTTAAACAGAGAAAAATTAAATATAAAAAATACATACCAATATCCTTTTCCTTTCTTTGTATCCAAGATATTTAACTTCTGGATACTTTTGTGGCATTCTTCCTTCAAGGATGGCAATTTTTTTTTCTAACTGTTCAATTCTTGTTTTGGCCTCTAACAACTCTTGCTTTGTACCATCATCCTGTCTTTTTGACTCCATTTGTCCCTCCATTTTATTTTCTAGAATGATAAATTTATCCTTCTTTGGTCGCTGATTAAAACCTCTGTAATTTAAGTCCTGAATATCATCTACACTTTGGTGCATTCCATTGCTTTTGTTGTCTTTTGAAAGGATCAAGAATAAGAAGACTGAAAATAATTTTAAGATTTAGTACATATTCGTGACTTGGATATTGGATATATATTATATATTTTACATTATCCTATTAATATTAGTGTATCTAATGTTATTTTCTATTTCACTTTCATGTTTAACATTTATATTTGTTTATTTCAACAAAAACGTTACTCTGTACCATTTGTTCATTATGTAAGCACAAGATTTTTTGTTTAGCGTGTTTACAAGTTAACTCCGGTCAGGATACAAACCAAATCGTTTTAACAACAATTCAAATATGCAGTAAGCACTTGTATAAACTTCAATCTGCACTTACATGTACACACTATGCCCAAGACTGTTAATGTCTTTCTGTATTTCAGGGATTGTCTTATCATTTCTGAATTTGGTGTGATTTTGTTGTAACGTTTACATTGCTAATTTTATATTACAATTTACGTTTCACGTAGTGTTACATCGGAAAATGATATAGGTATTTTATTAATGACAAATTCACACTGTCAGCTGATTGTCAAAAATATGTCAACCAATGATTTGTCAAAAGCTCTAGAGTTGTCAGTTTTATATTTTTAAACTTGCAAATCAGTTTTTTTAGTATGAATGTAAGTAATAATTAAAACATTGCCCTTCAAATATTTTTTTCGATGTTTGGGTGTTCCCTATGAATAAAATGTGATGATCATTTACAAAAAAAGTGTATAAGTATTCTATCAGTCAATCTAGCTGTCATAGAATAAGCTCTACTTAATTTGTAGCTAGATGGTGTTGTCTGACAGACGTCCAAAATATTTACTTACTTAAATTTCAAAAAATACAATATCTTTTGTTTTGTTATCATTTAAAAATTAAAATGTAAATAGGTAATAATAAATTAATGTATCATAGAAGTCCACATGTGTTTTTTTGAAAATGATTTAATATGTTTACTATTTGCTCGTCGTTTTGTTAGTTTTGAGTTTTGCTAAGGTCCTTTTAGTGAATACATAAAAAATATTTTAACATAAAAACTGGTACCACTAACGGGTGGGAGCAGAAAACTGTTCATTTTAAAAAATTAGGTAGTCCTAAGTCATTGCCACTAACAATGATGACACAAAATAAATACAAAATAATTCATACATCAACTTTGTATAAACTTGAAATATCTATTGTGAGACTCCAAATTACTATATACATAAACCACAATTCGATATTTGCCATTTCTCAGAATAGACACAGAAATAGGATCCGTGGTGCTATAAAGCTTTTTATCGTGAACATGAATATTAAGCAACAGGTACGTCGTAAGAGTTGTAAAAAATTGATAGAAATCTGTGCATTTTCTTGAAGTCATATAAGAAAATAATGTTTACATGTATGTGAAGAAGGCCATGATTGTAGAGTTTTAAGAAATAGAGTTTTTAGATTCCATAAAATGCCTTCGAAATCTACAAGTGTCTAAGTATTTCACAGTCCTTGAGAATACTAGAATCTGGCATGACACAAATGCTGAAGGAACACTTCTTTGTCCACCTAAGAAAAGTACTTAAAAATAGAGACTGTATAGCGACTGTATACCACCAAAACGAGATTGTATATCCTTCGAAAGTTCGGCAGATAATTGCGAGATATACAATTGCCCAGAATTTTTTCTATAAACTGATGTGGGACTGTACTTCACCATGTAGTTGCAATGGATATTGGATTCATTCAACTTGTTGTTGCTAAAGATAATTGGTGTAAACCCGTGGTGTGTAGTGCTAATGATCGCAGAGAAGTATGGAAGGGCAAAGAACTTTATGGTTGATTGTATTGGGCCCTAAATGGGTCCGACATAAACTTCAAAGCTCCTACGTCTCGGTTACTGCATGGTGATCTTACCGGAAAAATTGAAGGTTTAGTTTGTGCGATTATCGACAAAGTTATAATGACGAACAACTAACCAAATGTATCCTGAAAAATAGTACAGTTGACATCTGTCGAGTATGTCACCGTACTGGGGAATTTGTCAGGCATATTATTTCTGGTTGTTCTCGTCTTGCTAATGGTAAATATTTGCACAGACACAACTGAGTAGCCAGGATCGTACACCAACAACTTGTCCTTACATACCAACTTATAAATTAAGAGGTGCCATACAACAGGTATATGCCCGACCCAGTTCTCGAAAATGGTGTGTGAATTCTTAATTTTACAAATATGCAATAGTTGTGAAGTTATTTTTAGTCCGAACCGTGAAGGTTCTATTGAAAAAATATACGAGTGCATGGAATAATTTATTTTAAATTGAAAATTTCTGTATTCTACACTTTCAAGTAACGTTTACATATGTTTCTTCAATTATTAATCAAGAGGAGTATGTTTTTAGTATGATAGTATAATTTTCTTGAGATCACTTCCGGCTCTAAAAATTTATTAATAAAATCTACATTATTAATGCCAGTTAAGTACTTACTCATGAGCTTACACACACTCAGCATATATTATATTATGTAACACGAAATACCTTAAAATCAGAGATTTAGTGCTGTTAAGAATACTATATTAATTACATTTCATTATAGACAGTTGTATACAGGTGGTTGTATAATATAACGAAAACCTTTTTTCTAAGGAGAGACCTATGTTCAACAGTGGGCTGATATGATGATTGTATCTTTAGTTTTAGCTTTACTTATCAGAGCCACGGACGGGGCCGCTTGACTTCGACACATTCAAAGGACACTTTTCCGTCAAAGTTTACATTTTGTAATAGTTCTTAGCTTCCCCCAGGATAGGGTCTGACCAGGCATGGCCTTGATCCTGGAGGGACCTGAAATAACATGACCCAGGTCCCCTTCAGAGTGGGACGCCTGAGACCGGCCGCCGGGGTGGTTTTTAGTGGAAACGCCACATACTCCTGGCTCCTGCGTCCCTGAGGAGCCGGAGATCCGAAGGGATTTTCCACCCCATCAACAAAAGAAAAAGGTCATATTTTTATAGTTTTGGGTAGTGAAATACGTCGTGTATCTGTTATATCTACCTTCACATAACAAATCCAGTCAGACTAGACCAGTTTTTCCTACGTGTTTGTGGTATATGTATGTCTCCGGTTACATAGATTAAACATACAGAGTAGGAGGCAGACATAATTCTTCATTTTCATAATTTTGTCATATAGTTCTCCTTTCATTGTAACAATATATGAGTGGTGATAGTACAATCTTGTTTTAAAGCCGTGAAAAAAAAATAGTTTTATAATTGTGGTATGTAATAAATGACTACACCAGAGCCAGTACTACTCGTATGTGCTACTGGCTCTGGTACTACACCAGAGCCAGTAGCACATACGAGTATATTTTTCGTTTTCTTCTTTATCAAACAAACCAGTGATAAGTGTTTATCTGTGCTATAGGACACGTTATACTTTTAAAATGTTTAACTATTTATTTTCATACTACTTGGGGGCCTTATTTTGTTGACGGTTTTTTTTGTGATGTACACGTGTATATGGTGCACACCTGCAATTCAAGATTCACAATGTACTCTACCACCTTTCGAATTTTTCCCCTTTCGTGGGGGAGGATTTAGGCTCCAGTAACACATTTATTCGGTGAACTTTGTTGAGCTGGCCCGTTCACGCCAAAGCAGAGCTATTCCAGGAAGGAAAATCTCTTCGAATTTTCAAGAATTAGGAATTTATTTTATTTCCACTAAAAGTCACCCCGACACGGTCGACTTTATGTTCCCTATTCTGGGGAGGAGCAGGACCATTTTAGGTTTCTCCGGGATTAGCCACGTATCTAACCAGGCCCTGTTCCGTCAAAAGCTGTATTCTTCCCCACCTGTTGGCTTAAATAGTACCTTTGTGTTGGGGTCAGATCATGTTTTGATACGATTGTTATTCGGTACAAATCTGGTTAGGTTAGATCGGCCACGACCTGCAGTGTATGCTGGAAGGAGTCTCAATTGTTTGCGAAGCTCTAGTATCGTGTAGTCTACTCACTTCTGATCATCCCAAAAAAAGATATCAAAGGCAAGAAACTTGCAAAGACTGTTGCTACCTCTGACCTCTTCGTCAGAAATACAGAAATAAACAATACTCAGCGATAGGCTGCACGCGGTTGGACTAACCGCAGACTATGCGCCAGCAAGTTCGTGCTACCTACCAATAATACCTGATACGGTAAATACCTGAATTGGATGATTAGACGTGAGTAGACGATACAATATCAGACTTGTGCAGCCGAGGGAAACTCTGCCCAAAATATTCATTAGGTCATTGGAGGTCATGGTCAATCTAACCTAATCCTCGTATGATCAGAATAACCGTTGGATGCTGCGCTTGATTGAGTTTAGCTTGGTAGTTTGTGGTCGATAGGTGCTTGTTTCATATCAGCGCTTCGGCCATGGACGATACGACCGAACAATAAGGTAGATGAATTGCCTGTGTCTGCTTTTTGTGCCAGATTTTTTAAGGCCATAATTTTATTTTGCGTACTAACAAACATTTTTACATTGCGTACTAAAAAATATTACCTTCATTTGGCATAAAATCGTTTGGCACACACTCATAAATTCAAAACACATAATTTGTAAGTCATAATTATCATATCCACAATATCAAAAAAGTAGAACCATCATATCGCAGAAAGTTCACAGTCAGAATCGTCTTTTGGCATTAATTGTATTACGATGGTCACAAAAAGATAAATTATCATATATCAAAAAGTTCACATAAAAGATATTCATTGTTCCCAATGTTATTTAGGATCGACTACTAGTTACTACTGGGGGACAGACATCGGACATCTGTAGCACAGAGGGTGAACTGAATTCGAAGTTTGAACTAGTTGTCATTATATTTGAGGCAGACTTTGCAATAAGTATCACCATAGATGTTTATGACAACAGGGACCGACGCCTTAACGTGCTCTCCGAGGCACGAACGTCATGGATAGCATAAAGACAGAGATATCAGTTGAAATACTGAGAGAAAATATGCGGTGCTGCCGAGTTTTCGAATAAGAATCAATTTACCTTGATTCAAGCTGGCAACTTTAAAAAGTTTTCTCGTATCAATTCGTAGACGCGAGTTGAGTTTGATGAGACTCAAGCCTGCCAACTTTAGTAGTAAGTATTTGAAAAAAAGTTTTCTTTCCTTTGTCATAGACAAAGCAGATGGAGGCCTAAAAACGTCCGTGCGACTAGTGCAGATTAAATATGTAATACCAGAAACTAGGCCTAAAGTTACCCGATAGCTCGTGTTAAACATGCTTTTCTAAAGTTTATTTATTTTATTTTTTATATGATATTTATGTTTATAGATGTATATTATTTGTTATATTCTATTTTTATATGATATTTATCTTTGTAGGTGTATATCTAATGTTTTTTTTTTATTTCTAATACACTGTACAACAACTCTTCTTATAAAACCGGCACACGCAGGCGAACAAATCGAGGTTACAGGAAGGGGGCCCTAGCAGAATACCAGCGCTGCAGCCGTTCAGACCGCAGCAATATGTGAATAGCAGCAGATAAGCGCCTATTCTGGCACTGCACTAGGCACTATAATTACTAAGAGAGTTTATTCGCAGATGGTGCCCGCGTAAGCGGGCAGGCGCTAGGAGGGATCTGGATGTCGTAATAACAGCTGTTCCTGGATCCCTCCTACGTCAGGCACAGAGTAGCATACCGTGTGGTTTTAGCCAGTCTGATTCCGACACACCACCCCGACGTAAATCCCGGTGGGGTGACGACCCGAAGGGGTTTCTACACCTTAAAAAAAAGGCACCGTAATTACTTGTGACTAGTGAGCCTTTACACACATAAGAGAGTGCTCTTATACTGCATTTATTTAACAATGTCCTTACGAATGTCAAAATAAAATTACCTCAGTAATAAAAAGAACATATACCTAAGTATTTAAATAATAATATATATCGTGGGCTCGATGCTCAGCCTAATTACTGAATAGCCTTCGATTTTACTTAAATAAAGATATCATTTAAAAAAAATTGTAATGTGTAATGTTATTGTTGCTAAGTAATGTCACTCTTGTAACTAGATATTTTAACGGAATTATTTACAAAAACTTACAATGTTGTTTGAAGAAACACGATTTGTAAAAAAAATATAAGAACTAGTTAAACAACCACAGACCATGATATCTATTGCTAATTAAATATTTTAATGAAAAGATTTAATTTTAACATAAACTTGTCATCGACCTACTTAAATATTATATGTGTGTGTTTAAGAGCACAAATGTCAAATTTGATATACTTGAAGTTGATATTAAGGAAAGTACAAAAAGCTTAAATTGTTATTCAATATTTCAATAGTGTTATAAATTTAACACTTACTTATATATTCATATAGTTAGTTACATATTCATATAAATTTGCAAGACTTGAACATACATAAGAGTAGTTATTTGTAAATTGTTTTAAGAAAACAATGTAACATTTGATATACTTGAAGTTGACATTAAGGAAAGTACAAGAAGCTAGAAATAAGTACTAATCAATATTTCAATAGTGTTGTAATTTAACAATATTACCTACCAGTACTTTTATATGATGATAAGGTACTAAATTTTGCACAATTACTGTTTAAATTATATAAACCAATTAAACAAAAACACATTAAAAAATTCACCACTACAATATTCAACCCCCGCGCAATCAATTATAAATAAGAAAAATTGAAAGCTAAATAATTGACGTAATTACAAGTATTGATAAGTGATTTTTAAGGTTAGACAGTCTATTATGAAGATTTTTGTTATATAACTTCTAATACTTTTATTTGTCTAAGGTTTAACATATTTAATTATAAACAGTCACAAAAACAAGTGCAAATTGGCTGCAAGACAGAGTTGTCTAAAATCAGTGTTATTCTGCCATCGCGTGCAGTACAACTGTCAACTGTAGTTTTTTCCAAAATTTAAACCAATCACCACTTAAGACAGAAAAATATCGATTTTGTTGTTTAATGAAATCTAATTCTATTGGAAAAATAGTGGTCTTAGAATTATCTCTTGAAACTAGTCACGAGTTTTAAATCTTATTAAGAGTTTTTTATATCTTTTACTTGGTTATCAGTTGCTCAGCTTCAGTTATTTTCGTAAGATTAGGTAAACATTTTTTAATAATGTTTTTTTTTGTTAATTTTATGATATAGTGGTGACCTTGACTGTTAAACATTGTACACATATTAAAAACGACGACAAGATGATATATTATTTGGTAATGGAACAGCTTGATTGTTTTTATTTTTATATTGATAGTGAAATATATAAGTAAATTTAAAAATATTCAGCCCTACATAGATACATTTTACATCATTTAATATATTTAAATATACAGTCTAAGTGAATTACTGGTTAGTATTGTAACGATGAGCCGTATATATTATAATATATTATCTACGAGTTTTAATCACTTTACATTTCAACATCTGTGTTTAACAATTTAGACTCATATCTCCCTACATGAGAAAAGAAGTTCTATCTGGAACAATTTCGAATACGAGCAGGTATATCAGGTTGATCACAAAATAACCCATCTATTCCTGCATCAAAATATACTTGTATTTCAGCTGCCAAATTACCATTTTCGGTTGGCAAATTATCTTTAGTTTGATATTCAACGGGTAAGAAATTGTTTTCAGCACGGAAAGTGTATGGGTGTACTTTCAAGCCAGCAGCGTGAGCGTCACTCACAAAACTAGTTGCATTGCCTAGTTTATTGTTTTCATCCCGTGGTATGATATAAGACTTATCTGGACCAGCTGCATACGCATATGTAGCTACTTCACGAAGACCGCCCGGTGTAGCCATGTAACCATAAGTGAGATTAGTACCAAGTTCGAGTTGATCGAATGGTTGAAGCGACTTATCAGACTCAAATAACTGCAAAAGTCGGAGTTCTGTGAGAATTTTTAATTCTTTCAAGTTATTTACTTCAAAAGATTGTATGTATACTGGATCACTACGCGCTGTATAACCATTTCTATGGAGAATATCTACAACTTCTTGTTCCATCGATAATCCACGCGAACGGAAGTAAGTGCTGTGTTTGAGTTCCGGATAAAGTCCGATAACTCTTCTTTGACTGATTTCTAAGGCTTTAGCCAAGTCAATTATCTCTTGTAAAGTGGGAATTAAAAAAGCACCATCCAGACGAGCATTTCCAGGTCTTATGTCTGGAATACGTTCAATGACGCGTAAAGTTTTCAATTCTGCAAGTGTGAAATCTTCAGTGAACCAACCAGTTAGTTCTCTTCCATCAACAGTTTTATTGGTACGACGGTAAGCGAATTCGGAACGAACGGCAACATCTGTAGTTAAACTTAATTCGTTGTCATGACGAGCTACCAGTTGGTGGTCACTAGTCATAACTAGGTCAGGTTCTATGTAATCAGCGCCAAGGAATACTGCGAGGGCATACGATGCAAGCGTGTGCTCCGGTACATAGCCACTAGCTCCTCGGTGTCCTATAATTAATGGCTGACAGAACACTGAATCGGGCTCACGTTTCGAGGCTACTGAACTTATATCAGCTGATAAGGTATTTGTTATTCCAACAACCGCTAGGAAAACCGTCCATGCATTCATTTTCCTGTAAGCAAAAATTCATTACTATAATTTATAAACTACTCGTTTACGTGAACAAAGAATATATAAAATCCAGAAATACTTCATTTGAAGGTTATTTTAAAGACCTTGTACGAAAAATCTGCTGTATATTAAAGGAATATTTTATTTAATAATTTTATTTAAATTGAAATTGAAAAAATGTGTAGTAAGCTACACATATGAGGCAAAGGTGTACTTAATGCCAGTCGACACGAGGGCGATGCAGAGCTAAATATAGTAGATACACAAAAGTTAGTAAAATATAGAGTATATACGTATATACACACACATATTACAATAACTAATAACGATACTTATACTCAAATAGGCAAGCGTTTATATACACATATATGTTTATACATATATACAGAAAATAAATTTTTTGAAGAGAGTATAAAATTAAGGTGAATAAAATGTTTCCGCAACACGTATCTGAAAGTTTGTCGTGGTTTTGCAGTATCTGCTGTATAAATAAAAATGGAGTACGCTTATCAAGTTGACGCATGATAACACAGTGAAGTTTACTTAATGTCTCAATATTAATTTAAAAAAAAAAATAGAAACGTGTGAAAAGAGTACGTGAAAATCCCTAATATTTTGATTGAATTTTTATTTATTTACTTAAACATAAATTTAAATAAAAAAATATTTTGAAATATATAAAACTCCCACCTTAGGCACAAAGTAGGTACTATTAAACACTAACTGTTCGTAAATGTCATGTACCTTAACTTAAACGAAGTAATAGTAGTCACATCGGGACTTTTATTGATGTGATGACGAAATGAAAAAAGTACTTACACTTTTACGATGTTTGTTCGACGGTCGTAAATATAATAATATTATATGATATTCACAGATAAATGAAGAAGAGAACGCTTTGTGATCGTGCACCAAGTACAGGCAGTTGGTAAAGCGAAACAGTCAGCCTTTGCACAAAACACGTTTAGTAGTGTTGAGGTCACCACGGCGAGCAGGAAAATGTAGCGATTTAATTTATTTTTAAGGTCTGCTTCCAACGAATCTTAATGATAAATGTGAAATTATTCATTTTAAATTGGAAGTTAGACTGATTCCGGTGCTCATGACTAGAATCAGTCTAGGTGGACTAATTGAGGTGAGCGGTGGGTTTAGACTCCGGCCACCAAACCTAACTTACTATATGTTTAATTAAGTAAGTAATTAGTTCGTCGTATCACTCTGGTCTAACCCGTTGAAATACGCCGAAGTATGGCTCTCTTAGAGCAATCTCACTTACTATATGTTTAGTTAAGTAAGTAATTTATATTTTCTATCTCTCATTACAATTTTTAGTCTCTTACAGGTCCAATTTTTTTTCTAATTAAAATTTAATCTATATCCCGTTAAAAGATCCCACGTATCTCTGCAATAAAATACATCAGACGTTCTTCAGCATTTTAGATTTGAATACGTAGATGATATTCATGTACGGATTAATAACATTAACTGTAATAATTTAGAAATAAGAAATAAGTCGGCGGTCTTTATGGTACGCGATTTAATGTGGAGTTCCTAAAATCGGGATAGTTGATGCTCCTTGTTAGAGAGTTACCTGCAACAGCTGAACGTGATAAGTTCATGATGATAAAGAAGAAAATATAAACACAGTAGTTAAAGGCAAAAGGTTTGGTTTTACAAATTACAAATTTTCGAAGTACACAGCAGTAATCACACTTATTTAGACAATTAGCAACAAAAGCATATATAAGAGTAAATATAGTATATGCTTCATATATTTAAGACAACCATATAGTAAATCTGTAAGTTCAGAATGAATTAGAGCTAGAGAGGCACTGAGGAAACAGAGTTTGAAATAGTTTGTGTATAAGCTATCATAGTTGAAATGCCAAAAGTGATCCTGAAATTTATTTAATGACATATAATCCTGTACCTTCCATCAAACCACCCAATTTTATTGTGTGGCCTGATTTAAATCATGATCCTGTATTATGTACACGTTTATTACCGATGGTTTCAGCATCTTTTACAGTTAAATATTATTTTCTTCAATATGAATTCTCTTTGTCAGTGTACATACACTTGAGATAAAATTAATACATATGATTTCAAATGAGTTAGTATTAGAGTGACTATTAAATTAAATATTTTTTTAGGATATTTATGTCATCTTTGGTCGTCTTGTTTCATGGATTAATTGATGTTTTCGAATAAGGAATGAAGCTGTGAGCTATAGAGAGAAGAAACGGTTCTTGTATTGCAAAGATGACGGTAATTTACCGGTATTTTTGAGTCTGATTTAAATAAAACAATTTTAACTCAGAGTCATACTCTTTCCTTAGATGGATAGTTGGTGTCTTATTTTCCATTATTTTATGATGTCATATACCTCCAATTAGCATCACAAATTTTTGAGAACGGAATTTAATTACTTTTATAAACAGGTAAAAGTTAATATACAACCATTTGTGAAAGAGACAACAGAATATTCGTTTTAGTAAATAATTAGCAAGTTCCTTATAAACATGTAATTGTGTTCAATTTACTGTTAGTAAATAAATATAGTTAAGATGACTAAACCTTTTGGTCGTCTTTACAAACTAAGACCATCTTAATATATAACATCTTAATCTTAAACTAAGAATGTTTAAACATCACACCAAATGGATATACTCATATTTAATACACATGTATGGAAAGTAACATTCGAAATATCCTAACACTTAAGTTAAAATAGAGACACTACATGTACGGCTTTGTAAGAAATAAAATATCTGAAGTAGACGTCAGTCAGGCGAGGCGAAAAGGCGAGTACGATTGGTCGCATGCCATCATCTTATCCACTATCAAGAGTTGTAACACGTTCGCGGATGTGGCCAGTAGGTCATAGGTTATGTAACTTATTCCAATTTTTTTTTAAATAAAAAGTTTTGTTTTGTTGTATATAATCAGTGCCACATTTTTCGTACCAGAGGTCATGTAGGCCGTTTACCGACATTGAACAGTGCAAATATTCAGTATATCTACTTCAGTATATCTCTTTTATTTGTAGTTACCACTGCCAACAGGGGATGATAATATTTATATGTTTAGCATTTTTTCTGTTTTGATGGTGATATCTATATTGGTATCTACTAATTAGAAATTAATCGATCCATATTCGTGAAACTGGATCGATTAATTTTTAGTTACCTTTTCGCTCATATATATATATACTTAGTCTGGCCATAAATACTGTTACACTTAATTATAAAAAAATATTACATTTGAATTTCGAATCTGTCATTTTTATACGATTGTTCATTGTGTTTTCTCATTTTGGCGCCAATACATTGTAAAATATTTTGCGATATTAAAATGGTGTGGGGTGATAAAGAGAACCGAATCGCTGTGATAGCATTACACAAAGTAGGTATGGAGCCAAATGCAATTTTTAAAACTCTCCATACACTTGGTATTAGTAAAATGTTTGTGTACCGGGCTATTAATAGGTACAATGAGACCTCCTCTGTTTGTGACAGAAAAAGATCTGGCCGTCCACGTAGTGTTCGTACGAAAAAGGTGGTCAAAGCAGTAAGGGAAAGAATTCGAAGAAATCCTGTCCGAAAGCAAAAGATTTTATCTCGGGAAATGAAGATAGCACCTAGAACCATGTCGCGTATTTTAAAAGATGACTTAGGACTTGCAGCCTATAAGAGACGCACTGGCCATTTCTTAACTGATAATTTAAAGAAGAATAGGGTGGTAAAATCGAAACAACTACTGAAGCGGTACGCAAAGGGAGGTCACAGAAAAATTTTGTTTACGGATGAGAAAATTTTTACAATTGAGCAACATTTTAACAAACAAAATGACCGTATTTATGCTCAAAGCTCTAAGGAAGCTTCCCAATTAGTCGACAGAGTGCAACGTGGACATTATCCGACTTCAGTGATGGTTTGGTGGGGTGTTAGCTATGAAGGAGTGACTGAGCCATATTTTTGTGAAAAAGGTATCAAAACATCGGCACAAGTGTATCAAGATACCATTCTTGAGAAGGTAGTTAAGCCCCTTAACATCACCATGTTCAATAACCAAGTATGGTCCTTCCAGCAAGACTCGGCGCCGGGTCATAAAGCTCGGTCCACGCAGTCTTGGTTGGAATCGAACGTTTCGGACTTCATCAGAGCTGAAGACTGGCCGTCGTCTAGTCCCGATCTTAATCCGCTGGATTATGATTTGTGGTCAGTTTTAGAGAGTACAGCTTGCTCTAAACGCCATGATAATTTGGAGTCCCTAAAACAATCTATACGATTGGCAGTGAAGAATTTTCCCATGGAAAGAGTGCGTGCTTCTATTGATAACTGGCCTCATCGTTTAAAGGACTGTATTGCAGCCAATGGAGACCACTTCGAATAAGCTTTTTATATTTTTAATTGTTTTATATTTATGTATTAAACTGACACACTGTAAAAGTAATAAATGTTATTTGCAGTTAACAATTTTCTTTTTTCTTTATTACAATATTTATGGCAAGACTAGGTATATACGAGGGGGCGTTTTTAAGTTCGCGGAATGGAGGGTATTGAGTAATAATAAAAACACAAAATTATTTTTCTTTTTATATATATTCCCCTGCAACACGAATACATTTTTCAGATCTTTCAATTAGTTTTTTTATTCCCTCGTAAAAAAAAGTTTTATCTTTGTCTGAAAAATACGCCGAAACCGCCTCCTTAACCTCCTCATCAGTTGAAAATTTCTTACCACGTAATTCTTTTTTCATTTTTAGAAAGAAATAATAATCACTCGGAGCCAAATCTGGACTGTAGGGTGGGTGATTCAAAATATCGAAGCCCACCTTATGCAGGGCAGCCAGTGCGACTCGGCTCTTGTGAACGGGAGCATTGTCATGCAATAGCAGGACACCTTTCGTTAATTTTCCCCGTCTTTTTTCTTTGATGGCTTCTTTTAACTGTTCTAAGATTGAAGCGTAGTATTCCCCCGTTATAGAAATGCCTTTATCTTTATAATCTATCAATAATATTCCTTCTGAGTCCCAAAAAATCGTTGCCATGAGTTTCCCAGCCGACTGTGAAACCTTAAATTTCTTGGGTGGTGCTGTGCCCTTTTTGTGCCACTGCATGGAGTCTTGTTTGGACTCAGGTTCATAATGATGAACCCAAGTTTCATCCCCAGTAACAATTTGATTCAATACGCCATCCTTGTCTTCATTGCAGAGGTCCAAAAACGCACGTGAACATTCCACGCGCTGTTGTTTTTGCAATGGCGTGAGCATTCTCGGCACCCACCGTGCGCTAACCTTAGTCATGCCAAGATGATCGTGTAAAATTTTAAAAATTATTGTATCCGATACTCCAACCATTTCTGCGAGTTGTTTCTTTTTTAGTCGAGCATCTTCCAATACAATTTTTTCTACTTTTGCAATAACTTCTGGCGTAGTCACCTCAACGGAGCGCCCCGGCCTCGGGTCGTCTTCAAGTGATTCCCTGCCTTGTTTAAATAAACTATGCCACTTGTAGACCATTGTTTTTCCTGGGCAAGAATCCCCGTAAACCGATGACATCTCATTGAGTATGGTTTGAACAGACTTTCCTTGCTTAGTAAGGAACTTTATCACCGCACGGAATTCAATTTTCTCCATTTTTTTCACTTCGTTTCCGATTAAAATACTTGGTCAACGATAGTTTAATAACTAATGATCCAATCACAACAAATTTTACTATGCAGACTAATTATGAGTCACTGAATACGGTAGGCATCAAAAGAGCGCGTTTATCCGCCTTTTTCACTGTCATTCCGCGAACTTAAAAACTTACCCTCGTATATATATATACATATATCTATTTCAAGTTCATCATCAAATCTCGACATTTTATTTTCGTATTATACTCTATATTTAACTTCTAGTATGTTGTTGTTGTACGCTCAGCAGTGGACGGTGATAGATAGATTTCATTTGATCTTGATGATATTTGTTGACAGATCTATCGAATTAATGAGAGACCTTGTATAAAGAGTGATCAAAATTTAGTTTAAAATACATACGAGTATTTACATTAATCTAATGATTTGATTAATTTAATGAGAAATATATTTCATAAGTACAGATATATGAAACAGAGTATTGCAATTAGCTGAAAAATCTAAATTTTGCAGACATAAAATATGTCTCATTTAAAATATCACTTACAACAGTAAATTGATTATGTTGATCATGCGGCAACACAAGCCACGAATAATAATGATATACATACTTAAAAGTCGCATGCGAAGTTTAATGCGGTAGTTTATAGCTAATATAAAATACTATAAAACTTTTAGGTTTAGTAGAAATTACAGGTTTCAATAATAATTATAATGTAGTGGTGAATAGGTTATATGATTTCAATTTGTTACGACTTCACGCGTGATGCTATTTTTGTAACGCCATAGTCAAGTTAACATACATACTAAACAGCTTAAAATCCGATCAATATCTTATAGAATTATTCTTAGAATTGAGGTATCTGACTACATATTTATAAGTGTAGTGTATCACACCCGATACACAAGGAAGCCTCGTACTTTTTAACCGAATTCAAAAAAGGAGAAGGTTCTATGTTCCACTGTATATATTCCGTTTTGTATAAAATAATTCTATAAATTTAACAGAACAATAAATCTTAGCATTTAAACACACGTATTATTTTTCGATGACTCGGTGTAAGTAATCGCCTTTTAGGTATATCATAATTTACAAACAAAACAATGAAACATAAACTAGCTGAAATGCATCGTTAAGCCAATTACAGAACACTATAGTGTCCAAATAATTTATTGTTAAATGCTACTTGAAGTAATTGGAAGATGAATAAGTATTACGTCTTATGCTTTTATTACGTTTGACGATTAGGTACTTTTTTTTTTCCTTCACGTAATGCAATTACTGTTACGTTATGAGCAGAAACACAATAATAACGTGATAAATAATAAGGAGATGTACAAATAATTAAATACATTTATTTAATCTTAACTTTCTAGCTCCAGTATTGTCAGAATTTGTTAAAAATGTCTCCAATAAATACTTATATTTTGATATTTCTATTGAGATTATTCCTAGTAGCTTATATGTGAATGGACTATGAAAAGCTGATAGTAATTAAAAAACTAAAAAGTAATATTAATAATTGACTAGAAGGATCAATTGTATTTTCTTTTCAGCAGCATTCATTTCTGACAGTAGCCCAAGTTACTACGTGCACGTATAGCATCATCTGGCTGGTCAGCAAAGAGACCATCGATTCCTGTATTGAGGAAAGTTCTTATTTCTCCTTCAGCATTACCGATAGAATCAGGTGTAGGATTATCGCTTTGAAATTCAGCTGGTAAGAATTCATTTTCTGACCGGAACGTGTACGGATGAACTTTTAGACCAACTGCATGGGCATCGGCTACAAAAGTAGTTACGTTTCCCAAGGTGTTATCACTTTCACGAGGCAGAATATATTGTTTTTCTGGTCCAACTGCGTAAGCGTAGTTTGCTATTTCTCGCAATCCTTCAGCAGTAGCCATTTGGCTGTAAGTGAGTCCAGTACCGAGGAGATTTTGGTCAAACGGTTGACGTGTAGCTGGTGCTGCCAACAGTTGAATTAAACGAATTTGAGTTATTTCTTTTAGTTCTTTTAAGTTAGTTACTTCAAAAGATTGAATGATAATTGGTGCTTGTGGTCCATGGTAGTCATTAAAATGCAGCAAATTTACAAGAGGCCTCTCCATGGGTAATCCTAAACGCTGAAAATGAGTGGGATGTTTAATTTCCGGATATATACCGATTGTTCGTTTTAAACTAATCTCTAACCCCTTAACTAATTCAATTATCTCTTCCATAGTTGGCACTTCAAAGGCATAGTCCATTCTTGCATTACCAGGTCTTATTTTAGGTATCCGTTCAGTAGCACGTAATGATTTTATTTCTTCTAGAGTAAAGTCTTCAGTAAACCATCCAGTTACACTGTTGCCATCGACGGATTGTGTACGAAGACGAGAGGCAAATTCAGGACGTTGAGCAACGTCTGTTGTGAAACCAAGTTCGTTGTCATGTCTAGCTATTAAGTGTCCATCTTTGGTCATTACGATATCAGGTTCAATGTATTCTGCACCCATAGTAGCTGCTACTGCATAGGCGGCCAGAGTATGTTCCGGGATATAGCCACTGGCTCCACGGTGGGCTATGATAAGTTTTCCACAGAAGTCACTATCGTACTGACTAGAGGTATCATTGTTCTGGACGAGGACTACTACAATGACAGCAGTTAAGGCGGCAGCGACCAGCAATCCAATCACAATACCGATGATAGTCTGCTTTTCCATGTTTTTTAGTACTGTAAAGAGTTGAAAAAATTGTGAGAGCTATATATTTGGTATATACATATGTGTTATGAACTAAATTTATTCTGCCAATAGTACTGAAATTGAATATGTGTGAACGTGATCGGATATGCACCTGTTTGTGTGCGATAAAATATAATAGATCATAGGGAGAATGGTTTTCAATAGATTGTAGTAACAACATAGCTTTAAAAAATCAAACGGTTTTCATAACCTAATTCAATCCTTTGAAAACAAAACCCATAACAGATTCGACATTACTAAATTTCAACTATTACTTGATCTGCCCAATTTTAAAACCTGCCAAAGTAAAAGTCTGTAATAAATCTAAAGTAAAGTGATTTCATTGAGATTGAGATATCGCTTTTAACAATACTATTTACTAGTTATTGACACCCTACAACAAAAACCGACCCTTTTTTTACTCGTCTACGTTCTATACTATACTTTATAAACCCTTTTACTGACATACAGGGCTAAGATGACCTAATTGTTATATCATTAGCCAAACAAAGCTAAAACATTCTTCATACCTAGTAACGAGATTACAAATTTATCAATCAATACAGGGCAAACAACAAAAAAATTTATAAAGAAAAGAAAGCTGGCAATATTATCAAATTAAGATTTTTTTGACACATTTCATGAAAATTTAATTTGTAGTCCAAAAATTTAAAATAGATTAATGGATGAGCTATCACATGGCTGTTATTAGATGGGAATTCTAAACTAAGATTTCTTTACGTCTGTATAAGGCTTATCGTACAGACATTATGTTATGTATTGATCAACTTAAATGGCGGTGGACAGGTCACATGCTCCGCTGCAAGAAGGAAAAGTCAAGTAAACTGCTGACAGTATGGTATCCAAGGGATAGCATTAGGAGCCGAGGTTGTGAAGCAAGAAGATAGGAGGATGATCTAAAAATGACCTTAGGACCAACTTGGATAATTTATTTAAAAATTCTATTTAAGGCATATACAAAAATACTCTGTGACAACTAGAAGAGCCTAGCTAATGTCAGCATGAATGGACCAGCTCGACCGATGCAGTACTACCTTCTCGCAAAAGAACAACCTAAAGCGACAGCATCCGTGCTGTCGTGTTTCTTTGGTGAATGCCAGACCGGAGGCCCATTGATGCAGGGGTGACAGTTATCGTGGTAAGTGTGTAAGCCTTACACAGCCACGTTGTCATGGCTTTTGCGTCCCCAAATCTGTGTGAAAAAGCAACTCACTAGGCTATCATAATGTGAGTCACCAAATTGCATTATCTGCATTCACAACAAATATTGTGACCACAATTCGTGGATTCTATTCATGCATGCCATCAGACAGTAGAATCACTTTGACAGACACATAAATAAAAAAAATGTAAATATTTTAGAAATAAAGAGCTTCGTTATCTAAATATATATAACTCTGTGACTGAAACTGAAACTGTGACTGAAAGGTGACTGACTGACTATGACTGAGTGACCTATTAACGCACACCTCAAACCACTGGACGGATCGGGCTGAAGTTTGGCATGCAGGTAAATGTTATGACGTAGGCATCCGCTAAGAAAGGATTTTGATCAATTCTATCCCCGATAAAAGTTTGTATGAATCTTTGTCAATTTTAAACTCATCAAACTGAGACTTTACATGCATAAAGCTACGCATCCCTTAAGAAAGCATTTTGATAAATTCCATGCCTAAGGAGGTAATAAAATAGAAGATGAAAGTTTGTATAAATCTTCTTGGATTTTCGGCTGATTGAACTGAAATTAAAGATTTGAGCTACTATGATGAAGACGTCCGCTTAAAAAGGATTTTGATAAATTCAACCCCCATGGGAATAAAATAAGGGATAATGGAGGATATAAATGCATTAGTTTGAACCTATCAGTACCTAACACAACGAATAAATTAAGACGAACAAAATAATTTTTAGTTCTAAATATTGGAAATAGATGGCGCTAGTAGTATTTTAAAACGCCTTATCGTTGTGTCTTCACTGAGTTACATATACCCGAAGATGAGTGGCCGCCGTTTCTAATAGCACATACTGTACCTAAATATTTCTAGCGGATTATATTTGACGATATTGGCAGCACTTTGTCAAATACCGCATATGATTCGAGAGCTTTTTGCTATCATTTTAATGTTCTACCAGGGTCCCGATCCCTTATGTCGTTGGGAAAAATACAAAGAATTACTTTCTGAAGACTTTAGAAACAACTGGATAGGCAAGGTGACGTGGATGTAGAGCACTCATCGGACCTGATATTTAACAAATGCCTGTCGGTATTAGAGGATGCTGTATTATCATTAGGCGGCCGTCCTCTTAAAGAGCGTGGATAACCTCAGCCAATAACATCAATACATTTTGAAAATAGAGAGTATGTGAAAGAGACCAGTTACGATACAGTGGCCTTAGAAGATACAGTCAGAAAAAAATGAAGCAACCTTGAATGACGAGAAACAGAAAGTTTACAATAACATTATCACACGTGTAGATGCAAACGATATTCGAATATTCTTCTTAGACACTCCAGGTGGAACTGGTAAAACCTTCCTTTTGGCGAAAGTAAGAAGTACTCACAGCATTGCCCTGGCTATGGCGTCTTCCGGCATAGCTGCTACATTACTCGAAGATGGCTGAACTGCTTATGCTACTTTTAAAGTTACCACTCAGTTTAATCACTGCCGAGACTTCCATTTGTAACATCTCCAAACAAAGTAACTTTGCTGAAGTTTTAAAGAGTACAAAAATAATTGTGTGGGACGAAATAACGATGGCTCATAAAGGTGGTATTGAAGCCTTAAACAGATCACTAAGGGATATAAGGGGTAATACAAAATTAATGGGTGGCGTAACAGTTTTGCTGGCCGGAGACATTCGGCAGACTCTACCAGTGGTGCCAAAAACAACCAGAGCTGACGAAGTAAAGTCGTGCATTAAGAAATATAATTTGTGGCCCCAGGTTAAAATTCTTAAGCTCTCTAAAAATATGAAAGCACATGTGGGCGGGGATGAGTCTGCTGGTAGATTTCAGATCTCCTTCTTAAAATTGGTATTGATGATTTTCCATCGTGTGATGGAATGATAACCATCCCGGAAGAATTGTGCAGAGTTATTACTACGGTTCAAGAATTGCTGTCTTAAGTTTATCCAGACGTTATTCATATATGTACATGACAAGCCTGTTGAATGGTTATGTGAGCGTGCCATACTTACTCGAAAGAACGATCAAGCAGCAGCTATCAACGATATCCTGCTCATGTCGTTTGAGGGCGAAGAAAAGGTCTATACTTCGATTGATACTGTAGTTAATACAGATGACGCTACTAATTACTCTGTAGAATTTTTAAATTCGTTGAAACCGCCAGGTTTGTCTTATCATAAGCTTATTCTGCGTGTGGGCACTCCAATTATGTTGTTGCGAAGTTTAAAACCATACTTTGTAACGGTACGAGACTGCAAGTAAAAGCGTTACATCGCAATATAGTGGAAGCCACTATATTAACTGGGTGTCCGAAAGGGGAAACTGTATTTATACTACGAATCCCATTAATACCTAATGATATCCTGTTCGAATTTAAACGATTACAGTTTCCCCTAAAAGTCTGTTTTGCCTTGACAATAACAAAGTCTGAGGGACAAACTCTCAAATTTGCGGTTATTGACTTGGGAAAACATTGCTTCTCTCATGGACAGTTTTATGTTGCTTGCTCACGAGTAAGTTCACCCAATAACTTGATAGTTTTAGCACCTAATAACAGATTAATTAAGAATATTGTGTAGAAAGAAGTTTTATAGACCCTAATTTTTTATAAACGCTAAACAAAAGTAAAGCCGCAAAACTAAACCTAATTAACAATAATATTTCTTAATACGAGCAAAGTCGCGGACAAAAGCTAGTATTTTTCTAAGACTATTCGTATCCCATGGGCTTGTCATGTACATATTTTGTACTTCTGTGTCCCACTAATGCGATTTGGAAGTATTAACCAGTACCCCATACCCATTGATTGGGTTGAAAGTTGCACGCACTAAAATCGCAGGAAATATATAAATATATCACTGTAGATTTCTAATAGTCACGTGTTTCAATAATAGTAGTATTATGAAGCAAGAGCATAATATGTAATATTATTGAGGTTGAGTATTAGGATTACAGCAAATTGCAGATATTTAGATATGCCACGTATATTGATGGGCGGCGAAGTTTGCGTGGTCATAACTGATGTTACGACACGGCTATTATCTGGTAAAATTTATTTCATAGTTTACATCTAGGTCTCTTGCAATATAACCATTTTACAGCTCCAGTTAGCCCTAGAGAATTAATGCCCCGTAGATGTAGCCACATGATAAGGAAAATAGTTTCGTCATATTCAAATTACACAATAACAAAGGAAAGCGTTATCTGATTGTGTTTAATAATGGTACTTTTTTTACATAAATGATTTGGAGTGATATATTTCATAAGTTTAATCCCAATATAGCACTAAGTTACTTAAAATGGCGTACTACTGTAACATAGCATGTTTATCACTAACAAATGTTCTACGATTAAAACTTTAAATTGATCGCAATTTAATTTCGCACTACAATATTGTGAATGAATATTGAAAAAGCCAGTGTTGTTACAAAGATAAAGTATTTAGTTTTTTTAAAAAAGTACGTGAAATAGCTGGTATTAACGTAAAATCTTATTTAAAAAGTAGTGTAATTAAATTTTTACCATTAGTTATACTTGATAACAAAATATAACAAAAAAGATAATATTCACCTGTCATTGTATGCTGATAACTGGTGTAAAATAAACGTGCAACTACTTACAAAAGTAAAGCAGAAATAGCGAAGTGACTAACGAGTTCCCTATAGTGATGTGCAGAATAGGTTTTAACACAATATAAATATTCGGTCATACTGTATTGTGAAGAATATTCGGTGAAATGAAATAAAACAGAGTGTTGTTTTCTTTGCTATGGTCTGTGTACCTTCGTACAGATGTGTTTCATGTTGTCGTTAAATATTAATTAAATATATGCATCATTCAATAAATGCGTGGACGTTTTGTAATAGTTACATTGCAGCGTGTTAAAATAAGAATATTCTGTAGTACTTCATCTCACAGCTGTAAATCGCACAAAAAATTTTCTTGGTTTAGTATCTTAAATATTTACGATTGTTTTTTATTCTATGAATAAATATTTGAATCATAAGGTTTAAAAATTATATATTTATATATTAAAAATGGGCTCATCTCGATAAAATAATTGCGATGAAAACTATTTAGGCCGAGTTTTCGAATAAAATATTCGGTAAATACAACCGAGTATTTTACTGCCCAATCTGCACGCACACAAAAAAGGAATTATCAGTAAATAATAAATACAAAGTAATCCCTTTTAATAAGTTAACAACTTATAAATAAAAAGACTTATCAGAATATATGAAGATAATAGTACCTTCAGGTATTTCCTATCGAATTATATCTGATATCGGCAAAGAAATTAATAACTATAGTTCGTGTTAGTTTAGTTGGTTGCGCCTTACATTTGAATAAAACTTCTGTGTTTATTTATCCATAACCTTACTGATGCTATGTATGATATCCATGAATGTGGTACATATATTTACTACATAATATTATAAACGAAATTTTCGAGAATGTTTTTGTTTGCTACGTTTTCACATCTAAAATGAACACCAAAAACGTCAGAAAACTGTTGGCACAAAAATAATGAACATGACCGTAATTTTACAATTGTATTATTAAAACAACAGCCTGACTAAACCGTATTTTTATTTATTAATTAGGATAACATGTAATAGTTTTGTTTTTTAAAATATATGTGACACTTTGTAAAAAATCAACCTCTTGGACGCTATGACCTCTAATGTTATTAAATTCGACTACATAATTGGCGTAGTGGTTTAAGAGACACATATGTATAAGAACACTTTGTATAATCCACAAATTCGCCGCGGGTGTGTTCTTTGTGCCCGTTTCATATATTTATGTAAAGTCTTCCACGGTATAGGAATATTATTCCTAGTGTGAGAATTATCATAGAAAAATTAAAAAAGAAGAATCATATTTATGATAGATAAATCTTATTCTGCAGCTTTTTATTATATAGAAATTAGTTTCTACAGACTTTATTTTTAGCGATAGAATACTTGATGTACTGCCACCAAGCATTGAATGTGCCTTAAATACTGCTTTTCAAGACATCAATTCACCTTTAAACCTTTACACTTGATAGGGATACTGATGATAGTGATAATAGTGATAGTGATGAGGTTTATATTGTATTCACTCAGTTATTATTAATCACAATTATCTTGAACACGCATAGTGTCATCTGGTTGATCAGTAAAAGACCATCAAGAGATTTTCTCGCAACAGGTATACCTGTAAGAAAATCTTTTATTCCTTATCCCGCGTAACGGGATCATCAGAATAATTACTAGAAAGTTTAGGTATAAACTTTTGGAAGAGCTGCATGTGAACTTCCTGCACAAAATTAGTTACGTCTCTTATTATGCTATTGAGATCATGACTAATTATATAAAATATTGTTTTTGGTCAAGTGGTTGACTCGCAGATGAACCCAATAGTTGTATTAATCGAATATTAGTCATATTTTTTAACAGTCTCAAGTTGTTAACTTCAATTGGTTGTATGTAAACTGCCGCTTTAGGATCGCTACAGCCATTTTTGTGCAGTAAATCTACGACAGGCTTCTCTATAGCTAGGTTCAATCGTTGAAAGTGAAGCGAATACTTGTCGTCTAGGAATACACCATTACGCCGATGTAAACTGATTTCTAAACCTTTGACTAAGTTGATGATCGCTTGTATGGTTGGGATATCAAATGTGAACCAGAACGGACGCTAGGGGCGAGGTCGTAGAGGAGTGGGCGGCCTCGGTGGGCCTCTGTTTATTAAACAGAGGCTCCACCAACACGTGCGTGCGACAGCAGGGGGGGTCGATAGTGGACCTTTCGTTCGCTACCCCTGCCCTCGCCGCACGAGTAAGGAACTGATGCGTCCTTTAAGAGGTTGAGACGCTCTCGGATTACCTCCAGGACCCCAGTAGGGGTCACGCGGCGCGGCGTTCTTCTCGTTTTCCGCGGTGGGCTGTAGCCAAACTAAATAGGGACTTACTAGAGGAGACGGCTATCATCCACTCTTGGCTGTCTCCGCAGGCTCCGACCGAGGCTTTTGACAGGGGGCTGGTCGCTTCCGCGATGCGATTACGCAGATCTGCGATGCGGCCATGCCCCGCATCCCAGGTTGTTGGCCTTCGCGGGGGGCAGTTTTACTGGTGGTCCCAGGAGTTGGTGGACCTCCGCGCGGCCTGTACACGTGCTCGGAGGTCCTACACCCATAGTCGGCGGCGACACCGTGAAGAAGGCGAGAAGGACCAGCTTCATGAGGAGTACCGAGAGGCGTGGAAAACTCTGAAGCTGGCCATCAGCCGTCTGAAGCTCGATAAAAGCTCCGCACGTCGGGCCCCCGCCTTACAGAGACACACCAGCCCAGCTTCCTGCAGGAAGTGGTCGGGGGTCTTTTCCCGTAGCAGGTGGAACTCACACCCACGTCGATGGCCTACATGGTCGGAGACGACGGAGAGAACGAGGACAATGTGCCGCCCGTCAGAGAATCGGAGATAGGGTCGGTTGTTCTACGGATCCGCTCTAAGAACACCGACCCCGTGGCGGATGGGATACCTGCGCGAGTGCTGGCCCGAGCCCTCGAACACATGTGAGTGCTGGAAAAGCGGGAAGCTGGTCCTATTAAAGAAGCCGGGACGGCCTGCTGATTCGGTAGCGACCTATAGGCCCATCGTGTTGCTGGACGAGGCGGGTAAACTGTTTGAGAGGATACTCTCTGCCCGCACCGTCCGGCACCTCCCCGATCTGTCAAACGCCCAATTTAGTTTTCAGGCGGGGCGTTCGACGGTCGATGCCGTGCTGCGCCTGAGGACCGTTACCGAAGAGGCGGTGAGCTGTGACGGCGTGCTGTTGGCGGTGTCGTTGGACATCGCCAACGCATTTATCTGCCATTTAACTGCATCAGGTAAGCACTCCACTACCACGGGGTGCCGGGCTAGGCGTAATTTGTTACGCCGATGACACATTGGTGACACGGCCCGGGGAGCGAAATTTCAAGAGGCGGCGCGCCTGACCACCACAGGAGTTTCCTTGGTGGTCGAGGCCATTGAGGCGCTAGGTTTGCGGGTGAGCCTGGATAAGACGGAGGCCCTATTGTTCCATAGGCCCCATCGCGGTCCGCTCCCGGCGTTTCCATAGTAGTCAATTCGGTCCTCGTACCGGTTCAGGTCCAGATGAAGTATCTGGGCCTGATCCTTGACGGGAGGTGGCTCTTCGACGAGCACTTCCGACAGCTTTCTCCAAAGTTGATCGGCGCTGCTTCTACCCTCAGGCGACTTTTGCCCAATTTGGGTGGAGCCAGGGTCGCGACGAGACTTCTGTACACGGAGGTTGTCCGATCAATAGCACTATATGGTGCACTAGTGTAGGCGGCGGCTCTGACCGCCCAGAATAGGGTTCGCCTCTGGCGCCCTCAGAGGATATTGGCAGTTAGAGCCATACACGGTTACCGTACCGTGTCGACGGAGGCGGCGTGCGCCTTAGCCGGAACTTCCCCGTAGGATTTAGAGGCGGAAGTGCTCGCCGAAGTTTATCGGCGGACGGCTGAGTTCCGGGCGGGTAGCGGGATACGACCCGCGCCCGAAGAGATACACGAGTGGCGAGAGGCCGTTCGTCGAGCCGGCTTTGTTGTTGGTCGTCCCGGCTGGAGGCTCCACGTGCTGGCTTTGCCACCGTGGAGGCTCTCCAGCCGTTCATTGCCGAGTGGGCAGGGCGACAGCATGGGACCCTTTCCTTCCGACTGACGCAGATCCTTTCCGGGCATGGTTGCTTCGGGAAGTATCTGCACTCGGTCGCCAGGAGGGAATTGAGTCCCGCCTGTCACCACTGTGACTGCAGTGAGGACTCAGTTCAGCACACGCTAGCGGTTTGTTCCGCCTGGGCGGCGCAGCGTGCGGTCCAGGCGGAACTGCAGTTATTGGAGGAGATCTCTCGCTACCGGCCGTTATACGCTTCATGGTCGATAGCGACAGTTGTTTCACCGCGGTCGCAACCTTCTGCGAAGATGTAATTTCGCGGAAGGAGGCGGCGGAGAAGACCCGGGAGGACGATCTCCACCCGGAGCCAATACGCCGCCGGTGTACCGGGCGGCGGAGGCGTGCCTACCAGCGCCTCATGCCGCCTCGAGTGTGGCCGCGGGTGGACGGGACGGGTTTTCCTCTCCATCCGCTACAATAGCTCTAGCTACTTTACAATAGCTACTCCAGCTGTGAGGAGGCGACGTCCGCGTGTGCCGTACGTCGCCTAAAATAGAGAGTTTACCCGTAGATGGTGCCCGCGGTAGTGGGCAGGCGCTAGGAGGTATCTGGATGTCGTAATAACAGCTGTTCCCGGATCCCTCCTATGTCAGGCGCAGAGTGGCACACCGTATGGTTTTAGCCGGTACGATTCCGACACACCACCCCGCTATAAACCGCGGTGGAGTGACGGCCCGAGGGGGTTTCCACAGGTTAAAAAAAAAATCAGAAACTATATTCGTTCTTTGTTTACCTGGCCTTATATGAGGGATCCGCTCAAGGCTTCGTAAAGTTTTAATGTCAGCAAGAGCGAAATCAGTGAATCACCCCGGTAACACCTTGCTTCCTTGAGAATAAAATTCAGGATACTGCTATACGTCTATTATTTCATCTAGATTAATGCTATAGCCTGCGATTAAATTCCGGTGCTTAGTCATAACAACATCATGTTCAATGTAGTCAGCATCCATAGTAACGGCTAGAGCGTAAGAGCCTAGAGTGTGTTTTGGTACCAATTGCCCCACAGTAGGCCCCCGGTCGGTATAGGTTTTTTGCGGGCCAGGACCAAAGGGATAACAGCGTTTAACCCACTGATGGTGATCAAAATCTCCAGTATCCTAATACCTGTGCTTCCATATATTTTCATTATACTAGAACTTAAAAAAAAACTACAAAAATACAATGAAAATAACATATACGTCTAGATTGGGCATTGTATAAAGTGGCTCCGATAACTGCTGTTGTTAAGACATCTGGCCCCTAGCAGTCCTGTACTGATGCGGGCACCATTTACAGGGAATCTCTCTATTTAGCTGACGTCACGAAGTCACGGTTTGCCACTGTAGCGGATGGAGGGGAAAACTTGTCCCGTCTACCCGTGGCCACATTGAGGGCGGCATAATGCGTTGGTAAGCGCTTCTCCGCCAGGCTTGCCGGTGGTGATTGGGTCCTAGCGGAGTTCATTTTCTCGGGCCTTCTCCGCTATTATCTTCCATGAAATGTCGTCATCAGAAAGTTACGACCGCGGTAAAATGACTGTCGCTACCGAGCATGCAGCGTATGACGGCCGGTAGTTAGAAATCTCCTCCAAGAACGTCGTCGTCGTCGTGGTGACAGGCGAGATTCCATTCCTTTCTAGCGACCGAGTGTAGATACGTTCGTGCTGCCGCCCTGACCACTCGACGATAATCGGCTTCACGGCGGCAAAATCAGTACTTGGCGTCGTCATGCCAACGGGGCGTTAAACTCATACCACTCGAGTATCTCTTTAGGTGGGGGCAGAATGCCGTTGCCCGCCCGAAAGTCAGTCTTCCACCGACAAACCTCAGCGAGCACTTCCGTCACACTTCAAATTTGCCTATCCTTATATAAAAGAAAAGGTGAGTGGTATAATTCAATTGGACAAATAGGATTCATGTGCTTATTTCTAGGTTTAGTACTTATATATATATATTATAAGCTCAGTACTTGAAATCTTTTTAAAGTTTAGCTGTAAGTGGTCGTGTAGGTAAGGATTGGTTTAGAATCAGTAGTAATTGTTACCTAAAAGATTGCAAAAGATTGTTTCAGTGTTTGTTTAGTTAAAGATAATGTTGTTTTTGCAGAATATAAAATATTTATTAAATACAAACGCATTTCTAGGTTTATACGACGCACCAGCCCTCGTGTGTTGTGTTGACATTGGATTTGAAACGTAGGGTTGCTACACATGGTCGAAAAATAATATTACCTTAATCATGTTACTATGAGCGTGTAAGTCAGTACAATCATCAATAATCCATCCGGATTATTGATCGAAAAAAAATCATTAAATGTTGGGTACATTTTTTATTTAAATTAAAATTATTTTTACATTGTTAAAGTTTGGACACAACGGCACAATGCATACTTTGTTGTTGCTTAATTTACATTTATTTGTTAAGGTATCACTCTATTAGCAGACTCTGTCATAAGACGTACAACATACAAGTTATCTTCAGCTGTCACCGTAGCACGACGGCCTTCGCGAAAAGTATCAACGAGATTGTTGAAACCACATTTAAACTCATTGAACCATACTTACATAGAGGCTATTGTATTTATAGCAATTATAAATAATTTCAGTAAAACTAATATTGCAATATACTCGTTATTTTTTGGTATAGTGGGTAAATGAACTGGTAGGCTACTCGATGACTACCACTTTTGTTGCTTTTTGGACCTATGCCCGTGGATGCAACTGAAGTGTCACAAATTCATTGCCAATTTTTTGAGGTTAGAAGACGCTGTTCCTAAAGATTGCTATTCATTTTGTGTTATTAATAAGTAAAATGTGTAAAAGTTGTTGGTTTTTCTTACAAGTAATTCTTAATACGAACCCGTTGTGTAGGCGTTTGGCGGTGTTTCACGCCCGTGCCTCGGTGAGCACGTTAACATCTACGGTATCATCAGTGCCTTCAAATATATTGACAACTAGTTTAGTCTTCGAATTCAGTTCACCCTCAAGGTTGCGGTATTCGTTGCCAGTCGCCCCGTCGAAAAATTGATATTTAGGTAGAATTGGTTGAATTAGAAGCTGACTTCAAACAATCTCAAGATTGATGAAGGCTAGGAGGATGAATAATTGAATTTTTGGATGGGTAACGCAACCATCATCAATATACTACAATCAAGTAACCTTTATGTGTTAGGATTGGTATCACTCAGAGCGATACACGCTATCACACGCATGATTATCATGTACGCTAAAATTAGCTTCAGATAAAAACGTAATTTTCAATTTCGATTCATGATTCTTCATAAAATTTTATCTACTTGATCTATCTAGGTTTATATATGAATATTTACTTGCTACAGAATGAGAGTGATCAACAGTTTACGGGCACCTCAATAAATTACTTTTTTTTTTATTGTAATACAAACACGGTCTAAAACCTTTAAAAATCTTTTCAAACTTGAGAAAAATTGTTGCTACTTTTTAAAATAACCAGAGATAATAAGAATGAGTCGAAAAAAGTCTCATTAAATCTTTACGTGTAAACTAATCAATGAAAAATAACAGCATGAATCGCAGATTAAAAGATATGGTATGAATGACGATTGACCATTTTACTATTCTAATAACTTATTACTAAGATGTAAATGTGAGTTGGTTTCATATTTTCGTTTGTCTTAAGAATTAAAACTATCATCATAAACTGAAATATACCTTGCCAGGAGTACGGGAGAGCTCTGATGGTTTCATCCATAAAAAATTTTTTTTCACAATACAACTTTTACGCTACCAAAATCGTGGTCAAAACTATTTTATGTATAAAAATCTATGGTAAGCAATTTCCGCTGTTAGTGCCTACTCACAGGCATAGAGCAAAAGTACACAAGTATAACATAGGAAAAAGCAAGCAAATACCTGTGTAGATAGTATGTAAATAGATTGTGTTGTCTCGCTGCCTCGTCAGTCTAGCCGTTACCGTATGCGACTGACAGTCAAGAGGTTTCAGATTTGATGCCCTGGTTGGGTCAAAAAGTGTTATTGAGTTTTTCTGGTTACAGAAAAATTTAATAATAGGAGTTTGAAAGTTAGGGTCTTAACCCCCATGCCTCGGAGAATAAGTAAAGACGTCGCTTCTGCGCCTGATTTCACGCCGTTCGTGTTGGATAACCATCGGAGTGTGAGAGTGAGAAAACAGAGAGTTCATCTGTATTAGCAAACACACTTTTACACTATAATATCTTCTGTGTAGTTGGCTAGTCTCCGTCGAAACTGGCCGCCATAGCTGGAATCAGATTGTGTTGTATTATATAGATTGAATCTGTTAAATAAATATTATCCACGATGACTCTCTGTGAACATTGTATAGGACGTAGATATAGCTTTATAAATTATAGGATTATATATTGTAATTTGAATTTTATTCCCATTGACCTTGATTGATAACAGATAACAATTTATCACTACTTAAAAACAAGCGAAAATGAAACTACCACTGTATTTACTTTTGCTTTTGTAAATAATTATTTGATAACAGCTAAATTTAAACACATACATCTTCATGCAATAGATTCTGGATAGCAATCATTGTCAAGTAATACACAATGTTATTCGGCTTAGTAATATTAATCGATTATTTGTAAATCCACGCTAAGTATGTGTTGAATATTTACTATGTTTCTACGTATTTAAATTATCCAACAGTCGACTGATTGCTATTACTTTTTGGTAAGGGATTTTCATACAACAATTTACAATTATGTAAGCATTTATCATGGCACCATACTATAAGTTAAAAAATAAACCAACTTTTGTGTCACCAATTAACTTGAGATTATAAAACTTGATTAGTTATTTAGTTTGGCTCTTAAAGTTGCTCAAAATGGTGGAAGGAAATAATATTCAGACGTGCAGCTAAGTTCATAATTGTCTTGATTATTAGAATAAATATTAATGATATGAGTGATATATGTATATGTAGATATATATAATTCGGATGGATGCGGATAGCCCAAGACCGGAATGATTGGCGCTCTTTGGCGGAGACCTTCGTTCAGCAGTGGACGGCGACTTACTTATCAAACAATAAAAAATACAAAAAAATGTCTCAGGAATTAAATTTACGACAAAGTTATAGGTTAATAGCGTATAATAATAGTAAAGCTAGCCGATAGGTTAACTTCGCTATTAACTATTGGAAATTAGCAATGAACTACTACTACGATACTGTTTGTTATGCTTAGGAGTTTTAAGCTATAACGTGTAACTAAAGAGCAACCCAAAGTGGGGAACCTTACACTGCCACGATGACTATCATGCTTTTTATGTGCCCAAGCAGGCCGTGGAGCAGCATTTCACTTTGCCGCCATAGTGTGGGTCACTATACTGCATTGTCTACACTCACAATAAGTATGGTGACCACAACTCTTAGACTCTATTCATGCTTTCTATTAGGCAGAGTCAGTCATTTTGGTAGGCTCTTAAACTAAAAAAAAAGGAAAGAATGACTTTTATAAAGTATGCCACTATCCTGTTTGTGGCTTTCTATACTTATCTTAGTGAATGAGCCCGAGTAACGTCTGCCACGATTTAAATAAACCCAAAATCATTGTGACGCCTCTCAGTGACACCAATCCTGCATACTTAGAATTTTCGAGTCTTGTTGTAAGAATAATTTTAGTAACTGAATGAAAAGACAAAAAGACCCAAAACGCAGTCTAACATGACTTCTAAAATGATTTCGTAAGCAATAAAACGCGAAACTTACCTAAACTCAAACCTAATTACTTATATTACAAGTTTATCATAAAAAAAATTGATTGTTTTATTTTATTACAACGTTACTGTAAGTAACAATATCAATAACCCGAAAGTCACTGAATCCCTTGAGTCTCTGCAGTTGCGAAGAGATGTCGCCTCTATGGCAGTCCTCTATCGCCTTTATCATGGAGAGTGTTCTGACGAACTCTTCCAACCGATTCCATCCTCTCCATTCCTCTACAGGACAACTCGTGCTGGCCTTGGAAGTCACCGTTTCAGAATGGTAGACACACGCTCCCCAACTAAACGGTTCAGCTCTTCCTTCCTGTACAAATCAGTTAAAACCTGGAATTCATTACCAGCGCACGTGTTTCCCTTCCACTACGATTCCGGGTCCTTTAAGCGGGGCGTGAAAAAGCATCTCACTAGGCCGCCATAGCGTGGGTCGCCATACTGCACTGTCTGCTGTGAGTACGGCGACCACTGCTCTTGGATTCTATTCATGCTTTCCATCAGGCAGAATAGAGTCACTTTGGTAGGTTTCTATTTAAAAAAACAAAAAAAAAGTGCATAGTTGACAGCCCTACGCGAGTACTGTTGAAAGGGATCTCCGGGAGTATCCCTTTGCGAAATTCGTTTGTTTTTTCCCCTGTACCCTCAGCCACAGTATGCAGTCTGTAATCCTAGTTGATCGAATTAATAACGTTTGTCGTTAATCATTATCGTAAGCTGTGAATACCGTATTAGACACTGATTACAATAAGGGTGAATAAGTAAAGTTTATTACACTAGAATATTTAACACCGAAAGAGTTTATTATTTTATTAGCTTTCTTTTTTAACATTATTTTAATGCAGTAAGACTCAGTTAATCCTTCTTAAATGAGATTTTCCTTTATATTACTTTCCCCAGTAAGTAATGGTGTTATTGCAATAAGTATATTGAGATTTTAAAATGATATAGTATTGCTTTTTTTATTTGAGAGTGGAAAGAAAAGAATGAAGTTATTTTATCCTTTAAATCAGTGATTCTGTGTGTGTGTTAGGTGCTTTTTTCTCAATTCCAAATTCAATGTTTCATTATAGCAATTTTATGGTATAACAAATGATCAAACGTGTCACCTGATGGTAAGTGACTATCACCGCCCATGGAGACCTGTAACTCAAGAGTCATAACCTCTTTATATTTATTGTTGTCATATATTATTTATTTATAATCCCTAATCTGAATCACGGAATTGTTAGTTTTTTAATTTCAATAAAGAAAAAGTTTCCCACGGAAAGCATTCCCAGGGGAGATATTATACTACCCCAAAACATCTCTTCAAGAATTCTCCCCAGAGACAATAAAATTACGAGACCACAGGGGTGGTAATAGGTACATGATCAGTGTTTTGATCTAATATTTACCCCTTTATATTCATTCGATGATTGAATAACTTGATACTAATCATTTTAAGTATTGCTGTAACACAATTACACTATCGCATTTTCATTTCGACCAATTAGATATGAACAAGGAAGTAGTCGTGATGGTGTGTGGAGGGTGACTAGTAGTCGGGTATTTGTCTGACTCATAATGATAACCAATCGTTTTAGGATAGGCATGATGTTTTAAGCCTTGCATGCATAACGTTTATGGCAAAATTGTGCATGCAAATTAACATGTGTGTCTAATATGAAACCTGGTTATACCTGTTGGTTATGCATGACCAAGGTTAAAACCATCATGGAATCCTTAAATCGTATGGCCACCTTAAGAATTTTACATGAATAGCATCTCAAAATCATTCTCAACTCAAGTCAGGGAATATATATTAACATAATAATTAGCTAACGCAGTTGTACTAATTCAAATAAGAAGTCCGATTGCCCATTGTGTTACTAGACACTTACAACTCACATTTTATCTGCTTATGGGGACCTTACAAGGAATTAGAACAAAGAAAATTTTAAGAAAACATTTAATCAAACACAAGTCCCATAAGTCAAAATGAGATATTTCGCACAGAAGTGATGTCTTTAAGTGGATAATAAGCGGGTTGTGTAACCTGGGCGGGGTTGCCCCGCCCCATAACATGCAATCCATTTTATTTTTCGAGAACAACCGCACAAAAACTCACTCTAAAACAAATAATAAGATAATTGTAAATATTCTCAGGCGCCTTAGTGAAATATTGTCGGAGTTAAATGTTAATTTGTGATACTTTTGTTGTGAAACATATTACAAAGAATCTTGACTCTAGCCATGCGCAAGAGTTGGACGGAAAATGATTTATTGCTTATACACCTGCGACGCTAAAAGGGATGTTATATTATCATTATATTTTACTCAGGACTCGTAGCTTTTTGATGTCTTTACAAACTGAAATTTTTAAGCACAGGCAGTGGAAGAAAATCTATTTATAAAAAAAGCTGTCTGCATTAAAAATTCAGTAGGTGACTCAAGGTCGTAACGACGATAATCGTGCACGAAGACTAGAATAATTTATGCTATGTATTCTACCGTTTTAATAGAAATGTCAATAAGCACTTATGGAGATATATTTAGTGTATATTACAAAAAAATTATATATTAGTATTACATTGAGGATAGATGGACAGAGATAGATAATATACCCACATTTGGCAACAAATATATTTTTAATTTCATGTGTCGCCTTCAATTCGCAATATTGCCGATTATTTATATTATAAGAAGTGTGGTACTTCAAATCTTTGAACATTAAACTCTGCATTACAATTTACTCATAAATTAGATTAAGACATTGCTTCACTGAGACGATTGGAAATATTACACAAAAATGTTTTTGGGTCACAACTAAATATAATGAACATAAACAAAATACAATGTACGGTGTCCTATAAGCATTGGTCACAATGGTTTACCTATACGTTTTTTGAAATAGTTTGTTATTTGTATTACAATTAAATTGTGTGTATCTTAATTTATGTTGTCTTAGTTATGACACAATATTTTTTTAAATATGGCTATCTTGATAAAGGTACATAGATCATACAGCTAATGTGGCATAGATCAGCTGAATCTTGGGCTATACACAAATTCAATTCTAACTGTACCATAGGTGGGTCTAGTTTAATTTTCACTTTACAGTGCATATTTTTTTAGGTTATTATTTTTAAATATAGACATATTAAAATATAAATAAGTATATGTTTATAATTACTATGATGATTGACAAGTTGTTTCTCTTTTCTAAATACGGAACACATAATAACCAAATTAACATGATACTATATAACTATAATAAAATTATAAAAATCTTTGGAACCCTTAAAGGATGGAGTACAATTCCATTTTTTAATATTGTAAAGTCTGTCACTATTTATTTAAAACCATAATTTATTACAAAACGAGCTCCAGTTTGTTTCACCTAACAAACTTTCAACAGTTCTATCACAACACATTTCGCAAAAATATTAAGTGAGTCGTGTCACGGGTCACGGCCTTATTAAATTCTTGACTGAGATAAAATCGGTCGTCACTCCCAACCCGTCAGATGCATAGCCGACATTGGCGCCACAGAAATGAAATTCGATTGAACAATATCGATGGTGTATCGGACAATTGTCCGAAGACTACAATCAACGATCAACACGAATCGTCATAATAAAAGCTATTGACGAAATCGTATAAATGTATAAAAAAATACAACAACACTGGAACGGAGACCAAATTAAAATTACATCTAATAGTATTATAAGCGTGAATTATTAATTTGTGAGCTATTGTTCGGGCTTCAGCGCGGCTTGTGTACGTATAACAAAATGATAGTATGATAACACGTTTTGCTATTTACTACTAATGAACTGTTACGTTCGTTTACATGCTTAATTTTATAATGTAATTGTTAAATGATTTACAATAACAATGACTAATAAAGTATTGTATGTTATCTCATTATACAGTATAGATACAGTCATAAATTCTCAGTAATGAAAAAAATTGACTCTATTTTAATATTTGGAATACCACACAGGGGTTTGTTTACTTTGGTAAATAAATAAGCCATAAAATTGAATATTGCAAAAGCAATTTATTACCGTGACAATTGACTATCAATCATCTCAAAGCTCGCAAAACAATAATCACATTATCATTCTCCCATAATAACAAATGCAGGCCCCAAATACATGAAGAATCCGCTTTGAAACTTTTTACAAGATACCTTTTGAGAAATATCGTCGCAACGGAACCTCGCCGATGAGACCGAACAATGTAAACTTATGAGTGAAGCATTATTTATTAAAAACAAGAAAACTAAAGCCATTTGACATATTGTTAAGGGTCCTTATAAAATTATTTGCTATCACGCCATCCTCGACTTGTTACAAAGAAGCAATGTTCAAAATGAAACAAGAGTATGACTCGAGTTATGTACATTTACGAGATGTTGTGTGGGCAATAAAACAATGACGTCTAACCGAAACATGGAACGGATTAATGGGCGCTGTGGATTTTGTCTAAGGATAAGTAATTGCGTCTTCTCATTTTAATAATCATATGGAGAGACCCACTTCAAGAGTGCTATTAATAACGTTTTGAATGAATTTTTCGAATTCCCAAATGTCATCGAGCTTATTAACCGGCTTCGTTTTTGTTTACCTTTTATTTGTTTTGGGTTGGACAGAACGTTTTGGTTTTGGCGCGGTCATTCCGACCTTTCGTTTTTTGTCTCGCATCATGTAATTTCGGTGGATGAAATATTGTTTAAAGTTAATTAGTTATCCACTGATAAAGTCTTTTTCTATTGAATTGCCCAGTTCTGTGTGGGTGTCTTTTGTCACATTTTATGTCATGTTAAATAGGTTAGTAGTCATTTTTGATATTTTTACCTCATTGATTCTTTTTGTAATAAGACTGTGGGCCTAATTAAATTGTGTGTGGGACGCCCAATTCGGTTTTCGAGCGGAGCGTTCGACGGTCGATGCTTTGTTGCGCCTGAGGGTCGTTACCGAAGAGGCAGTGCGCTGTGGCGGCGTGTTGTTGGCGGTGTCGTTGGACATCGCCAACGCATTTAATAGTCTGCCATTTAGCTGCATCAGGGAAGCACTCCACTACCACGGGGTGTCAGAGTACCTGAGGCGGCTTGTGGCAGACTATCTACAGGAGCGTACCGTCATGTACGAGGACCGAAATGGTATTCTGAGGCGGCGGCCCATGTCGTGCGGTGTTCCTCAGGGATCTGTCCTCGGACCACTCCTGTGGAATATGGGATACGACTGGGCCCTTCGAGGTCGTCTTCCCCCGGGCTAAGCGTAATTTGCTACGTAGATGACACATTGGTTACAGCCCGGGGGATGAACTTTCAAGAGGCGGTACCTGGCCACCACGGGTGTCTCTCTGGTGGTCGGGCGTATTGAGGCGCTGGGTTTACAGGTGACCCTAGACCAGACGGAGGCCCTTTCGTTCCATGGGCCCCGTCGTGGTCCACCCTCTGGCGCCTCCATAGTAGTCAATTCGGTCCTCGTAGCGGTTTAGGCCCCGATGAAGTATCTGGGCCTGATCCTCGAAGGCAGGTGGCTCTTCGACGAGCACTTGGCGCGCCTAGCAACGCCTCATGCCGCCTTGAGTGTGGCCGCGGGTGGACGGGACGGGTTTTCCTCTCTATCCGCTACAATTGCCAGCCGTGAGGAGGCGACGTCCGCGTGTGCCGTACATCGCCTAAAATAGAGAGTTTATCCGCAGATGGTGCCCGCGGTAGCGGGCAGGCGCTAGGAGGGATCTGGATGTCGTAATAGCAGCTGTTTTCGGATCTTTCCTATGTCAGGCGCAGAGTGGCACACCGTGTGGTTTTAGTCGGTCCGATTCCGACACACCACGCCGCCGCAAACCCCGGTAGGGTGACGGCCCGAGGGGGTTTCCACACGTTAAAAAAAAAAGGGTTTTCCTTCACCTTGTAGTGATGCTGTCCTGCATAGTTTGCTACCTTAGTTAGCTCTTACGACACCCAAGGGATGAATAGAAGTGGTGACACTCTGTATTATTTATCAGTCACCACATGGAACGTTATTTCTACAACATAACAATAAATGAAGAATCATAATCTGCTCAATGTAAATCTTCTACAGCTACATCTTGAATAAAGCGTAGGTATCGAGTAATTGCAATGTATCGTAATGATACAGCAATTTTAAATACCTTAATTGATACACTAGAATACACAGTTGATAGTATATAATTTATGATATAAGTCTAGAGAGTTAATAGTACATAGATCTGATTAGAAGCAACGTCATGATATGAGGTCACACGCAGGTAAATAATCTTCAAACACTCATATAATTAAAATTAGATACGGTGATTGAAACTATATTTTAAGCTTAAACACGAACGATTCATCACGAACGCCATACGTCAAATATCATCCGCAAAAAGATGCCACTAAATGAATAAATTTAGATTCCAATGCGCGTGATCGATAGACTCTCAGATCGGATCTATAGATCATATCGACTTTGAAAATGGAATGCGTGAGTAAGACAAAATATAATTAATGATCGTCCTTCTATATTGGAATCGATGTGGTGCAGACATGTTGGCGTCGTCGCAATAAACAAAAGGCAAAAAGTTTTGTTTAATTTTTTCACATTATATTTTTTATATGCGCGTATAAAATGTGTGTAGATGTGCACGATTAATCATTGGAAATGGTATTGTTGCATCTGTTGTGTCGGCTTGTACAATTCCAGAGCGGCCATTGTTGCTGACGGACCTTTGTGCGTTTTCATAATTTTAAAAAATCATGTAGTGCATAAAGCCACCTGTGGCATTCTAACGGTCTGGTTCTTTTGAATTGAGACTAAATTTGAAATAGATTATGTTATTCAACAGTTAATAACTTTGAAGGATACATATTGTTTGTTGACATCATTGTTACAATTCGTCATGAATACGTTATATTCAGTTTATGTAATATTGTTTTCGATAACCCATAATAAATCTAAAAAAGGGTATATCGAATCATCATCATCAGCCCGCTGCAGGCAACTACTAGACATAGAATACGACAGAGTAATGTGAAGATTTATACTTGCCTAACTTACATTGGCAGCGGATGGATGTGAATTGTTCAAGACCGGAGTAGTTGGCGCTCCTTGGGTAGACCTTTGTTCAGCAGTGGACGGCGATGGGTTGACTTGAACTTATATATTAAGATGTAGTGTATTATACCTAAGTATTAAAGGAAAAGTGAATAAAATTCATCAGTTAATCAGTCAGTGTCAGTCAGTGTACTTTTTGGAACCGTGTTTAAACAGGTGGGTCACCGTAAAAGCACTTGCTAGCAAGACATTCAGTCTAAAGTATATTGTTAGGTGGTCTTCTTGTTAAGCAGCTTAGTTACAAATTAGCTTCAGGCAACATGATTATCTCAGAGGGCAGTGCAATTCCAATTAACGATCCCTAATATAGAAGTGTAGGCGAAAATAATACTTGAAACTAGCCACCTACGCAGGAGATGCACAATGTTTGTTCACAAACACAGGTGTACTCTCTATTCCCTCAGTTTTAAAAACCGATGAGACACCTATCTGACACGATCGGAGAGAGATCAGACGCAAGACGCAAGGCTTTACGTTTTCTCCGAGGCATGGGACACCAACTTCCAAACTCCAGGCTGTTATTAAGCATTTCGAAAATGTATAAGTGAATGAAGAAACTACCACTTCGAAGAACCAACGATGGAACGTGTGATCATGGCTAGTGTAACCTAGTCACAACGTCAGATAGTTCAATCCAGATCGCATGGTATATAAAAAGATGACAGCGTGTTGCAACTTTTACTCATGAGCGAGTGCATTGTGTGCAATAATTTTCACAACCAATATATATATATTTTTCAATATTGAACTATTTGCATGATATTATAACATAGTACAGTGGAAGTATATGACGTGCTTAGGCATTATAATGTATAGTATAAAGTACTTTAAGTTGGTATTATTGCAATTCATGTTATCATGTAAATTGTTTTTGAGAAAGAGAGCAAGACGTCACTTTTCTGATATTACTAATCGTATCGTAATTTTAGGCGCTTTGATTTCAACTTACTTCAATTGAGAGAGATAAGATCTCAGGCGTTAAAACTAATCTTCAACTACCAATAAATCAGAAGTGGTACCATCACGGATAAGTTTTAACACTATTAGTAACCTAGTATGTAATAACCATAACAAACCTGTACTGCCAATTATGTATACTAACATAATTACTAAGGTCAATTGTTTACTAGTTTTTTTTTTGATATTTTGAAATAAACAGATAATTATGTTTATAAATTTAAACATAAATACTCTCTGAGTCGTTGGATCATCGTATCAGACTTGTTTCTGCCAGAGGAACGGTGACAAAAGTAAGCTTGAGACGGGCTGCCGAAAGAGTATATCGCTGCAACGGTGCAGTCGTTAGCAGGTCAGCAGACAAAGTCTGCGTTATTTCTCACGAGTTTACTGCCAGGGTTTCTTGCAATACATTCTTCGGTTCAAGTCCAACATTCCAGTTCACCCTCGGCTATATTAGAATGGTTCATACTTAGTGAAAAAAAATTATCCTTTGCTCTCTATTATGTAAATGGTACTAACTACATTGGCAAAATGCTGGCGTTTAATACGCTTCAGTCTACACATATTCTCGCTTTCAGGAATGTGTCATACAGGTTCAAGTAATTTTTCTTCTGTGGGTCATATACTTTTCAAATTCTTGTAAGTCCCTTTACTGAATTAAATACTTATGTTAGGTATAATTTCACGTCAGTATTGCGTCGGAGCTGAAGCTTTGAATGAATCTGCAACTAATTGATCGCAAGTCCGCAGATTAGGTCACTCGATTCGTTAAGGTTTTAATATTTTTTGCATAGTTTTTTTATTATAAATGCATCTGAAGCTATAATATGTATAGTGTATATCATAAGCGGTTGGTTACCTGCAAACACAATCAATCGTAGCAGATGATCATGACGGATAACGTGTTCTGTCGTGGAGCGATCCGTCACGGTCGAGAGCGGCGCGGGCGCAAGGCGCCGAGCTTTTGTTGGACGTGGGAAAAGTATAATATATTCAGAGAAGTTTCGCTTATTTGTTTGTTACTGGTTCATTGCATAATAAAGTTGTGTGCTTTGAACTTTTCTTTTAGATTACCAATTTGGAACAGCAGGCACTTAAACCCGATACACCCATTAGAGTAACGTAGTAATTGCAGTAGTGCCTTAAGAAAATCTAAACAGCTGTGATCCTTAGTATTTGAAAAATTTCATGTAAATAAATTTATTTTTAGGTTTTATATTTATTGACAGTTCTCTTAGTATTGCAGTTAGTGGCCCTGACTGTTAAATCGGAGGTCGTATATTCGTGTAATGACTGCGATTATTTATCCTGCGTCTGAGTGTAATTTATCTATAATATGTATGTATTTAGAAATATTTAAGTATGTTGTGTGTATGTAGTCTGAAAATCCTAGTACAGATTTTGGTTTGAGATCAGACAACCGTGTGTGAAATATGTGAGGATTTATTAATTTATTTTGTACGGGTTTATTAAATATTTATGTTAAAATTTAAAATATTTAAGCATTTTAAGTGTCCCGAAGTCGCGAGTGCTACTGTTTAATAAAATGCTTCTATTCATATTACATCCAAAAAGTTAATCACATTATTTTTCATACTAATTTCTACAGCCATAATATAATCCGAGTAAGTTATACAATGTCTTTAATATCGTTATGAGGAATAGATACGAATATACTGTAGGGAATGTTCATAAAACCAATAGGTGGCCCCTTACATTTTGACCAATTTGATCAAAATAAACGGCCGTTTGAAAGATAGTGAAAATAAATAAAAATATTTTAATTATTTATATAGGCAGTTTTAAAATCAACTAAATGTTTTTTCTCGTTAATCGTTCGGTATCACGTGGTCTATAAGATATTATGTTAGCAGTTTATTTACTTTTCTTTCAATATCCAAGTTATAGATAAACATATTTATCATAATTAGTTCGAGACATTTAGCTGGCCATCTTTCCTTGAGTTATGATACTTATTCTAAGAACACACCTCATTTTTCTATTCCGTACCACTAAACTGCTAGGAGGGTTAACATGTAAAAAAGAAACAAACAAATGTGCGACCGGTTTTTTTTCACCTGACAACACCCAACGTTAGTTTTTATATACACCATTTTGAAAATTAAATTATAGGTTATAATTTTAATATGATAGGTGTGTAATATATTTCTTGAAGGAATGTTTTGAAGAGATTCTTATCTTGTAATAGTATTTATTTTATTCGAATCTAAGTCGTTTCATTTTATTAAATCGTCCTTTTTTTATTTGTATAAATTAGGTTGAGCAGTAAATGAGTACAATATTCGTTTCATAACGCGGCTTATGATATTTACGACGTGCACACCTGAAGCTGTATGAATCGCTTTAACTAGCTAACGTTCTCTAAAATATTTTTTAACAAATTAAAAATATGTGATAATCTATTCAACGAGTTTTCATGTGATATAAATAAGCCTTCGAAATATGTCAAAATTCATAATTGAATCATTGCTGTTGTAGATTTTAATGTAAAGTTAATTATGTGAAACAAACTTACATAATCACTAATTTAGTATACACTCGTATATGTACTATTTTAAAATTGTTTATTTGAACTTTTATGAACAAGATATCATGGCGCAGTATCACCCAATTTCATTACAGCAAAACATTTAAAATTTTAGTGGGCTTCATTTTCATTTAAAACTCTTGGGTGAAAATTCTTCAATCAATGTGTTGCACAAAGTAAATTAACAAATATATTTTGTATCCCTGACAATTAAAAACATACATCATATTTACAAATAGTTATAAATTGAATACAGTGGTTAATTTAATTCACGTACAAAAGAATACTTTTTTTTTTTTAATTTCATCTTCGCTTTATAGGTGAACTCTTAACTAACTTTTTTAACTATTCGGCATTAAACAAAAGCTTATCTTAAGAAGTATCAAGCCATAGACACGCTATAAAGATTTGATCTACAGAGAAATCGGCACAGATTATAGTTTAAACGTCCATAGCAATTGGTGGATACATTTTTAACGATTGTGTTTTTTGGCGCGCCATGACACTGGCGAAAAAAACAAAACGCGGCAGCGACAAAAGACGATCGTCACAAAGATCCTCCTTACAGATAAAGGGACCATAAATAACACCATAGTTTTATATTGTTTTTATGGATGTTCCAGGATGATTCCTATAAGTTACCGTCATTTGTCAATATATGTGTATTATAATTATTTCTTTTAGAATTGTATGATAAATTGAATCCGCATTTGTTTTACCTGATGGAATAAAAGTTATCAATATTTATAAGGATAAAGTTAATGCGCAATCTTGATTAATATAAAGTTAAATTAAACATGTACTTAACATATATAATTACTCTTAGAATGGCAGTCAATTGAACTAAGCGGAAAATGTAAGTGTATGTGGAAGAATCCCGTAGAAGAAACGTACTCAGCTAGTGATATAACATTTCAAATTAAAGGGAATATAGATTTATTAATAATTGGCTCAATTAAAAAGAAAAATTGATGATGTATATATTAAACGCTATTTTCTATAAACGTAGTGTTGATGTAAAGAACCACAAATGTGAATTTATTGTTACATAGCTAATCAAATTTGACAGTGCAAAATGATACATATATTATTTTTTAACACTAAAATATTTATTGTTTGATTTTTTTAATGGGAAGTAAGTAACTACCACTTATCACAATCGGAATTATTCTTAGCGAGTCGACACAATACCTAGTTCCATTTTTTAGTCTCAAAAAATCTTTGTTGCAATAATAAGCCGTCAAGGAAAGACGAGGTAATACAAGGTAATTATTTGTTAAAGTTGTATTTCAGAAACGTGAGAATATAACAGAAAATTAGTGTATCGTGAGGAGTAATTTGTTTACTGATATCAAAATTTTGCACTATTTGTAGGTTTAAAGTTATTCGCGCAAAATAGTGTTTGTTGAAGTAACGTTTGAAACGTTGTCCAAGCAAAATTATTTTCATGACATCGTTTCAGCCCTTAACAAAAAACATAAATAGATAGTTTTTGTTACGTTTTAAATGTAAGTGAATAGCAAAATAAGTGTGTGTTTTGGCTCTTCAGTTATTAATTTTTTTGTTACAGTAACGTTTTGGGCTTGCCCACATCACTTACTCAACGCAGAAACTTGAAAAAAATATAAATAGTAGGCCTTACACTTTTTAAATTTCTTTATTTAATCGATATATTTTTGATTTGTTTGATAAACACCAGTGTAATTAAGTATTATATAATAGTTTCGAAAATGAAAAAAAAACAGAAATAGCTTGTAAACCGAATAAAAAGCCGCAACATTTGCCCTAGTATCACCTTTATAACATCTGTTAATTTTTACAAACATTTTGTTTCACATTAGCTCACGGTAATACAGACAGATTGTTCTTTCAATTGAGTACTCGAAATCAACTATTAGAAATTTATCTCAAATAAATAATTTTATCATTATTAATTCGCAGTTAGGTCATACTGTGTACATTTCTTTAATATCTATAAATATCACTGTCATAGTTATAGTTGACAAAGTCACTTAACGCTAAATGCTAATTAAGAGCTATCTATTGATGTCAAACTGCTTGTAAAACAAAATTTATTCAGCTGTCCTGTTATAACATAATGCAATACACCTTACATTAAATTTACTGTTACAAAATATCAAAGAAAAGGTGTACCAAATGTGCATATATTAAAATACCGGCAAAAAAAATTGTGAGCATTTCATAACATTTGTAAATGCGTTAAAAATTAAGTTACAGCTAGCGAATAACAATTAGTTACATACATATCCTTTTGATTTATAAAATTGATTGTACGGTTGGCCTAGTGGCTTAAGCGGTCGCCACGCCGCTCTCTACTACGTTGAGTGCTATGGGTTCAAATCCTACACAGGACAACACTTTGTGTGACCCACAAACTGTTATTATTACACAACTTATTGTAACGTCTAAATATTTATTTGACTCGATTTTTTTAATGAGTAAATGTTGCAATCATAACACGATGGTTTGTACAGGGATGCAGGTATAAAATAATTATTTTGTATTAAAAAATAAAATAAAACGAGATTTCAAAGTTTTTGGTGGGAGTATACGAGAATACCAAGTATAAATACAGTGGCGTCTTCAATTTATTACATGACTTACTTGACGGACTGTATATTCCTGATTTAAAAAAAAAGTGCAAACAAAGTTAAAAATTGTTCAGACATAACTTGCTTTTCTCGTCATCTAAATTATGGCTAAAATATTTCATCGAATGACGAAAATTTTTCAACTCAATGAAACAAAAACAGTGTTTTGTCAACCAAAAAAAAACCAGTGGCATTCAAAGTAGTTTTGTATTTCATATAAACAATAAGGCCTCAACTAACATATTGATTTATTTTACAAAAGAGCACTGCGACTCTAGAACTTACCCACTATATATTCGCTTTTCGTAAACCAGATTAATTTGACACTATATATAGCAACCCTATCGCGTAAAACATCCGTCCGTACGTAGAAAAAGTGTTAAACAAAATTGCGGTAGTTGCCCCTACGATGAGGGTGCGTGCCCCGAAACTTTATTAAATCTTCCTTAGAATTCATTAGAGGTCTGTTTCTAAATTAAGTTTCGCACCCCTAGCGTTCACTTTACATTTTATGAGTTGTTTTTGTACTGTGATTTAATTTTAAACATATACCAAGATTTATTGTTATTTATTAGAGGAGATATCTGCCCCATGTGGTGATGTATGCGTCTATAAACTATTGAAAAACAATGTTCAACAAACACGTTTAGCGTTATATTTCATAATGCTTTCAACTTATTAACTATTAAATTTTCAAACTTTAAAAAATAACCTATTAATAATATATATTATATATTACCTATTAATAAACCTATTAACAACTATTAATTAAAAATAACCTATTAAATTACAATGTTTATAATATTAAATACATTGGCCTAGTACAGTGCGATAAAGTAAAGTAAAGCGTATATACTTGACTTTTTTTCTATTCGATTAGTTATTATTTCATTCATTTATATTTTCCCTTTTGTTATTAACTCCATCCGTTAGATTTTTTAAGTATTACTTATATTTACACGATTTTGGGGGGACTCTAAATCAGTATTGCTTACGACACATCAAGAACTCATTTCGCTACACAGTGCTTTTAAAGACAGCAGCAGGAATTGTCAAACTTTGAATACTCAAAATACATATTTCTGCGTCAACATTTCTAAAATATCTTTTATAATCTTCCTGTAATTCAAGACGTGAACCTATCTAATTCTAGTTATTTTTACGACGTTTCATCTTTACTTCTGAAATATCATATATTTTTATAAATTCTTAATACATTTTACAGTAGAAGAGGTGGGTCAGGACTGTGACTTCCGCAAGACTATTTGATTTGAAGTTATTTAATTAGACAAAAATATTAAATTAGACGCCTACTTTTTTGTACTAATTCAATATTAATTATGGTCAACTTTACGACTGCATAACTTCACGGATATAAATGTTGTTTTTTAAGTTATGGTAAAAATGTTTTTGTCTACTTACCTTAAAAAAATCCGAGGCTGACAACATTGAACATATCTCCCTTGCATTCACCCTAGCAAGAATAAATAGGTTTATTTTTATTTAAGGCTGTTTTTCAAGGGGAGATTTTAAATAATAATGTTTGCGTGACTTAACAGCATTAACGTATGCACGCATTACACTTTACATTTACTTACTTGAATACGTAAAATACCTAACATTCAGGTCTATAACAGTTGTAACGTATATTAATTAATATATTTCATGAGGGCAACGTATCCTTGTCACTTCTCAAGCGGAAATAAACTCACTCTAAATGAAAATGTATTATTCGTTATCAAGAAAAGACAATTGTCTGTTTGGTTTTCATTCATTGTAGATTTGATTTAAGTTTTCATGGACTTAATGTACCTGGTAGATGTGTTTACAATAAGGTTTAATCAAAATAATACAACTTTTATCACAAAAAACCTTTAGAGTGAGTTGTTGTAGGAAAAATTTCTATTTTTACTGTAACAGTTTACGTTAAAGCTTGTCAAAGATATTTTCATTAACCTAAAAAGGTTGTACGTGGAAGTTTCAATTTTTGTAAAAGAGATGTACCGCATTATAATTGAATACTTAGCAGTCAGAAATTTTATAAATATGTAAACAACACGCTCAAATTACTTCTAAGCTCGTAAAACTGTTTGTGTATAAATATTTTTACCTCATATAGGAATTGAATCCATTAGACTTGGCGTGGCGTAATGACAAGGTCACTGCTTTAACAATTGCACTATCTATGTAGTTTACTTGAAAGACGTTTGCCGTCGGGGCCAGGCGGGCGGCAGTCGGTAGGGCGGGCGCGTCCCGTTGCTATGCGACGCACAGTAGGTGGGCGTGGCAATCGATACCACCTCGATTCACAAGGGCTCACCCCAGTCACCTTTGAAACCTTCCTCTGTATCTTCAGTTACAGGGCATGTGATTGTTCAGTGATAGTGAGTTTCAGCTGTTGTAAAATTTTAAAAAGGATTGTGTGTAATCACGATTTATCATGTTTTAAGAAAGTCACAAACATTTATGTTTAGAAAAAAAGGAATGTACATTAAGTATGAAGTAAAAGTCATTAAATTCTAAATTGCCAGCTGAATAAAAATGTAATCAGTGAGGATAGATACAACAAATAAAGCATCAGGAGTCAAGCAGGAGTCCAATTACTACTTTAATAATTCTTACATATTAATGTGGACAGTTAATTAGTCCTTAGTTACATGTCATATACATATCCGTAATTTCCTTATCGCGAAACTCGAGAAAAGGTACAATGAACAAAGGTCAGAGTAAAATTACAGTGTTTAAAGTTACAGTTAATTAGTCCTTACATTGACCTTCCTTATGTCGAATTCATTCTGGAATTTATTTGAATTAGTTGTGAATAAAATTGAATGGCTGAATTTTTAGTGACCTTTTATCATTAGTAGCCTTTATCAATCTAAGCCCCTGTGTCTAAAGAATCTATACACAAGTGAATACATATTCACAAGTATGTCGGCCAAACACGGCTTAACCAAAGATACCTAAAAATCTCGGATACAAAGAATACAGATGATAGCAATAAAATTTATACTTTTAGCAATTTGTATCATATTCACATTATATTTACACAAATAAAAAAATACTCTAAAATTTTAAAACAAATATACTTTTTACTACTTTTCTATTTTTACCTTTAATGTTGCCATTAAAAAAAAGTGGTAAATTAATAAAATGATTAGTTAAGAATTGCATTTCACAACTTTTAACCTAGATTTTTAACATAAGTGAAGCAGAAAATTCTCATACAAAAAAATTGTGAGACAATCGTTAGCGAAGTTAGCGCCAATTTTATGAAGAAGAGGATGCATATTCTTTATTAAACAGATGCAATAAATTTGTAATTCTGAAAATTCATATAATCTGCAATCATCAGAAATCAGTCGGAGAATTAATGTAGAGAATTTCAACAGCTGTGAACGGTAAATAGTATATTTAAGTACGTGTACTTTTAAATAATAATAATATATTATGCGAATACTTTTAACTTGAAAGCGGGTAATAGTATTTTTAGATAACCAATATTTATTTAAATAGGTATATGTAAATAAAACGAGAAAGAAATAATAATAATAATAATCCTGCTTTTTTTTTCTTGTGAATCGCACGCCATTTTAAGTACCAGTGACTGGGGTACCTGGTGCACTCTAGTAAGGAAATTCCTGGATTTCAGGCTACCTATAGCTTGTAGATGATCCCCAACCATGTGGAAAACTCAATTGGGTATTTGCATGAAAATGATTTTTCAAATAAAGTTCAGTTAATAAATTCTTTGATACACATAAAATACCTACGTAAGATTAAAATTTAATTTTTACAAATAATTTTTAAATAAATAAATAAATAAAAGTGGTCAAATATGATGTAAAAATCACATGATGTGAAACGTGATGTGATTGGTCTGACGTCATTGTGCATATTATTGGCGCGTCATTTGAATGCATGATAAGCGACGAATGATAAATTATTGAAAAAAATTTTAAGTTGGCTTTATTTAAAGTGAGTTTAATTATATTTTATCATTAAGATTAAAATTTACGTGTTTATAATAAACATTCGGAGTGGATTGGCGCGAACAAATTTAAATGGAATATGCACAATGACGTCACATACGCAAGAGGGAGCTACCTATACGTTTAAATTTTAACAATTTTTTTATTGTTAAATAGTTTAAATGTTTATAAATAAAAAAAAATCTTTTTTTTCAAAAATTTTAAATTTTTTTTAAAAATAATAAGACATAACTATTTAATGGATTGGAAAATCATGCAAATACCCAATTGCCTAAGAACAGAGATCGTTTAGCGATCTTCGGCGCCTGAGAGTACCCGGGCCTGGCAGAGAGAGTTCTAAGCCTCTCCTGGTCCCGCTCCGCCATCTCTTTCGCAAACGTAAACTACTCGCACAAAGAGACGGCAGCGTTCCACGCACTCTTGCTCCGTAGCATGGCTGCAATCATGTAGTAACATGATTACACTTAGTAAAGTGAGAGAATCCCCACTCCGATGACCATCACGAGGTCACACCTCTGCTCTACCTATGCCGGGCAGTCTGCCAGCGTATGGAGCGCTGTGTCCACTGCTCGGCCATTGTAGTAGTGACACTCAGGCATAGGCTCCTTGCGGATCAGACACAAGTGATCTCCGAAACATACTTTTCCAGTGATCACCTGCGTCAGTCAGTATGAGTGGGTCCTGTGATGCCTCTCAAGCCAATCCTCAATAGCGAGTCTTACCGAGAAATAGTTCCCGCAAGAACAATGCTTCATGTTAAACAATAAAAAAATATTTCTTTTATTCTTTCCACTCCTCCCCTTCCCGGGTCAGATTAGATGTTTGTATGATCTGCAAATTTTGTTTCGGAGTTTGGATGTTTTTACGTGTAATATGTATGTATTTAAAAAATAATAATAATACTTAGTAAGAGAAAAAAAAATAAATAATAAGTTTGCTATCAGTCTGTCTAGTTATCATGTTGCGAGCTATGTTTGGTTTGAAACTAGATGGTATTAAGTATGTGTCAAATGACCGAATTAATTATTATTGTGGTGATTATTGAATTCCACAGGCCCCATTAGTGTAAAATAAATGTAAGTATGCTCAGGGGGGGTGACCTGGTGTCCTGAAACACAAGCCTCGAGCTTAGCTTAGGCACCAGTCTTCCACAATATCATAAAAAAAGATAATGTATATATTTCTAAATGTAACGTGTATTGTAATTGTGGTAAGAATATAAATAATTATATTATTATTATATTAATATTCCTACCTTTAATACTCCCTAGTACAAATTAGATATTATTATTATATTAGTATTCCTACCTTTAATACTCCCTAGTACAAATTAGAACTGGTGTTATTGGTGGAGCCCCAAAGCAAAATCAAGATGTTCTTCCGTTTATATCATTCCGTAGAAGAATATCACCGTCGCATAAATTTCGTTGTTTTTAAATTATATCACATTTTATAGACCTTTTTACTGTACATAAATGTGAATACAATAAACATAATACTTGGTCAGTAGTACGAAGCTCCTTTGATTTTAATAAACTATTATCAGAGACATTGAAACTAACGCCGCAGAATGGTTTTGAAATAATAATAATTTGACTAAAATAAAGCCTGTCTTGTGTACTATATTTTATAGACATGTAGGTACATTTTAATTCACTTAAAGCGTACAAAACGATATTGACAATGAAAATATTTTTTATAGTTATACCATAACCGGAAATGTAAAACGGTGCCTCTAATAATAATTGGTAATAATTGGTAACAGACTTAACAAAATGAACACCTACTCTCTATCTTTGGCTGAGTTTATTGTAAAATGTACTTTATTCACCGACTTTTCCATTACACATTACACATCAATTTATATTATTCATTTTTGTTTAAGCATAACTTACGTTCCAATTGCTTTATCGTCCTAGTGTTATCAAATAATACTAACTTTATAAGATATGAGATAGAGTTATCCCTAGAAACAAAAGAGGACAAATAAAGTAATGTGCTTGTTAGTTTGTACTAAAATTATACGTAACTTTTAAAGTGATAATTGATCTAGTATCATGGAAATTGGTTTCCTACTCCCATAAACAATTCTATGAGTATAAATCTGCTCAATTTATTATATCTATAAGTGCCGTCAATCAACACACCATTATAATAATATTGGCGTGATCGGTTTGGACATTTTTAGTAGGTACGCATCTTAAGACCTTTAATGGTCTTCTTTTAATATAGTTGATTGGCAATATATTTACGAAAAATCTGAACTGACGTAATAGGAAATCTGATATTACAAATTTGTCAAGTCTTTTAATGTAATTGTCAAAAAGAAATTGATTTTGCCTTGCGGAGTGACTTGAGTTTGTATAGGACAGGTTCCAACGACACAGTCCTACTATTAGTACACAAAGGTCGGCTGTCGGGCACATCCGATGTGGCCGAGCTTCAGAGGGGTGCGAATTATGACCTGTCAACTACAGGTTCATGGGTGCCTGTTTATACCTGATGATAATTTGAATGTTTATGTTGATGGTTTTCTTTACGTGAGTAATAATGTGAAACTAAAAAAAGTTATGTAATTTGTCGGACTCTAAAAGTGAAAATAAATTATGGGAATCGTTTCGTACATAGAACTACTAATACCTGAATGAAGCTGAACTCTTTGTTTGGTTAAAAAGACATTAATGAACATTATTAATAGTTTGGTTGAATTTTACTATCAAAATAAAGTGAAGGAGTTTGTTTGATTTAAATTAGATAGAAGATTACTTAAACTTAAAGTTACATGAAAAACAGATTTAATTCATTTTATTTTAGAGTTATGTGTCTCAAAACTAAAAACGGAACCGAAAAATAAGGAACACAGGCAAGTATCAATTTAAAAAATAAATTGCTTAGAACTCTTAAAAATAAATTTACAAAATTTTATTTAATTTAATGTCCCTAATCATAAATATGTCTATTTAAGTTTTAACAAATTCAACAATACTGTCTTGTGTATGTATACCGTTACCAACACACTTACTGAAGCAAAAGTAATAGCACAAGTCTGAAACTCGATACGATAATTACTTTGTTTTATATCATAATTAAATTTTTAACTGATATAAAACAATAGGGAGGTTTTTGATTCAAATGTACGTTTTTTTTAATGTTTGTTACAAAATTCTGTCATTTTTAAACCGTTGGTGCGAAGTCTTCGACATACTAGACAGATTCGCCTGGTTTCTTAGCAAACAAATGCCTTCTAAGTTGGTTCTCCTTTCTCAAGAGGTATTTTACAAGATTGTATAGCGAAAGAAGAATTAAATTTCTACCACTAGCAATAATTTCTATAGAGTATAAGAGTACTGTTTGAAATAGTTAAGATTGAATGCTTTACTTTACGGATCCATTTTACAACTTCAGTTGTTATTTTTTAATGAGGCCTATAATATTATCTGTCTCGGTGGCGCAGTAGCAGTGAATGCGACTGCTGTGCTTGAGGTCTCGGGTTCGATTCCTAAGTCATTCCTTAGTCGGAGTTTGAGTGTTTTCTTGTTTATTTATTTCCAAAAAAAAAATGTTTAAGTATTCTATCAGTCAGTCTAGTTATCATAGTACAAGCTCTGCTTAGTTTGAAACTAGATGGCGTTCTGTGTTAAAGTGTTAATATTTATTTATTTATTTGCATATTACTCCCAAAAATAAGAAGTCAAACAACAGTAAACCAAAGCTAATTATAACGCTAGCTTATTTATTTGCATATCTATTCAAGTATATATTTCCAATTCCGTTTATCAGACAGGAAGTTTATGAAATTCGCGAATCCTTTTTGTTGATTATGTTTAGCTTTGATCAAAGCGGTCTCGAAGTTTCTCATTTCTAATTTAAAGAGTCTTATTTTATTCATTTAATTTTAGGATTTGTTCGCCGCCAAATCTGTTGAATCATGAAAGGCTTACTGATTTAATGATTTAATTTAATTTTATCTTTACCCAAATTTCTTTATAACAAATGCTAACAATGTTTGTTTTAAAGTTTAAGTAGACGAGGTATGTCGCCGTGTCGTGGCAACTAATTAATACAAATCGAGACTCCGCTCCCCGAGACGTCCATCCTCCATCCCTCTCAAATATATGGACCATAAAACTACGATTACGTTTTATAAACACTACATTTATAACTACTTCATGATTGTATTATTTATTTTACGTAATATATTATGCCATGGAGAAGATTTTGATTTTTTCTAAACTGTGCTTTCAAATATTTAAAATTCCCTGGCACTACACTCCATTAATTTATAGTATTCGGACACAGAGATTAATATGGAACCGACTTTTATTATCAACTCGAGTTTTATAGTGGAATATTGTGGATCATAAGTAAATTATTGATATAATATTTATATTGATTCAACTATAAAAGTAGTTTTTAAATTATGTATATTTTTCAACGTGTTTTGTTTTATAAACTGCACTGTCCACTTTAAGTAATATATAAATTACGAATTATATTTAAACAAATAGTGTGTTGTTGACCTTATCTTCGGTCAACAACACACTATTTGTTTCACTTGCGCATTATAAATTACCATAAAAAAAAGATGAAAAAAATTTATCTGTATATACTGTCTTTATAGCATCTTTTCTGGATGTTGGTATGTTCAAGATGATTTCCAAGTGTCTATGCGACATTCTAAAATTGATGGAATAAGTTTAAGATATAAGAACAATATAATTTATTGGAACGTCTGGTAGGAGAGGGGAGACCTACGTGCTTAGGTTAATTACGACGATTAACAGGAGTGTTGTATAACCACATGTACATTACCAATGTACTGTACACAATAATGGTAATTCAAAACCAGCGGTGGCAAGTTTTTGTCGGCATTTTTCCTACAAGTATGTATGCGAATACGGTATTAAACATACCTTCTGCACCTCTCAATTTTCTTATAAGTGTTACTTTGTAATCTACATGAATAAATCATTTTTGTCTTACTAGTTTAATGTTTCTTTAAAAGTCCGATTCCATATTATAAAGGTTGCTGGAGCCATAGTGGACGGAGGTTAGCCGGTGTTCGACGGGCCATCGCGACCTGCGCGGACCGGGATGCGCCCGCACTAAATTTAAATATTTTAATCCTTAATTTAAATTTTTGACATTTTTATTTTATGTTGGTATTCGTGTAGTTTCATTTTTAATGTTATTTGTCATATTCACTGGACAGCGAAGCTCGTGACGGGCGCGATGGCGCCTCGAAGCACCATTTGTTGGTAAAATATCGTCAATGAGACAGACTGACGCACGACTATTTGTTTGGACATTACCTGTTTTCGATAGCGAAACATTATGGTATAAAGATAGTATTTATGAGCAGGATGGGATAACCGCTGCGATGTATACTTTAAATATCCTGATGTTTTAAATAACCCATGCTATTAGTAAAGGCTATTTTATTCCATATAAATAGTTATTTCCAAGCTAGTGACTTATGATTTGTATTTTTTTATATAATAAAACTATTAAATAACTATAAAATTAAATTTTTTTCTTCAAACTAGAAAGGAAGATTTTCAAGCGCCTATAGGTATTTTAAAGGCTTATGAAAGAATCTGTTAGTTATTTTGTTACTAAACAACATGATATATGACTTATTATTAACTAAAACAAGCGCAGAAAGTAAGTAGGTGTTTATAATTGCAATAAATAAGTTAACCGTATCCCGCTATTCATGTATGCGATTAGGCAGTGCTTACAATATCTTTCGAAATCTCCAATTTCGTTTCTCGTTCGCTTTATGTAGCCCTACAGATAACTTTAAGTACCTACCTACCTAATGCAAGTCAGAGAACTAGATTTATATATATACTTTTAACTATATATATATTTACTTTAACAAAAGTCATAGAATTGACAAAAAAAAGTTGAATTAATAAAATTTGCCAGATTATGAAACCGATTATACTTACATATTTTAGTAAATTTTGTATTTAAAGTTTGATATTTTACCTAAAAAAGAATATCCAATCGTCTACAGTGAGATTATTGGTACAGAGGATAAAAATACACGTTGTTTTCTGTGCTATTCAAGAGTTCGGTATTTTGTGCACAACTAACTCAGATATATTTTAAAGATCTCTTTATCTTATATATATATTACTATATATAAATTACTTTAATCAACACTCAACGGTTTAGTGTTATACCATTAGTGAATTAAGGAGGCTTAGATTTTTCATTACAATCGATAGTCATTTAAAAATATACCTAATAGTGTTAGACAGGATTATTCTTTCTAGTGTGCATTATAATGTACATAATGATGAAAAATCCTACCTGTTTCTATAAAATATTATATTAAATCATCATCTTCATCATTAACAGCCTTTAACAGTCCACTACTGGTCATAGGCTTCTCTTTAGCAAGAATGTTTTGGCCTTCTACATATATCACGGTGGCCAGACGGGTTGGGATAAGTCTTCCTTCTCCTTATTATCTTGCATATTCTGTTCCTTTGGACGTCTCTTACGACATACATAGGAAGAATAGGTGTGGTGACCGTCCGTTCTTAAACGGACACCACGTGTAAAATATTTGTTTTATTTTTACTAGTCTGAAACGAGAACTGAAAATTTAGAATTAGCTCTCAATTGATTATTCTTTTACATCTTGAAAATGTTTCTGATTGTAGATTGTCCATTTATCAAATCACAGAACACCTAATAATAATCTTGTATATCAACATACATATATACATAAAGTTCCGTCTATTTCCCTGAGGGGTAGGTAGAATAAAATGAACTCCTTCTACAACAGTCCTAACACACCTCTTTTACTTCGTCCACTTTCATCAATCGCTGCATCTCGTCAGCTCGTCGGTTCCAAGTACTTTTCACATGGCTCATACAAGATTATTAATTAGGTCAGTAAATGCTCACTGTGGACGACCTCTTCTGACACTTCCACACATTCTGTGTATCAAATAAAGAAATAATGTGATTGTTATATTTTTTTTGTGAATTTCATGTTTAACTGTCCTTAAATTATTTATAACAGATAAATCTTTTTCCCTCTTGAAAGTAAATCACAATTAAAAGTATTAAATGCTTATTTCCGTGAGGTGATGGATTAAGAATACAGTGTCACAATTCGTGACCAGCATGGTATAGTATTCCTTCTTTGCTAAGGAGAGGACTATGACCAGCAGTGGACTGTTGTTGATGAATACTTATTTAATTGTTAGATTTGCAAAGTAATTAGCTGTGAAACGATTGACCACGTCATTTACATATCTTCAAGCCTATAGTATTATATAGACCAACGTATTAACTTCTTCAAGTGTTTCAAGATATATATTTATATGTGCAGAGGTCGTAGGTTCAATACCGACCCAGGACAGACAATTTTATTGTATTATTACAGACTAGTAAAGGAAAATAACGTTTTAAAGGAGGATTAAAAAAGAAAAAAATGGTCCAAATACGTGTCGAGACATGGCCATGTGGGGTTCCGTAGTTACCTAGTTTCTGCGGCCTCTTATTCGGTTGGTCTAATTAGTTAGTCGATGTTATAGCCAGCCGAAACCGTTAATTAATAGGTAACCAGGTGCGGTACGTTTAAAGATACTAGAAATATGTTAAAGAAACTTTAAGATTTTATTTTACCACTTTGTGGGCGTGGTACACTATATCATCATATATCACCAGCCTTAGTAGTCCACAGGTGGACACAAGCCTCACACCAAATTTAAGTACGTTCATGTGAAATTACAGATTTCTAGCACTATCGCACATCTGTAAGATATAGAGTATGGATGGACAGACGTACGGACAGTACGAAAACATAAAAGTTACATTTTTGTATTTTTTTCTAAGGAACCCTAAAACAAGTTTTCTTTCTACCTCCTGTGTTCTTTGTAGTGATTTTACACCATCTGACACCTAAACGAATGTTACAAATAATTAAACTATCAAAAATATCATACTTACAATTTATGTTATTTAAGCTTGATGTTTCACAGGCATATTTCCTACATTTAACATGCCTATCCAAAAGTATTCTTTTAGTACGTGGATGCCTATATATTAAATGAGAACGTTTTACTAGCTCAACGCACGATAAAGGTGTATGACGTCAGAGTTCATAGTCGAACTCATACTTTTCACTCATCAAAAAAATGTTAACATCATTGTGATACTTATAAAAGGCCTCTCTAGAATATATAGCGTAATTTAGACAAATTCTAACATGACGAGGTGGCCGAGTGGTTAAGGCGTTGGACTGCTAATCCAATGTGCTCTGCACGCGTGGGTTCGAATCCCATCCTCGTCGTATCTTTTTGTTTGTTTATTTCATTTTATAATATCATTACAAGCGATTATAACTTAAAAAAAAAATCTTATTGGAAAATTATAATTAATCATTGTTTTTTAATAATTATTTAAAACTATCTTAAGTTAATAATCTTACGTTATTTCTGTTTATACATGGCTATTCAATATTTTTGGTAAAAATGTTGCTGTTTTCTTTTGCTATAATCTGTTTTATTTCTGAGCACAAAATTGACATAAAGGTCACATTAGGTCATAACGGGTATCTATTGACTATTTTGGTAACAAAAAAAATTTGATCAAAATGTGGTTTTATTCACACTCAGTTAATTAATGTTTGACTACGGCTAGTCGGGAATATTTGGTATTACGTCTCCTTTATAATTTTGAGACCATTCAGTCTAGTAGGAAATTTTATGAACGAAAGTGTGAGTAAACAGACTATAAATTACACATTGTTATCTCAATCGTAAAATTTTATTTTGTTTTCAAGGTCAAAGTATGTTTTATTAATAGATTGCTAATTAAATGTTCTATGTTAAAACAGGGTCGCTGACCCTTGAGTGCCTTTTAAACGAACGTGTTTTGTTTGTTTTTTACAACTGCGGTGGCAAAGCGGGACAAGTTATTTTTCAGAAATAAAATGTTTTACGTAGTGCCATCATCATCGTCAATAAATATATAGCCTTGAATAGTCCACTGCTGGACATAGATCTTGTAATGGATTGAATCGAAATTTCGAAGTTATAACAAACACATTAATTTAATTTGAAAAATTCATTGCTCATTCCACATTTTTTGAGCTGTTATTGCACAGGACAACCTTAATGTATGGATAATATTGTTTCAGCCCTATTAAACACGCAAGTTATTAAAATCATCTATTACTTCGACGCATAATTCATGTGGGTATGCGCGAATAATTACATGCGGCGTTGTCATCCTGCGAGCACGCTCTGCCACGTGGCCACTCATCCGCCATATTGTTACCGTTATTTATGAATATTGTTTTCTGCTGTCGTAGGATCAGTGACACGTGACTTGTGTCATATGACTGATGTTTGGAGCTGTTGTGATTTTATGAACGAGCGGTAATCTCCGAGGTTTAGACAGCGATGGTTAAATGTAATCCATGTAGCTGAGATTGGTTTACTCAGTGAGTGAATGGGTCAAGTGTAACCGGGAATAGGTTATTCTTAGATATATTGAAAAATACGCTTTCATATATAGGAAGGAAATACATTTTTTTTTGCAAAATCTTAGGGTTTCTTGTAATCATTTTCTTTAGTCTCTTTTTGTATACTTGTTACACTTTACATCCTAACTATGTATATAACTAATCATTATGCAATTTTGTATGTATATAAGTTAACAGTAGTACAGAAACAACATTTGCAAGAGATCCTTGAATTTATTGGCATAATCTATATTAATACAAGTGAAGCTGCTGGGAGAATCTACTTGCCTATAAATAGTCATAGTGTTAGCTAAAGCTGGGCCTCGCCGATTGGTATCGGAAGTAAGGGCGGGATGACGCAGGGCGGAGGCTGAGGGGTGACTTCCGTGTTCCGGCACTGTTCGCCGTGCCAGTAACTCATCATCAACACGCCGCGGGGAGCCGGCCACTCTCCCTCACATCTACACAAAGAAATATAAAGATTTCGGTGAATTATAAGCTCCACGGAAAAAGGGGAAACGCATAAAAAATGTTACTTCGCTATGATGCAGAATTTTTAAATTTGTAAGATAGGGGTTTGTTTGTTATTAGTTTCATAATTATTATTCATTGTTTCATTAAACTTTTGTAAAATTAAGCTATTCATAAATAGTTACAATCCGAAATTAAATTATTCAAAACTGGAAGAAATATATTAGAAAATATGGAAACTGAAAATCGGCTTCAAAGAAAATCTTCAATTTGTACCTACCTTAATTTTTATTTTATGTATTTTATGATCGCTCTAATGAATTCATTAATTTAATAGATAGATAGATTTATTTGTACACCAGGGTTTACAAACATTATGGAGTAATACAACTAACAAAACTAACAATAATTGTGATAATGAACGAAGATACTTAAAGCGTTCTTTGTGGTAAAAAGGAGTTGATGGATTAAATAAAATATTAAACAGAAGGGTAAGGTTTACCACATAGTAGAGCCACAATGATTTTAGTACGAACGGGCCGGCGTGACCAGGGCCGTACTCTCTCTCACAGAAAACCAACCTAAAGAGATAGCATCTGCGCTGTCGTGTTTCGTTGCTGAGTGCGAGACCGGAGGTCCATTGATGCAGGGGTGATAGTTATCGTCGTAATAGTGTGAGCCTTACACAGTCACGATGACTGTCATGCCTTTTACTTCCCCAAGCAGAGCGCGTAAAAGTATCTCACTAGACCAACATAGTGTGAGTCACCTACTGCATTGTCAGCAATGAGGATGGTGACCACAACTCTTCGATTCTATTCATGCTTTCCATCAGGCAGAGTAGAGTCACTTGGGCAGGCTTAAAAAAAAAACTTAATTGCTACTTGGGATAATTTTGTTATTAAATTAAACAGGAGGTTAATTTGAGTTTATAATTTGATGATAGGATTTAGCAGAAAACGTCGGAGCTCTTATAATAATAGGTTTGCTTACAGAGATTTTGATATTTTCTATTATGGCCTAATATGTCATATAACTGATACCTCTATAGGACTAAGGGCCGGCTTCGCAAGCTTCTAATAAAGTTTTAGACAGTTATCTGCCATATAATTCTATTTAACAGACATATTTATTTCTATCTGAGACTTATAAAACCGAAATCTTTAGTTATCTAGATATATAAGTTCAAAATAGTCACGGATATCAAAAATATCGGCGAGAATATCAGCAAGCGTCGAAACTAGCCCTAGGTGGGTATGCAGACAACATACAATAAAATATGTGTTTAATACTATGTAGGACATAAATCTCGCTAATTTAAATAATAACGTATAAAATTTTCTTACACACATTTAAGTTATATTTTTACTTTGAGATATAATTCAATTTCGAGAAAATATTTCTACTATTGTCATGTGCATTGCATTATATTAAGTACACTTAGATAAGCTTGTTTAAAATAATCCATGTGAACCACCTACTTGTGGTGAATCGCACAAAAGTTCGTTCCGGTCAAATTAACCGCGCTGTCTAAAAAAAATTACTTTTAGAAAAGGTTGTGTGAATAAAGTCTGTGAAAGACTGAGTGTAACTACTTCATATAAATATTTAGTTTTTAGTTCAGGGCTCCTAACAAATGTGTTAACCAACGTTTTATACAATGTTCACAGACATAGAGGTTTATCTTATCTTATGTAAATGCTTGCTAAATGTATTTTTGGTGTAATTTATTTTGTAACTGTACACTTTTGGAACTCGTGTTAGTATTGATAGCGAAACAATGTAGTTCCCATAAAACTATGTTCACAGCCCGCAGCTATTTAAATGCACTTACCTATTTAAATTCAGAACATGAATCTAAATATTTTGGTTTTAAACAAGTTCCAAAAGGAAATAAAGATAAAGTTTTATATCATTCTATTAACGATAACTATGGACATGTTTAAATTATCGCATTAAACGAAAAATAGCTACAATTAGTAAAGCCAAGAAATTATTGTTGATTTCTTTAAAATATATAATACAACTATATAAAAAATGTCTATTGTCTAATGTCTACTAATGCCTACTTTCAATAACAGATTTTACATATATATAAAAAAAATAATGGTATCTGTGATTTTTTAATATTAATTTTTACCAAATTAGCTTAGTCGAGTTTCCTTTCGATTAATAGCGGATTTAAAAACTGACTTTGAAACAAACTAAGTCTGAGAAGTAATATTATGCGAACCCATAAATGTATATATTGTCTGTGCTACTCGTATGTTGTAACTTTTAGCAGTTTTATAAAGCACTAAGCTAAACTAATATCAGGCCTATCTATTTTCCCACCACGACACTTTACCACTCGTGCGAGATTTTGACAATCAGGCAATTGTTTTTCCTGAATATCATCCTAAAACAACATACTGGTCTAACTTACAACCCAAAATTATTTGAGAAACGCCAAAAATATAGAGTATGTACGACACAGATCAGTTGGAAAACAAAATTTAGAAGAAGGTTTATTGGATTTCTTGGACCATATTTATATAACAAAATAAACAGAATATTAAACATTTACCCTTCGACAAAAAACAATGCAAAGTAAAAGTGAGTCAGTACTTGCAGAGACTTGACTACGAAGAAACAGAAAAACTAATAGCTATAACACAGTAATTAAAATCACACGTTTATTATATCACTCATCTATATAAACATTACACATATACACACCCTCTTTACACACCACTTTTTTTTTTTTTTTTTTTTAACGTGTGGAACCCCCTCGGGCCGTCACCCCACCGGGGTTTACGGCGGGGTGGTGTGTCGGAATCGGACCGACTAAAACCACACGGTGTGCCACTCTGCGCCTGAGATAGGAGGGATCCGGGAACCGCTGCTATTACGACATCCAGATCCCTCCTAGCGCCTGCCCGAAACTGCGGGCACCATCTATGGGTAAACTCTCTATTTAAGGCGACGTACGGCACACGCGGTCGTCGCCTCCTCGCGGCTGGCCATTATAGCGGGTGGAGGGGAAAACCCGTCCCGTCCACCCGCGGCCACACTCAAGGCGGCATGAGGCGCTGGTACGCGCGCCTCCGCCGCCCGGTTCGCCGGCGGCGAATTGGGTCCGAGTGGATATCGTCCTCCCGGGCCTTCTCCGCCGCCTCCTTCTGCGAAATTACGTCTTCGCAGAAGGTCGCGACCGCGGTAAAACAACTGTCGCTACCGGCCATGGAGCGTATGACGGCCGGTAGCGAGAGATCTCCTCCAATAACTGCAGTGAGGACCCCACGCTGCGCCGCCCAGGTGGAACAAACCGCTAGCGTGTGCTGAGCTGAGTCCTCACTGCAGTCACAGTGGTGACAGGCGGGACTCAATTCCCTCCTGGCGACCGAGTACAGGTACTTCCCGAAGCAACCATGCCCGGAAAGGACCTGCGTCAGTCGGAAGGAAAGGGTCCCGTGCTGCCGCCCTGCCCACTCGGCGATGACCGGCTGGAGAGCCTCCACGAGGGCAAAGCCAGCACGTGGAGTCTCCAACCGGAACGACCAACGAGCCATCGTGGCTCGACGAGCGGCCTCACGCCACTCGCGTATCTCCTCGGGCGGGGGCCGTATGCCGCTACCCGCCCGGAAGTCAGCCGTCCGCCGATAAACTTCGGCGAGCACTTCCACCTCCAAATCCCACGGGGGAGTTCCGGCCAAGGCACACGCCGCCTCCGTCGATACGGTGCGGTAACCGCGTATGGCTCTAACCGCCAATATCCTCTGAGGGCGCCAGAGGCGAGCCCTATTCTGGGCGGTCAGAGCCGCCGCCCACACCGGTGCACCATATAGCGCCATTGACCGAACAACCCCCGTGTAAAGCCGTCTCGTCGCGACGCTGGCTCCACCCAAATTAGGCAAAAGTCGCCCAAGAGCAGAAGCAGCGCCGACCAGCTTTGGAGTAAGCTGTCGGAAGTGCTCGTCGAAGAGCCACCTGCCGTCGAGGATCAGGCCCAGATACTTCATCTGGGCCTTAATCGGTACGAGGACCGAATTGACTACGATGGAGGCGCCGGAGGGTGGACCACGACGGGGCCCATGGAACAAAAGGGCCTCCGTCTTGTCCAGGGCCACCCGCAAACCCAGCGCCTCAATTCGCCCGACCACCAGTGAGACACCCGTGGTGGCCAGGCGCGCCGCCTCTTGAAAGTTCATCCCCCGGGCCGTGACCAATGTGTCATCTGCGTAACAAAGTACGCCCAGCCCGGGGGGAAGACGACCTCGAAGGGCCCAGTCGTATCCCATGTTCCACAGGAGTGGTCCGAGGACTGACTCCTGCGGAACACTGCACGACATGAGCCGCCGCCTTAGAACACCGTCTCGGTCCTCGTACATGACGGTACGCTCCTCAAGATAGTCTGCCACAAGCCGCCTCAGGTACTTTGGCACCCCGTGGTAGTGGAGTGCTTCCCTGATGCAGCTAAATGGCATACTATTGAATGCGTTGGCGATGTCCAACGACACTGCCAACAGCACGCCGCCACAGCTCACCGCCTCTTCGGTAACGGCCCTCAGGCGCAGCACGGCATCGACCGTCGAACGCCCCGCCCGAAAACCAAATTGGGCGTCCGACAGATCGGGGCTCACCTCGCGGAGGTGCCGGACGATGCGGGCAGAGAGTATCCTCTCAAACAGTTTACCCGCCTCGTCCAGCAACACGATGGGCCTATAGGCCGCTACCGATTCGGCTGGCCGTCCCGGCTTCCTCAATAGGACCAGCTTCCCGCTTTTCCAGCACTCAGGGAAGCGTCCGGACGCCAAACTAGCGTTCAGGACCTCCCTGAGGCGGTCCGACATGTGTTCGAGGGCTCGGGCCAGCACTCGGGCAGGTATCCCGTCCGGCCCGGGGGCGGTGTTCTTAGAGCGGATCCGTAGAACAACTGCCCCTACCTCCGATTCCCTGACGGATGGAACATCGTCCTCGTTCTCCCCGTCGTCTCCGACCATGAAGGCCATCGACGGGGATGTGTGTTCCACCCGCTGCGGGAAAAGGCCCTCGACCACTTCCCGCAGGAAGCTGGGCTGGAGTGTCTCTGTAAGGGGGGGGCCCGACGTGCGGAGCTTTTGTCGCGCCGCACGATAAGGGCGACCCCAGGGGTCACGATCGAGACCCTCCAGCATCTCCTTCCTCTTCACTTCTTTGGCGCGGCTTATGGCCAGCTTCAGAGTTTTCCGCGCCTCTCGGTACTCCTCATGAAGCTGGTCCTCCCCGCCTTCTTCGCGGTGTCGCCGCCGACTACGGGTGTAGGACCTCCGGGCACGAGTACAGGCCGCACGGAGATCCGCCAACTCCTGGGACCACCAGTAAACCTCCTTCCGTGGAGGCCGGCAACCTCGGATGCGGGGCATGGCCGCATCACAGATTTGTGCAATCGCTTCGCAGAAGCGACCAGCCCCCATGTCGACCTCCTCGGTCGGGGCCTGCGGAGACAGCCAAGAGTGAATAATGGCCGCCTCCTCTAGTAAGTCCCTATTTAATTTGGCTACAGCCCACCGCGGAAAGCGAGAAGAACGCCGCGCCGCGTGACCCCTACTGGCGTCCTGGGATCGGGAGAGCTCAAATCGGATATAGAGATGGTCCGAGAGCGTCTCAACCTCTGTCAGGACACGCCAGTTCCTTACTCGTGCGGCGAGGGCAGGGGTAGCGAACGAAAGGTCCACTATCGACCCTCCCTGCTGTCGCACGCACGTGTTGGTGGAGCCCCTGTTTAGTAAACAGAGGCCCACCGAGGCCACCCACTCCTCTACGGACTTTACACACCACTACATCAACCTCACAACACTTACATAATTCGTCACTTTCATCACTCAAAAAAGAAGACATTTCCACACTTCCACAACTTTTTATTACAAGAAAAAAAAAATATTCATTTACATTTAATTCTGGATAGGTATCGGATTGTATTGATATTGAAACAGTACAACTATCAAAGAAACAATCATAAGGTATTGTTGTAGTAAAATAATTGGAACGAATTGAAACTGACAATCGTAATAGGTACAGGCTTTCCCTAATTCGATTGCAGATGCTACATTCACCGATTTGTAAAAATATTGCCAAGTTATTTATAATCTAGTATTGAATTCTTTTTTAAATAAATAAATATTATTATTATTAATATAATAAAATCTATGTTCTCCATATTTGTACAAAGAATTAAAGCAATGTAGTTATTCATACTGTCGTTAAGTATTCAGATAGTTATGGATGGTAATCGTTGTTTTTGCGTAATTACACAACTTAAGGAGCTCGTTACATTACTTATACAGTTGTCAACCATGTAAGTAAAAATTATATTTGTAGATATCTTGCCGATTAATTTTTAAAGATCCGTATGTTAAAGAAAAGACGTTTACATAACGGTCTTAAACAATTTTCTGGTGTACGTTTCTATTCTTCAATTCTAGCATAACGAAGGAAGACCTAGGCAGTGAAATAGTTTTAAAAATATAAAAAAGAAATGTTTTCTAGTCTTGTCATACAATCTGTAAGAAAACCAAGAAAAATATACGTCTTAGTGTTAGTTTTTCTATATGAAAGACCTATTTAGAGTGGATTTTTTAAATTGTAACTTCAAACTTAGTAAAATAGTCTATAAAAAAGACTAGATACATGAGTTTTTCTATGACCTTAGTAGGGACCAAAATACATAAATAATTGTTCCACAAAATCACTCCTTTTGCTGGACTTGGCTTAAAATAACAGACAAGTAATTATAAACCAAAAACTGTTTACGTTTAATTTTTCCTAAATACCAAACTTAGTTATTTTCTTACTGAACTTACGGAATTCTCGACATGAGAGTCGTACTCGATCTTATTCATAATATTTTTTCTTTAGGGCGGTCTTGTTGGCTGATGAACGTTGGATGTAAAGTAATTGTGGTCTGCACATACGCAGACCTATTACGGTTTTGTAGCTTTACCTGATATTGAAGAAAAAACAGGAGATTGACGGCATAATATCATTTTGTTTTGTAGAGTATGTAAGCTCTACTTGCTCTGCTCTGATACACCTGATACGGGTAACAAGTGTAACTATATTAAGAGCTGTGGTATATATGATTGTTGTTGAGAACCTTCCGTGGCCGGTAAGAAAACCCTTTAAAAGAGATTACCTAAGTTTAACTAAACTAAGGGACTATTAAAAGAGTGATTTATTTGAAGTTAGGATTACTTAATACACATGCAATTACGAGACGTAATCATGGAGTAAAGGTATTTAGGTGTTCATCAAGAATGTTATAGTTTAAGGGCGTTAATTTTGTCTTACATCTGTGGGCTCGTCAATGATAATGGAATGACCATTGGTCAAGGAAAACAAACATACAATAAATAAACAGTGCATTGTTTATCAAAAGTTTCTAACTGTAGTCATTGTTTTGATGTTTGCGATTGTTGAGGGCGTTTATTGACTTTTCTAAGTTAAATACTTCATCCAAGTTTAAACTAAAAATAAACATCTCAAATTTTTAAGTACAGTTTTTTCGAAAACAGAAGGGATTCGAATCATAGCTTAATTTCGTCTCCAATTATAATCTATGGAAACGGGAGTTACTTTTTGCAATACATCAATAACAATGCCATCGACATAAAACACAGAACTTTTATAATTTACCGATTCTAATAAATAAAGATTTCAGTCGTTGCAGAAGGAGAACTCACGAAAAACGACCGCCCGTATTGCATGTATTAGAATGCCCGACTCTATTGTATTTTACCATACATTCTTTTTTGCACCTTCTTCGAATATATTTACGATTTTATGCCGATTATATTTAACTGTTTAGTTTTTGTCTGATGCTGTTTGTGTCTTCTACGCAATACATTTTATCTTCATTTGCTTTATCATACTTAGATTTTGTACCTAAAATCATTATTTAAAAACAGAGACATTGAACAGACGAGTATTTCAAGCACAGTGTATGTCCCAGGGTCCCAGGTCTCAGTACGTATAACAATGTTAAAACATGCCACATCCTGTCCTGAGACGACTGGATATGGCATGTTTTAACATTATTATTGATAATAGTCAATGGCGTTATATCTACACTGTAAAATAATGTAACATATTATAATATAATATTATTAACTTTTTGAGTATAATATAATGTGGTTTCATATGTTTGTGCATTCTATTTTTTGTATTCTATTTTTTACGACTTTGATAATCTAAAAAATATTGGTAGGACAATCAACAACAAATCTAACTCAGATTTTCTACTTACCCTATTTACCAACTGAAATTACGATATATTTTAGGTAATATTGTTAAAATTTAGTGTTTTGTAGGACCGGATACACTTTCCCGGTCAGCCAAAGTGATCAAGACCTAGAGATAAATTTAGATGTAATCAGCATAACTTCGGTATTCGAATTGTTGATTTCGGGTGGCAGCTTCAGACTGAGTTCAATACAAACTCTAGTTCGAAACAAATCAAATCAATTTTGAACTAAATTCGGCTGTGAGGTCGAAAATTAAACAGGTTTTATACTCTCAACAATTTAACTAATTTCACTCCTCTCAACAGACAGTATCTAAATCGATTATTATCTGTACTTAGTTATGTCATACATGACTCTCCCTCTGTAAACAAAAAAGGGGCCCAACTGTGCATTGTACCGAGAGGCGGGGCCAGGTGTCACTCGCAGGCTGCAGATCTTATCTTGGTTAGGGAAACCAACCTCCGCCGCCGGTACCGACGCAGCTTTGATACTCCTACTAATATTAAAACTCACCCTACTTATAATTAAACATGCAAAACATAATTAAAAGTTAAGGAAATGTAAACTCCCTTTACTTAGCAAAAAACTGAAAAAAATCCATGTATCTATCAAGAAGTACTAATTGTTAATAACAAACTATTAATAAATTCTAATATATATATTAAATCAACTTATTAAATTAATTAAATAAGGGAAAATATAAGTCTTAAATAAAAACGTGTCATCCATCTGCGAAATGGCTATAATGTCTTTTATTAATTTCGTAAAAATGTTTCAAATAGACGATGCAGTTTAGGTGGCACAATGACAAACTCACAATCACATCTACATTAATTACCTAATGTTACTAAATAAATTCAGACAGGCGTTGCTGTCGACTAATGATTTTATGTTAAACATTCGTATGTATTACAGTTAATTAATATAAAAAGATGAAAAATATTAGGTCATCATCGTCTTCATCATCATCAACTTATCGCAATCTACTGCTAGATATAGGCCTCACCAATTGTATGGCACTTAAAAATAATTAAAATTTCAAATAAATTAAATTATTTTCCCTTAAATTATTAAATTAATTTTTAAAGTCAAATTTTACTTAGTTGATATCAAATAAGTAAATTTGACTGTAAAAGATAAAAAATACGACTTTATGCATCTAGTTCTTAAAGAAACCGCTAGATGGCGCTTTACTCAGTAACTAAATAACCTCATACATTTCAGACATGGTTGTCTGATTTGTCTGATTCCAAATTAAGCAGAGCCTGTGCTATGGTAACCAGACTGCTGGTAAACATACTTAAATATTTCGAAATATATACATATTATAGATAAATTACATCCAAACACAGAACAAATAATCGTGCTTGTCACACAAAGATTTGTGCTGAGTGGGAATCGAACCCATAACCTCTGGATTAACACTCAGGGCCACTGACCCGTAGATCCATAGGCCCGACCAAATGGCAATGTAAATTATATAAGTATTCTATCAGTCAGTCTAGTTATCACAGCGCAAGCTCTGCTTAGTTTGAAACTAGATGACGTTGTGTGTCAAATGTCCGAAATATTTATTTATTTATTTAGGGTTTACTTATCTAATTATAATATCAAATTAAATTAGGCCTAAGAAAATATAATTAATCGTCAACGTTATATGACGATGTTTCTCAAGTTTACGACTTGATTTAAAAATAATAAATATTTTGTATTAATTCAATTCTTTTTAATTTTTATTTTTTGCAAATTTTTTGATACTTGTAATAATAAATATGAGTTCAGGACTAAATACCTACTATGTATAAGATGATATTGCTTAACATACAGCAAAATCTTCAGTTACTAATAGTATAAATTTTAAGAGTTCTTTGTTTAATTAAAAGAGCTAAGCTCTCCTTGATGAGTACATTTATTATTGGAAACTTACTACTCCATCGCACTACTTCTTTATACAACCATTCGTTTGATGCTAAAATAGAACGAAACATTTGACGGGCCTTTTTGCTCAGCATTTGGTTCAAGTTCTTAAATTCTGGAAAAAGCTACCTCCGTCGTTCAACAGAAGAGTGGTCGTTTTCAGTATAATCATTTATAAATATAAGATTTAGGTATTTGTTAATGGGCTAATATTGCCAATAATAAAAATACAATGGTCAAATCATGAAATTGATTGAAATTTGCATCACAAATTAATGGAAACTCAGAAAATCATTGGTTATTCGTTTTATAAAACTTTACATTACTGTAAATTAATGGTTACTTGTTAATAAAATATAGATATGCTTAGAACCCTTATTTCTATTAAGCTAATTCTACTTAACAGAAGTTACACAGCCATAGCTATTTCTTAAAAATATTCTTTAGTTCCATATAAGTAAGTACGCTGCTGTCAACATTTGCGATAAATAAAGTTAAATTGATTCACAAAATAATACTGAGTTTACAGTTTGTATTAATATCGTAATCAATTACTGGCACTTATAAATGTAGAAGCGATACACACGCAGTAAGAATCCATGCGAGCCTCATCCGTGCGCCCGCGCATTAACTTAACCAACCAATTATCCGCTATGTTCTTGGTGCACTTGAACTCAGTTCATTCCTCCACCATTGCAATATGTTAACATATTTTTAATTTCTCCATCGGACAGCTAAAGAGGCAATCGTAAGCTTATGCGCAGGAGTGAGATTTATAATAAGAAAACGCTCCTACCGCACATGCACCATAAGGATCTATAAATCTTTTAAGTACTGGATCGGCCAATCCCTGTTGAGAAACGATAAATCATCCCCTCGGACAGTTAAGTCGAATCGAATAATATCGCTCTCTCACTCACACTTAATGGCTCTTATGCCCTTTAGATCATTTATCATTTCTTTCTCTCGTTTCTTCTCAATGATAAATTCAATTCTCTTTTGGAATATGATTGTTCCTCGTTTTGTTATTGTGTAGTGTTTTATTATGGGTATCGTCACGGACTTAGGTTTTTGATCGGAATCCGATCGAAATCATCGCGAGAATTGGATTTCCATTGTAAATTTCGTGACCCGAGTGATCAATCTTTTATTTTGTTTTTGGAATTCTGATTGGTTTTGTCAATTAATTACCAAATCGTTTATATTATCAAATTGTAGTTTTCAAATATTTCGAACTTGTTTTATAGTACTTAATATAATTATACCTACCACTAGGTTTGGCGAATCGTAACATGGCCTATGGCCGTGCTGATGTATCTCGAAATCTTCGCTATACTCTTATGTTGTCATAACGTTCTAAACAAACTAAGTTCAAAACGTTATAATAACGTAAGAGTCATTGTAGGGTTGTGTAATTTATTAATTGTCTCACTTAGATACTCTATTCCTATCGTGTGATTTTATTGCATTGCTCACAGTTTAATGACTGTAGATTTTATTTTGCTGGTAAAAGCCACCCAATCCTTAATTTATCAACCCTCGTGGCATCGTCTTTTTTCACTCGTTGAATCGAATCTACGTTTTGTCGCATAAAACATAAAATATATAATAAGCAGAAAAACATACTTAAATCAATATCAAATTAATTGGTCAAAGGGAAGGTGGAGAGGACATATCATGTTTATAGTATACACATAGCTATTTATGTCTAGACAGATTTTAACCTCAAACACTTACCGGAAGCAAGTTTTTTTTTAAACTCTAAACAAGCACTGTCGAATAATAGGCATATGGACAATAGAGTGCTAGCGATTGTTTTGTTTCTTTTATAAAAAAAAAAGTAAAGATTCGGTATCCAAGAGTTTAAACAACGAACATTAGGAACACCCAGACACAGGACAATTATTTATGAATGACATTTATTACTGTCCCGTATAGGATGAAATACCCAAAACAAGTAGCGAGGCAAGGATTCATCAATGTGTCTTTTATATAGTTAATTTGACGATCATATAAAAACTTAAGGTGAAAAATCTATATATTTAAAAATGTTAAGTTGTTTTGCCTACGCTTCGAACCTCAAAAGTTCTTCGCCGATTGTGCACAAATTTTCGAAGATGATTTTTAAGCATTTTTCACGTCACTTCTTTATCGCTCGTAAATGAAGCGACAATATCATATAGTGAAGCGACAATATCATATAGTGAAGCGTGACAGGCTTACAGCAAGTTGCTTACAATCTAAATATGAAAAATGAATTAGTGTTCATTAGTCTCACTAAAACTGAAGAAACATTAAACAGATTTAATTTATTCTGGTATTAAAATATTCTTATCAGGCTAAGTAAAGTTTTTTGACAGGAAGTTAATCTGTTGGTTTCGAATAATACTAAAAGATAATTTTATGCTCTCGAAGTGACGGGCACAGTTAGTTTATTTAAAATAATCATTACTGACTTATTTGTAATAATATTCCCCACCATGGTCTCAGCTTCCAAGTGGCAATCTAGTATTTAACCATCTAGTATTCAAACCTGTCTCATACATACTAGTGTATGTATGAGGCAGGTTTAATAGATATATAAATGTTTTATAGAAATTCATTTACCAGTAAATGAATCTTCGATGATGTAGTTTATAAGGTTATAAGTTTTAAATATAACTACATATGTCTTAATGAATTTTTATGAATATGCAACCGGAGTTTTGCTAATAATTGTAACAGTTGTATTAAGCGGCCTCATGTTCAACGCAGCGAATTAAAGTCCCTGCGTTACGTGGGATCAATAATTAGTTGTCGGTAAATACAGTTTTATATCTCTAACAATATTCAGTGATATATTTTAGGAGTAAGGAGACAGGAACAACATATATTTATTACTAATAGAAGGATTCACAAAAGTAAATACATAGTTCAAGTAATCAAGCTAGAGCCAAATATTTGTTTTATTTCTTGCTATTTACACGGCTGTAGAAAAGACAACAATTTCATCTTAAAATAACTTAAAATACATAATATTTTCTCAGTCAAATAGGTAGATAATAATAATAGGTACGCGTTTAATCTTTTTAATTATCTAAAGTTCGGTTTGTGAAAAAATAGTTCTATGTTCAATATAAATATACATAATACAGGTCAAGAGTCCATAGCACAATGAAGTACCAACCGCACCAGGTTGAATTACATTTACAAAGAAATCAAACCCTTATGTCTACTATCACTGGGCATTTTCTTAAAAATATTTTATACATCATTATAACTAACCTAATATACGTATAAACAATTTACATAAATTTTACAACCTATAAAATCGTATTCTTATTAGACTTCGGAGCTTTGGCCATGCTGATCATTATAAACTTTTATGTTTCAAGTCTCGTTAACATTCGCGATAGACATGTTAATTTTATCGATGACAATGTTGATCCACGTTGAAATTAATTTAGTCTCACTGCATTTTATTTCTAAAATATAGTAGATAATTCAATTTTTTATAATATTCCTCCAGTGAAAAAAAATATGTCACATTTCATATGAACCCACAAAGGTTTAAAAAGCTCAAATATGCATCTATAGCCGAGTTTTAAAATCGTTACTAACACTTTTACTTTAGTTACTTTTTAAAGGAAATTGATGACCATCTCGCCATAATTTAGCAATGAATCAGTAGTCATGCTGTTAAAAACCTGGGGTTCTCACCATATATTTAATTTATTTCCTTATTTCTTTAAAGACAACACAAAACAGACTTTTATATAGTTTCAAGTATCCACATAAAGTCGTTACTTTCACGGAGAAGAGGTATGTCGGTATTAACTCGGCTTAAACCACAACGTGTGTGTTCCCTTAGACAATTAGGACAAACTACTATCTCTGGCGAGAGGCTTTCCACGTGAATAGCCGTCGCGAGATCTCAACGTTGTTAGTGTCCACGCTAAGTACAAATTTAGAGTGTAGTATCCTGTGACGCACGCAGATATTGGCGCCCAGTTTTTAACGCAGGTACTTTTTGAAACAGCAATGGGTGCATATTTAAGAGTGTGAAACAATACTCTTACTACTTTAACATATCTTGCTGTTAAATTTAAATGTTATTCTGATATCTTTGTTCTAAACTAGCTTTTGCCCGCGGCTCTGCCCACGTGTATGTCGGTTATCGCGTTAAATCATAACCTATAGCGTCTATATAAATATATATCAATGGCATATTACTGTAAAGTTTCATCTAAATTCATACAGTAGTTTTTGCTCGAATGAGTGACAAACATTCATATGAAACGATACGACACATCCTTATATTCGCATTTATTATATATAAAGTTGAGAAAACATTGAAAAGTTTATCTATAAAGAGTTGAGATACGTTATTTAATATAGCGCCATCTGTCAGAAATCACAAGTATTTTGTATAAAGTCTAATGACACATTTTGTACCCGATATAATCGCACGAAAAGACCTAATAGCGCCATCTATTGGAAACTATAAAAGTGATTTAAATACACATTCATAATGGATTTTTACATAGAAATAAGATGTTTTATAGCGGTAAAAAGTAGCCTATATCACTTTTGAGCCTTCTAACAACCTCTAGACATAAAAATCATACCATAAAAACGTTCCTTTGCGACATGAAAGAAAGACAAACATACAAACACTTACACACTTTCCCATTTACAATGTTAGTAAGGATAACTATGTATTTTGTATGTGTGAACAAACTGACACAAAATCTTACAATTAATATGTACTAAGGTTGTGAAAACGGTAAAATAATATTATATTAATAAGAAGTTCATGGCTGTCTAAGTTTACATATGTAAGTATTACGGTTGTTGGAAATTACGAACTGCAATACTTGTATGTCATGTTATTATGTTTATAATCTATACTTATATTACAAATATATATCTTTGAGCCTACTTCTTAGGTACTTTGCAAAGAGTGCAGTGAGACTAAATCTTATTTAACTAGATATCATTTAATGAATAAGTAATTGTTTGTCTTCGTTTGAGTTTTATTTTGTGATTTAGATTTACAGGTAATTTTTGTTTAATAGTGAAGTTCGTGTAAATATTATTTAGTTAAGCGAATACAATTAGTGATGTAAACAACAAAACAATTCTCAATTTGAGAAAAAGACTACAGGACAAAATCTTAGAAAAATTTCTTTATTTTTAAAATTTCACAGTTAATGTATAAAGTTGAATGATGTATACACTTATTGTTTTCGTTTCGTCAAACTATACATTTTTTTTATGTTATACAAACGCCTGTAATAAATCACTGTCAAATTTGCAGTAGATTGTCAGTTTTTCGTTAAATACACTATACAAATGCTTACAGCTTACAATAGTTATCAAAAAAAGAATTTGTGTTCCGGAAATTATAAGAATAAGACACTGCAGCAGAATGTTTATAAGAAATCTACAACACATTGTAAAGCGTTCTACCAGTGGTTATTGCTTACAACTGACTTGTTTGATTTTACAAAGTAGACAATAGTTCCTTGTGTCGTTAAATTCTATAGTTAACTTGCATTGTCACCTTTTCCATTAATTAACTCTGCTTAACAGTAAGACCCAATATTAAATATTTGTCGGACGGCTGATATTCGGCGATGAATTTTCAGAAATGGTCGGATTGACTATGGACTAATTAGATTTATAATAAGCGTAACTTTGAATGCAATACTGTTCCCGAGCGCATTAGTTAACTTTTCATTCCACGTTCATATTAATGCTTTAAAAGGACCAATGTGAATCAAAGAAAATTGTATATTAAGTTATTCTATACAAGCAAATTTTGTGTTTAGTGTAAATTTTTGTTGGTCTCGTATCAGCTAAGCGTCGAATGAAGAGTTCGCTAAGCGCGGTGGGGTCAGTACGCCGCGGCGGCTCCAGAATGGTGCATCAGGTGATGATGATGGTACGTCTCTTGCGTAGGACACCACCAGTCGGGGACACCGTGAGGCATAGTCGGTGCAGGCTGCTGGAATTGTGTCCAGTGCCCACCAAAGCCCAGTTTATTGTCCATCATACCGTTACCACCTAAATTAGTGAGATGCGGAGGTTGGTTATGATGAGGTGGTGCGGGTGGCCGCTCGTATGGTTTTTGATCATGTGGATTGAGGTATTTTTCATTTAGACTCTCGAGTTTGTCTGTAATCGAGGGGTGGTGGTGTGGGTGGTGCTGTGGTACGGGGCCGGGAGGCGGAGGGAGGGGTGCTGCAGGACTAGCAGCACCTGCTGTCACACTCACGCTTCCGGCGGATGACGAGTCGTCACCATCACTGTCATACCTAGGCGATTGGTCGCCGGCTGCACCGTGCACTTTCATATGTTTGCGTAGCGACGATGGATGTGTATATGACTTGTCGCAGCCGTGCACGCGACAGTTGTAGGGTTTGTCTGATGTGTGTACATGGGAATGTTTCTTTCTATCCGAAGAGTTAGCAAAACGACGATCGCAACCGGCATACTCGCATTTGAACGGCTTTTCTCCTATGAACAAATAGTTTATTAGTTAGTTACATGTTTTTACTACTGTAACGAGTTATAAAATATTAACTTAATTAGAAGTTACTTTAGATGATGACATATTATTTTATACAAACGCCAACATTGTATTTATAATAATATATTGATATTGTAACAATGTAATTACAAAAAAGACTGAATAAACCCCAAGAGTAAATAATAATTTAAATTTAAGTATTAATATGAACGATTTGACAAACTTGGTGGATTATTCTGCCAATACAACAGCAATGAGTAACACATCTCAACCTTAAAGCTACTACTGAAAGAAAAACATAAACTCATATGTATCGAAACCGAATATAGAATCACATAATAAATAACCAGATTTGCTCGTTGTTTATAGTTACGAGCGTAAATAAATATTTACAACAATTGCACGGGATACTTAACACGGCCATAAATCATCTTTATAAGACGACTTTGTCACATTCCCGTGACAAAAGCCTCGACTAAAAACTATCCAAACAAAATTAAACCTTATTGTGATGACAAATGATATGTTTTCAAGGAGATGCTTTTGTCAAACGAATCGTAACGTCCGTTTTAGTCTTGATAACTTGATGATTAAAGTGAACAAAGTAGATAATCTTCTTGAATGGTGTTATCACCTCGATGTCATCTTATTTATTGGATTCTGTTTATAATCTACTAGCATTTTCCTGCAACCTCGCTCATGTAGAATTTGTTTTTTTTTTTATGAAGAGCAGTAGTTTTTGTCTGAATGAGGGTACCCCATATCTTTTCTGTACCATTGGCAATGTGTATACACAATTCACGATGAGCAGTTAAATCGTTAGAGAGTAATATAAATAAACAAACTCATAGTTGGACTTACCATATTAAGTTGGTGCTAGTTAAAATTTTGAACTTTCGTAAAATTTTGATCTATTAGCAGTGAAAATAATTTTCAGTAACATGTGTGGATCTCTTTTATAAAAGTGGCTTTAGTGTGGTTTTTTTTAGTAGATTTTCAAGTATTTCTTGCCTCTTTAGTAAATGTACTTTATTTATTTATTTATTTATACTTAATGCAAATGTTGTACAAAGGTGGACTTAATGCCATGGGGTATTCTCTCCCAGTCAACCTTTAGGTGATGTAGAAACACAATGCGGTAGGTGCAAAGGTAAAATAAAGAAGTTGACATACATTACTAATAAAATATTATTTTATATAAATAATACATACATAATACATAAACATAAACATATTTTTGAGCTTAAATGCATATTATTATCTAATGATTCAAGAAAATTAGTACTTTTAATCATTAAATTTTCTGTTTCTTAACGCACAACAATCACCCTCCATTCTACCCAAAATATCTTCTACTCCTTATTCAAGGGGTATCTCAATTAAATTCATATTTACGTAAGGATCTGTGCTGGTCTGTAGCAGTAGCAAGTAGGTACATATTCAACATTTATCAAAAGCTTGAAAATTATTTTCTAACATTAAATGTACATTTTAAGTTGATTAGAATGTTCACGCCTCTAATTCCCTTTAGTCTAATTAATTTAGAAAGGCAATTTTATTAGTGTCGCAGAAATAGATACGTTAATACATAACTTGAAAAGGGTGAAAGTTCAGATGTTCGACTTCAATGCTATGAGATAACTCTTCGTATCGATAACTTTCATTAAAAAAGTTATTAGAACATATTTTTATTAAGCAAAAAATTTAAAAACATCCAAATAATATGACGCAGAATTTGCTAAATTCATTCAACTATTTTGTATTGTTAATTATTGGACTGGATCTCAACTAGTGGAACTAACAACCATTCACCACAATGCTTATAAGCTGCATTTTCGTATACAGAAGGTGTAATAGCGAGGATATACTGCAACCAACACAAATTCCACGTGTGACCCTATTTTTTTGGCTATACTTTTTTTTGTCTCCATCGACAACAAAGTATTGATTCCTCACAAGTTCACCGAATCGTGTGAGATGATATTCAATAAAATACATTTACAAGTAGGCAGACGGGTCGGCACTCGGCTAGTGTGACCGCACATACAATGTAGCATTATTGTCGTGTTTACAAATAAACCTCTTCGGTTCTAATCCCTTGTATTGTACTACAAAGCTTGAAACATGAAGATCGCGTTGAGGAGGCACAGATGCTAATCTCAAGTGTCTGTTAACGCTACTATAATAGAGTTTCATAGGCGTTCCTTTACCACAATTTTTGTGAGAACTCAATAGAAGGATCAAATCAAACTTCCTTTCACAAAATATTCATAGATTAGTTCAGTATCTATCTTTTACATGTCTTTTAAAAATGAACTACATCTTACTTTAAAGAAACCCTTGCTTTTTCTTTTAGGTTATTTTTTGGAAAATACAACAAAATAGATATTTCCTAACAATAAAAGTGCCTATAAAATGTTCAAGACGTTAAAAAAGTGTGGGCCCGAGGATCGAACACTAATGAGACTAATACAAGACAAGATAAAAGAGTCCACAACATGTGTCGTCTCATCTAATTACTTATCGCGCGTCGAATCTCTGATGTTGTCGATACAAAAAAGGATCAAAGACAAATTCTATCACAATTTGACGGGACGCCTTAGCACGCGCCGTTTTCATTGTTTAGAAGAAATATAAAATGGTTGAGAATGTCATTTGCTTTTGTTGTAAATTCTAGAAAATGTATACTGACCTTTCCCGTTTCTTAGCGTTATTAAATCGTGCTCAAACTTATTATCAAAAATAAATAAAGGACTGAAGTGCAAGTGAATCATATAAATGACTCACTTATAATAAAGTACAAATCAATTTTAAAAATTTGTAAGAACTGACCACTACGATGAAAAACTTAATTAGAAAAAGATTTAGATCAGTATTCAAACCGTTTAAAAATGTCCCAATAAACTTACGGTTATTAATAGCTACATAAACAAAAATCTTGTTTAAATTGTTTCTTTGAACATTTAGTGTCAAAACAAAACCAAAGCGAACACTACTTGGGAATGCACTTCGTGAATTCGTTGCGTGCCACGCCGAGACACCGGCTAGGGTCAGATGTTTATCTTAAACGGCTGTATCACCCACGGGAGACACTTTTTTGTAACGTTATTATCGATATGATACTTTTATATCTTATTTTTTTAATGAAAAAGGATATTTGATGGATTCAATACCAGAGGTTACGCTATTTATACCACTTTTAGTTAAATGTGTTTATACCTAAAACTTTGCACTAAATTAAGAACCTCCACATCAATCATGGTACATTAGTAAAACACGAATAAATCAACAGTTGGCAAAACGCCCAAGTTCCTCAGTGGTATTGAGTTACAAATCGCTACTTAAGTGTGCTCTGCTGAGAAAACAAGCTTTTTAGAAATAGCACGAGTGATGTGAAACCCGACACATTCAGCCTTTACACCAAAATTGTGGTAAATGGCATTAGGTGAGTTTGGAATAAAAACAATCGCGAACACTGGGTATCATGTTTCGATCCAAGAATTCTCCCACAAATTGCTATTTGTTCGGATTAAGTACGAAGTGATCGAATGAATCTTTATAATATGAATGGCTGGGTGACTTCAGGCCGCGGACCTGTCATCACCTTGAATACTAATTGGACACATGATATCCGTGCACCTGTTACTCTCAGAACATTTTCATTAGATGTTAATATGGAATTATCTTAAATCACCGTGACATTAATAATTGAGATAAATAATACAGTGATTGATCCAACAGTGGTTGGTAGTAGTGAATGAATAAAATAGTAAGGATAGATCTACCATATATTATGTGCATTTTATTCAATTTTTGTTTTATGTTTAAATTTTATCTGATATTTATATTGTTCTTATCAAGTTTCTCTTATTACTTTTAATAGATTTTTTTAAAATGATACGTATTATTTGGATCACTGAAAGTTAACGCAAGGTCCAACTGTTTTATTGTTTCGAATGTTAGCTGAAAAAAGTATCTTAGCTGTTAATTATAATTTTAAATATGTTATTTACATAAAACTGTACAATTAAATCTAAATATCCGTGTGAAGGCGGATTAAGAGTGCAGAGTGTCACCACCCTTACTTATCCCATGGGGGTCGTGAGAGGCGACTAACGGAGCAAGCTACACAGGATAATATCACTGCAAAGAGAAGGAAACCTAGAAACAAACTCTATACCAACTCGGCTGCCCAGGGTGGTATGGTAGTCGAAAACCTAGCTAACGAGTGGCCTATGTCAAGCAGTGAACTGTTAAGGGCTGTTGATGATGATAGAACTAAACCAATATTAGCCTCCAAACGTGACTTCGAAGTGCATATTTAATTTTGAACTATACTGTACATCGTTACAATGAAATTAAGTTGAGTAGGTAATGATAATTTTGAGGGCACGCATATGGAACATTGTTTCAATCTTTATTAAACGTTACATATCGAAACTAATTCAATCTCAGATAGAGAGAGCTAATAAGCGGAGGATGACTGGTCGTTTGCAGGCACTGCCGACATGATCACGCGTCGTGTTCTTCTGTCTCTCCCCTAATACTTACATTGAATAAACTATCTAAAATACTCCTTTAGTACATATTAAAACTACAGCAATGAAAATTTAAACAACCTTTGTTATTAAATTTCAACCTCATCTTATTACACATAATTATTTTACTTACTTGAGTGTTGCCTGCTGTGATGCTAAGGAAAAGTATTTTTGTAATTAAATTATCTTGATAATTGGCACGAAGTAATCATCTCATTCGTATAAGTTTTCGAGTGCCAAATCTCTATCGATTGATCAGTTTTTACAAAATATCTAAGAATGGGAGTTTATTGCCATTCTACGATTATTCAGATAGTACTGTACTGTAAACTGATGCACTGTAAACTTCAGTTTACAATTACAATAATATTCAGATTAAAGGTAAATCGATCTAACACTGACACAATAGCGACTGATCGAAGACATCACGACACTTCTCCGAAAAAAGTTTTCTCCCACATTTGAAAGCAGTTTCGTACACCGTGCATAATGATTTATGATATACCTTTTATCCGAAACGTATTTCGAATTAGAAAGATATATTAATATCTTCATTTTTTCCAATTCTCAGAGAATAAGGGCCCTCGTTCTGGGAGCACAAAAAGAATACTCGGGGTCGGGCGGGCGCATTCGGCGCCCAACGACCGTGTGACAAGGTGCTTTATGCGGACGATTATGAGCAGACCGAATAATGTTCCGATACCCGATAAATATCTGCCAACTCATACAAAAGCATCCCAATAAAAATATAATAGTAAATGTAGCAACAACACGGCCCACAAACTGCACAGTCATATCTTGCTGATAAATATAAATTAAAATGGAAACGTATGACTCGGGAGTAAGAGGGACGGCAAACGGTTTGTAAACGAAAACAAATTAAACCTGATATCACTTTTAAGCGCGCACGCGCAGGTTAGCGGATGACTTGTGGAAAATCGGATATATGGCAAAGTTACAGATACAATTTTCAAATAAAAGTCAGAAGCAAAAGTAAATTATTGGCAGTATCCCTAGCAGCATAATGTGCAACGCCATGATTTTTATTTCGCTTTGTCTGATAATAGCTGTATTTGTATAATTTTGTATTTGTCAGGCAAATGAGATAGTTTTATTCGTAGTGTTAGGCCTGTTGCTAAATCAGATACTGCAATATGCAGTTACTACTGCATGGCAACAATAATCTTTTAATGTGATATCAGACTCATATTTATTTCACGCTTATACTTTTGTAGTAGGCCTTCTTAAAACTACGCGAGTAAAAAACGACGAGTCTAATTGATGCCAGTATTGCCTTAAGTGTTGGATAAGTCATTTACTGTCATCATAACTCGTGTAAAAACATTCGAGAATTCGTCACGGGATGTAGTCTTACCAAAAGTATAACTGTCGTAGGTGAAGTACGTAATTACTGCTATAAAAAGTAACTACACGACGCAATGAATTTGCTGTTAATAGAAATTTATTATACCTTGTCGTTTTTATTCTTGATTAAAATAATAGAATATTTCCTACTATGGAGTGAGTACTATCTTATATTGCTTAGCGTTTAATTCAAAAAAACACCATCAACCCTTGACTGATATGTATCGACTAAAAGAGCTTAAGAAAAACTAGTATATTTTTTCTTAATTTTTATGTAAAATAAGGCCTGTGAGTCTTATTTGACTTTAATTTTAATAAGTTTTTTTGGAGTCTTTACAACTTTTTGGCGGATATTGTACTAATTATTTTATCTTACTATTTAATAAGATCTCTTTTCCCTTAGTTTGAATCTACAAACCTTTTTTTCTGTCAATCAATCAAAAAAAAATCAAATCAATCAAGTTCGTAGAAACAAAGAAACAAATTTCTTCATTTTACTATATTATCATATGAACAAAATAAAATATATTTTAGATTTAAGAAAGAAAGAATAGTTTGTTGAAAACAAGGCAACAAATTCCTCAGTTTTACAATATTATCGTATGACTGCATTTGGAAATAGAATTTAAACTCTTAACACTAAAACGTTTACTTTCTCTTACTTATTTTGTTTGTTGAAGTAATTTAACGTGAGATAGTCAGTGTATTCAATTTCTCATTAAAACGTTGATAATATTGTTCCCAGACGATTTTATAGATAAACAATATTGTACAAGGTGGAAGAGAAAAAAGAATACAACCAAGCAGACGGGGCACGCTCGTCAATCCTTACGTCAAGCGTTTTGACAGCCCTAACCGGCATCAGCGCTCCTTTGGATAAAAAATTACAAGAAATAATACCAGAAATTTGAAGTCTTAAAAAATTTGGTGGACGTACAAAACTAATCATGTTCTCGATATAGGTACAATTTCAAAAATTAACAGAATAAAAACACACATAAGAAAACACAACTCCAAGACAAGTAGACAAGTTTTTGTTTATAAAATGAAAAATGATTTGTATCTCCCTGAAAGAAGAAGGTAGTGCGACTAGGCTCATTGTTTAAATTACTGGTGCACGAATGTTAAACTATACACAAATATGACGTCTGAACGCATTAATAGTTAAAGATTAACTTAAAGCAAGAATGGATAAGTTTTGTACAATATGTTGTGGGATTTAAGGTAAGCTGGCGCCGTCAGTGAGAGCGTCGTGTCACAAGATGCGCGATAAGGTATCAATGCGTAAAGATCTTCAAGGAGATGGACGGCACGTGAGCTTATATGAAATGGAACTTAATTTTGTGAGAAAACAGTGGCTTATGCGTAAGTCAAAACTCGTATTTTTATTTATGTGAGTAGTAATCAGTATAAACTGATTCCGATTCTTGATCACAGTTTGCATATGTAATTCTTTTAAATTTTTAATGTATTTTGATTATATCAAAGCTTGCGTAGATATTTAAAAATATCTACTCAAGCTAATGATGATACTTTGTTGTATTAATTAATACGAGTACATCTTAAGGATAATATATTTATTACATAACTCATCTCATAACTTAAGGATAGTTGTTACAGCAGTAACAACTAGCAACAGCAACTGTACATGTAGATTTTTTTATATCGTAAGACATTATTGAGGACAGCACTATCTACGCAGAAACTTAAACAACGTAAATAATATTGAAAATATAAAACTAATTACCCATGTCATGATTTACTTTTATAATTTATATATAACTATGAATATTAGTCACAATGAAGATACGTGCAATCGATAGAGGCGAAGAGAATCATTTTATTAATTGAGTATATTCGTATCGCGTTTCTTGGTATTTGTGTTTCACCTACAGACGAATCCTATTGTACGATACTGAGGGACAATAACAAAGTATGGATATGGCTTTAAGTTGATTTGGTATAACCTAAAATAAATGCTAAAAATTTTAAATAAATTCTGTCTCTATATTTTAAGTTTAATAATAAAGTAGCGTAGTTAGTTTAAAATATAATGATTAAACAATAGACTCTATTACAGTATGTGACAAAGTCCTAGTCTGAATGTATTTTAATATAAAAAAGAGCAGGAAGTACGTCATTAAATGCTATATAATTTGAATTTCAAGTGTTCTAAAATTACGAATCTAGCATTACTGTATGCTAAAAACTTTTAATTTAATATTATTTAATGAGTTTACCAACCTTGCAGTCGTTGTTTGCAAACATACATTCGCATGAATAATAATGTGTTCACAAATCACATATATTATAAATTCGAATTGTATGCAGTCCAATAAATCGCTTAGGTTATGTATTTGTTCGAAGACTCGGCATGTCCACTCAGCACCCACGCTGGATCGTGTTTCAGCCCCCGGGCACATTTTTGGGACAAACTAATATTTCTAACGAATATTAATAGTCTGTTTTGTTTTTATTTGTAACGTATTTAATTTTTGTTCAGAGCACGCCCACATTCCTAGCGTTCTTTACATATTTTCCAAATGAATTTGATTTGCGTTCGATATAATAAGGTTTTCTAATTTTGTAAAAATACTAGCAAATATTAAATACCTCGGAGAATATTTAGTATTCAAATTCATAAAAAAGAACATAAATTAAATAGTTGATCGTACTGGCTATAACTCATTTCAATAGCAAAGTTTAGTACCCAGAGCTGATTGCTAGATATTTTAGAAGTTATTTATCGACACACATATACTTGACTTAGAATTATAGGTATTCAGCCTAAAAACTGATGAAGAAACTCATCCAATTTTGAGAAGCTCGTTGTTTTTTGCTTCGGTAAATTAATTTAGAAACACATTACTATATATATAGCCACGCTGATTTCGGCACGAGCGGACCGGCTCGATCGGGGCAATACTACCCTAAAACGCCAGCATCCGTGTTGTCGTGTCATAATGACTGTCATACCTTTTACGTCCCCAAGCGGGGCGTGAAAAAGCATCTCACAAGGCCACCATGTGGGTGAGTATGTGTGGACCACAACTCTTGGATTCTATTCATGCTTTCCATCAGGCAGAGTAGAGTCACTTTGGCAGGCTCTTAATACATAAAAAAAAACAATCATATTAGATAATCTAATATGATTGTTTTTTTTTGGAGTATGAAGAGCACTGGTGTTAATGATTTAATAAGTTTGGATTTATTTTTCTTAAGAATTTTCTTTATTTGTTTGAAGAAAATATCATTTTCACTCTACTTTATTTAATCATAGAGAGAGATATCATGAATAAGAAGTTAACACCTAAAGTAAGATATCTAAACGTTACGTATTTTTCTTTTTTATCAGTCCTATATATTTATAAAGTAATTATTTTACAGAGCACGAGTGATTCGAACCTTCCAAATACAAGTTTTTATCGTTGTGTTAACATTTCGATTGTTGTCTGATTCTCTTGATTTTCTATCAAAATTTTTTCGCGGACAGTGTTAAATACGCGGAATTCTAAAGGCTGTCGAAACAAGCATAGGTTATTCAAACAGTTTTTATTACATGTAGGTGTTTATTAACATTATTGAACACATATAAAGTGTTTGTAAGAGTATTATATCTGTAATTGACTCTTTAAAAGTATCGATAAACATAATGAATAGATAATAATAATAATAAATAATAAATAGTTTATTTCTCACCAAAAACCGAAGTACAATAATTATAAAGGTTACGTAACAACATTTAAGAAACTTGATAAATTCGGTTTGTGGATCGCTGGTGCCTGAGATAGGTATAAAACCTGTGTTACTGGACACCAGGTACCCACTCGGATCACGATTTGTTATTTCACAATGTCATGTTTAGATTGTTAGAATAAACAAGAAAATACAGTAACTAACAGAAAACAAAACGGTAGCAGTAACCGTGAAAACTTTAAAATACAAAAAATAAAATAAAATACAGCTATATGTGTGTGTGTGTGTGTGTGTTAGTGCGTGTGTGTGTGTGGTTTTTTTTTTTTTTTTTTTTATGTATCAGTTTTGTTGGGGAATTGCCGTTGTAAAGGCAAACATACTCCCCGACTTGCCATATGACACCCAGCATTTATCCTGGTAGGGTTGGGTGGGCTAACGTGTCACCGTAGGACCATGAGGAGATCCTGTCTCCTTGTAAGATTTCTTTGAGAGCCATTCCGAAACAATGGTTTTACATTGGTGTGTATTTAATCTAAACAGAGACAATATTTTGTGAAGTCTTTTATACAAATAGGGTCCCAAAAACATAAAAAATCTACGACCGAATGAAGTTTTAACTGGTAACGATACGACCACAAGATGACTACGACGTGTAATCTCAGGGATGTAGAAGGTTTGGGAGTGTTGTCTGAGCACAGTGGCTTTCACAAACAGTTGCCTTACAGTGAGGACTTGACACAATTCATAGAGTGCTTTAGTGGGGTACAGTCGAGGCCTGAAGTAGCAAACCTTTAGCACGGCTCTCTGGGCACGCTCAACTTGTAAGATGTGAGATTTAGCGGCACCACCCCATGTGGTAATGCAATAATTTAGGATGGATTGACATAGACCCATATAGACCATTTTTAGTACGTGGGCGTCGGCGGAGTGTCTGAGTTCTCTAAACATGTAGATAAGTTTACGTATTCTACCCGATATGTATCCAATATGATTTTTGAAAGTTAGGTTGTTATCAATAATGATATCTAGATACTTAATTGAAGTTACTTTTTCTATTGAATAGGATTTCTTACCAGGTAAACCAAAAGCTATTTGTAAGGAACTGTCCGACAGATATGAGGAACGGATAGAGATATCAAGCACTTTAGTTTTCGTTACATTTAATGTGAGTAGGTTATCTCTCAGCCAACCATTAACCTCATCGAAGCCCCTCTGAGCGAAACGGTAGGTCTCCTTCCAATCGTCCGATGAAAAAACCAATGCTGTATCATCAGCATAAGAGAAAATTGCTCCATGGTCGAGTTCAATGTTGCACAGATCATTCACATACACAAGAAATAGAGTTGGGCCCAAAATGCTTCCTTGGGGTACGCCGTAAGTAGTACAGATTTCAGCACTTGTGTAGGAACTGATTTTCACCGACTGTGATCTGCCCGTCAGAAAACTACGTAATAGAGAAAGTTGAGTACCTCTAATACCCATGGATTCCAGCTTTTTCACAAGTATTTTTGTCGAGAGATAACCTACGTTTATAGAGTTGTGGGTAACAAAAAACATTTAGTACCTACTATTGTATCACATAATATGTGAAAATTAAATCGAAACTCGGAATTGTCGAGTACATGTTGTCGGCGATATCACACACTTACATACATATTGATACCAGTGAGGTGTCGACGAAAAAACATATGAATGATTCAGCGAGACCCTCCGCGGTCGCCCTACAAGACGAAAGAATTTCGCACACTTAGGAACCTCAAAGCGCAAAAGCTTTTTCTTACCGCACTGGGCACTTCAGATAGCTCCGTTAATTTAATGAGCTTGCCTTTTTGGTTAAGTTGAACGATACAACACTATGCATTAAAACTATATAGTCAACCATTTGAGAAAGCATACAACTTTACTGAAACGATTAGTATTTAAATGATTCGTTTTATATTAGCAGTAACTACATAAATGTTTCGTGTAGACCTGGGGTAACATTTTAATACAGAACTATAGCTGGTATTGAATAAATTAATAGATAATATAATGAGTTGTAGATATTACAAGACTAAAGAATTAACATCGATTATTTCATGTACGATACAACGGTTAATTCCGTTTATAACACAATATTTGTTTGTTACGATCGTCAGTTATACAAGTATTTGTAAATGCAATCTTATAACGAAAATGTAAAACATATTGAATGTTTTTCAAAGCAATGACTTAAGTTCGAAATTTGAAACATACTCGTAGCCTCTTTTCATTTCAAATTAGTGCAGGCGAATATTGGATTCACATAGAAACAAAAATTTGTAAAAATCAAATATTTCTTGATATTAAATAGTAAATAGTCAATATTATGAAATAAAAACACATCAGTCAATATAAAATGTAGACATCGATGGTAAAGTGTCAGAGAAGCGATTGTAATAAGATAGTCGGGCCAGGAACGGGCGGGCGTAGGCAGTGCGTGGCAGGCCGAGGGCCTAGCGCATCCCGTGGTTTCCATCCTATTGTTATGTTGTAACCGTGTGCAATTTATGTTACCCTGGTACTACGGCTAGTTATAACCACGCCACAGAAATAACATTACTATAAAATAAACCGATACATCGACCTGTCGTACGTAATTTGTACGTTTTTAATGTATGGTTTACCTTATTAGGAAGGTTCAAGCAAGATTATTATAAGCGATAGTAATAAATTAGTAAGCAGTTTTAGGTATAATGACTCAAGCGAGTCATGGTGAACTAAAAAGTTCATGACTACTTTAATATTTTAATTTGGTTAATTTGATAATATCTCATTTATTATTAATTTAACAAAAGTGTGACATTTTTTTTCGAAGTACAAGTAAAGTAAACTAAAATGTCATTCTCTTTAATAAAAATTATTAATAATTATAAATAAATTATAAGTATTGTACAATATTTTTAATAAGGAAATCATGAGATCTAACACTTTATCGTCACAATCGATATAAAAAACCATAATGATGTTTTGACTCGCTATAATGAGTAAATAAAATCATTGAGATAATTACATTGTCAATAAAAGCTGTCGATGTTCCACGACTAAATGATTCGTGTTGGGCGTGGCGGCCGGATATTACTAATAGCTTCGATGTGTTCCATATGATCCACATTAGTACAAGAACGGGACCAGGTGAAACCGGCTAGCCTATTTGATTGATCGTCTGTTCACGATGCTATCTTGTCTGAACAAAACAGCCTCTCGATCGAATTTAAGATATAATTTCATTACCAAATTGTTTATAAATGAGATGAAAAATGAACTTTATCTGTCTTTAAACGTTAAATGATGAAGGATTTTTGTTATGTGAGATTGGATTTTATCTTTATTTTCTTATTGATATCTTTTGAGTATATCCATTTCCAAATGATTTTATATTAAAATTTGTGAAATTAATAATGGAAGTGACGTCGTGAAAGTAACCAAATACGGAATTCTTTTTAACCTTTGCTAGCTTTTTAAAACTGGTGCGAAATGTTTTTAAAGTAGTGTAGAAACTATCAGATATATATCAGACTTTTTAAAATTCTCACAAACCTATACATTTGACGTAAGATTAAGGTGCGATCATACAATTAATTACATTGCATTGTCATCTTCTGTCACTGTAAACTTATTTTGGTGTCCTCTTAAAGAAGAGATATGAATCGTGTTTGATCGTTTGATTCTGATTCATGTGTCTTGGTGCTGCATAATTGTTTTTGTGTGCACTCCGATGGTCTGTTCGCACTAGTCCTTTAATGTTTGGCGAAATTCTTCAAAGAACAAAAAAGTATGTTCTCGTTTGCTGGAATGTTTCCGTTTCTGCGAGAGCTAACTTTACTTGCTCGATTTTTTATTATTAATGCAAAGTAAAATAGCAATTTACACGTTCATTGACGCTCTGCAGAATGTTGTTGTAAGAGAAAAACAAAGAATTTCAATATAAAACACTGCGTTGGTGCTTATGGTGCATATAAAGTGCGTTACACATGCATGTTGTCACTTAAACACAACAATATAAAATAGCGAAGAGGGGATATGTGACAAAGAGATAAAAAATAAAGAGCTTAAATTCTCATTGTCTCGTTGTACAATACGAGTGTGGGGTAGCAAGTGTATATATGAGCACATGTCAATGCAGAGATTTGTGCACGTGTGTTTATATGTTTGTCTATCTGTGTATGTGTAATGGATTTCATATGTGTGTGCATGGAGGGTAATAATATTACTACCGACGAGGGTCGGCCACGCCCATGAAATCATCGTTTGTTTTAACATAAATACCTTAAAATTTATTTAATTAGCTGGGTTAGATAGAAATGGGTTCATTTTTGTGTAAGGGAAATGTCATATGAACAAAAATATAGCCATATTAAATAAAAGTGAACAAATTTGTATAAATATATATCACGAAAAAATACTAATAGTATTGAATAATAAATAAAGAAAAGCTTTGGGTTTTGGATCCACCATGTTTTTCAAATAATTCTAGATTACGAACTGTCATCGCTTTAGTTTTGTTCCAAATTTTTGATTTTATATTTTTTGTGTTATATAAATATTCTTAACTGGAAACTCCGCAAAATTAATAATCTAAAGCAGTCCAACGTTTCTTAAGTAATACTTTTACCAGCAAATAATATTTCATTTTTATTCATATAGGTTATAGATTCCGTTGATAGTAAACCAAGTTTAGAAATAGTGAATATCAGGACCCCCTTTGAATCTATACGCACACAAACACAACGTATTGTTCGAAACATTTTTTACACAATTTATCAATCCGAGGCAGATGGCCGCCGGATCATATAAACACCTTTCAAAAGCACCCAGCTATTATAGGGTTACAACATTATCATATGTGGATAAAATGGCCGACGTGTTAATACTTCATGTATAATTGCTTTTTTCTATTTGGAACACTGTCTATTTAATATTTGAAATAGTTTCTCGTTTTTAAATTTGCATACTTTTAGGTCAAGTTGATAATTAGCACACTGGTAAGTACCTATTCGTACTTAGCAAAGTGGTGCTGTATCCTCTCCTTGGTTGTTAGTATTGCTACGTTTATGATTGCTTCTTAGCAGGTACTATAGTTTCCATAACAGGCAAATAGGCATAATAGTATTATCCTGAAATCAATTTCAGGCCCTCTCTCATTATTGAGTACGATGCGGCAAGGTCCTTGGGAAAGAAGTTTTGAATTTTCATATTAAGAACATTTTATTCCAGTGTTATTTACATATAGCAGTCAAGTGCCATGGAACATAACTAAAAAGGTTTTTAGCAAAAAGTTAAAAACATTTTTTTTCTCTTTTAATTACATAGTATATAATTGACCAACTATTAAATATACTTGACCAACTTCTCCCCGCCATTACCCACATCATTAATCATTCCTTACATTCTGGTACTTTTCCCTCCCTTTGGCGTAAAGCTTACATCATTCCTCTACCTAAGATCACAAATCCTGTTCTGCCCGATCACTTCAGACCGATATCCATCCTTCCATTCCTCTCCAAAGTTCTTGAAGCCTGTGTGCTTAAGCAGCTCTCTGACTTCATTTACAAAAATGATTTATTAAGCCCATTTCAATCCGGTTTTAGGCCTGGCTACAGCACCACCACTGCCTTACTCAAGGTGACTGGTGATATCGGAGCAGCTTTGGAGGATAAAAAAGTGACGGTCTTAGTTTTGGTTGATTACTCAAACGCCTTTAACACCGTCAGTCACGATATTCTCTTATCCATCCTCTCCTATCTAGCGATCTCGCCCGAAGCACTGGAATGGTTCTCATCTTATCTTCAGGGACGCCAGCAGTCCGTTCATGTGGATGATCTCTCCTCTGATTGGTGCGATGTCGACTCTGGTGTCCCTCAAGGCGGCATACTCTCTCCTCTGCTTTTCTCTTTGTTTATTAACCTCTTAACTCTTGAACTTCGTAGTGCGTATCATCTGTATGCTGACGACTTGCAACTGTACGCTCATGCCAGCGTTGAAGACATAGCAACAGCAATCGATTTTATTAACACAGATCTTAAAGCTATGCAAAACTGGTCGGAGAGGTTTGGGTTATCTGTGAACCCGACAAAGTGTCAGGCAATAATTATCGGCAGCAGCCGTTTGATGACCCGAGTCAACCTTGAGGTGCTGCCCAAAATTACTTTAAATGGTGCCACTATACCCATTTGTGCAACAGTGAAAGACTTAGGCTTACAACTTGATTGTACACTGAACTGGCGTGATCAAGTTACATACGTGTGCCAGAGGGTTACTGGAATCCTGAGAACACTATACCGCCTGAAAAACTTCCTTCCCGTGAAAACTAAGGCAACGCTCGTGCAATCTCTAATCCTCCCTCTGATCGACTATGGTGACGTGTGCTATTACGACCTGAATGCAGATCTCCTCAACAAGCTAGAACGTCTTCTCAATAACTGCATTCGATTCACCTTTAACCTTCGTAAGTACGATCATATCTCCAGTTTCCGGACCCAGCTCACATGGCTACCTATTCATCAACGCAGAAAATTGCGTGCACTCTCATTACTATATTCTTTTCTCAATTCCCCATCCCCTCCCACTTATTTAACGTCACAAATTCAATTATTGAGCAACAACCATAATAGAAATTTACGTTCGGCTAATAATCTCCTTCTACTCTGTCCTTCTCACTCCACTGAGTTTGTCGGTTCTTCGTTCTTCGTGCAGGCTATCCTTTCTTGGAACGCGCTTCCCCTCGAAGTCAGGATGGCTAAAAGTCGCGACTCGTTTAGGGTTCGGGTGAAGAAGCTTTTGCTGGCTGAAACGGCGAAGTCTTAGTTCACCACCTGGTATTAGTATATCTTATAGTGGTAATATGTATGCACGTATGTATATGAGTTGTGTGTATGTGTATTATATATGTATGTATGTGTTATATATTTATGTGTTTATGTAAGTATATTTACTTATTTATGGTCTATCTGGTATATATATACTTCTCTGGCAAGTGCACCTATCTCATATCTTCTCTGCATCACCCAATCGGTTGACTGGCAGAAAATGCCTTAGGCATTAAGTCCGCCGATGCATGTATTTGTGCATAAAGTTTTAAATAAAATAAATAAATAAATAAATATATATTTGTTTATGTTTCAAAAAGTTCTGGACCGATTGATTTCAAATTTTAATACGATATAAGAACAACATGTTTTAAAGATGTTTTTAACTACATACTTTTTTTAGTGACAGGGTGTCGCGGGAGGACATCATTATCATCATTATCATAAGTAATCAAACTCAATAAGTACTAGTTATCTTTAACAAACAAGTTATTAAATAAAATATCAGTCACAAATAAGCACGTGTAAAAATAGTTTTAAATAATGAGCTACATTTTTTATAATAATAAAATTAATCCACTAGATAAGATTATATAGACATTTACAAAAAACAAAACTTATGTTTAAATGTATGATAAAATATAAAAATTATTATAGATATGAACAAGCTAATGAAGCAAAAGTAACAAAACAAGAACATAAAGTATTTGGAGTTGACGAGTGCACGCATATTTACCAATAACCCGCCGTAAGTGCTGCAGTCGACAGCATTGATCACACACAAAAGCGCGGGCGCAGGGGCGCTGCCAAGGGTTCCGTATTGTTTGCAAATATTTTGAAAGCGTCATTTTATACGGCATATTAGGCCAGCACTGCGTTTGATAGCCGGGGGACGTCTTCACCGGTAAAATCATATCATCATTAAAGCTTTGTGAGACGTCGACCCCTCTGTTACCGCAACAATTGCATGAGTGTTGAAGTGGTGATGAAGTACCTATTAAATATTAATATATCGATTTCGGATATTGTTTCCAATTCAGTTATTTAGTGATAAGATTTTTTTAATTGTTTTTAAAATACTACGAAAGAGAAAGGTTTATTTAGAAGTAAAAGTAAGACTTTGGTCAAGCAGCTTACAATTTTGAGAGCAAATATTCTAAGTATTCTAGGTTCTTCAATTACTTCCGTGTATAAAGATGAACAATGTTATTAAAGTTGTAAAAAATATTAGTCATTTTTTTATATAGCCAAAAGAATTGTGCTTGTTTAGGTCATTGAACATGCTCAACTTAAATTCGAAATCACCTTTCAGTTTTTTTTTATAATTTTTAAAAAGACAACTTCCACATTATTAATACATTCTGTGTCACGGCAACCTTTACCAATATGCAAGAAATGGACACAAAGAACAATTATTCGTTACATTATTACTGTAATAGTAAAGAAGTGACCACAAATGTGACCTTTTTATATATAAATGTGCCCTAAAGATTCATCCAGTCACTTTAAATTTTAAATATTTTAAAATGATGAAAATGTTGTGATTCTATGAGAAACTCATGTGTTGTATGTTCTTAAGATCACAACATGTGATTTGACATAATGTTCGAGTTGTCTTAATACAGAAACATCAAACAACAACACCAAAATCCTTGAGATTCTAGGATAATAAAGTTTTTAAATATGTGAAATACTCACAACAGAAATTAATCAAAACACTGATCGTTTTTTTTTAAATAACGAACATGATTTGTCTGTCTTAGTTCAAATAATGTTTATATTACAACCGAATGTTACTAATAAAAATAATAAATTTGTTACTAATATTGCCAACATTTATTGGCATTAATTAAACTTTTAAAAGATCCTCAGGGTTATTTTGCAGGTGTTTAAATTTAGTGGAAATAAAATGATTGGTTTTGTTCGGGGTGCCGCCGGCGGTTTGACGCAACGAGTGCTGAGTGCCCGGGGGTATTTGAGCACTCGGCCTGAGAACTTTTATCTTGTAAACACCGATATTTTACTTCCAAATATGGGTGATTATTTATGTATCATCACGAGGAGAGTCCGTATAAGTAAATAAATACTTAAGTGTGAAGGTGTGAAGATGGATTGTTACTTTGTAATTTATTAATAGTAGATTCTGGTTAGAGGGTCTGCTTTCCTTGTCACAGCCAGTTTGAGGTACAGATGTACGATCCTGGTCTTCTTCAGCTCCTTTCTTGCACTCCCAAATAAGTAATATACTTTTCTTCCCTTTATCTATCCATGTTAACATATTTCTCAATTTCCCTATCTTAATTTACAAATAATGCCCACTTTACTTTAGGCCTGGTGGTAAGTAGGATAATAGCATTAAGTTTTTACTGGAGTATAATACTTCCAAAATTGAACAAGTATAAGCTTGTAAGTATTTGAGATACCTTCTGTTTCACTATCTACCAATTTTTATACTCGGCAATAGATTTGCGCAATTAATTCTGCTATATCTAGAGATGAGTTCTTTCTTCTGGATGAAAGGTATTTGATAGCCTTATCTAAACGTGACTATAAGAGCATATAAAGTCTTCTGTTCCGGTTGTCATCAACATGTATTGCAATCGTAATTGGGTCTGTGCCCTCAAATATGACAACAAGTTCAACTTTGGAATTCAGTTCGCCCTCAGGGTTGCGGAGTTTCGATGTCTGTCGCTCCGTGGAGTAACTGATATCTAGATAAAACCGGTTAAACTACCGGCCTGACAAGCCGGCCTCAAATTATCTTAAGAATAACAAGGCTAGGAAGATGACGAATTGAACAAATAAACTAAACAAAGCTTTCATGTGAACAAAACTTCTCATACAAATGATCAAACGATCACTTGTGCTCAAAGCTTTATGTAATGACTACTCGTATTTCAACAATTCTAATTTGGTATAATTTTCCAGGTAATTTTTCATTAATAAGTGAGACACTCAGTAACAACAGGCTCAACCTCAAAATTTTCGGTATTTCTCCAAACATAACGCAAAAAACGAGACAATTACTCAGAAGTGAGGCAATAAGATTAATCAAATCAGAAACTTCGTGAAAGCCACGTTTTATCAGCGGCAATATATACAAATGCGTATAATACATTTAATTGTTTGTCGTGGTGTGTTAACTTCACGGGCACAGATTAACACTCAGTCTAGCTTGTATCTTACTACAAGCTTTTATTTAACTTGCAATTTGTGTATGTAACTATATTTGTTCGGGTGAAATTTTATAACTCAATTTTATAAATAATAGAGCTAAAGGTACCATAAGAAGGTCATATTAAAACAACACAAACCCATCGAATTCGAGCTTGTTTGATTTTTTGACGTATGCTTTAGTCCTCAACGGTAACCGAGGTTTGATGATGGAGCTGGAAAGTGGTCATCGGATCTCAGGAACAAATCGACATAATCCTCTCGAGTATGGGCTTTCTTTGCGGTTTGTTTGCGTGTTTCTCTTGATGAGAACTTAAGTACTAGATCATGTCAACATGCAATCTAATCGGATTGGAGTAAATAAGTTCGTTACATTTGTTATACATGTTAATTCCATGATGAAGAGACTAAAAACTCTGTTATGTGATTGTGTGAAAACTTTTAACACAATTGTCTAAATGTCTTAACACAATTTATTTGATATAAGATCTTATCGTGAGATTTACCTGTGTCGATAAACAAGTAAATTAAATAGTTAAATCTTACGACATGCTTTATATTATATAAATTATATCATTACATTACAAGTTGATAGTAAAAGTTTCACAGGAAGTTTATTTTATTCTTTTAGCATGCTTAAATAAAAGATTGTTTTTAAATACCTTTTACTTTTAATTTTATGGTGTTTTTGTTTTTTTTGTACATATTATTTTATCTTCTATGATATCTTATATAGTTTTCTTTCTGTAAACGTTGGATGTGGTAGATAGCCAACAAATAATTTATAACGAATACTACTTAACTTTGTTCTACCTATTATAATTAATGCAACGAGATTAATAAATTTTTGAAAAGTTTTTATTTATAGTCGTTTAAAATAAATGACATATAGATAATAATTTTTAATACAGACTCGGTACTAATTCTTCTATTTATTTTTATTATAAGAAGTAGATCATTATGTATGCCACAAAATGAACTATAAAAACATGATCATCATTATTTTAAACGCAATAATTAATTAGTACCTACTAATGATGTTATACGGCAACTATAAGACAGCTGCCTAACATTCAGTTGAAAGTAAAACATTTATGATTATGCAATTAATTATCCATAAATATAATATGGGTAATTTAGAGACTGCACGCGCTAAATTTGTTCAAACCTTAGGTCCGTTGTTTAACACTTCTAGGTATGGATATTGCTGCTTCTAATATCAAATGTTAATCAATTTACAGAAGTTTAGGTTGTTGGCCTTCTCGTCGTCACTATACCGTCTTTGAGTAAGAACGAAAGAGTAAGGAATAGATAACAAAAAACAAGATAGATTTTTCTGGATGAATCTCTAGGTCTTGTAGGTTAAGGTGTATTTATCCTGAATAGGTGTTTATCGCATATTAATATGATTATTTATTAAAAAGAATAGCCTTAGACTTTTTATAATCGTAAGTAAGGGGGAGTTATAAAATATTAAAATAAATAAAGTACAAAAAAAATAGCAATCAATATTATTTATCCTATAAATCAATAACATTGACCCGAACGCGAATGTTCAATATTGTCAGTCATAAATAAGAAATCATATGGGTAATCTAGCGCAAGAGAGGCAACTATAAAATCAAATATTTTTTATAGTGTTACAAATCTTCGTTTTTAACTACCAGTATTCGCTTTCTCGGTATCGAGTTACCTTTGTGATTGTTTTTAGTGATAGTTAACGAAATATTTCTATAACCAAGCTACTGATTAAGACAGTATAGGTTTACTGGGAGGTTAAACTATCTGCTGTTCTATATTCATTTCTATTTATGTCTAGATAAGTTTTCTTTTATCACTTATAACGATGTTATAATTTACTGGTTTGCATCAAAATAATTTAGTGTATATTATATCCCTGGTGTTGCGATTTGACACATTGTTTATCTTAACCATAATATTCAGTAATTTGAAGTCACTCCATAAATCAGTATCAATCAACTTACTGGTATGAAATAGTATGGTTTAGAAACTGATTTTGACTAAACCAGACCACTTTGCTACAAGTAGATGCTACGTCGATGGTTAGGAAGCAGCAGTGAAGCGTTTTGATAACACATGTTGATAAGGATACGCATTTTCTTCAAGATCTGACCTCCGGCATTGACGCCCACAATGTGATCAATTGTTAGTCATACTTTCATCCAAACGTACTTAGATGAATACAGTGGCACTTTTTTCCTCAATTAGTTTTAATTGTTAGTTTATACGCTTGTTCTTCGTCTATGCAAAACTCAAACCGAACTGTACAAACGTGCATTTAATGCGCTCGTACAAACCATTCAGCCCTATGAGTACATTCAGAAAACGGGTGTAAATCGTCACTTACGCCCATTTTACGAATGTTGGTCTGATTGGTTTGTACGTGTGGTTGCACCCTAGAATGATCACAAGTTCTGCGATAGATAAAAAGTAGTATAGCATTATATTTATTATAACTTTATTATAACTCAAATCCCATTCCTTACATCTCTTGAAGTTGATTACTTACAACTTACGTTAGAAATAGTCTCTTCGTAGAAAAACTTGTTGATTCAGCGACTCATTTGAACATTTTAGAAAATGACAATATCTTAAATATTCGTCAAGCTGTTAGGTTTGTTTTATAACTGTGTTTATGCTATTTCTGCGATGAAGCTGAAAGAGCAATACCATTGAGTAATGTGTGCGTGTGAGTGTGAGTCCCAAAATGTTTTTGTTCAGGAAAACTTTTCTATTGTAAAAGCTAGCGATAGGACCGCATTGTATTCATTACCTTTTGTTACATCTAATTGATGTTTGAAGCTTAACATCAAACATCTATCCGATTTTTTGTTGAACAACGAACGAGAAAATATTTACCATAATTTTATTTGAATTTAACACTTTTGCTCAGTAACCATAATGCATGGTATTGAATGATAATGTAGACATGTTATTCTAATATTTAAACTAAAAAGAAAACAAACTTGCGCCTTGCTAGTACAGCGATAAAACGTAGTACGATAGTGCCACGTAACTGACGTACATACTTGTGAACATAGTTCCAAATATTGTTTACTTGGAAAACTATATACTTAATATGTACACAATTTCCGCTTCCGTTTTAAGTTTTAGTCCAAGGTACATATGTATATACATATTACTGTATCGTTTATTAAATTAATTATATTATGAAATAATTCTACAGTAGTTAAATTTCATGACTTCATGATTACCTTTAGAATAAAAGAAATGACTGATTTCACGGTAACAGTATTTTATAGTAGACACACAGTAGGTGTTATACAGTCCAGAGACGAATTATCAATTTAATTATAATTGATAATTAAGATGGTTGATAAATGCCAATAAATATAGAGAATATTAAAGTTTGACATAAAGTAGATCGATTTAAAAATAAGTTAAATGGTTAGTAACATTTGGGTGGGCCGTCGAGTCGTAAATTCAGTATCAACCTATTTTATGATCTCTCGACCGTAGCCTCCATGGCCGCTATATTTGCACTGGGTAATTAAACCCACAATGATCTGATCCCATTTCACTATATTTTAACACAACCTTTGGTGTAATTTACAGCCACCCATAAAACAATTCTTCAAAGTTCCCCACAAAAAACGTTTTGTCTATTCAAAGCTCCTATTAGATAATAGCAGACGGGGGATAGGACAAAAGTCTTGATGCAACACTAAACAGTGACTTTCGAAGAAAAAAATATAAAACCAGCTGGCTACACTTCCCGACGTCTGTTATACAAATTCTTGGCCTGTTCCTCAAATGTCGATATTTAAAGTTAAGTACCAATACTTTACCAATAACAATGGTCCAGTGTGTGACAGAGACAAGATGCGAGGACCGAGGCCAACCAACTGGACGTTTTAATTTACGATCCATTTTTTTCTATCTAACATACGTAGTTCAGACGTTTCGACTTTTGTAATGAATTGAAAAATGGAGATCTGGCTTAAAAGGCTTTTTGTCCTTGCCTACTGAGAAATAGACTTCACAAGTCGACGTGAACATTTATAGGATGCCCGTTAGCTCCGTTGTTTGTGCTCAATATCACATTACAACAATATTCTTTGATAGTTTGTTGTGTGTCTGTTGTTATTGTGTCCGTTCGGATATGTCGAGGCGTGTTCGGATATATCGCAACAGTGGGCATCAGTCAGCCGCAGGCGGCAACTGCGGGAGGCGATTCATTATGAATTAATGAGAATTGAAATGTTTCGCCAGATCTACGCTCGTCCGCTTCAATGGCTTTGACATCTTACTACACGAATACCGGACGTGAGACATTTAATTACAATACGTGACGAATTAATTTCTTCCAAATGAATCTTAATACATGTCCTGCCTATAAAATATTATGTGAATGATATATTGTGACAGTTTCAATTTATTTTCTCTTGGTAGTATATCAGTTATGGAAATTTAAATTTAAAATTAACTTACCCGTATGTGTTCTTTTGTGTATTTTTAGGTTTTCGGATCTTGCGAAGACTTTACCGCATCCAGGGAAAGGACAAGGAAAAGGTTTTTCTCCAGTATGTACTCGAATGTGATTAACCAATTTATATTTCGCTTTAAATGGTCGCCCGTTCCTCGAACAACCTTGCCAAAAACACGCGTGTGTTGTACACTCAGGCCCACCAACATGTTCTACTGTTAGGTGCGTCACAATTTCGTGCATGCTGGAGAATAGTTTGTTACACAATTTCCTCGGTGGTGGCTGTTCAGGGTCTAACCACTGACAGCGCATATCTCGTCGTGGTGGTGCCCGCACGTAGCGTAGGAAGGCATGCGGTGCATGAGCGTGCGCGTGCGGGACGAGAGGTGGCGCACTACCCTGATAGTGCACATCGCCCCTCCACTCCCAGCCTTGTTCCAATGGCTGTTGTGGAAAGAGCTCTCCGCAACCACTGTACTCTCTGAGGTATCCTGGCTGGTATGAGTGTAGTGGATATGGCTGATAGTGTGAAGGATGATGAGGCGGTGGCGGGTGTGGTGCAGCAGCCCGGTGTTGGGCACCTACACCGCACGCCGGTTGCGGTGACATCTTCAGTCCATAGGTGGCAAGATGCGCATGGTTGGTCTCTAGAAACGCATTCATGGCGGGGGTGGCCGACGCCGGCGCATAGCCCCATTCGCCCGCCACCATCCACGCGGCGGGTTCTCCCCGCTGGTGACGTTGCTGTAAACAGCGCCGTTCCCGACGCTCAACGATGCTTTTGATTAGGTGGTGGTGTTTATAAGTTCTTCAGTTGGTGACGAGTCGATTTTTCTGTAGGTTTTTGATGTTTGTTTCCTGTCAAAGACCACAAATATTTTATTAATGTTACAGCTACTTATACATTTAAAATTTCCAATTTACTGAGTCAAATCACAAAAGGAAGAAGCCTTAAAATATCATAACCTTTCGAGCCAAATTCAAAACCATATCTCAAAATAATAACATACACTCGTTCACCCGTAACCGACGACGAACATTTATTTATAATAAAAAAATTGTGAAGCAGGTACTTTTGGACATTAAATTAAACTGTGGGTAAATTTATAGGACACTTTTATACGCCTGAGACAAAAATTTCGATTGTATTCGTGTATATTTAATTTTAGTTTATTTGTTAGACTGGCTCCAATCTCTTTTATGACCAAGGTTTAGCATCGATAATTTATTAAAATAGTTTTATGAATGATAAAACCTGTTTCAACGTAGACAGCGTGCAACAACTAACAGTTTTATTGCCAACTCCACATGCCTTCTTAATTGTTTTGGAGATACATAAGTATCTACCAAAAATAATCTCCATATCGACCTAGGTTCAAGATAGTCCTTATGATGCGAATATTTTATTTATTTGTAAATTATACATAGGTATGTGTATTTTGTTTCATCTTATTAACCTCAGACGTTCCATTTTACAAAATTAACATAATCTTCATAATTATCAAGACCATTCCAAAACAGCTGTTAAATTTAGGTATTTTTTCAAAATTGAATAGGTTTATTGAAATAATAATAATAGAGAACTTATTTTACTTGAATGAAAAGAGATAAATAGGTAGTTTAGTTTGATATAATAATACGTATTTTATATGTAATACACTTTATTGGGAGCTGGAGTTTGTAGTAGGTATGAAATTTGTGCGATTAATCTGTAGGCTCTCTCTTAGTTATCTTAGTAATACGAAAGTATACATTTACATTTGAGGAACGTGACACAACAAAATGTATTTAAAACAAAAAAATCAAAAAAATAAAATAAACATTTGTGCGTGTGTGTGTATGTGGCTGGGAATTTGAGAGTGTATACTCGAGCTTAACATTTGTGTATCAGTGTATCAGTGTATCAGTTTAAAGTTATTATAGACTTGTTAAGAAATTTTTGGTGTCATCTTAGTCTTTGTTTAGAAGCTATTTTGCAGGTTGTTTTTTAATTTAAGCTTACTAAAGGAATATTGGCTTGCAGTTTAATTGTAAATTTTGCATATAAGAATAGGAAGTTATCATGAATGAAAGGTGGTTCCGTGAGATGATATATGGCAGTTGTTTCACAGTAAGCGTTTTTGAAATTGAATATATGTATGTATATAGTTCTTTTGTTGGAATTACAAAATGTTTGAAATGTAAAACTATAAGCACTACTCTCTGCGCTCTTTCAATTTTTACGAAGTAGGACTTAATAGCACATTCCCGTACTAAAACGCAATAGGTTATGGTAAAAAACACAGAGGGCGGCACACATCATAAAATGTGTTTCAATGTCTGCATAATGTTGGAGAGTTATAAAGGTAGATATGTATAATTTGGATATCAGACCATTTCGAGACATGAACAACGTTAGTTGAACTATCTGCATAAGTATAAATATGAGAAATAATTAGATTGTTTCTTTTGTTTTAAGTTGCTTAATATAAATTAGAAACAGAATAGGACCTAGAATTAAACCTAGAGTAACTCCATATTCAATAGGTGTGTTATTACTTTGTAGTCCATTTATAATAACACTCTGAAAGTTGTTATTAAGATAATCTTTGAACAAATGATAAGTTGTTCTCTAAAACTGATGATGTAAAACTTTTAGAGGAGGCTAAGTATATGTGTTGTATCAAATGCCTTTTATGTATATATCTGAACAAATTTCTAGGAATTTCTATCCTTGGCCTAATTTTTATAGATATGTTTCTTTAGATTCGTGACGACATCATCCGTCGAAATACCAAATCGGAATCCATATCGGTGGTTGGAGATTAAACTAGTACTATTAGAGTTTTGAAAAGTTTGTAATTAATCATGTTTTCAAGAATCTTGGACATAAAAGGCAAAATAGATAAAGGTCTGTAGTTTGAAATGGAGCACCGATCCCTTTTTGTGTGTGGGATGTACTAGCGCCTTTCGAACGCATTTGGGAACACACCTGTAAGAAGAGTAATACTACAGATATGAGTAATACTAAGAATGTGGGCTCCACGGTTTGTTTTAGAGTATTATAGGTGAAATCCTAGCCAGTGAATGAGTTAGTTCGTAACCCAATGATAATAGAATAAATTTCCACGTTATTTGTTACGAGAAACACCATGGTATTCAAGGCATTATTGTGATCGCTTTTAAGAAGATTTTTGTAGCTAACTTAAAAATTTTAATTTTACAAGCCTGAGATTTACTTATGTCTATAAAGTATTTGTTAATTAAGTTTAGACTTGTCAAAAAATCTCAAGATTTGTGCAAAAACTCCAGAAGTGGGTTATGACGTTTATATGTACTTGTTATAGTTTTTATTGTTTCCTTGTTTTGTTTATGTCAAAGAGTTTTAGGACTATATGTGACAAGTCAGTATCAGTATATTGTGTTGGATCTTATTATAATAAATTTTAAACTTCATTTGAGTCGAACATTTTGTTTTATTTTTAAACTGTAGGCAGAGTACTGTTTTGAAGCGTTTTGTTAAGTAGGTTTCTATAACAAGAGTAGTAAAAGGGAAATAAAATTTGAGTACAGCATGATCATAACATTTGTATTCTCTTGTAGTAAAAAAGGGTAGAGCATGACAGGAGCTGAGAAATTAGGAACTATTTGATAATATATCCGTATTTTGAGGTTTAATATCAAAATTTAGATCACCTAAATAACAATGTCTCTAAAACATTTTAAACCATCGTGAATGTTTAGTTGACAATGTTTTAAAGAGTTATGTTGTGTTATTCTTAGTACTACACTTACGGGAGCTTGGGATAGCTAAACAGTCAAGTTCTGTATTTATTTCAATTAATGAAGAATGAATGTCTGTAATAAGTGTAAGATATGGTATGCTATTGAAATATTGTGGTGTTGGCTTAATTTAACTATAATATCCTTTCAGGAAAATATATTTAGTAAGAAAGAAAGTAGACATCTACAATCTACTTTGTTTGTCATTGAACCTATTATATCTACCCCTAGAAAGTGTATCCATAATGCAGTATTAATAAATTTTAGATTGTGAATTTAAACTGAGATTAAATTCTAGATTCATAAGCCAGTTAGATTTCGATTAAACTAGTGATCAAAATAAGTAGTTTTCATCATTAGTTCACTCACTCACTCACTCACTTCACTCTAGAAGCACAATATACTTCTACATAAATTTTATATAACAATTAATAGGATTTAAAACGTAAAGAGCCGTTACTATTGGTTGAGTAAATTAAATATTGATCATTCTCCACATCACTCCTCACATAAGTAACAAGTTGAACTGTCAATCAAGATAACTGTATACTTTTTGTTGGCGTCTACATAATCGCATTATTTGAAAATAATGTTGTTTATGTATTGTTTAACAAACTCGACGCAGCCAAAAATCTGCCTGAGTTTGTTAAACAATGTGGTACCTTTCAAATCTCCATCTAATCTGTACATTATCTGCGCGACTCCCTGCCGCGTGGTCGCATCATCACAAAGCAACGGGTTGACAGATCTCAACAGACGGTCATGGAGCAATAGGATTACAAAAATAACCCGTCTTACATCAACGTCATCTGTTAAAGCATTTTGCATCTTATTTCGTTAGTGTGAAATACCGAATGGTAGTATCGAAGCGGCAAATACATGTTAGGCACAATTTGCAGCTGTCTTAGAAAGATTTTCCTCAGTTTTATGGAATTAGTCATAATCTCATTAGGCTCAATGGCTATTGGTTTATTTGATTTCTTGCGTTGAGGCTAAAAACAAAATAGATGACGCAAAAATTAACTAGTTCAGTTTCTTTAGTTTGCTTACTAGGTTTGAAAATGATACTTAGTTTTGTTGTACAACGGGACATAGTCATACAATGATGTGAAAAGGTTACGATACCTTCTATTTCCCGTATAGTGTGTAACCCGTTTGTCCCGCTGTACAATAAAACTACGCGTAAAAAATTATATAAATGTTATATAGCACTAAAATATAATCCAAACAAGTCCTTAGAGTTTTGAGTATCATGTATTGGCGATTTTCCACAAAAATTTACATCCCTAAAAACTATAACCCAGAGCTCTCTGGAGGTTTCTTTCACTGAATGGGACGAGCTATTTCAAAAGTCACTTTTGTCCAGTTAGAACATTCACTTTGAATGGGATACCGGTAATTGTAACTCTCTTGTTCCATTCAATGGAATTATAATTATTGTGCATTCATTGCCTTTACAATATTTTTATTAGTAATAACAATTAAATGTTTTACATATAAATACGCCTAAATGTCAATAAATTCTCCTGTTTCCTTCGTCCACGCTCATTAAACATTTGAGTAGCAGTGATTATAAATGTAAAGGTTGCATCTATGCATCACTCAGAGCGTAGGTATGTATATTATAATATAGACTGGCAATGTGCCACCGTCATTATAACAAACTCTGATGAAGTTTTCAGACTTTTATTAAAATGCTTTAGAATGCTGAGAAACTAAAGGTTTTAAAGTAATTGATGTCCTTAATCAGCGTAGATGATATTAAAATATTTGCAAAACTAAATGCAAGTTATTAGTATACTTACAAAAAAATTGTTTTGTTTCGGGTGCTAATTAATAAGTCTTGAATTCGTGATAGTAAAAGTAATTTTCGGCCATTATGTTTTGGCATAAGTTGTTAAGGCCGTAGGCTTATCTATGTGCTGAATAAACATGGTTACTATAATTATTCATTTGATCATAGCTTCTCTATAAACTTTTAACTCTGCATAATCTATTATTTTTTAGTTTAATCACTTATTGTATCAAATTTATGATACTTTAAACAGATTTTTAAACATTATTACTGTTTAAATAAACAAATTGAAAGAATGCTTTGTCACCATTTCAAACTAATTATTTTTGTTCTTATTCCTAATCTATTTTTTTTTCTTGTAAGTAATTAAGCAGATTGTTTTCAAATCTTTATTCACCTAATCATGTTTTTTTTTTTATTAGAACTGGAAGTTGGCCTATTTCAATTTTCAAGTATAAAAGAGACAAAAATTCAGGACCTGCAAAGAATCTTGATACCGTTAAGCGACATTCTTAAGCTTTTTTTTATGTAGCTTAAGTTACAAAGTAGAATGAGTAGCTATGTATGTTATATATTAATATAGGAATCAACTTAATAACATTTATAAGGCACAGAATTCAATGTAGTGGTCTAACATAGGGAATGAAGAAAATATTTTATTTGTAATAAACCCATCTTAGTTTTGTTCAATTTTGCATAGAGCTAAACGGGAATTATGATATTTCAAATGGAAAAATAAATGATATTGATTGTTTCAATGTAAAAATAATGTTTAAATTCAGTTTACAAATATAAATAAATCCTTTTAAAGAAAAGTTAAACTGACTACAATCAATACTAAGACTGAGACTAAAAATGAAAAAAATGTTATAAATCTAATTGAAAAACTAGAATAAATACGTCCCTTAATACAACGGATAACAGTATTAAGTATAAGATACCCTCTAACCTCTTTTAACTAGATGCTAAATGCAATCGATACTTGATAGACTAGGTATGAGGTTGCGCGGAACTGCGAGCGTAAAACATGCTAAACGTACATTATTTTGTATACTTCTATTAAGTAGCTCAAACGTTGAAACGAATTTTGAAAACCACATATGAAAAACTACATTCAAATTGAGAACCTCTTCCATTTCTTCAAGTCGGTTAAGAATACAATCGATTCAACTTAATCCTTTTTTAAGGCTTAAAAAGTGATGTAGTCGAAATTATTGAGGTTTTTTGTATACCTAGGGAACCATCTACCTAGGGAAATCTCTACCTAGAACTGCTGAAACTTTACAAACTCCTTTCACAATATTATAGATAGAATATTCTAGATAGACTGTTCAAAATCAACGTCATTGCATGTCATTTAAATTCAAGCACAAATACTTATTTAACATCGAAAATAAGTCACTCAATTCAGCGCTTTTTTTAAAGTCATCACCAATTACATTACTACAATTTTAATTAACAAGTTTCTTGGATTTGTTTGCCTAGTGTTGTTTTAAAAGACCTAAGAATATTGGCAGACAATTTAAAAGTCCCCGTAAACTATCGATACCTATCTTTGTAGTGATTAAGTCTTTGTATTATGGAGTGTAATGGTTACAGTATTTACAAGCTACTTTGACATTTAAAGTAAATGAAAAATACAGTTGCATCCCGAGCCCGGCTTAATTTAAATAAACAAATTCCTGTTTCCATAACTGTCACTATGTTACATCGATGATATTTGTTTAAAATTGTTTATTGGTCAAATATGGTAATATGGATAATCGATGCTCAGGTATACATTAATTAATTTACAAACTTAATAAATAATTGTAAAAAACAATTACGTTCGTACATACTTCTTTCTTGGTTTTCATTAATTTTACATGCTAAAAGGGATCTTGTACTTTAATTGAAAAGTATTAACAAACTAGGTGCAGCTGTAGTTAGACTTAAAGTATACAAGTTTCTTTGTTGTTTTTTTAGTTCCACTAACCATAAGCGCAAACTGAAGCCTATTATTTTAAAGTTCTGTATTTTTATTATGGTTTAAATTACAAGTATTGAAAACAAAAGAAAATTAGAAAGGCTTGCCATACAATAAAGGATAATTACCGTAATTGGTAGACAGTTAACATGCTCAGAGGACCCTTATACTTACAAATAGTTTTGTTGTACAGCGGGACTTTTTCATGATAAAATTATTTAAAATACAAAAAAAAACACAACTGTTGTAGAAAAAAACTTTGTGCATCTGTAAAAACCGCGAAAGTCTAAAAACCTTTATACTTTAAAGGCATTCTACGGTATATTTTGGTCAAAAAATATTATTAAAAGAGATAAATAAGAAATACAAAATATATTTTTTAGAATTTTGCTCGAGTTGAATATCGTTGCCATTCTTGATCTATGATAAATACGAACATGATATTTTCAAGGAGTGGGTTAATTTTCCTCTTTTTCTATTTATCCCTTTAACCCAGTCATAGTTTACATGGATTAGATTACAATAGGGTTTTGAAAATTATCTGTTGACATACAACCTTTAACAGCCTACTACTGGATACGGGTCTCTCCTTAGCAAGGAGGTTTTGGCCTACTATAGCACGCTGGCCAGACGGGTTGGTGTAGGAATTATTTCAAGTTTTCCTTCTCTATACAGAGATGTTGTCTTGCATATTTGATCCCTTAGTCGCCTATTACGACACTCTTGGAAAGAGTAAGGATCGTGACACTGTATTCTTACTCCGTCACCACACGGAGAATCATCAAATAAGGACAATAAAATAAGGTTCAAACTAAGGTAATATAGTTTTCTATAGAGTAAACTATCTTTTTTAAAAATCTTAACAATTTAAACTTCTGTACTCCGATAGGTATTTAGATAGAAGAATAGACACATATAGCATAGATACACTTACATAGGTAAATGTAGTGTATATTCAACAAAAAGTATTTTTAGATTATTACTAAACGTCAATTCGGAATTGTGTCGGACATTGTTAATTAAATGGAAATTATTCTTATTTCTTATTATTTTAAAATATGTGTACGTGTAAAACTACCATTTCCACCTTTATACCTTACTATGCGTAAAATATGCTAAATACATACGTGTTACATGGATATAGAAAATTAAAAAGTTACATACAAATATGCAATCAATTTTCTTTAGCATCGTTTTAGTAAATCAATAATTATATTAAAATAATAGAAATCTAATACACTATAGCTACCTAAGGAAATAATTGCAAACACTCAATTACAACCTTTGTACACTTATATATATGCATTTAACATTTAACATTTACATATTTATGCAAGTGTTAGGTTTTCTGCAAGACTTCAAATTTTTGTAATGACACACCTTAAAATCAAAGATTGTTTATGCTTACTTTTCATGTCAGTTTCATTCCTTATTTCTCATTAATGCAATCACAATTCACCACGGTGAAGCGTGGTCGGGTACAGTCAATATTCAATGAGGTTTTTACCTTTATAGAATACTAACTATAACCTTTGTTTAGTAACAGTTTACGCGTTTATCTTAGATAAGATATTATTTTAACCACTTCCAGTAATAAATTCGTTATTGTTGACCAGGGGGAGCTTCAAATACCTACTTCTATGAAGCGAGTTGGTATGTGTTTATTAAACGTCGATTCATCGAGTATTGTATGTTTTTTAAGATTTTAGTTATTAAGTTTAATCATAGTTTGTATTTGTTGATTTCATGTTTTACACACAGTTCATCATGATTGAATGAATGAAATAGAAATAGATATATATCCTCAAAATAAACTTAAATTGTTTAATCTGCATAACTAAACTTGAACTGAACGATGACAAAAGAAACATAAGTAAACGGACGTACATCATATAGGTGTAAGGGATTTATTTCTTTTAATCTAATCTTAATTTTTTTATCATAAATAGTGATATTTATTATGTTCATATAAAAGAAAGATACCTATACTAATTAGATTGAAAAATTAAATCACCGAAGGTATGCACTAAAGTGTGAATACTTAATTATCAACAGTAGAAAGAAAAACTCAAGAACCTAAACTTAGATTTAGTGGCGAATGAGTGATGAGAATTTTAAATCATTCAGTAAATGTATAATAAAATGGCCGTATACCACCTTTACTGTAAAAATACATATAAAACCCAATTAAAATTTAATCACCAGAAATAGTAATCAAACCTACCTACGGTTCTGCTATTGTTTGGCATTTCCTTAACTTTTTTTATATTTATATTTACTTAACTTAGCAAATGTAATACGAATTAGATATATGCATGGATACATATATTCGTAATTAATATAATTTAAAACTGTGTTGTTTATGTTATGTTATAGTGAACTGCATACCAACATAGAAAGTTTCTGACCGGTGCTTTGTTCGACAAATTTAATATTTGGTATAAATAAGTATTCTTAGGTCCCAGCTGCGGTTTGTCTCAGGCAACCAACATTATCTACAATTTTTATTTTACCTTGAATTCTATTTTTCATTTTATTGTGAACGTGCGAGAGTTATATGCGAACCAAATTAATAAATGTAACAATTTTTTGCTACTATTAGCTAATAATAGTTCATAAATATAATATAAAACATTAAATGTTTTTAAATTAGTTTTTTGTCATTTTATATTTTAAAAATATAATTAATATGTATATATAAATGTAATGAAGAAAATTATAAAAATTAGCTTCACACATCTTACTTCGATATATACTTAAATTATTCTAAATACGTACCTACCTGGCGGGCAGTTTTTCTATAACATGATAGATTAACTCGGGCAAAAACAAGGTTGTGTTCATCACACAATTATTTGAAAATCGAATGCACTGTTTCTGGGTTGGCAGAGCATTTTATAGTAAAGGATATAGGAGGATACAGTTGTTATATGTTATACGAGTACATATAGAGATATATATTATATATACAATATCTTACATAAATATATATATTCACAAACCGAAATATGTACGTTTCACGAGTTATACAGGCTATTAGTACAATATATATTATTCAAAATTAAAAATATATTTTATAAGAATAACACTAAAACATTCATTCATATAGATCAAACTTTCTGATGTAATCTTACAACAAATTATAATTTTAATAACAGATCTATGATCAACTTTGCAGCCATAAAGTTTTTTTATTTTGTAAGTGTTCACACATCTTACAAACGGCAGTCTGATCCCAAACTAGGTAAAGCCTGTACAATACCAACCCCAGCTGATATACATACTTATTTATTTTTTAATACATACTTATTTTAGACAAATTACACCCACGCACAGAACAAATGATAGCGTTCATCACACAAACAAGTGTCCCGGTCGGGATCGATTCTAAGACCTATGGCTTAGCAGTCAGGGTATCATACTTACCACTAGACCATCAGGCCCGTCAATCATTTAGTCAAACAAACAAATAGTTTTAATTACGGTTATTACAAATTGAATTTAATTTATAACAATATACATGACAATAAGCTTTCTAGTCTTTACGTACTCGTATACATATAAAACAAGACTTGTGTCATATATGCTTCTACGGTACAGTCCTGACGACTACAACAACTAGAAAAGAAACTTTATGACTTTTTTTACTAACTTCAAAAAGAATCAAGGTACTAAGTGCATCTGTATCTATTATTTATGTATGTTTACCGATTTTCCTGACATCTAAGGACCGATTTAAAAAAAATGTCTATAGATTTGTCTATAGTGTAAAATTCATGAAACTATGTGTATCTACCTACTTAATACAATGTTGTATTAATTAATTTACTTAATTTATAGTTTCAAATCGTAAAGTAAATCTAAAGTACGAAAATAATGTTAGTACTTTTTTATATACCCAATTTACCCCATTGTAATATACCCAATGAATGTACTGAAATCTCAATATTACTAGTTGGATGAGTAAAATAATGATTTGAGCGATATGCAACAGTAATATTTAATTATAATGTAGAACAACATGTAATAGTCAAACACTTCGAAATATTATCGCAAGAATTTAAGAAAACTGACTTCTATCTAGAGCTACAAGGCCTACAAGAATTAATTATCAGGTTATTATATAAAAATGTATTGTTATAAATATTTGTCGCCGTTATCACTTGTTAGTGAAAAATGTAAACATGTCCATAAAGTACTGAGTGTATATTATTACTTCATTTAAACATTTTGTCATATTTTTTCTTATTTTTGATGATAATTATAAAATTCTGAAAATGAATTACCTGTTCAATTGTTGAAATCCAGGGTTCAGGGCATCTATATAGTCATAATCAAAACACTTCTTAGTTTTATTATATTTTAACACAAGTAAATATTAAAACACTTCACTGAACATATAGGCATGTATCTAAAATAATTTTCAATATCCTCGTGTAACTACAGTAATTATTATCACAGTTGTTGGCGCATCGTTATAACGATCTCGCGTAGGTCTCACAGCCACTTTCTGCGATAACAGACCGTCTACTAGGTACCATATGTTTTTTGGATAAATTGTCACGCAACAATTTTTTCTCGAAACGATGAAAGGCTTCGCGACGTGTGTCCTCTGACTCCGCTGAGACTCTCAGCATGACTGCGGGCTCCCGCGTCGACGCCCCTCGATACAGCCGACATACTGCTTCTTAGAAAATATTTCGTCCGAACCGGGTCCCGAGGCGCGAACGCAGCCCTGCACGCGGAGAGAAGGGCGGGTCGAAAAATATTTTTTCACCCAATAGTGCCAGCTTTGCAGTGAAAACCAGCAACGTAACGCTGTCTTGCTCTAACGCAGGATTTTAATCACGCTCAAGTGAGAGATAAAATTTTCGGTGATCTTATAACGATGGTACAACGAAGAAAATTTCTTTGTGTTTGTGTCGTAACGCGTTCGCTTTATCAGATTTACGTTGAAAGCTTGTTGTTAGCTTTCGAGGGCGCTGTATCAGCGGTCCTTGTCAGTGTTATTTTGAGTACTGTTGGTGCGAAAGGGATGGTGTCAGCCGGGAAATGTTTGGACTAATATATTTTCCTGTGGGAAGGAAAACACATGTCGTCGCTTTTAATTTAATACGCGTCACGCAGCGTCGCCGTGTCGTGCGGACCAAGCACTTAGTTTTGTTTTTCGCAGTATTTTATTCTAACTGTAAATAAATACTTACTTATTTCGAAAAACTAAAATATATTTAGTCTCTGGATGTACATTGATACAATTTTCTCAGATTGACACTAGTAGGTAATAGTAGAATCTTATGTGAGATTACTATCTCACATTCGTAAATATGTTTCTATTGTAAATAATTCAAACCAAAAACTAGTGATAAAAACTTTAACTATTTACATATAAAAAAAAAATATGTATGTATTTATAGGTATCAGTTGTGTAGTACCCATAATCCAAGCTCTGCTTAGTTCGGGACTAGATGGCGTTGTGTGTGAGATGTCCGAAATAAATACCTATTGATATGTTTATTTAAATCGGAAATACAACACAAATATATTTCTTCGGTTTAATACTGCTTTTCTTTTGTTATAGCGTAAGTATAGATATTAGAAATGAATATTTTATAATAAATTCTGGTGTGATGGAACTGGGTTTTTTTCAATTCAACCAATCACCGACCACTACTGAATGCAGGTCTCCCCCAAGGAGCACCAACTATCGAATAATGAAACTGGCAATAATTATTTTCTATTAGAAACTTAAAATAAAACAGAAAATTATTTATTTTATGAAATAATTGTATTCCCAGGCACAACATTAATTAGCAACCTAAATGTACCGGAACGGAGTGTGGTGCGCCAAATAATTAACTTAATTAATATGAAATTAATATATATGACCGAGACCTACGTTTGATATTGTAGTTGGTAATTAAGTACATATTATTTTGTAAAAAGTCGCGTGGAGCGTAGGCGCGGACGTCCAAGTGGTGGGGCGGACCGGCCGGCGCGCGCGCCATTGGCGGTTGCGTTTGCGCAACTTGCCGCGCCTCCCTCACTTTTATTCTTACAAATATTTATTTTCATCCGCGGCACGAACGCTCTTGATTAATTTAATATATTTTTAGCGACTAACTTTTCTCATGCAATTGACTTTTTGCGGTACTTAGCTGTGACGATCGAAAACAAAACCTTTTTTTACGCGTGATCTTTGATTAACTCCCTTGGTTGAAATTAAATCAATGTTCTGTAGCTTGAACAACATTGTTTTTATTAACATTGGACTTCCATTTCTTATTACTGTTTCGTGATATTTATTTACATTCGTTGCTTACTCATAAACTTAGGTATCGGTTTTTTATATATATATCTTATGATTTAATTACAGAGGTACTTATTTCAACATAGTAAAATTATTTAAAATTGATGTAATGGAAGATCACAAATATACATATATTTGTTTGATACACTATTATTATTGAATATATTTAATCTGATTGACATCAGTAGTTTCTTCTCAAATCGATTAAAAATTTTGTGGCTGAATCATGTGATATCAGATACGCATCGTTGTTTTTTTTTGTAGTTCATATTGAAATGTAATTGATAGTGATACAACAATACATTTCTTTATACAGAGTAAGAATAGATAGTTAACATAAAAGCCAGAATTTTTAGACACCAAAAGAACATATTGGTTGACTTACATTCAATTTGTAACTGTGGTTTAATAACTAGTACCACTGTTATTGCGACTAGTACAGTTATCGAGACTTATAAAATTAAAACAACTAACATAATGCAGTTCTAGTTGTGGTCTTGCTACTTCTTTTTATTAAGAAAGTTATTGTCATTATTGAAGTTAATTTCTTTCACTCGCATTTCATAGTTTTGGTTAGATATTTAGGTACTCGTTTGTCAAATAATATAACTTAGAACTTTTGTAAGTTTTATTTACCAATTAAAAATTTGCCTCTTAAAATTTATTATTTGTATTTTATCAATTTTGAGTTCATTTAAGTTGCTCATTAAATTGTGTCTAGTAATTAGAGCCCCACTCGGTTTAAATCAGGCTTAAAATTCATTCTTATAGTAAAATATAAAACAAGTACTTAGCATAGTTTATACATGTTTCTGGTTTTAATTAGGGAGATATGTAGGTAACGAATTATGTGAGTTTATTAGTGTGAGTTTAGTAGTTTGAGTTGAAAGAAGTGTCTGAATAAAGTAATCGAGTTGTTTGGTAATCATTATCAGATTTTACATTACAGCAGTACCACGAGATCACAGTTGGACTCCAGGTATGAGTACAATGGCGTGCTCCATCCCTACAGTACCTTCGAGGGCAGATATTTCATTAAAATAAATAACGTTATTATTTATTTGGGTATTTTTCGGCAGTGATGTAAGCTACAAATTACCGCGGACAATACCTCCGCGGGACATCGCCTTTATTAAATGTAGCTCACCAGATGGCGAGAGCGCCCCGGACTTAATAAAATAGTATTAAAAAATTCATTGAAATAATCCCTAATATTAAAAACATTAAGGTTGTTAATTAAATAAACTTATGTAGTTCGTTTAAATAAAACTTTATTATGTTCAACTATGTATGAATACTTCGCGTTATATTAATTCAGATTTCGTTCACTTTAATACTGACTACAGTTTCTTATCGGATTACTGGGCCTATTGGTCTAGTGGTTAGTGATTCTAATTGCTAACCCATAGGTTGTGGGTTCGATTCCCACGCAGGACACACCTTTATGAGATGAACACAATCATATGTTCTGTGTCCGGGTGTAATTTACCTATAATATGTATGTATTTAGAAATATATAAGTATGTTAATTAGCAATCTGGTTACCATAATATAGGCTTTGTTTAATTTAGGATCAGATGACCGTATATGAAATGTGTAAGAATATTATTATTAGTTCCACCTAGGGCAAATAATTATATATCATTATATTACGACATGATAATGTAATAGTAATGACTAGGGCACATGACTTCCAGAAAGTTCCGAAAGTGATTTTTAAGAGATCAGTGATTTGGGTCTGCGAACTGCGCCTCATAAGACAGAAACAACAGAAAACGTGGAGGTGGATAACAGCGAACAAACAGTGGATAATTTTACGAGTTCGGGGGGTCCACGGGAGGAAGTCATACGATCCATGATTCTCTACGGAGCGCCGATGTGGGCCAACTGTCTATCGACCTTCTGTCGCTGTTGAGCTAAGCTCGACCACATGCAGCGGGTAGCGGCCATTCGGATTACACGAAGATAACGCGTCAGAGGTGGCGATGGTAGATTGATTACTGAGGTAGGGGATGTGATAGCGGCCTGATTGCGTAAATATACAATTAGGCTACCACACCGTGATTGAGGGATGAGGAAAGAAATATTTTTCGTGGGACAGAGACTGAAAGAAATGATGTCGATGCGGGGAGGACCTGAAATCACATGATTGGGGTCCTCCCAGAGCCGGGCACCAGAGGTTGGTCACAGGGGTGGTTGTCAGTGGAAACACCACATGTTCCTGGCTCCTGTATCCCTCAGGAGGTCGAGTTGGATTTTCCACTACACGAACAAAAAAAGATCCTACACGAGAACAAATTACAGTGCATTATAAAATGGGTGTTTAATACGTTTTTGCTTTTCCTGTGATGGAGCACAGGCGTGAGTATAAGTTGTTATTAATGTATGAAACATTCATGAACTCTCTTAAGCGTAACATAAAAAAATACTCAATAATTAGTAGTATCACTTCGACTAGAACGGAATTCATATAATCTGTACAAATGTTTAATTTTTTCAATTATCCTTCTTATTATTTCTCACCATGAAATTAACAGTTAACCACTTAACATACCTATTTAAATAAAATACACGTATACTTATGTACAAATTAATTATTAAAATATTCTGATACACATTTTAAATCAAAAGTTATATGATGCTTGAAACTCTTAACAAGATACGTGATATGATCACGACGCTCGTTGATGTCTAATATCAAGCGTGTAGTGCTACGAACGTAGATTCCCGATATCTTGTACTAAATGGCTTTATTCTCATGATTTTTGATTTAGATAACATAGTTTGATAATTGTTTACGTTTCAATTTACTATTATGTGAGTAAAGATTAAGGGGCTTTTGATTTACTTATTTAACAACTTTTGATACTTGGATAAAATCCGTTACCATAAGTATCCTGTATGAAATTCCCTCTATTTGGCGATAATAATTATGTGATTTTAAAAAAATAGTTCTAAGTCCACTTCTAATTTTTTGTGTTACCTACGTCTTCCGGAAATCTATTTTATTTTTATGAATTGGGTTGGTTGTATGAGTTTAGTTTTCCAGGAGAAAGGCTGATGATATGGAATATAATAACATATGTGAGTTTGGTTCTACTTTAATTTAACTAAAATATTCTGATTGATTACAACATCAATGTAATGATAGAATAGTAATGAACAAAATGCAACTTATTCACAATTTGTCATAATTTACTGAAGTAGTTCAGTATTGGAATAATCTGTGTAGATATGGACGAAAAATTTGGAAACCTTCAAAATTTTCTAAGTCCTTAAGAATAAAATAACTGCTATAATAAACTGATTACTTTTGTATCATGTTACACATACTTACACAGTACACAAAATAAAATTAATGATATACTGGCGAGAATCGATCGAATAAGTAAAAAAAATCCACCTGTTCACCTCTTGGCCTTAACTGTAAGAGTAATTAATTCGATTCTGAGTCAGATACGTCATCGTATACGATGACTATTGATATCTGTTCTCTGAAGAGACCGACACAATCGGATGTGATCGATTTTTTTGCTTGAGCATTCAAATGAAATTAGATTCGGATTCGTAACGTTTTCCCTTTGTATCTACATATGTACCTGGTATTTACGAGAACTTTTGAATGACATTCACTCGTATTCAGTTTAAATACTTGAGGTACAATCATGATCGAAGCTAGGTCGACTAACACCTTTCGGAGCGGTCATCAAACGGCTTACATTAGAAACGCAATGATTAAAATAACAAAGTGTTTCGTCGCAATTGTAACGGAACACTTTGTTGTTTTAAAGTGTTGTAGGTCAAATGTTCATAGGTAAGCGTTTATTCATATTTGACCTTAAATAGAGATGGGTCAGCAATTTTTTACGAAGGAATGTCTTGAACTGAAGTCACCAAAAATTCTCGTTTACTCATTCCGGTTCTTAAGGCCTCTAGGTCAGAATACTATTAGTTGCTACAACGTCTCATGTCTCCACGGGATGAAGTTCTCAACTGTTTCTTTCTCATATAATAACAATTTCTATATGTAAAGCTCTTATGAAGCTTTATTTAGTGGTTTGGTATACTTTTTGATATAGGTCTAGGAAAGATAATGAAGAGATAAGAATAATGACATCAGGGGTGACATCGGAACCCTGAAACATCACAAAACTACCTTGAATCTGAAGAATAAAGTATTTTTATCACCCATCTAACGACTACAGACTATTACGCTACGTATAGACTCTGTCTAAATTGGGATCAGACGGCCTTTAAGATACGAGACTTGTAGTCACTCTGAACCATTCGTAATTCTTTCAATAATTCTTTATCATAAAATGAATCATTACTTCTTTCACTTTATATTTTGATATGGGCTATTCTATCGTCTAAAAAATAGGTACACTTGAGTTTTGGTTCATATTTTAAATGTCATTAAACTATTTTGTAATTCTTAAATATACTCGTAAATCCTATTAAAATTGTGTCAAATAATAAACTTAAATCTCATAACACAGTTCTTCTATCGCAAAAGTTGTGAGATCTAAATTATTGCCTAATTTGTTAATTGATAACATTTTATAGCGACCATATCATACTTCGACATCTTTATTTCTGATCGTGTATGATTACGTTGCTGTGCCTTGGCCAAGTTATTTAATTCAACTAAGAAGTTAAGATGTCTAATATTGATATGTTAGTAATATTGGTACGGATGTCAAACGTTCTTTCCAAGTTATTTGATATTGATCGATTAACAATCTACGCAGTATGTAAAATTTAATAAAACATTTAAAATATATATTTTTATTAGTTAATTAAAATTTTACACGAAAATAATGTTTATGTAGTAACCATTCCACAGTTAGTTAATTCTACTTTCTTAGTATAGAATACTTAAAACAGTAAATATATAAATAAATAAACATTTCGACATTTAACACACAACGCCATCTAGTTTCAAAGTAAGCAGAGCTTGTACTATGATAACTAGACTAACTGATAGAATACTTAAATACTTTCTTTTGTAAATACTTACATGTCATACAAAGAAAACACCCAGACTCCGAAATAAATATTTGCAGATCACACAAACATTTCGTCCGACCCGGGAATCGAACCCGAGACCTCAAGTACAGCAATCGCATTCACTACCGCTACGCCACTAAGGTAGTCGATAAATACCAAAAGTTACTTCACATTGCAGTACAGCAGACATTATAACAGACAGATAAATTGAATATATTTTAGCAAGGTAACGAATCTCCTTCATAAGCTTAATTTGAATTAAACATTTTAAATAATAATAATAATTCTTTATTGAACCAAAGGATGCAAACAATTTAAGTGCAAGCCTTGATTTAATAAATGATACAGCCCAATCTTGGCCTGAACATGGACAGCCTTATTTGTTAATAACATAAATTATAAATAATAACATAAAAAAGTTGTTTTTTAAATATTTAATGAATTATGGTCACAGTCCAAAGTATCAAAATAACATGTATCAAAAATGATTTTTACAACATTTTTGTAAATAATCATATGCAGTAGAGAAAACTTAAAATTTCTAATTTAATTTTCTAAGAAACGTAAAAAAAGTACTTATTGTAAAATAAACCTAAACGGCTACGCGTGCAAGGTAATGTTCTTCCAATCTTAGCAACACATGACTAATGCCAACCTGTGTGTCCCGCGTGCGTCACTTGTCATACATTCAGATGTAACTTTGTGTTAGGTTTTTTGTTTCGCCCTATTTAATTATATAGCTGACTTGATACTAAGCCGTATAAAATTATGTTTTCTATTAGGTAAAGGCTACTGAAAAAAGTTTTGATATTTCAATAAAAAATTGTCCATGTCTAGACCAGGAACCTGTACAAAGTGGTCTTTTATGACTTACTAAGTTTTCGTCCGCGGCTCCGCTCGCGTGTCGACATACACGATTATCGAGTTAAATAGTAGCCTATGCCTTATTGTAAAGTATTATGGTAAAGAGTCGTCTAAATCCGTACAGTAGTTTTTGGGTGGAAAAGTAACAAATATCATTACATAAAAAAATATTTTAATAGTTTAGCGATAAAGAGTCTAGTTACGTTATTTAATATATTTATCAGAAACAGAATTTATACTGTATGCGTATTGGATCTTTCCATGGAAATAACATGTATTGCCGCGGTAAAAAGTAGCCTAGATGAATCTCCAACCTCCTAACTATTTTTGCACACAAAAATTATAAAGTAAAATTGCTCCGTTGTGTTGTAAAAAACGAAAACATTAAAAAAAAATAATACATTTTCGTATTTATAATACTCTCTATGCGCCAAGAGAAAGAGTATATACTCGTAGTAGTGAAAGTAGATATTATACTTAGTAGATATAACACGTCCTCGTGTGGTGACGGTTTAAGAATAAAAAGTGTCACCAATCTTATTTATCTCATGGGTGTCGTTAGAGGTGACTAAAGGGGCAAAATTACGCAGAAAAACATCACTGGAAAGAGAAGAACAACTTAAAATAAAAACCTACACCACTATGTCCGGCTGGCGTGGTATAGTAAGCCAAAGGCTTCGTCCTAAGAAAAGACCTATGTCTATAAGTGGACTGTTATAGACTATTGATGATGACTGTCGGCATAAAACCTAGATAGGACTCTTTTATAATATTTAACGATATTCAAATAATTCTATAAACTGACCTAAATATAAACATGTTTATATGATACCTCAGCATCTCTCATCAAACTTGCCGACATTTAAACAGTATTTTACTACCCAAGAGACGTTTTCTGTGAACTTCGTGTAGGAAACTAGATTACTCTCTGTGTATCACTTATTGAATATTTTATTTTTAAACAAGTGCCTAAAAATAGTGTTTTCAGGGTTCATGGATGTGTATGTTTGTGAGTTTCTTTTATCATTACAGTTTCTATGTAAATGCTTGAACTGATAATAGAATCCTAACTTGTGAGGATCAAGTTGGCCTGGTTACTTTTTTTAAATTCAGTGTGGCGGTTGTTTTTCCATAATTTGTTGTAACTGCACAGGTATTTTATTTTAATAAAATGTTTAAAGATTTTAAATAACCAATCGTGTTAAACTACAAAAATGATGAAATTTTGCCAGCTGTACATAATTTTTTTGTTGGTAGATACTTCATACTGTATTTTAATACTCATGATGTTCCATTTGGCATAAAATTAATGTATTATTTCAAATATACTTGTACTATTGTTCTAATTTCCAAAAAAATGTCAATTGTTTCGTGAAGATCTCTCTCATAAATCATTTTTATGATCTTTGCAATTTGAACATGTTATAATTGCGCATGCAAGCAGCCCCGCGGTGGCATGCGTATGAAGGTAGCCGAACAACCCACATACACGATATGCGATAATAATTTAATATGTTGTTTGCTCCAGACCAAATTGAACAACTTATACACTCAGGCGTACAATGTGTATTGCGTGTAAGCAATTTAATGTATTCTTAATACTTTAATATCGGGTAGTGTATAGTGAGCGCACAACTTGTCAAGATATAAATGGTTTTAAAAATTAACTATATTAGTACTTAAAATAGATATTAGTACTACAGAATTCAATAAGTAGTCATAGTATTGCTTAAAACACAAAATTCAATAGAATAGAATGAAGTAATACATTTTAAACATGTTAAAATAAACTGAGACTGAAAAGGGACTTCTTGACTTGGTTGGCGCTCCTTGGGGGAGACCTTCGTTCAGCAGTGGACGGCGATAGGTTGATTGGAAAAAGGACTTCCGTATTCACATCAATCAGAATTTATTGAGAAACAATCAAGATACTAGTGTATACTCAATAATTAAATAGGTTTTATTAGCGTGTTTAAAGTTTAAAAAAATACATTTACTTTAAGTAAAACTATTTATAGCAGAAAATCTAGTCAGGCAGAAACATTTATTTATGTCGATAGTCATCAGTGTAAGGTATTATAAAAGTAAGAATAAATTGATGCTGACTCATTACCGCATCAATATGAAGCATTATTTCTATCTATTATTTAGATATTTTAATTAAGTTGATGGTTGTTACGAATCGATATAAAGAAAACTAATTATTAATAAGAGGTGAAGAGCGAACGGTCCCTCATGCTACGACAAAAAGCAAATGAAATCGAACCGATTAGAAACGGACTCTATATAATACAACTGATGTTGGATTCAGCCCTTTTTTCCCTCTCCCCAAACATATCTTCGATGTTGGTGATCATCAAAATGATGCAAACAAAGGAAGCCGGATAAACATGTTGAAATAATTCATTAGATTTTTTTATGTTTTTGCGTTCACTGACTACTTTGGAATTTAAGTAGCATAGTTTTTACTCGAATAATTAAATTATTTGTGTTCAACAATTTTTATCCACAGACTTATTGCAGTTTTTACTGATTTTAAAGCTTCTTATAATTATGTTTAATGACTTGCCATTAATTGAATTATAATTGTTTGTGCAAATACTAAAACATTCTTTCTATCTGATTTTATTTTAATTTATTACAATCCGGCTTTCATCCCAGTCACAGCACTAATATCTATGAGTGCATAAGGCACATACACATTACGGATTGCATCAGAGTAGGCATGGATAATGGAATGATCACAGTACTCACGTTGCGTGATTTTAACAACGTTTTTAATACTTTAGATTTTTACGTTCTGCTTATATGGTCTTTTAACATATCTCCAAGGATAATAAAACTTGTCTGGTCGACGGCAACGTACTTGTATTGAAAACATAATATCCTCTTGGTGCAATATTTCTGTTGGTGTACCACAGGGTGACGTTCTATCTCCTTTACTTTTCGCTGTTTTTATAAACTTAATCTCTAATCAATTAAGTTTCTTTTACCGCCTTTAGGCAGATGATTTGGAAATATATACATAACATAGGGTTAATTTGTTGCAATTAATGCTGACCTGCGTCACATTGGTGGTTGGAGTCACAAGTGTGGGCTCAAGGTTAATCTCGGCAAGATACAAGTATGTGTTATCGGCAATGCCAGGATGGTCTCAAGAGTTAACTGGACACAACTACCCCAAATTGAATTCGATTGAATTCGAGAAGTGGGGACTCTTGAGATCATTACTAGTGTCAAAAATTTAGGAACCTTCATAGATACTTTATCTCGGAGCCTACTGACACAGAACGTCAGTCGTAAGTTGTTAGCGTCTGCAAGATTACGTAGCTTCTTTGCGACTGCAACAAGGGCTACACTTGCACAAGCACTGCTACTCTCAATTCTCAACTATGGCGATGTCAGCTATCTGAGTCTCACTGAACCTCAACTTGATAAGTTTGAACGATTACAAAATCTCTGTATACAATTTGTATTTGGCAAACGTAAAATATGATTATGACTCTGAATTTTGTCAAGTGCTCAAGTGGTTCCCAATTCGCTCTCACCGGAATATTCATATTTTCATTTTTCTGTATAATATCTTCTTCAATTCTAGAGCTCCTTTCTACCTTAGAGAACACTTTAAGTTCCTTAACGAGACACATAAAATGTCTAAGGCCATCCGAAGATTTAAGACTGGAGATGTTTCAGCACTCCACAAAATTTTATGTCAAGTCTTTCGCTGCCAAAGCTGTACGATTGTGAAATGCACTGCCGATAAACATCAGGCAAGCGCAAACACCAAATGGTTTCAAAAAACGGGTTCAGGAATATTGTGCAACATAATTATCTGTTACGAATGGGTTGATGTGAATGTTTTTCATTTTTTACACGTGATTTAAGTAATAATAGTTATATAAATATGTATATTTACCGCTATGTATAGATATGATTTTTTATTTAGTATGTGTATATGAGGTCGCCCTATATACGCTATAAATCAGATATTTTATGCACTCTCTTGAAACTCTGTAATACGGTGTACAAATAAAGAGTTTTCTGTCTATCTACCTTTATTTCTTATGCAAATATGGAGTTTAGAGGAATTCACTTCTACACCAGGAGACAGATAGTTTAAAAATGAGGACCGTTCTAAATAAAAGTCATCAGCTGCAAGTAAGAGAGCGGAAAGAGTAACTGACATATCAACAGGTCAGGCACGCTTTGAATAACATCTTTTAACAGTAAGAAAAAGTGTAGTGAGGAGTCTAGGTATGTAGTATCTCTAAGATATTAAGAAAAGTCTTTTTACACCACATTTCATGTACCTGTCATGAATATATCATGTCAACTAAACAATTACCTAGCATACACAAAATATACTTGGTGTAACATTCAATAGACAAATAATTACATATGTACCTATATTATGTAAGGTTCAGAGTGGTAAGGTAGAGGTAACATAAGTAGCCTCCGGTCAATGGCCCTGTATGGTGCACCGGTGTGGGCGGCGGCTCGGACCGCCTAGAATAGGACTCGCTTCTGGTCCTCTGAGGGTATCCTCTGAGGGCATATTGGCGGTTAGAGCCATACGTGGTTACCGCACCGTATCGACGGAGGTGGCGTGTGCCTTGGCCGACACTCCTCCGTGGGATTTGGAGGCGGAAGTGCTCGCCGAAGTTATCGGCAAACGGCTGACTTCCGAGCGGGAAGCGGCATATGGCCCCCGCCCGAAGAGATACGCGAGTGGCATGAGGTCGCTCGTCGAGCCACGATAGCTCGTTGGTCGTCCCGGCTGGAGGCTCCACGTGCTGGCTTTGCCGCCGTGGAAGCTCTCGAGCCGATCATCGTCGAGTGGGCAGGGCGACAGCACGGGACCCTTTCCTTCCGACTGACGTAGATTCTTTCCGGGCACGGTTGTTTCGGGAAGTATCTGCACTCGGTTGCAAGGAGGGAGTCCCACCTGTCACCACTGCGACTGCAGTGAGTACTCGGTTCAGCACACGCTAGCGGTTTGTTCCGCCTAGGTAGCGCAGCGTGGGGTCCTCATTGCAGTTATTGGAGGAGATCTCTCGCTACCGGTCGTTATACGCTACATAGTCGGTAGCGACAGTTGTTTTACCGCGGTCGCAACCTTCTGCGAAGACGTAATCTCGCAGAAGGAGGCGGCGGAGAAGGCCCGGGAGGATGACCTCCTCTCGGACCCAATTCGCGAACCGGCGAACCGGGTGGTGGAGGCCCGCGTACCAGCGTCTCATGCCGCCTTGAGTGTCGCCGTGGGTGGACGGGACGGGTTGTCCCCTCCATCCGCTATAGTGGCCAGCCACGAGGAGGCGACATCCGCGTGTGCCGTACGTCGCCTAAATGGAGAATTTATCCGCAGATGGTGCCTGCGTTAGTGGGCAGACGCTAGGAGGGATCTGGATGTCGTAATAACAGCTGTTCCCGGATCCCTCCTATGTCAGGCGCAGAGTAGCACACCGTGTGGTTTTAGTCGGTCCGATTCCGACACACCATCCCGCCGTAAAGCCCGGTGGGGTGACGGCTCGAGGGGATTTCTGAACGTTATCAAAAAAAGAAAAAAAAATGTGCTTTTAGTGGGCCAATTCGGATACATCACGACTTCTAAGCTCTGGTCACGAGAGGAGAACTATTATTATAAATTATAATTATTATTTATTCAACATTTTAATATTAACTGTTAAGATAATGGTCGGCGTAGTAGTAATAATGTGTTTTGATTAGAGTGCATCTCAGTCTCAGATGACAGGGTATTGGTTGAGAAAAACATTACACTATGAGAGATTCTATAGCGTAGGTATAAAATTTTAATGTTACATCTATTTATTAACTAGAAGACGAAGAAGAGAAGGAATAAAATGTTGTGTTATAGTATGTAGTATATAGTATGAACTTGTTTTCCGTGAATTCACATTAAATATTAAGTATCTACATAGCCCTAATACATACCTGCTGATATCTTAAAACCATCTAATAGTTTGATCGTTTCAATCGAGTGGACCGCGGCCAATCGTAACCGGTGAGACGCCCACAAAAACAGTTCAAAGCAACCGCGCAATACGAATCAAACGCGACAAATTGCTTCCATTTCCAAAATAGACCAATCGATTGAAAAAAAAAACTCGACTAGCAGTGCGGCCTCACGAGAAACATACCACGACTAATCGGACGGTTTAGTGACTACACGCCGGTATGGTCATAGCAATCGTTAAAATGAAATAAAAATAGTCAAATTCTCAATCTTAGATATTATAATACATTGTATTTGTTTAAGTTACTAAAGAACTATTGACTAAATCTACACATATTCATTTACAGACACACAGTACTGTAGTAATTAATATGTTAAGAAATAGAACAGAAAGTAAAACTAAAGTAGGATACAGGATTCATAGAATTTTTTTTAAACCTTCCAAACTTTTCTTAAGAATGAGAATTTATTTCACTTTTGTATCTTAATCATAATTTGTCTTTATGTGACTGTCACAGGAGACGGACAATTTGGAAACCCAGCAGTTAATTGAATTATGTACTAAAAAATCGTATTTTTTTCTACATAATATTACAAAATATAATACAATACAATACAATAAGCCCTTTATCCTGAGCTTAAATAGTTGTGGAAGTTATGTTTCCTCTGTTAGAGGATATATCTAAGTTCAGTATGCCTTTTGGCAAAGGTCTCCTCCAACAATTTCCATTGAGTTCTATCTCTGGTCACCCTTCTCCAAACAGGGCCTGCTGTTAGTTTCAGTTCATGCTCCCATCTCTTGGGTTGTCTTCCTCTTTTCCGTTTTCCATCTCTGGGATACCAGTCTGTTACAATTTTACTCCACTTTTTCTGAGTGCTCCTTAGCATATGGCCTGTCCATCTCGATTTCAATTGGTCTATTTTCGTAAGTACATCCATAATCTACGTTTTGGCTCTTATAAAAGTGTTTTGTTTCCTTTCTTGTTTCTTGATACCTGTAATGCTTCTCTCCATCGCTCTTTGGCATCCTTGCAGCATAGCTCTGTGATGTTTTGAGAGAGACCATGTTTCACAGCCATCTGTAATGCAGGGTAGAATGCAGATATTGTAGACTCTCCGTTTTGTGCCCATACTGAGATCGGTGGCCTTCATCATTTCTTTAAGTGATCAGTATTTTTTCGATCCGTTTGCAATTCATTTTTTAATTTCTTTGTCTGTTTAATTATTGTGGGAGATGATCTGATCCAAGTATCTGTACTCCTCTACATATTCAAGCGGTTGGTTATTTATTGTAATTTCTTCTTTGCTTGAGTTTGTTAATAACTTTGTTTTGGTGATATTCATGGATAGCCCAATTTTCTCGCTTTCTCTGTTTAGGTTTTGAATCATTTTCCCTAATTTTTTAAGGTTTTCTTCGACAAGGACTATGTCGTCTGCAAATCTTAGGTGATTAAGTCTTCGTCCATCTATGTTTAAACCAACCTGGTCGCATTCCATCTTTCGGAATATATTCTCTAAAGTTGCTGAAAACAGCTTGGGTGACAGTGGGTCTCCCTATCTGACCCCTATCTTAATATTGAAAGTCTCTCCCAAACCTTCCAGTTGTATTCTTGCTTTGTTATTTGAGTATATAGTTTTGATTATCTTTAAGTAATGTATAGGGATTCCTTGGTTTTTTAGACTTTCCTAAATAGCTTCGTGGCTTATACTGTCGAAGGCCTTGGTATAGTCTATAAAGGCCATGTACAATTGTTTGTTATATTCTTTGTATTTTTCTATAATTTGTTTTACAGTATGTATATGGTCAATGGTTGCAAAGTTTTTTCTAAAGCCGGCCTGTTCTATTGGTTGGTTTTTGTTTAATTTGGTGCTTATACGGTCTAGGATGATTTTAGAAAAAAATTTATATATGTTGGACATCAAACTTATCAGTCTAAAATTACCAATGTTTCCTTTGGGACCTTTTTTGTATATAAGAATTATATGAGATGTTTCCCATTGTTCTGGTATATGTCCTGATAACATAATTGAGTTTGAACAGGAACCAGTTCTTTTAATATACCTTTTAGTAACTCATTAGTAATCTTATCTGGTCCTCGTGTTTTTTCTAGTTTTTGGCTTAGTATTGCTTTCCTGACTTCATTGTATAAAATTGCAGGTTCTGCGTCTGAAGAACATAAGTTAAGTTTAAGGATTCTATAGTTTCTTTGATATGTATTGTCTCGGTTGGAATATAGCTTCTGATAGAAGTTTGTAGCTACTTTGTTTATGTCTTTTCAGTTTGTTACATTGCAGTGATCATATTTCAAGCTTGGTATCCATGGATTTCATTCTCGTAGTTCTTTTAGAGCTTTTCTTGTACCTCCAGTGGTTAAAATATGTTTTTTTAATGTTTGTAGTCTTGTTGTTTTTCTATCTTTTCTAATACCTTCCCTGTTTTTTTACTTAGTTTGCTGATAAATTGAATATTCTCTTTCTTCATTTTGCTATCAAACAGTTGTTTTCTCTCCTGAGTTAGCTGTAGTGTTTCTTCTCTTAATATGTACTTATGTTTTGATGGTTTGTTTTTGTTAAAATTTTTAAGTTCGTTCTGCAATTTCGTGTAGCTTGCCTTAAAATCCCTTTAATTTGACTTCAGCTGGTCCTTGCTGAGTATTGATAGGGACGGGCCATTATTTGATTGTTTTCTGGATAATGGATCATACTGGATGGTGTGATATACCTTCTAGGCCTTTTAGTTGGTGTTAGTTTAAGGGATGCTCTTACCATGTGATGGTTGGTATTAAAGTTTAGCTTTGATATAACTGAGGTGTCTGTGAACAATCTTGGGTGGCTGCTTATAATATAATCTATTTCGTTCTTGTATTTGCCATCTGGAGAAAACCAGGTCCACTTGTTGTTCTTGTTTTTCTTGAAAATGTTATTCAGGAGGATTAATTTATACTCCAGTATAAAGTCTATGAGCCTTTGTCCATTTATGCTTCTTTTACCATGGCCAAAGTTACCCAGTGCATATTCGTCTTTGCTTTGCTTAGGGGCCCAGCTTGGGCATTAAAGTCCCCCATAAGTATAATTATATTTTTTGGATATTGATGTATAGTTTGGGATAAGTTGTTGTAGAAGGTAGTGTGTTCTGTTCTGTTTTGTCAGCTTGTTTAGTTGGTGCATAGGCTTGTATTATTGCCCATGTTTTATGATGACAGGGTAGTTTAATAATTAAAATTGTGATTCGATCATTGACGCCGATGAAGTTTAGTATATAACTCCTTTCCGTCCCCCAGGTTCTCCTTTGGTATACATTATATAGCCTGTATGTTTTTCTATTGTTTCCCCAGTTCTTCGCACTTCGCTTATTCCTAAGATGTTCCAGTTAAGATTTTACAATGCTTCCTCAAGCTCTAGTATTCATGTCATAGTCATGTGTTCTTAGAGTCAATGTATTTAATGTTGCAATGTGAAGTCTGTTGCTTTTTGTTGGAGGGTATTAGTCGTTTTCTCCCGCGGTGACCAACTGTAGTGGAAGCATTGGTTGTTGGTTGTTGTTTTTGTTTTGTTTTAGCTGTGCAATTATTTATTGTAGATGGTATTGTTTAACTATTTGAAGTTGATTGATTTCCGGAAGTGGTAGGCTAGTTTTTGTATGTGATGTTTTCAGAGCAAGAGTTTGATCTGTCCCGCAGGTACTGAAATGCATTTTTCTTAGGTATCTTGGCGTTTGTTGCATTTTGTTTTGGACTTGGAGTGTCGGTTTTTTTTCTTTTTTCGTTGTCTTTGTTTGTGTTGGTATTCTTATTTTCACATCTTGCCTGTAGCACTGCTTTTGGTAAATCATGTGTAATGTAGGTGTTCGGCTTCATCTTTCTCTTATTTTTCAAGATTTGAATCTTTTTCTCAAGGGTTGTGGTAGCCAGCAAGATTGGTCGGACTTTAGCATCATTGTTTCCTTTTTTGCCTAGTTTCTGAAGTCTATCTATTTCACCTATTTCTAGTTTTATGTCTAATTCCTTCATTGTTGATGTGACGAGAGTAATCAGGTTTTCGTGATTCTCTGCATTTGGCTCTGCAAGCCCATGAATGATGACGTTTTTCCTCTTATTGTTCGCCTCGAGATTTATTATCTTGTTGTTTAATTTGTTGATTTCAGCTTTCAGGTTTTGGTTCTCCTCAATTATTGCTTTCATTTTTTTTTCACTTTTTGTAATATAACTGCTGTGACATTTTCTGTTATGACAATTGCTTGTATTTTTAATTGTTCTGTCATTTTCGTAAGAAGCAGTGACATCTCCGGTGACAGTTCGGAAGACATCAGTAGGAGAAACAGAACGCAATTTCTTTGTCAACGTTTCTGAACGAACTATTTGTTTTATTAAGTTGGTAGTAACTACACGGCAGTTTAATCAATTTATTTATTGTCTATGATTTTGTTTGCCGTTTGACATTTAACCTCAAAGGTTATGTGACTAGTTTTATTACGAATTCTTATCACTTTATCACTGATTTTATAGTGTTATCTTATAGTCTTTCGGACACACACACACACTGGTTACAATTAGATCAGCCCTTTTTTGCACTACGGTGGTTATTTTGCACTGTTTTTACTTTAATTGCGAGAACGTTCAACAATACTTGTGACGTTAACTAGCCCGGAACCGGAACTCACAGTATTTGATACTGTTATACTCACAAAATATAATACTGTGTTTTAATCTGGGAAGCGAGAAAATTTACAATACAATAAGCAACAAAAATCGATTTAATACATGTGTTTGAAATCTTAGTAATTGATTGCAAATAAATTGGTAAAATCTATAAATATTGTACGTAAATCAAGAAACAAGTGCTGGGCAAGTGTTTACTGAAATTAATTTAGAGAGAAGCAACATTCTTCAATCTATCTACAGTTTGTTACGGTGGTCACCGTCTGACAGATGACAGCACCAGTCAGGTAGGCTATTAGATTCGTTTTTAGTTGTTTTGAGTGCGAATACTTTCCATATTGTAAAGAGCTTTTCGACGGACTTTGTTATTGTGAATTACTTGACTCTCCATTTAAGAGAAATGATTGCACCTATCGATTAGATACTGAGGACAAGAATCGCTATGTAAACTTTACCATTGCAGTTAGTCGTAGTAATTCTATTGGCAGAAGTCTTGGTGAGAAGGTGATCTTATCAGGTATCGGTGATGTGCAATTTAGCTTATAAGGGCTTTTCTAAATTAGGCTTTAAGCCTATTAAGCGAGCAAAACCAGACTTATTTACCTACTTTTATGGTCGCCAGTACCACGTCTTTTTGTTGGGAAACCTATATTATGTATTATCAAACAATACTTTCTGAATTGTTTTGTAATCTCAATTAGTTGATTAATTCGTCAAAGAATCTATGTTATGTGTCGTTTTACCGTTAAAACTTTATTGTTAAATTAAAACTATTTTTTGCATGTATTGAGATTTTATTTTACATTCCCCCTCTGTTTTCAAAAGGTAAGCTACTCCTTCTTCATGATCACAAGTCTTATCTTCGACTTTACTGAAGTCTTGACAGCTCTATCGCACCTGGGCCCAGGAAACTATTTATCAAATAACGTAATATGATATGAATTGGCTTGTTTGGGCACCCTATATTGAAAGAAATACAACAGACTTAAGTGATAATGGTAGACGATTGACTGTCATCGATTATCAAATCTTATATGAATAAGATCCATGGACCACACAGGAAAGGTGTCCTTCCTGTAGACACATATTTCAAAACAAAATATTACAGTGACACAATGTTTGTAGTATAATTTCATTCTACTCTTCACTTACTACTAACTTTATACTTAAATTTTGAAGTTTAATTACTCAGTATAAAATAAATTTTTTATCTATGTGTAACCACCTGTCTATTATTCAGTCCAAAATCGCAATTCTTCTTGTTAATAATATATTAATGTATACAATAATCTAGTAAATTACTGACGATGATGTAGTATTGTCAATTTTGTCGTAATTGTCTTAACCGTGTTAATCAAACTTGAAACTGCGTAACTCGCCTTTAAAGCTTATTTTTCTTCAAACCACATTTTATTTTACAAATTAATTATGCTTATAGAAATAGTAAAAAAACATAAGTGCCTTGATTTGATAAAATTAACGATATTTGTGAGTAAACAAGAGGGTAATCACGCACAAAGGTGAATCAGCGGTTAGAAGTAGTCACAATGGTTCGCAGGGGTCCTTATCGAGATTTGCGCAATCAGCGCTATTGAATACTTTGAATAACGAACAATAATTATTTTGATCGTTTCTTGATAACAATTATAGTTATTGATAGAAAACGGTAATTTTCTGTACAAAATTCAGACGAAGTGATATAAGTTTTGCTATATTTTTCAATTTGGTAATATACGTGAATGTGTCAACCGTGAATAAGGGTGGAAAAAACTTTTATCATGCCTGATGCTATCTTAATGCATAATTTAACGTGTGAACAAAGAGCTGACTGTTCTCTCTTGTAGAACTCTTTCTAAAAGTACCATCAGCAGACGAAAAATAACTCATGCATTATACATCGGTCATTTTTTTATTTATTCTGTTTATTTAGATGTAAGCGACAATGCCATTTGCAGAGCATGTACGAAAGCACATACTTCTGAAGTACAAATAAATCCATATATCAGTACAAATACTTGGAGTTACTGAGAACTCTCCTACTCTCTCTGTAGTCATCGGTGACATCAAGTACAGTACTCGATACGCTAAACAAATATACAAAATAACACTGAAAATCATACCATAATTAGATAAATTTTTTACATCATCATTTATCAATAAAACAATCTGTTGATTAACAAAATCTACTCTGAAGCTCTGAACTCATATTTCAACATGTTTCTAGTCACATAAAAATCCACTTCAACCTAAATTACAAAAAAAAAATACATCTGAAGTTTTACAACAGACTTGTAATATAAACACACTAACTGTTAATCGAGACTTAATTGCTTTTGTTGGTTTTTATGAAGAAAAATGTGTTATTGATAACCGTGGAAGCGTTAATAGGCCAGCGGTCGATGTTCCACGCCCGAGAACGCCCCCATACGCCCATATAACACTGTCAATATTTCTTACAACAATTTTAAGTATTAATAAATATGGTTTGATGTTCTGGTTGTCATTTTCCACCTTGACACGAAGTTAACTGTTTCATACTTGCTTTTCGTTATATCCGTTCCTTACATTAGCGTAAAACAATAAAATCTCATGACAACAATCAAAATAAATCATTAGTTCATAGCCTATGTGAAATACTCAAGAATCAAAGTATCTTCATAACTTTAATCTAAGTCTGTTTAGTGAGTTAGCCATGAAACGTAACAGAAAACTGACAGAGCTACTTTTGCATTTATAATAGTAGTAGGAATTACTTCGGCATTTAAAAATGCCTGACATTTCGACCAAGTTGCATTGGCTTACACTGGACTGCGCCAGTCCACCTGTGACCACTGCTACGTGACTCATTTAGTGTTACATATTGCTTATAGCTAAAAATATATAGATAGTTCTGTGTTTTGTTTTACATCGTTATTCAAAGTTTTTTTAAGTATTAAATAAATGTATTTAAACATTTATCTTTTGGGGTTGCCTCTTATGAGAATTTCTACATAAATAAACTAACACTTTGGGTACATTGTTAGCAACCTTGATTCAATGGATCCAATCATTGTAGGCAAAGTACAAGCCTAGAAGGTAATCAATCTGGCGCTTGATTTGAACAACTGCAACGCAAACCTCCTTACTACAATTTTCCCGTAACGTTGAAGAAGACATAAAAATTGTAGGCAACAGTAAACTACTACATAAATAGTTATGAGCCTCTGTCTCAGTTATGCTATTAAATAAGCTACTTAATTTTCGTACACCTACAGTTATTTTATTTATAAATTCTATATTAACATCAATTGGTACAATGCATTCGTTATTCTTATTATCACAAAATACTACGAAACACCGCCGTAAATAGCGTTACAAATTTACTTTAAGCTATTAAAAGGTCATTGTATCTAAAATAGCGTGTTTTTAGAATTTTTGCCTGTTTAGTTATTCAGACATCGCACAAAAACTACTTAATCAATTATTAAGATATTCCTGACAAGAAAAAAAACTTATAAAGTTTCGTAAAATTTGATAGCGTCGGTAACGCAATTTTAAATGAAGTTTTCGGCGGAAGGGTTACAAATTTCAGCCAAAATCTAACAATAAATAAATGGATGTAATTAAATGAAAAGATACTTGAGAACTTACTTAGTAAGAATTCACTTAGTTATTAATTTACTTTCCTATACTAAATACACCATACAACAATCCTTACTTTGAGGCAATATAGCCTTGGTAGCGTTGTAGAAAGGCACTTATGGACCTGGCGCGTTTTTCCCGGAGTTATGGCGGCTCCCGCGGAGCTCCACGGGGCTCCTCCGCCCCCACTTAACGCAATTTATTGCGCGACCCTTTAATAAATAAATAAATAACCGAGGAAAATTCAATGATATACAACCACGTGCAAGGCGCCATACTTGTTCTCCATCTTAAGAAAGGCTGGTGAAAAATTGTCTCAGTTTCGTAAATTATTTTTCTTGGCATTTTTTTAATAACTGCGTAAACCTGCGTCGTAGATCACTTTATAGGTAAAGTTTTACAATAGTTTACCTGTATACAGGAGGTACATTAGTATTAAAATATAATAGACATTTCGTTCTTCAACGTACTAATTTTAGTGAAAACTTAAGTAGCTTTATAATTTAGCGACGCACGTGTCTCGATTTCATGTTTTAAAGTATAGTATAAAGTATAATAGTATTAATTAAATATTATTAATTTCAATTTCTTTTTTCAAAAAATAATCAATCCGTTGAGAAAATTATCCAATTTATTAATAATTTATTAATTCTTAAGGCTTTCTTCATTTTAACTTTTTAGCTGATCTTTATGAAATTTTGAATTAATATTTAAAAAGATAATAAAATGTACATTGAGTTCATTATCAATTTTATTCAATAATAAACGAACTGTCAAACACAGCATAATTTACAACAATGCGAGCAAAACCGCAAGTAAAAGTTAGTAGTGATGTAAATTGTTTATGTCCTACTCTAGCAATTTCTATTTCTAGTTCTACCAAGTTTATATTCAACTCTAGTTATAAATTATTTAAAACACTATACCCACATATATAATCATATATAAATTATAACAATTATGAATTACTAACTAAAAAACTAAAACATTAAAGTACGTTCTGAACACTGTTCACTGTCTATGGATGTAAAGTTGAAGTCGGTTCGAGTCCGACATAGCATCTTGCTGCTTGAACCCAGTGAGGTCAGGGGGGGTTTCCTCAGAAAACATAAATGAAAAGAATATATATGCATGCATCAAAGAACACCTCAGCATCATTGTTGACCTAATGAAAATCCCAGGAAAGGAAAAAAAAGCTACATTTTCACATTGAATAGTAACACTAAGAACTAACAAGACAAAAAAACTCGAATTCTAGGCATGAAGAGCCCTCGTTTAGCTAGTTTTATCTAAGCAGAAAAAGGACTAGACTCCGTGACCATAATGTCTCGGCTCCTAACGACTCAAAAACATAATTACCAAGTTATGTTTATGGAATAGGCTAACGCACAGGATATGTTGATACAGTCACATAATCATTTAAATATTCAAAGAGAACCAAGATAAAATATATTGGACAATCACTCGCTGTCACCTGTTTGTTCGTTTATTAAATAATCTTATTAGTTTTATGTTTGTATATTAATGTCAGCTCAACAGATAAGCCCGACGCCCACTGTGAAAATGTGTGTTTATCTATGGATTTATTCAGGGTAGGTGCCATAAAAAAACTATTATGTACTTTATAAGCAATTATAATATGGAAAAGAGGAACGCTGTTAAGGTAATTTCATTTCCTCTGTGGTATTTAACGTATTTTGAAATAACTGGTTAAGACGACCTCGAGCCTGTTTTATTTAAAATCATAGCATTGTTATGTATGTACGTTTATAAACACATTTTTTTTTACAAGGTATACACATCACTTTTTTGACATAGCTATATAATTATAACAGTATGCATAGGTGTAATTATAACTGCATTAAAAAGTATAACTACTAAGATATTTTATTCATAGAAAAAATACGAATAAAATTGAAACCGAATGAAGAACATAGCTATGACTTAAAAACGCGGTAAATTATAAGCATGATAAAGTGACAATGGGTTGGTCTAACCTAGCAGAGGACTAATGGCCGTGGAAACAAAACCGTGAACAAAAATGAGGGAAGGTAGTTAGATGGGATGAAATGCGAGCGTTAGGTGGAGGATCGTGTATTAGGATTAAACATTGGTCTGTCCCAATGTACGTCCTAACACACGTCACACGTTCCTCTGCCTGACGCTCGGACTTCTTCAGGCTAATTCATTGCCCAACATTTTTATTAAGGCTAGTATGATTATTTTATTAGTATTTGATATTATATCTAACAAAGGAACTACCATAAAATATGAAGAACAATCAAAATCAAAACAAATGGTGATAATTGCAAAATTAAGTTTGTTTTTATGCTTACACGTATTCATTTCATTCTTTTTACTAATGTAAATAAGATTTTTTTAGTCTCAACCAAATTAACTATGTAATACAATAATTCAGTGTTGGCAAGCACCGAGAAATCTAGGAAAAGTCGTTCATATCTTAGGCTCTATGTGAGAAGAGTATGCTTATCTCAGGAATCAAACGTGAAACTAACTAAGTAATACTTACTTATTTATTAAGTGCAGCTACACTAATGCCTATAAAAAAAAGTTTTTAGTTTATGAATTTAGCGTATTGAACCATCGTTTTTAAGTAGGCGAATATAGTCAATGTTTATTTTTATGACAAAAAACGTTTAATAGTCGTCGAGGCTTTAATAATATATAACGGCAGACCGGAATCCCGATACAAATGGAGCCCGTACAAAAAGTACAAACTCATTAGTAAGGCCCGACCGGGAGCACAAGAATTAATGAAGGTGAACAATAATTTAGGGTTTAATTAAAAGTGCAGACCCCCGCGGTGGCGCCTCCGAACACTAACCGTCTCCGTCCGCGTCCGCGGCCCAATTACTATTTCTACATAATTTGTGAAAGCAGTAATTTAATAAAACTCACCAAGCTGTCTTAGGAGGTTTGGCTAATAAATAAGATGTTATGAAAATTGTTGTTAAAACTTGGAACAGCTTCCGAAGAGGACAAACAGAAACCGTAAACCGGCTTAGAGTTGATAGGGCTACTGGGCTAGTTCTTCATGCTTTTCTTCGTTTCGTCATATAAACATAATAATTTGCAAAATTTATTGCTTTCTTTTTAGTTTTGAAAAGAATCCCAATAGTTATAAAAGACACTAAGGCCACAAAACAAATAACATTTTAGCCATTCTTTTCATAATAGATATAATAACAGTGACTACTTTATTACGTAAACAGTTTTACGAGTTCGTGTCCCATTAGCTACCTAAACTTTAAACATAATTTACAACTTACTCTTGACAACAAGTGATTTACAATTACTTAAAATATTTGAGCAAACAAATGGTAAGTGTCAACGTCTTTTCTCACAGGTATCGTGTGAACAATGCCTTTTGTAGAGACCCTGCTTTAAGAGAATGACGATTATTCATTAAATGACTATTATTACGGCACCTCAATAGTCTCGATTAACAAAGGCCACACATAATAGCAACGAACTATCGCCAATCGAAGTGGATAAAGTTTTTACTATTGTATTACTTACAAAATAACAAGTGTATATAATTTTAATAAAAATCTCGTTAAACTTTATTCATAGCTGGATATCATTTTAAGTGACTTACACAGTGTACACCTAAAGCTCAGATGAATCATTTATATTCATTAATGAAACTAAGTAGGTACGCTGTTACAAATTCCAAGCAGTTAAAGCACACGTGTCTTCTGAATTTTTTCCTTCGCTTACCGCTAATATATTGCGGACACTTGAAAGTATGAAAACAAAAACTCATTCACAAATAACAAAAGTGACGTGACAGTACGTGAACGCTGAGTGTAGAGAGCGCACGCGCACCACCCTTGACGCACAAAACAATGGCGCTGTTCGAAATACGAAACCGAACGGAAGTGCGCGGACCCCCGGGATGCGGCGATTTTCTTGCGCTCGCGCTCTTAAAACTGTTCAAATCAAAGAGGGCTAATGGGCAATAGCATTTTTGTTATCGGCGACGCATTGAAGTCAACTCTGCGACGTACTTTGTTCAAGCGTATAATTATCCGCACATTCTTTTATTGTTGCGCATAAAATCAAAGAATATGTTATATTCATTTTCCCCTGACTTTTGACTTGAAATATATTCAGCAAACTTAAAGGCAGACGGTTAAATGTTCTCACGGCTTAATTCTTTTTCGAGTGTACTTGTGATTATCAATGAAAGAAAAACTCATTCACGATAAACGTATCTACCAGAAATTTAGAAGATGCCCATTCTTTTTTCATGTTAACATACATCATGTTCATTTCATCAAAATATTTAAATATTTTACTATCTACAAACATACTTCATTTAACACATTTACTGTTACTGCGTGGCCTGCGTGGGAGCTATGGCCAAATTCCATTTGAAAATCAATGGTAACAACCAAGTCTTTTCTTACATTGACGATTTAAAACTATAATTGTTCAATGATTTAAAATATAGTAAAGTTACGTGTGCCGGTACTTGTTGATGTGTGTTATTGATATTAATATTAGATTCGGAAAAATAATTGTACAGTAGAAAATTGTGTTTAAATATAATTTGCGATCAAATCCACGTTACACACAAATGCAATTTCTCACTGTTGAATTATTGCTATTGCAAAAAAGGTAATTTCCGTTACAAATTAGTGCGTCAAGACCATTAATTATACGAAGATGCAGACGGTGGATGAATTCCATTTTTAAACATTTTTAGATTACAGTATATTTTGTGACTCAATTTGTTAATCCATGTAACGGACGATGTAAATGATTTAAGATACGTTTCTAACCGATAGTCTTATTGTACTAACACACAATTCAACGAGGACTAACGATTAGTAGTTCTCGAAGTCAAGTGCTACATTGCCATATGCTGTTATTTAAGTGCCTTTAACAAAAGCACTTGATCCCCTGCAGTTACAATATTCATCACGTGCCCGTCAAGAGCTCGATAACGCCTGCTCACGTGATCATTCGGTTAAAACTCTTGAGCCATGAGAGTCTCTAACAAATAGTACTATTGTTCGGAGAGCGTGGATCAAGATGAAGTGGGTAAAGACGAATAATTGAAATAAATCATTGCCACATATCGTTGTTAATATTACTTTAAATTTACGTTAAAGTTATAAGCACTGTCTGCATGTGTATCTAGAATTTGTAATGTTAACTTATTGTCTTTTTTTTTCTAAAAAAGTATCTAAGAAAATTTATTCTTGGTGCAGATCCACAGCACAAGTGGTAACTAATTAGGGTCTATGCAATATTATTCGTGTGGTGATGGATTAGGAATACAGAGTGTCACCACCACAATTCATCCAGTGGGTATCGTAAGAGCCGACCTAGAGAACAAACTACGTAGGACGACATCACAGCAAAGAGCTGGAAGACTTAAAATAAACCCTGTAACAACCCGTCGAGTCAACGTGTTACAGTAGGCTCAAACCTCCTTTCCAATGTTGTTGTTGATGACTATGGGCAATGACGCATTTCTGTGAAATATGTTAAATTTAACAAATACAATTGAAAATCATATATGTTGTCTGGATTTTCATTCTTTAAAATGTAAGTGTTCATTTATAATTGTCATATACAATCAAAAAAAGTAAATCAGCCAATATTGACTAATCTGACTAGAATAATAATGGCACCAAACTGAGGACTCAAAAGGACTACAAAAAGTATTATTAACGAAGTATGTATTTATTACTAGATATAAAATGATACGAAAGAACGTTCTTGTGTTTCTTCTACTGGTAGATATCACCATCAGAATTCAAATCAGTCTACTAAGCCAGATTAGAGTCCACCATTGAGTACAAGAGGTAATTGATGATGTTCTCAATCTTATATAAACCTTCGAGAATATCCTTCATAAAGGCAGGCAGCTAACGGCGGGCTGTCCTACGCGGCCATTTTCAAGAGGGCCCGGGCCAGTCTCGGTAACGTTTTCGGGACTGGGGACTGGAGGCGTCAGGTTGCGCCTCGCTGAGACGGGAGCTCGAATAGTCGAGTTCCCTGGAGCCGAAGACGGCGGACACATTTGCCTAGAAGGTGCGGGGAATGTTTGCAGTCACGGATGGTGTGAAGATCACCAGGCGTACAAAATGCATTGAATTGCGCATCTCGGGCCTGGATGACTCTGTAACGGCCGAAGACGTCCACGTTGCGATTGCAGAGAAGACGGAGTGCAACGTGGAAAACATTAGGGTCGGCACCATCCGCCCCGGTCCAGGAGGACTTGTCGCTGTGTTGGTCAGTTGTCCCGTAGCGTCGGCAAAGCTTTGGGCGACGCAGGCAGACTACTCATCGGTTTCGTGAACGCTAGGATCACAATCCTGGCGGCGAGACCAATAAAATGTTATAAATGTCTGGCATCGGGACACACACGCGCCAAGTGTGTTAATTGTTTTGACTGCAACGGACTGTGTTTCCGCTGCGGTCAACCGGGGCACAAGGCGGCAGAATGCCCTGCCGCCCCTCACTGCCCGGCGTGTGAGGCGGGTAATAAGCCTGCCAATCATCAGATCGGGCAGGCGGGCTGCAAGCCTCCCCACGAATCTTGGCAATCATGGGGGGCTAGCCATCCGGCCCAGGCTGTCTCCGATGTTGTTCGTCCGTCAATATCATCACCCATGGAGGAGGTTGTAGAGACGGTCCGGTAATGGGCCAAGTCTCCAAGCTTCTTGTCCAGATGAACCTGAACTACTGTGCCACGGCGCAGGATCTCTTCCTGCAAACCATGGCACAGTGGTTGATCAGTGTGGCCGTAGTCGCGGAGCCCTATTATGTTCCTCCTTGACTAAATTGGTTGCAAAACACAGCGGCTCTTTTCCCGCCCTTGTTGCTAAGAGACAAGGGCACTGGATATGTTGCTGCTGAGTGGGGGGGGGATCACCATGTACGATGTCTACTTCTCCCCCAACCGGAGCTTGAGCGACTTCGAGGTTTTCCTCAACAGTTTAGAGACCTTGATACGGCGACTAACGTCTGGGCACGTCCTCGTGCTGGGGGACTTCAACGCAAAGTCCGTTGCGTGGGGTTCCCCGGGACGGACGCATAGAAGAGTGGGCGGCCTCGGTGGGCCTCTGTTTATTAAACAGAGGCTCCACCAACACCTGCGTACGACAGCAGGGGGGTCGATAGTGAAAGAAGTGAAGAGGAAGGAGATGCTACAGAATCTCGATCGTGACTCTTGGGGTCGCCCTTATCGTGCGGCGTGACAAAAGCTCCGCACGTCAGACCCCCCCTTACAGAGACACTCCAGCCCAGCTTCCTGCAGGAAGTGGTCGAGGGGCTTTTCCCGCAGAGGGTGGAGCACACACCCCCGTCGATGGCCTTCTTGGTCAGAGACGCCTGTTTTTGGCCTGAGTTTTGTAAAAGATTCGTGAGTTGAACCTGAGAATGGTACCTCAGAAAACTGAGGCGATATGGTTTCATGGCGAACGTCAGCGTTAGAAACCACCCAACTCATGCCTCGAAGTAAATGGCGCTGAAGTCTAGCTGGGCCATTACATGAAGTACCTGTGTCTAACCCTGGACAGTCGGTGGAGCTTCGTCGAATATTTTCGGCGATTAATCCACCGAGTGCGGGGATTACAAGCACGCTATATCGTCTACTGTCCAATTACCGGGGACTACGGCCAGAATTTCGTTAAGTTCATGTCTGACCAGGACTGTGTCCAGCATATATTGGAGGACTACCCTGCTTGGGAGTCCCAATGTCGAGTTCTGGTCGACAGCTCAGACGGTACCTGTCACCGGCAGCATTGATTTCAGCAATGCTGGGGAGTGGTAAAAAATATCCTCCTTCTATGTGAATTTTATAGTCCAGGAGAAGTCGGCAGAGCGGTATGAGGAGCAGCCGATCCCGCTCGAAGGAGACAATCACTCCACAATCACTGCCTAAGGGTCGCTGCGGTTACGTCTTGAAGCGATGTAACCAGTGCAAACGACCCGAAACAATTCGATGCGGCTGGAGGTTGTCGTCTTAGGCGGAGTGCCGTTGCGATTCTCACTGTATATAATGGTGAGAGGAGCGGTAGCGTCCCACACCGAGATGCGTTCCTGAAACTCCGCCCGCCTGCCTAGGTAGGCTGCCGCAGGGATTAGTGGGTAGATCGGTTCACCGGTAGTCCCACACACAACTTATGTCACCCCAATCGAGAGTATGGTGCGAAAAGCATAAAACTCACCGAATCAAAAATAACTTAATATACTTATTCTTCAACAATTACTTCGATCATGTTACAGCTTATACAATCACTTCCAACAGCGTTGGAAGTTATGGACATAATACACTTCTCAACACCACAAACAGCTTAACTGGTTAAAAAAGAACGGTGGACATTTAGAAGCTGTAAGCGTTAATCTTATTGATTTTGTTAAATTTAGACGAAGAAGAGAAATGTTGATTTAGCAAACGATGTCAATTTATTTAGAATCTGAATGTAAACGTTACCTAATATTTACTATACCATAAATCTTTAGCTTGGACTTAGATTGTAAGGTACACGATTTTTAACTTTGGGTTGCATTAGTACTAAGTATTAGAACTTAAACCTGTTAAACATAACATAATATGTTTTGGGTTGCGACAAGTAATCGAGCCGTCGAGCAGAAAGTAATTTATAATGTATCGAAGTCACGTACTTTGTCATGTATTTATTGTGTTTAAGTCCAATCAAACCTGGTCCACGTCTGTGAACCGGTACTGTACATACATATGTATTTACCCAAAAAACTTGAAGGGCCAAATATTCTCTCTCATCGTTCCAACTGATATGAAAGACATCTTTTAGAGAATTAATACCGCCCGTATCAACCAATATCTGTAGCAGTCCGACTTATTAGACAATTAATTCGACCTCTGACAGGAACGTTTGATCCTAAATGTGGTTTAACGTATTTACTCCTTTTTTTTACACACGTCCACCACTATAAGTTCTATATACCAGCATCAACAGCCGTAACCCATGAACACACCGAGTACATGACACTTAGGAAGTCTCACGACAAATTAAACTATCTTGGAAACCGCAACGATATTAATCAGAAAAACACTGGAAGTGGAATTGGAAATATCATAAGTCCACTTGCCTTTTTAGTGAAGCGCGAGTCAATATAAAGGAAAAAAACGCATACAGTACATACGCAACTAGTGCACTAGGGCCACAAAATATTATGGATCCTAAGTTATATGATAAAATATTTTCAAAACCAAGAAATATAACCGTAGATGTAAGAGGGATTTCGCAAATACGGGTTTAGCTATATCCTACACTCAGTTTCGCATAAATTGAGCTCTTTAACCAAAAAGTCGTAGTGCTAAGGTTGGTTGGATTATTCTTATCCCTGTTTGTGCGCTTAACTACAAATAAGACTTCTACATATAAATGTAATAAAATCTTTGTTAGCACATATCGACCAAGACAGGCCCTATAAGAACTTAAATACCCTTAAATACCTAACTGTTAAGCAGTTGATAAAAATTTACTTTTGACAGCTGGTGAGTTTGCAACATATTTCGACATCATAATTCAGTACAATTTGTATATAGAGTTATTATACACACTATGACCACGGGCGGTTAAATGTGAGCCCAGTAGTAGACGTTTTTTACAAATACAATTTGTTTTATTTGTGCAAAGTGAATGGTTGGCAGTAGGTCTGTATTACGTCGGCTTAGTAGCATTGTTTGATGCTCGCGGGTGTCCGCGAAACCCCGCGATTTTCCCGGCAGGGTTCTGCTAAAGACCAACTCTCATGTTAATTCTGAAGTCACTAAATGCACTGTTAAATTTGTCATCAATGAATGGACTCTTGCCCTTTGAACGCTATCATTATTCGCGGTCTCAACAATGCGCCGTGAAGCGTTGCAAAGTTTTATTGTGCTCAAACACGACTTGTGATCGTGATTTTTAAACTTTTGAATATTATGATATTACTATTTTCAGAACTTTTTCCACTGGATAGAAGTATTTTTAGTTGGGTGAGTAACTTTAATGTACTAGAAGTTTAGGAAAAATACGTATTTCTTACGAGTATACCGTTAGAAAACAAAATATTGAAGAAAGAAATTTCTTCAAAAATGGTATTTTGAAAGATTATGACGCTTTGTTAAAGTGGACATAGATGAGGCTTTAAAAATTTTTACACTTATGTTTAAGTGATTGCATTACAACTACTTGTAATGTATAAATTTATTGATTTATTACGTGTATACTTGACATACAGTAACGCTCAAAAGTATTTTGACAAGACTACTTTTGCAGTTATCTTCTTACTAAGTACTTCAAAAAATTTTCGCACTTTTTATATTATTGTTTATGACGTATTTCATCCTCTGTGAGTTACAAGGTGGAACTTGTTTGTTTTCTTTCTTTGTTAAAAACAAAACACGTCTATACATGCGCTCAAAAGTACATATTTTGACAACCATTCAGTTCCTCGCTGACAGCGGTTCTACTCACACTGTATATATTTTTGTCTATAAGGTATAATTACTCCGCATTTACCAACATGCCTAAGACTAAAGAATATTCAAATGATATTAAAAATGCCGTGACAAATGCCCTACAAAGTGGAATGACGAAAGACAGAAGTTGCTCGAAGATTTAAAGTGTCACGACAACTTGTTAGTTCGTGGAACAAAGCTTATAATAAACGTTTGTTATTGGAAATAAGCCTCGAAGTGGCCGTCCGAAAAAAACATCTACTACGGAAGACCATTTGATAAAGAGGTTATCGACAAGTGACGTCCGAAAAACGACTGTGCAAATAAAAACGAGTAACAGGAAAATTACGACGTGAATTTAAACGTTTCAACTGTAAAACGCAGACTAAAGGACTTCGGATTACATGGACGATGTCCAACTAAGAAACCTCTATTTTCTGCAAAGAATAGGAAGCTGCGCCTTGCGTTTGCGAAACGGTTCAGATTATGGACGAGTTCAGAATGGTCCAAGGTCTTGTGGAGTGACGAAAGCAAATTTAATTTAGTGTCATCTGATGGTATACGGTACGTGCGACGTCCTGTAAACAAAAGATTTGATGTTCGATACCAAATACCCTGAGTAAAGCATGGAGGTGGCAATATTATGGTCTGGGGTTGCTTTTCTCGCCACGGAGTCGGACCGTTAGTTAGGATAGAAGGTACTATGGATCGCTTTATGTACGCAGATATATTAAAGCAACAAATGCTACCCTATGCTAAAGCAAATATGGCACCTGGTTGGTATTTTCAACAAGACAATGACCCAAAGCACAAATCGAAATATGTCAACGACTTCATGAAACTCGCTAAAATCAAAATTCTCGACTGGCCAAGTCAAAGTGCCGATTTAAACCCTATAGAGCATCTTTGGGAAGAACTGAATCGCCGCGTAAGATGTCGAAATTATTCAAATAAAGATGCTTTATATGAAGCACTAAGTAACGAATGGAGCCGAATACCCATTGATCGTTTGCAGAAACTAGTTGAATCGATGCCGGCGGGTTGTAAAGCGGTCTTGAAGGCTTAATGGATATGCAACAAAATATTAATAGTTAATATCAAAAATAATATTTTTTTTATTTTATAAAATAAAAAACTTTCCTTGTCAAAATACTTTTGAGCCGTGTCATATATATATCTATATACAATTTTTCTTTATGTTTTCTTTTTGTGTAGAAATACATTACATTTAAGTGTCTTAATTCGTGAAACGTATCATTACTTCAAATATAATCTTTGACTGGAAACAATTTTGTTATCATTTTTTGTGATATGGAATAAAATTGAGTTGTCAAAATAATTTTGAGAGCTACTGTATATGTGTGTACTTGACACTGACGTGACTATTTAAGTAGTTTGACATCTAATTTGTTATTAAAATATTTAAAAAAAATAAGGGTTCAAATTACTGGAGTATTATGTAACATTCTGCATAAAACCTACTAGAATTATAGCAATTTATTTAATTAGTTTAATATGTTAAATTAAACTTGATTTGAACGCCACCTTTTTTCTTTTTTAACGTGTGGAAACCTCCTCGGGCCGTCACCCCACCGGGGTTTACGGTGGGGTGGTGTGTCGGAATCGGACCGACTAAAACCACACGGTGTGCCACTTTGCACCTGATGTAGGAGGGGTCCAGGAACAGCTGTTATTACGACATTCAGATCCCTCCTAGCGCCTGCCCGCTAGCGCGAGTACCATCTTCGGATAAACTCTCCATTTAGGTGACGTACGGCACACGTGAACGTCGCCTCCTCGCGGCTGGCCACTATAGCGGATGGTGGGGAATCTCGTCCCGTCCACCCGCGGCCACACTCAAGGCGGCATGAGGCGCTGGTACGCGTGCCTCCGCCGCCCGGTTCGCCGGTGGCGAATTGGGTCCGAGTGGAGATCATCCTCCCGGGCCTTCTCCGCCGCCTCCTTCCGCGAAATTACGTCTTCGCAGAAGGTAGCGACCGCGGTAAAACAACTGTCGCTACCGACCATAGAGCGTATGACGGCCGGCAACGAGAGATCTCTTCCAATAACTGCAGTGAGGACACCACGCTGCGCCGCCCAGGCGGAACAAACCGCTAGCGTGTGCTGAGCCGAGTCCTCACTGCAGTCGCAGTGGTGATAGGCGGGATTCAATTCCCTCCTGGCGACCGAGTGCAGGTACTTCCCCAAGCAACCGTGCCCGGAAAGGATCTGCGTCAGTCGGAAGGAAAGGGTCCCATGCTGTCGCCCTGCCCACTCGGCGATGACCGGCCGGAGAGCCTCCACGGTGGCAAAGCCAGCACGTGTAGTCTCCAACCGGAGCGACCAACGAGTCATCGTGGCTCGACGAGCGGCCTCACGCCACTCGCGTATTTGTTCAGGCGGGGGCCGTATGCCGCTACCCGCCCGGAAGTCAGCCATCCGCCGATAAACTTCGGCGAGCACTTCCGCCTCCAAATCCCACGAGGGAATTCCGGCCAAGGCGCACACCGCCTCCGTTGATACGGTGCGGTAACCGCGTATGGTTCTAACCGCCAATATCCTCTGAGGGTGCCAGAGGTGAGCCCAATTCTGGGCGGTCAGAGCCGCCGCCCACACCGGTGCACCATACAACGCCACTGACCGGACAACCCCCGTGTATAGCCGTCTCGTCGCGACGCTGGCTCCACCCAAATTGGGCAAAAGTCGCCCAAGGGCAGAAGCAGCGCCGACCAGCTTTGGAGAAAGCTGTCGGAAGTGCTCATCGAAGAGCCAGCTGCCGTCGAGGGTCAGGCCCAGATACTTCATCTGGGCCTGAACCGGTACGAGGACCGAATTGACTACAATGGAGGCGCCAGAGGGTGGACCACGACGGGGCTCATGGAACAAAAAGGCCCCCGTCTTGTCCAGGGTGACTCGCAGATCCAACGCCTCAATACGCCCGACCACCAGAGAGACACCTGTGGTGGCCAAGCATGCCGCCTCTTGAAAGTTCATACTCCGGGCTGTGACCAATGTGTCATTTGCGTAACAAATTACGTTCAGCCCGGGGGGCAGAGGACCTCGAAGGGCCCAGTCGTATCCCATATTCCAAAGGAGTGGTCCGAGGACAGACCCCTGCGGAACACCGCAGGACATGAGCCGCTTCCCAGAACACCGTCTCGGTCCTCGTACATGACGGTACGCTCCTCAAGATAGTCTGCTACAGGCCGCCTCAGGTACTCTGGCACTCCATGGTAGCGGAGTGCTTCCCTGACAGACTGTTAAATGCGTTGGCGATATCTAACGACACCGCCAACAGCACGCCGCCACAGCTCACCGCCTCTTCGGTAACGGCCCTCAGGCGCAGCACGGCATCGACGGTCGAACGCCCCGCCCGAAAACCAAATTGGGCGTCCGACAGATCGGGGCCCACCTCGCAGAGGTGCCGGACGATGGGGCAGAGAGTATCTTCTCAAACAGTTTACCCGCCTCGTCCAGCAACACGATAGGCCTATAGGCCGCTACCGATTCGGCTGGCCGTCCCGGCTTCCTTAATAGGACTAGCTGCCCGCTTTTCCAGCACACAAGGAAGCGTCTGGACGCCAAGCTAGCGTCCAGGACCTCACTGAGGCGGTCCGACATGTGTTCGAGGGCTCGGGCTAGCACACGGGCAGGTATCCCGTCCGGCCCTGGGCGGTGTTCTTAGAGCGGATCCGTAGAACAACCGCCCCTACCTCCGATTTCCTGACGGGCGAAACATTGTTTTCGTTCACCCCATTGTCTTCGACCATGAAGGCCTTCGACGGGGGTGTGTGCTCCGCCCGCTGTGGGAAAAGGCCCTCGACCACTTCCCGCAGGAAGCTGGGCTGGAGTGTCTCTGTAAGGGGGGGGCCCGACGTGCGGAGCTTTTGTCGCGCCACACGATAGGGGCGACTCCAGGGGTCACGATCGAGACCCTCCAGCATTTCCTTTCTCTCAATTTCTTTGGCGTGGCTGATGACCAGCTTCACAGTTTTCCGCGCCTCTCGGTACTCCTCATGAAGCTGGTCCTACTCGCCTTCTTCGCGGTGTCGCCGCCGACTACGGGTATAGGACCTCCGGGCACAAGTACTGGCCGCATGGAGGTTCACCAACTCCTGGGACCACCAGTAAACCTCCTTCCGTGGAGGTCGGCAACCTCGGATGCGGGGCATGACCGCATCACAGATCTGCGCAATGGTATCGCAGAAGTGACCAGCCCCCATGTCGACCTCCTCGGTCGGGGCCTGCGGAGACAGCCAAGAGTGAATAATGGCCGCCTCCTCTAGTAGGTCCCTATCTAATTTGGCTACAGCCCACCGCGGCAAAGTGAGAAGAACGCTGCACCGCGTGACCCCTACTGGGGTCCTCGGACCGGGAGAGCTCAAATCGGATAAAGAGATGGTCCGAGAGCGTCTCAACCTCTTCCAGGACACGCCAGATCCTTACTCGTGCAGCGACGGCAAGGGTAGCGAACGAAAGGTCCACTATCGACCCTCCCTGCTGTCGCACGCACGTGTTGGTGGAGCCCCTGTTTAGTAAACAGGGGCCCACCGAGGCCGCCCACTCCTCTACGGCCTCGTCCCTAGCGTTCGTCCTGGGGGAACCCAACGCAATGGACTTTGCGTTGAAGTGCCCCAGCACTAAGACGTGCCCAGACGTTAGACGCCGCATCGAGATTTTCAAGTTGTTAAGGAAAACCTTGAAGTCGCTTAAACTCCGGTTGGGGGAGAAGTATACACCATATACAGTGATCTCCCACCCCACTCGGCAGCGACATATCCAGTGCCCTTGTCTCTTAGCGACAAGAGCGGGGAATGGGCCGCCGTGGAGCCGACGACTGCCACGGAACCATCTCGGTCACCCAACCAGTTTGGACGTGGAGGAACGTAATAGGGTTCCGCGGCGACGGCAACACCAATCGACCACTGTGCCATGGTTTGCAGGAAAAGGTCGCTGCGCCGCGACATAGTGGTTCAGGTTCGTCTGGACTAGGAGGTTGGAGACTTGGGCCATTACTAGACCGTCTCTACAACCTCCTCCATGGGCGACGATATCGACACACGAACGTCGTCAGAAGCAGCCTGGGCCGACTGGCTGACGCCTGCCGAGAATTGCGGCAAGGTTTACAGTCTCCTAGCTCAATCTGGTGATTGGCAGGCTTGTTGTCCGCCGCACACGCCGGGCAATGCGGGGCGGCAGAGCACTCTGCTGGAACATAATCCGCTGCAGTCGAAACAACTGACGCACTTGGCGCGTGTGTGGCTCGATGCCAGGCATTTGTAACACCTCATCGGTCTCGCCATTCGTGGAAGGGGCAGATGTGGAGGGAGCACTTGTAGAGGTGCCAGATACAGCGGTTGGAGTGGGGAGCAGAGGGAACTCGGCCCCAGCCTTTGCCGCTGTTTTGGGCCCTGACCTCAGTGCAGGCGTCCGGGCTGTTGCCTTGGCCGCTTGCCGTGCCCTCGGAGCAGTTGCAGGAGCAGCAGAAACCGCTGCTGCCACCGCGTAGGACACGCGACCGATCGCAACGGGATGCGATGCTGTCACCGATGCAACCTTCGCTTTATGGGCCGCGAGTGGCGGCCGGACAACAGGGGCTGGTGGCAGCCTTGCCTCCAGGCCAGCCAGACGCCCGTCCATTCTGCGCCATATTGCATCCGTTATTTGCCGCAGATGGGCATCAGGAATGCCACCGAGGTTGGAAAAGGGTTAGGCTGAGACGGGGATGTGACCGGAACCTCCGTCGGGCGATGCACCCGGAATTGGGCGAACTTAGCGCTGAGCTCAGCCACTTGCGATCAGTCAGGCGATCGTTGGCCGCCTGGAGCCAGCCACGTCCCCAATGAGGGTATCCACGACCCCCGCAATAGCGGAAGAGGAGTCCTTAAGGGCTTTCACAAAAGAGCCCTTGAGGTTACTCGACTTGGTGGCCACTTTGTAAATGATGGCCACTACCGCATTCGCTCTCTCCTGCATGGACGATGTTGTTTGAGGAACTGAATCCCCCACTATCAGCTCCTTTATTTTTAGCAGAAGATCCGCAATCTCCTCCTCCGCCAAGATATCACCGTCTGCCCTGACCCGTCTATAGGCTTCCGCCTTACAGAAGACGGAGCCTGACGGGGCCGAGACCGGGGTTGGTGACCTCCCTCTGCGGCTGCTTGCTACCTTAGGAGGTAGCATCTCCTGGGATGTATCGCTCTCCTCATCCCTGGAGCGTTCGCGTTTTCGGCTGTCACACAGCTCCGTCTCCATGAAGTCCAGCACGTCCGTCCTCGAACTGGCGTACGCAGTGGATTTGGAACGTAACCGTTCCAATGTTCTTCGGCTCCCAGCGGCCATAATGGCTTCTGGGAGCCCCACCTAGATAGGCGTTCCAACTATTACGTCTTCAATGTTAGAAGTAAGGTCGTCCGCCTTGATATTTCTATCCTTGGTACTCTTCTCCTTCTGTCCTTCCTTTTTATTTTTTTGTTGTAATAATTTCAAAATTCCATAATAGATCCACGAGAAGGGGAGAAGTAAAGGTCGACCGGGGCAGAGATCCCCAATACTCGGGGAAGCGTAAATTTATGCCCAACCGAGGGGTCCGCTGGTGCCTCGCCTGGGAATGCGCTTGCGACTGAACTACCCATCAGCCATACATCCCCTGGTCACGTACCAGAACACGGGATTCGGGGTAATTTTTTAAAGAGGTTTTCTTCCTCGCTGTCCGGGCGGCTAAGCCCAGACCCTCGCTCCCGATTGGTGTCACGCGACAAAACCACGACACTCCCTTCGGGATTACGATGTGACAACGGTGACAGGAAGATTAAATCTTCCAATGCCTGCTCGGCGGTAGTGTGAGTGCACACCGAACCCGTTCTCCTTTCTCCACCATTGACAGTGGAGAAACGCCGATCCATGAAAGGGTCCCACCTCTGTGATTTTTTAATGAGGTTCTCCTCCTCATTGCTCCAAAGAACGAAGAGCCAACAGAGGAATAGACAAAAATGCCCGCTCTGTTGGACCAAGCCTCAACCGAATGACCGAAGAAAATGGTTTCCTCTTCTTCGTGCTAGAATATTAGCCGTTGGCGGTTATGTACTCTTCCAAATGGCACAGGAAGAAACAGTGCCGTCGCCAACGTTACCAAGGTGAACCACGTGGAGGTTTTCTAGCCCAGCACCCCGATTTGAACGCCACCTGCTTGAAGTTTGCAAAATAATATTGTTTGTTTTATATTAAATAAAGGTAAGTTAGTATTTCAGTAAGTTAATAAGTTGTCTAAAGTTTTTTTTTAAATTCCTTAATATATTTGATGATGATGACATACTTCTAGCCGTTTTCGGCCACGATAGTACGGGAGGCGACGATGCTAAATCGGGATTTACTCGAGCGTAATAGAGACCTATGCGATTGTGAAGCTTAGATGATGAAAATAAAAATGACATATAAAACATACCATTTCATCAGTGGGGGGAGCTACAGATTTTCAAAAATGTAAAAAAAAAAACAGTTCCATGGACATACTCGAGTGTGTCAGATAATGATATTTTATATGTCCTACGTATTTTTAAAAATGTACAAATGTTAATCTGACTATTTCAGTGATAGGGGTGGTTGTACGTAGGGGTGAGAAATGAAAAAAACAAACTTTATCGAACGTGTCAGATTTTCGAAGAGGATGCTAAGTGAACCTAAAAAAATGCTCTTATATAATATGACGATTTAGATGTAATGCAAAGTTATGGCCGTTTTTAGAATGTGTAAAAAAATTGATCATTTTGAAATACTCAAGCGCCTCAGATTAAGATATATATGGTTCATCTTGATGCACTAGATGTGCTGTCTCACAATCTGCCAATTATCTAGAGGGATTTGGTTAATCTGATAATTAAAATAATGTTTTTTGTATTTTTATAAACTATTGAACTTAATTAATTGAAAAGCTCAGGCAATAGCATGCAAATGAGAAAGTACACGTTTTTTTTAAAGTAGAATGTTGATATTTATAAGAAAATAATTATAAAAAAATAAATTGTTTAAAATATTATTTTTGAGAGAGAAATAGAGCGCGGAGAGGTGAATATAAGCATCACGTAGCTGCACGCATTAAACTTTATCGATGAATTTTTGTTGCTTCGGCTTGGGGAAATTGTTAGATTACATTGTATATATTTTTCGTAATCCTTGAATTATTCTATTCACAATAAAAAAAAATTTAGTTACGCTCGAGAATGTCCAAGGGACGTTTTTTTTTTACAATTTTGTAGCTCTCCCTCTTCTTTACGTCTCACTCAAATTGTCAGATTAGTGAAATCGTTTACATTTACACGTTCTAGCACGTAACTACCTCACCTTATTTTAATTTGACGTGCTCGAAAATTTTTGATGATCAATTTTTTTATACTAACCTGATCCTTTATCCTTGACGAGCGATCATATATAGAAGTCTCATATTTGGTGTAAGTACTTAATAGAGTACAAGGTATCCCCCTGTATATTTTTTGCCGCGCTTGAGTAGATCCCGGAATCTCCTCTACGGCTCCCCTACTACAACCACCAGTCTCAACGGCGACTAATCAACTACGCAGGAGATATTATAGTGCACAAGCGTGTGCACAAATAAAGGTGCATTCTCTGTTCTCTCTATCATTAATATATTTACTTTGCATATGAAAGTATTTATAAAATTATTTTATTGTGATGTCATCTAATTTATAAGATACTAGAGTTGAATATATAACTGTAGTGGAAATTAAAAAATAGAGGATGTCATAGTAAAACGATGGATTTCATTGTCTAGCGATCGTATAAATAAATAATTTTAAATGACCTCCTCTGCTGTGTCAACGCTGACATTTTACTAAATTCGCTACTAATTTAATGTGTCATGCAAACAGTTTACTATTAAATAATAATACTACAATCAGGTTCATGTAAATTAACTTGCGCTCGGCACCTGTACAACAATTACGTTATATTATTTTTTTAGTTTTTTTATTTAATTATTCTTAATTAAAATATGTATATTACGAGACTTAACACGAACACGTTTACATTATTTTTAATTTCGTGACGTTTCGAATAGATTTCACTTATTTGAGGAGTCCACGACCAGCACATTCCTGCTTGATCGTGTTAAATTCCGTTCACACACATAATTATAAAACAACTAAATACTTAGTAAGCTTAGCAGTAATTCAACCTCATACATTTTTATTTCATTACAATATCATTTTCCCGTTACTATGTATTCGACCGGTACTATCTGCAGCGCAATGTTTACAAAACTTCAATTCAAATCCACTAAAATCTCTAAAATATGGTATTTTATTCATTTTGTTTTATTGTTTGAAAGAAATAAGAAACCTGTTTTAACTTGTATAATACATATTTGTAGAATTTTGAAATATAATTAAATTATCCTTTAGACTAAAGAGTAAATAAACAATCATAATGAACTAAAAAGAACCACAAAAGAGTTTTAATATTCTTTTCCTGGTTCTATGAACATTGGAATTCTCCCGGGTAGATTGTCCAAGTTATATTAGCCACTTAACTGAAACTGTTCGACTCGTGATCTTAAACTCAAGGTAGTAAAGCCACACTGATTGCACTATGAACGGGCCAGCTTGATCAGTTCTGTACTCCCCTTTCACAGAAGACCAACCTTTTTGTTTAGGTGTAGAAACTTCCTCGGGTTATCAGAACACCGAGCTTTGTAGTGGGGCAATGTGTCGAACCGAAACAGGACCGACTAAAACCGAGCGAGTGGAGATCGTCCTCCGGGACCTTCTCCACCGGCTCTTTCTGTGAAATGACATCTTCGTAGAAGGTTGTGACGGTGGTAAATTAGCTGTCGCTATCTGCTTTGGAACCTATGGCGGCCGGTGGGGAGACATCTCCTCCAATAATTACAGTAAGGGCCTCACATTGCGCTGCCAACGTGAAATAAACTGCCAGCGTGTTTTCTTCATTGTAGCTGTAGTTTTGACAGGTGGAACTTAATTCCCTTCTATTAGTGACCGAGTGCAGATACTTCCCGAAACAACCGTGTCCAGCAAGTACCTATATCGATCGGAAGGAAAAGGTTTCGTGCTACTGCCCTGTACACACGACGTCGACCGGCTGGAGAGCTTCAACGGCGGTTAAGTCAGCACGTGGAACCTACAACCGGGACGACCAACGAGCCATCATGGCTCGATGAGCAGCCTCGCGTCACTTGCATACTTCTTCGTGCAGGAGTCGAATACCATTACACGTCTGGAGCTCAGCCATCCGTCGATAAACTTCGGCAAGCGATTGTGCCTCCAAATCCCACGGGGATGTTTCAGCCAAGGCACATGCTGCCATCATCGACACCGTGCGGTATCTGCATATGGCTCGAACCATCGAGGGCTCGGGCCAATACTCAGTATCACGTCTGATCGTCGATCCGTTGAACAACCACCCCTACCTCTGAATTCATTACGGGTGGAACATTATTCACGTTCCCCTGTCGTCTCCGACCGAGAAGGTCATCGACGGGATGTGTGAGACACTACCTGACATGCGGAGCTTTTATTACAATACACGATAAGGGTGAACCAGGGGGTCACGAGAGACCTGAAGGTCGAGGCCCTCCAGCATCCTCTTTCTGATCACTTCTGTTCTCTCGGTACTACTCATGTAACTTACGCTTTCTATCAGACAGAGTAGAGTCACTTTGGCAGGCTCTTAAAAAAACTCAATTGGTTTAATAGTAGCCTTGAAAGAGTTCAGATCTTAATCAAATTTAAGATGCTAAATTATACCTATTGTCTGTTGATCTTAATACACAAAGTGTACTTTTGCAACCCGACAGAGTAATTAAAAATTATATTAAGCTTAATTAGCGTCTGAAATTTGTTTATGTACGTACTTAACTATTAAAAGTGTATTAAAAATAAATGAGTGAGTGTCATGGTCACTTCGAATCAAATTGTCACGGACGTGCCCCCACTGTGCTCACTGGTCTCAGCACGAATCTGTTATTGCGGTAAAAATACTGTTATCATTTTTGGTAACATCTAGTTTTATTTTATTTTCAAGCTGTTCGTGTTTTCTAGAGAAGTTATTTTATTTTGGTGGGCACATTCCCTTCCAATTCAGTTTTATTTTTTAATTTAGAATTATAATTAATGTTACATTTTTTTAGGACAGAAGGTTTAGGCACGTCTTCTAATTTTATTCAACTCTACAACAGTTAAAGTAATCTAATATTTTTGTTTAGTTACTGATTGTATGATCTAATATAAATACTTTTGGAATTATCAGTTAAGTTTTCATTAAACCGAGGTCACAAACGACCACACAGCCAACAATCGCAACTTCAACTTTTAGATTGTAACTCCCTAGTTTGCGACACTACTATGTACTATGTTTATGCGTGATTTGTACCTAGAAGAGACAATTAGGTACTTACTTATTAGATATCTACCTTTATAGGAGTTTAGTTTATGATTCATACCAGTGTAATAAATCTAATGAATCATTTTTCACAATTTTCTATTGTATTCAATCAAATCCAAGGCTAATCATATAGGTTAGTACTAAAAATAAAAAGTTAATTTATACCATATACTCGTATCAAATAAATATGATTTTGAATACTAATTAATTAAAATATGATTGTCTTTAACTATATCACATTGTTGTTGTAAATTATTGTAGTTTTTACAGAGGTATAAAAATAGTCCCGACAAATGCGCCAGCGCACGACTTAGGGCCAGCGGGGTGCCAACAGCCCCTTGCATAAATACAACAAATGTCAAAAAAGTATATTCGAATACGCATGTGATACTTACTAAAATTATTTTTTATTTGAATAACGAATAAATTATTCTTTAAATTTTCGTGGATTAGATGGGTTTTCTATATTATTGATAAACAAGAATGCTATTTAACAAGTTAGGAATAAAAAAACTGTTAGCATTTAAATAATTTGACACCAAGATGTAATCAATTTCTTTTTGTTTTATAAAATTAAATGTATCAGCAAAGGTCGCCGATAGCTATATTAGAGTTCTGTGTAAGAATAGATGTTATTATTATTCAATACAAAGAGAAGTATCCTATGATCAGGCGAAGTGATCATGCCTGGTAGACCGTGGTTGATCTTGAGACGCAGCAGGATTCATTGAGCGATGAATATCTTAGCTCAATGGCATCACAGTTCAATTTACATTTATTGTGGAACAGTACTCTCTTTTCCTTAGAGGTGTAATTCGACTAGAGTTTATTAATTTCATTAAAATTAACAAGATTAAATATTTTTTACTTAATTGAGCTTAGTTAATAATTTTATTTCAGTCGTTTCATTAATACAAACTCATTTTTAATAAAGTTATTTTGTCTTAACCTATCAAAATAGTTTAAGATAAAATCACTTTCTCTCTAAAACTATAGAACTCTAAAAATAATTTAAGAAAAATATTCAGAGCGACTATTTTTAGAAAATTAAAGTTTTATTGTTCCAAGTGTGTTAGACTCAAGTGTCCCTCTGTCCTACAACTAAACTGAAAAATAAAAATTGTAAACATTTAAACTTTTATTAACTAGCTATACTCTGTCACGTTTCGCTATGATACATTATAACTACATTGATGAAAACAAAACTGAACAATAGATAAAAATATTTGAAGTGGATTTTCCTGTAAAAATTTAAGCTCAAGAAAGAAGTACGACATTTCATGAATGCATTCATTCTTTGCAATTCTGAAATATTTTTCCTTACGCTTAAAACGCCACACCCACGACTAGTGCGGGTGTGAAATATCTGTAGCTAGACTGAGTGTACGCATAACTATATTTAAACACAGTTGAGTTGGTGTAATTTTTTTGGGGCCGATGGAAAAAATTAGGTAAGTATACCTCTATTGTCGAGGCCTAACTCTACTTTCTACAGAATTACAGAAGTAACTAAATTTATTAATCTCTTCTTAAATAATTTATGAAGAAGTTAATGTCTAGTTTCCGCTCTCAAGCGTCGTATACTGAGACAAATAGTTCCATTAATCATTGTTTATTGTTACTCCGATGGTCTCATCGGAGCTCAGAACACATTGTCTACGTATAATATCTTTGTAATAGTTTGTGAATATTGCTTAACTTACACAACAAAATTTGTATGTATGACAATTAATGAGCTGCTGACTAATGTATAGAGGCTTGTGCCTTTTCCAGTTGCCATTGTATTAATTTTATTTGTTTATTTATTTCTCTTTATTGTATACATAAAAAAAAAACAAAAGAAGAAATATGGACAATGAAAAGAAACATGAGGTTCAGATACAGTGTGTTAACCATCTGCTAATACAACTAATAGAAAATTGCTTGGTGTACTAGTTTTTAAGTTATAAATATCTATACCTACCTATACAAACATAGGTGAACAGCAAGCGTATGTTACACTTATCAAGGAATAGACATTGTAAAGTTGCTGCCGTCTGCGTCTGTCGTCAAGCGTCATAAGCTCTCACGGTTAGAATATAAAAATGTATCATTAACTATGTAGTGGGGTTACATTAACCCCAATCAAAATTATCGTAATAACCTAAACACAAATAGAGTTCGCAGTTACCGATTCCTACATTTAACATACCTGATTCTTGATCTTAAAATTTGAATTCGAATTCTTATCGTAATACACTTTTATGTTTAAATATTTATTTAGAAATTGAAAAGCAGCGGTTTCTTCCTAGTACATATAAAAATATAACAAAATTAAACCTCATTTCTCTTTTAACATTATTACATACAATATCTCAGGTAATACAGTACCGGCCAATATCGTTTATTTATTTCTTTTGTTATGTAGGCGAGGGCATAAAGGCCAGTAATTGCAATAATAAATATTGCACCTAAGCCATTTATAACCACCGAGGGTCTATCTATTAGACACGCTGTCGGTACCCTATTTTCACTTAGATATTAGTTATTTACCCTTATGTTGTTTACTGGTCGTAGGAGTGAAGAATTGTTTCAATTCAAATTTGTGGGAAAGCAAACATCTGTAAGTCTGTTATAAAAGGCTGTGTGAGATTAAATTAATGTGTGACTAACGATGTTAAGCTTAGGTAATGAAAGAAGGTTAATTATCTTCGAAATTTATTTAAAAAAATTAAAATAAAGTAGTAGTCTATATATTTCAAAGGTTTAAATAAATATGCCGATGATTGCATAAAGCCCTTCTTGTCTACCTCTGACAACCAAATGTTAGCAATCTTTCCCATTAAACATTAAATCTTTCCCAATAAAGTGTATTTTGCCACAGGTAAGTGTTTTAAAATCATGCTAAATTCGCTACCAGCTCTCATTTCTTAATGAATCAATATCTAGGAAAACAATATATCTCGATATACAGAGTGTAAATCTTGTCTGCGGTTTAAAGACTTCTTTTTAATGCCGATCTAGATCCATAAAGCTTAATGTATATATATTGTGATGACCAGTAAATTATAAGGCTTTATAAGTATAATATCTAATAATAAGATAAATAAATTATATTTTAAAATTTATAAAAATAGATTTTTTACAATATTAGTGTATTAAATAAGTAGATTATATAAGTTATTAGGTAATATACCCCTGGTTATTTGGTTTTAGGTTGCCCAAGACCGAGATGGACGGCGTTACGTGATTCAGCAACAGGGAGGCCTTCGTTCAGTTAAATAGACGAAAATAGGCTGATGACGACCTTCAGATATTTTTTCATTTAAGTCCGGTTGTAACCTTGAGATCATCGCTAGCCACTAGATTTTTCTGACAGGATATTATATAGTCTCAACGACAGTGGAGTATTAGAAAAAAGAGAAGTCAAAAAATCTGATGTCACTGAAAAGTCTTTTTGGGATTGTTTCGACGGTTACATAAATCTGAAATAAAGATACTGATATGGCGAAGTACAGGTAGGTAAATAGGTAATATTAAATTTACGTGCTATGTTGTGTTACGCTAACAAATGTTTACTAAGACTTAAATTGTCGTTAGTACTCAACTATGGACCTTAAAGATATTTGTTAGTGTCCTTAATACAAAGTCCTGTTAATTGTGGGTTCGGTTGGAGAAGTATCTTATCGATTGTGATTGCCTTTTGTGTATTAGAAATAAACTATCTTAAAATATCTACAATCTTGCAATAGTCAGACTCTTGGAAAAGATTCTTCATGACGCAAATAGTAGTATTACTTTCATATATACTTATAAATCAACCTATGAATTCTCAAATAAATACCATAATAATGTAATAATTTAATTTTACCTTTTATTTAACAAGAAAAAGTAACTCTTAAATAGAGGTCACGGATCTTAAAGTACAGTGTAAGATGTCAACTGAACTGAACAGATGCCCTTAGAAAGATTAAGTATCGACAGTTGATGCAGGTCGCTCCTAGCAGAATTAGCATATATTAATTCACAATAGGGTAGCATAGCAGGACTATATAATGCATTAATGGCACCAGTTATGTTGTGAAGATATACGAATACGGGTATGTTAGGACAATGTTTTCTGTTTCAGCAACTGCACTCTCCTTAAATTGACACAACTTCTTAACAGCCTATGTTATTTACTTAATACAGTTGTATATAAAAAACTTATATATGTCACCATACATATAGCTAAAGTGGGCGGGACTAAATAAAACCAGGCGTGGCTAAATAAAGCCCTTCCTTACACTTACACACTCCCACTCACCAAACAGGTTTGCAATTACGTCGCCGAAGTTTTAATAGGCTTTATTATATACGGGCTAAAATATTGAGCGTACAAATAAAGAAAGGCTTTTATACCGAAATATGTGGGTACATGTTCAAGATTCATCCCAATTATTGAATAAAAAAAATTCTTGTGTTTTTTTATACATTCTCTTATAAATACTATGTTACCAAGCTTCTGACACTACCCTTCTCACCATAAAGATGTCGTATTGATGTTTTATTACATAATTGCCTTTATAATGTTTGGGCCATTTTTAGCTTAGAGAAAAACCCTTTTTTAAAACAGAGGTCCATTATTTGGTAAGTATTTTAAATAGCAATTTAGAACTCTTTCTAAATTTAAAACAAAAGCAGGTTAAATAACGTATGACAAAACGAAACTTCTGACCCCATTTGGATAGTTAGCACTGGAGCACTGAGTACCTACATTTTAAGAACTTTTTACCTAACACAACCTGTCTTTTGAATAAATTGTCGACTTTGGTATTTCGGCATCAATACGATGTTTAAAATTCAAGAAATAAGCATGCTCTCACCTCAACGGCTTAAACGCACTTGTGTTTCTAGATTTGAAAGTTTTTGTCATTGACATCGTCCATTATTGACGAGAGCAGTCACTTATCAAACTCGTATAATGATGATACCGATATAGGTTATGGCAGCCAGTCTCAAGAATGACCAACCAACTGTGCAGAAGATAATATGTACCGACGGCTGTACGTGCTCTCCAAGGCAAGAGGGTTAAAATCTCAACTTCCAAACTCCGGGCTGTTATTAAATAATTTCATAATCAGAAAGACCTAATAACACCTTTCGGTCCGACCTGGGAATCGAATCCAAGACCTCTTGATCGGCAGTCGCATACAGTAATCGCTAGACCAAAGAGGCAGCATACCTACCTCGACGAAAAAAACATGGGTAAGAAATGGGTAGTAATATAATCATTATCATCAATTTGATGCCTGTTTAATGTTTCTAGCGAGTTACAAGTAAACTTAAGGTAAATAAACTGAATATATAGCTTAAGTAGGTAATTGAATTAAAAAAGGTCTCAGCTGATCTTACCCTTTTACTTTTATTTTAACAATTGACTCTTAGAAGCAAGTATAAAAAGACATTTCGTAATGTTAATTGACAAAAGTTGCATAAGTACCGATTTTTCAATTTTTATGTTTGAGTCCCGTGTAATTTTTAAGTGGCTTTAAAAAAAGGAGAAGGTTCTCAATTCGTTTTACTCGATATCTCCGTCCAGTGTAAATCGATTTTCATTTTTTTTACATTGGACAGGATATACTCACGAATTGGTCTGGGTCATTCAAAAGGATATCTTTGGAAGGTGGTCCCATTACCACCACGTCAGGATTTGATGATGGGATCCCGGAGAAATCAAAGGAAACCTTTAAAATTTACAGACCTATGACTTGTTTTCGCTTATTTCTCCAGTTGTACGGGTATTTACTTTTAGTCGTTGATATTTCAAATTACTGAGATGATGATGGAAGGGTCTTTGACATTTAAGGAGTTAGAGGATAGCTCTTTCAATAATATAATCATGTAGTTACACTGTTTTATTCCTTTAAGATGTTTGTTAGTTGTTTGTGCTGGGTTACGGAGATATATGTACAAGGAATTAATAAATGGGATCACAAAACATTTTGACATAAAAAAATTGTGGTTCAATTATTTACAATATTGTTACCTTATAACACTTTTAATTCTTTTTTACATCAGAGAGTATATCGGGATGATTCCGTGACGGATAGACTAGAAGGTATCTATTGTTGTAATATCTATTTATTAAAAACTTACTGCATATGTTGTACAAAGGCGGTCTTGAAGTATACTCTGGTCGTCGACTTTCAGATGATGTGCAAAGATGTTGAATTTTTCATAGTACACAATGTTTTGGTAAATAAGAGTTGAACTTATATTAGACTTAACTAATTTATATACATAAGTTTACTACTAAATACAAATATTAATAAATGTACAATAGATTTCAATATATTATTTATGATTATATTTAATATTACAGTTTGTAGACATTTTGATTTCGGCAGGGAGAGCTTTCCATAGAAGAACTGATTACACATAGAAGTAAGAATTGATAAAAATAAAAATATATGCCATATTGTTTGTTAACTGACGATTTCGATCGTAGTTGGAACATTGGAAACGAGGGTGAGGTGTGAGTTATTCAGGTAACGATTGAAAGTTCAGCAAAGAAAAGTGGCAAATAGAGAAGTCAGTGCTTGCAAACTGCACCGCTGACTTCTTTTTTGCCAAGTTATTCCTGTTCAATGTAGAAGTATCTTCACACAGTTTTTTATGTTCATTTAGCTAAAACTACGACTATAGAGGATTTTCGAAAGGGATTTACGGGAAATAAGAAAGGAAGATGAAGTCATGATAAGAAATTTACCATGACAATGAATAAGATTTGGAGCAGAGGTGAGCAAGGTCAAGCCAAGTAGGTACCCTTGTCCTCAATGCTATAATAAGTTACTAGAAGGAAGAGGACATGGAGCTTAGTGGATTGGTTGGTATGCAGGACACTAAAAGAAAAGGGTGATTTACTCGTATATGAGTAGAGATTAGAGAAGGTTAGTATTGACATCATCTCTGGTGTGAGTATTCAAAGCCTATAAATTAAAGAACTGTTACCGGGCTGGAGAAGTAATTGACGGCAGTCAGAAAATAATCTACTATCTAGTAAAACATTAGATCCTGTGACATAACCTTCAAGGAAGAGGTATTCAGCGGTATTAGAAGGATCGGCATATTGCATCGCAATAATGTCCATTATTATATTGGGGGTTATACTAAGTCTAGTTTTCCATTATATTTATAATTATTTTTTATTTTTAGTTCTTTTTATTCGTATTGATTGAAGTTGGTTCGACTTCTTTTTGTAAGCGATTTATTATGGCAGTATTTTTTTAGGAACAAAGTACTGTCATAATTATTACATTAAAACGGTATTTAATCCAATGCAGCGTAAGTTTAATTTGAATAGCTGTATTTTTAATATTAATATATTCAATTCTTTGTACTAATTTTGTAACAGGCCATTTAAAGCTCTCAACATTTTGGATGACAATTTTTTTTTGCATAGACACTTCAATCATATTCTTATTGATTTGCTGAAATGTATTTTAGTTCACTCCCAAATCTCAGCCAGCGATTTCCTAGCGTAATTGGTACGTGATCACGGCTTCAACTTTCAGATGGCGATAACTGCAATAGTAGAATTAATATGTTATGGAGTATTTTCTTAGACCCCATAACAGATGTCCTGATGACTCTTAATTAGTTGTATTATTATTATACTAAAGTCTCATCTATCTTAGCGATATTATACTGATGTCATAAAATAAAAAATAGAGTTGAAAACAAAATTCTTTGAAACCTTTGTAAAATAAAAATTATAAATCTTTTCGTTTTGTAAATAACGACATCATTGACTACAGAATTTGCACATTCTAATGATTGTCACCACAAATGCCTATTCGGGGTGATGGTAAGTGGGGCGCGTGCAACCACAGTTGTCGACGGGAGATCACAATATGTGGTCGCGACCACCGCAGCGCTATGGTCGCGCGCCATCAAGAATCCTTCACTGTCATTAATGTACGGCACGTTGAAGCCAGCTGTCGATCTCTTACCTTAAAAAAACCTAATAATAATAACTCTTACGCATGTAGGAACGCTATACTATCTATAACACTTAGCTCTCGATGCACTTAGTCATCAAGTAATGCGTTGGCTAGATAGCAAATAAACGTAGATATGTACAGCCTAGTTAATTCCACTAGTGATACAAATTCATTGCGTGTGCAATGTACACATAATGTCCATCAAGTATTATTTAAATCTACCTAATTAATTCAATTTGATGGGCATTTAGAAACATTGTTCTTAGTGTTAGCATAACACTTCGTCAATGTTAAAAGGTGCACGCACGAACAAACATAGACATTAGAAAAAAACCGATCAATATAACATTGCTGGAATACGTATTCGTTTCCACGAACTTGGACACAAACGAATGACTGACCAAGATGTATACGTAACTGACCAAGGGACGTTATTAATTACGAAAGTGATTTATGGCTCGTCTATTATAGCCATTTAGCCCGTCACGGTGGGCCACACATTTTACAAAAAATTATGTCTTGTAAAGTGTTTCTAACAATGTTTCTTAAACGAGATATTTGGGCTGTATACGTTGTCACCAAATGTCATTGTTCACACGGAACATTGCCTCTTTATGTTATTTTTACTAAAATTTAACAATACCTAAATTTCACTATGGTTCTATTTAAATGAACACTGCCAGGTCCCTTGTAGAAAATTATACAGTACAGCATAGAACAGTTCATGAATATTTTATTAACTTCGTGCTTTATGGTAAGACAATGCTCAAAAGAGATTTGTTTACTACTTAATTTATGACTGTTTTGTTTAAACAAAATAATTCACTGTCATATGAACATATTCAGGGATAACTATAGGCGCTTATAAAATCTTAGAATAGTAGGCTGTAAAATTATAATAATGAAAGGCACACGCAATATATGCTGTAGTTGTTAAAAATGATCAGTTTAATTTTGCAGTTATTTTTTATCAAAAAAAACTAAGATGTCAAATTAAACTAATTACTATAAAATATTAGGATTTATATTTTTTTTTCTAATTATTGACGAAATAAAAGAAAATATAAGTGAAATTCATAAATATATCTATTTTTTGTATACAAAGTACCCTGTAAGAGAAGCTCGCGTGATCAGCATGTCCATTATATCGATGAAACGAGCAATTTATGCACACTTTTAAGGTGTTTGTACGTCGATAATCTCATTTTCCCTTCTCAGCTAAATAGTTTTGTTTGGATTCATCAAACGTATCAGTATTAAAATTTGCAGCAAAACGGAGTGTAGTCAAGAAAATGTCGTCATTGCTTGACATTTATTTGGTATACTTCCCTAATAATAAGGGTAGTACTGAGCCGGCCCGCTCGTGCTGAAATCAGCGTGGTTATACTACCTTTTTTCTTTTTGTTGTCGGGGTGGAAAATCCCTTCGGAACTCCGACTCTTTGGGGACGCAGGAGCCAGGAGTAGGTAGTGTTTCTACTAAAAACCACCCCGGCGGCCGGTCTCAGGCGTCCTTCTCTGAAGGGGACCCGGACCATGTTATTTCAGGTCCCCTTGGTATACTTACCTACGGAACAAACCATAACATGATATTTTATGTTATTAAACGACACCAACCAATCTTGGCCAGAAGGTGGACGGTCGGTTTATATAACTTATGGTCACAATTCCATTATAATTGAAATAAAATAAATTAAAACTTTGTTTGATACTTAAAACATTTATTTTATTTCGTTTACGGTAGTTCAAATCGTTCGTGGTATCATGTAAATCATTGAAATCAAATGCAGTAGGAAAAACTATTCTAGACCAAAAAACGAAACAAATTACAAAAGTATATTATATTGACAGAGTTTGCTTTATTTTTTTTATTTTTTAATCTAACTGGTACTGATTGTAAAATAAAAGGACTACGCGTGTCAGGTATTTGTTTTTCTATCCTAGCAACACTTGACTAAAGTCAACCTATGTTACCTGTCATTGGCTTTGCGCGCGCTTGTTCATACTATGGATATGACTGTTTGCTTTTATGCTTGGATCTGCTTTCTAAAATTGATTTCGATTATTCTCTTAATGACGACACTGGCTTACCTAGTATCCACCTCAACCGATTGAAATGATTGTGATTGAAAAGTAAAAAATAAATTTTATTACACCACTGACTCATTACTACACTTCATGACATTATGTTTAGTATTAGGTATAGGCCATTGAAAAATAATATTGATATTTGAATAATAAATTGTCCATGTCTAAGTTGGGAACGTGTAATATGGGAAAGTGGAAACTTAAAACTAACTTTATGTGTAATCTTTAAACAGTTTACGTATAATTTAAAAATAGACGACTCTTTAAAGACAGATAAATAATTGAAACCTGCGTAAGAAAATTCTACAATTTTTTTCTTTATTTATGTAATTATATTTTGCTAAAATGCTGAACTTCTTAAAAATTTTAACGCCTGCGTTACTCGTTATAGCAATCTCTTTGATGCTTTTTTATTATCTGCAAAATAATGGCAGATGTATAATCCAAAATATGAAGTTATTAAATTCTTTAAAAATAAGTTTACAAATTAAAACATTTTTTTAAAGTCGGTTAAAAAATATAATCTCTCAATACCATGTTTTTAAATGGTTCAACTCTATCACTGTCTCTATGTTACTGTCTTCAAAAATATTTGTGCCTTTGTTTTTTGTTAGAAATAATTTGAAAGCCACTATTTTGATCTCACTGCAGCAGAAATAAAAGGAAGACAAAAGATTCTCACTTTCAAGCAATCAATTTAGAGTCAGTTGCCGCAGTGCTACGCTCAGAAACATCCATATTCTGCAAAAGACTCCGATAAGTCGAATTTATGCAATCAAAACAGTAAACTGAAATCTCCTTGCTAGGAGTAGGTCTATGTCCAGCTCAAGTTTGTTTAAGGTTGTTGATGATGGTGATGATGATTTAATCGTTTGGATTAGGCGTCAAAGCCATACTTAAGCAAGTATGAAGTGGTTTGAGTGGCGTCAGAGAAAACTAGGATTAAGCAAATCTTTCGTTGCTTTTCACCGAGAGAGTAAGGTTATTGGAGTTCAAATCTTTACCTTTCCCTGACTCTAGGAGGAGGGATTCCTATAACGGTAACATACTTGTGACTCTTCAGTTGCGAGTATCCATGAGCAGTGGTAGATACCTTCCGACAGGTGAACCGTCGGCTCAATTGTCCACTGATACCCTGAAAAGGCATGTTACTATAACAAATAAATAATTAATCCCATTCACAATATTATAAGGAAGGAAATGAATCCTTTGTGTTGTTTTGGTAAACATTAACTAATAGCAATGGTTACTGTCTCATATCAGAAATTAGGTCGATGGTGTGATTCGATGTGATTATCGATACATTTCATTAATTTTAGACAAAGAGGCTATTACATTTAAAATTATGAATTATGCGATTAATTCTTTCATCCTACATTTGTTAATTTACGTTTCGTAGAGTGGGCGACTCTGAAGTTACAAATGTCCATGGTCTGTGGTGATCAGTTCCTGCTGTCTCGTTCACTCCTTTGACCTCCTCTGTCTACATCAACTTAGGCCTCTCCTATCGTTCACATGAAAGTCAATATACACACATAAACTTTTTTTTGTATAAATGGTTAACTATGCCGATGTCGACAATTCGACCAATGTCAAGTACGATGGAAATAAGTGAGTTTTAAATATATCTAAATATAAACACTTAATAAATAGAATCCACGTGTATATGTATATAATTGGTGATGTATATATATATAAATATATAAATAATAGGTGCACAAACACCAATCAACATTACAATATTCATAACAGGTCTAATTATGATTTCATGTCAACGAATAAAAACCATCAAGGCTTGAAGAAAGTTGGGGAATGAAAAGGTTATAAGAGATGCGAAGTTAGTAGGGATGAAAATCGATAATTTATTTACATAAATATATTTACAAAGTATCTAATCTAAGAAGTACCGTTTAACGTTACATATATACTTTTCAACACGAAACAACTTTGTATAGGCGTAACTTATACAATATCAATAACAATTATTGTCAAACAATAAAATTAAGAAGCTATTTTTATTTTATTTTACCACTGGATGTACAAATCTTTATAACTGAATTTGAATGTAAATGTTTTAAAAAAAGACAAAAAACCCATACATACACAATAGATGTTTTTTTTCAGACGTCATTTACAAGTCACGTAGTTTGGTCCTTCACCATAGTGTTGTGATTTTTTGAAGTAACTTTTAAAACAACAATCTTAAAAATGTGCGAATAATCGTACTTATTAATAACTAGCCTTGGTCAATTCAATTCTTTTACTATTTTTCTATGAAAACACATAATGAAAGTAAGTTTTTTCTACGTTAAACTTATTTATAAAGTTTTTATCGGCAGGCAACTCGCTTAGTTTATTTTAACAATATGCAATATCTATCTACTTTAGCATATTCTATATGCCGTTTGTAAATGTAAAAAAGTGTTATCGAGAATCGAATATTGTAGTGATCGATTTCTTTGACATTTTCCTATTCTTAAATCTGTCAAAACTGACAAACGGAACCTTTTAGATTAGATGAACTATAGACGAACGCAAACAAAGATTCGATCATGTTTATCATGTTTTCCTTACACATAGGCCACCTATACGAGGGGGCGTTTTTAAGTTCGCGGAATGGAGGGTATTGAGTACTAATAAAAACACAAAATTATTTTTCTTTTTCTATATATTCCCCTGCAACACGAATACATTTTTCAGATCTTTCAATTAGTTTTTTTATTCCCTCGTAAAAAAAAGTTATATCTTTGTCTGAAAAATACGCCGAAACCGCCTCCTTAACCTCCTCATCAGTTGAAAATTTCTTACCACGTAATTCTTTTTTCATTTTTGGAAAGAGATAATAATCACTCGGAGCCAAATCTGGACTGTAGGGTGGGTGATTCAAAATATCGAAGCCCACCTTATGCAGGGCAGCCAGTGCGACTCGGCTCTTGTGAACGGGAGCATTGTCATGCAATAGCAGGACACCTTTCGTTAATTTTCCCCGTCTTTTTTCTTTGATGGCTTCTTTTAACTGTTCTAAGATTGAAGCGTAGTATTCCCCCGTTATAGAAATGCCTTTATCTTTATAATCTATCAATAATATTCCTTCTGAGTCCCAAAAAATCGTTGCCATGAGTTTCCCAGCCGACTGTGAAACCTTAAATTTCTTGGGTGGTGCTGTGCCCTTTTTGTGCCACTGCATGGAGTCTTGTTTGGACTCGGGTTCATAATGATGAACCCAAGTTTCATCCCCAGTAACAATTTGATTCAATACGCCATCCTTGTCTTCATTGCAGAGGTCCAAAAACGCACGTGAACATTCCACGCGCTGTTGTTTTTGCAATGGCGTGAGCATTCTCGGCACCCACCGTGCGCTAACCTTAGTCATGCCAAGATGATCGTGTAAAATTTTAAAAATTGTTGTATCCGATACTCCAACCATTTCTGCGAGTTGTTTCTTTTTTAGTCGAGCATCTTCCAATACAATTTTTCTGCTTTTGCAATAACTTCTGGCGTAGTCACCTCAACGGAGCGCCCCGGCCTCGGGTCGTCTTCAAGTGATTCCCTGCCTTGTTTAAATAAACTATGCCACTTGTAGACCATTGTTTTTCCTGGGCAAGAATCCCCGTAAACCGATGACATCTCATTGAGTATGGTTTGAACAGACTTTCCTTGCTTAGTAAGGAACTTTATCACCGCACGGAATTCAATTTTCTCCATTTTTTTCACTTCGTTCCCGATTAAAATACTTGGCCAACGATAGTTTAATAACTAATGATCCAATCACAACAAATTTTACTATGCAGACTAATTATGAGTCACTGAATACGGTAGGCATCAAAAGAGCGCGTTTACCCGCCTTTTTCACTGTCATGCCGCGAACTTAAAAACTTACCCTCGTATATATATATACTTCATTTCAGTGTGCGACTATAACTTGCACAGAAATAAGAAAATTCCATTAGTCATTTTACAAACATGTGACTAAGATTTCACAAGATAATTTTATAATAAAACACTGTTCTATCACAGCATCTAAAACCGCAAAAGTTGGTAGCAAGCTATATATATATATATATATCAACGTTAATAATGTCATATAATTTAAGAATAGAAGATTTTAATGATTTTTATTTTCGGCTTAGATTTTTTTCGCCATGTACATAATTATTTAATAACTGTATCTTGTAAGAAATTACAGATATTTTGGCAGTTGTATTTGACAATCGCCAGTTTTTTTTGTCACCAATTTCATTGTCATGGAGTGGAATGCAGACTATTTAAAAGAGTAAAATGATAGTATCGGTTTCCAGTGCAGCTCAAATACCTAAAACTAACTTTAATCAATCGTGATTACACTTACAATCAAATGGCTCGAATGTGGCAAGTTTTAAAATCTGTTATTTTTTGCAATGTGAAACGATACCGATCGACAGGAGAATATACGAGACGCAGAGAAAAAGGTAAAAAAAGGAAGCTCAGTTAGGGACTACAGACTTATTGTAAGCAATGTCTTAAGAAATCGTATCTCTAAGGTTCAGATCTAAGATCCAAGAAATTCAAAATGAGTGAGTTTCTACTAAAACTGTAAGTAAGATGAAGACTTAAATCACCTAAAATAGAGGCGTTTAACCTTTAAACGCCTCTATTTTAGGTGGCTGGTGACTGCATGTACAGTTTACAATAATTTAGCTCACTCTCGCTGTAATGGCAATAAGAATAACTCAGGAAGAATATTATTTACCAACGAGTTTTGATTTCGCCTCAAATCTGATAATGGAAGAGTCAAAATGGAGACGACCAGGTAAAGGATACGCTTAGTGTAACTTTGTCGGAAAGGAACTTTATGGTAGTGGGTAAGTACTAATGTCGGAGACTATTTGGTTGAGAGAGAAAGACCAGAGTAGAGAGATTCTCATGTTTATTTGAAAGTCTTTGGTCTTGGGTACTGCAAGACCTATAATTTGTGCAGGTAAGCAGTTTATAGCTATGACATTATGTCAACCAAGCATGGATTTGACGGTGGGCAGGAATTTAACATGGCAGTCCAAATTTATTTCGATTTTGCCAGGAAGGTTATTTACATTATAAAAAGTGTCACACGAGAATTAACGAGCCAAAAATGTCGTAATAAGTTCTAAAAAAATCACATAAAGTTGAGATTTTTGACTTTGGACTTTATTAGGCAAGAGTTTTAGTGAAAGTATGTGATTTTCTTAGAATTAGTCACAGACATGAAATTTGACAGAAAGTTAAATGTGATGCGATTTAGAAATGTAACATGCAAATTGAAGTGAACATTTTCCATTTATGCATTGATATTTCCTTAATTATATATTCCAAAACAATGACCTATCTATGTTAGAGAAATATCTTCGTACCTAGAAAATGGCGTTCATACTTATCAGAGGACCTCCCTACCTTTTCTTGCCACTGGTCGTCCTATAGCTTTGTGTACTTATAATAATAAGTATCCGAAAAGTAACTAAATACCTTTATTTGTCCTCTTACGTGTTTGGACGGATAAGAATAATAATTACTAATTGAAGAATTGATACGCCGTCAACAAACTGAATTGGTGACCTTGGACATTTTAAAGCTGTGTGCATTCATAACACACAATCAGTTCTTTTCGTTTTATTACTACACAAAATCCATTAACAAAAAATTTACAGTATCCACGCGTCAAATAAACTTTGTGTATACGGTTCATAAATGAGTCATTGAATGATTTACTCAGACAAGTACCAGAATCCCATGTAACCGCGTAGCGTTACATCGTGACAAGCCTTATTCGATGCTCACATTCGCATGTAATCATAATAGTTTTGAGTATATTGTTATTTGGTCTAATGGTTTGTTGGGAGCGGCTATTCAGTGAAACGTGTTCGCAGTGGACCAGTGAATCATCATGTTTCAACCGCGTGTGATGCTTACCTTCGTGGAGGTACCAAAATCAAAAGAAGAAATATCTACGCCCGAAGAACGTGCTATTTTGTTGCAAAGACAAAAATATCTAAATCCTAAGGTAGGTTTTCCTCATAACGTTTATTTATTTATTACCTTATCCTATAACCTACAACCTTCAATATTGATCTTCAAGAATTTTAGTACTAATTTTATATTTTGTGTAATTTTGATTGTGTATTATTTATATTCTAAACTGAATTATTTTAGCATTACACATAGTCATAAAAGAAGTTTTGTGAAGTTCTTCTGAAAGTGACAAAATGAAGGCAGTCGTTTTGTTCAGGAAAGAATAAAAACATTTTATGAATTTGTGATCATTTAGAGCGCAGTACATCGACGATAAAGTAGACAAAACTCGTAACTCATTTAAATAATGGATACGCGGTGTATTAAACTTTACAAGGTCGTTCTACGGAAAAAATAAATTAATTTGAAACGTTAGATTATTTAGATCATACTTACTTGCTATTCGTAGCTTTCTTAAATATTTCTTAACACATGATTATATTCGAATATAAATATCCAAGTTAAGGATTAATAATGTATTAAAGGAGTTAAAAAACAAAGGAGAATGTAATTTCATTCTTTATGATCAGTGTACGTGTGTTCGTGTATAAATAACTATCTGACTGACGAGTGAGTTTCGCTCATATTTAGTAATGGAATTTTACGTTTTAAAACTTAAGATTATTTTAAAATAACGCTATTAAGTCAACATAAGTAAGGTCGTAAAAAGATAAAAGTGTCATCACTCCAGACGCAGTGGTGACAGGTGACAGGCGGCACTCAATTCCTTCCTAGCGACCGAGTGTAGATACTTCCCGAAGCAACCGTGCTCGGAAAGGACCTACGTCAATCAGAAGGAAAGAGTTCCGGAGCACTTCTGCCTCCAAATCCCACGGTGGCGTTCCAGCCAAGGCGCACGACGTCTCCGTCTACATGGTGTGGTACCCGCGTATGGCTCTAACCGCCAATATCTTCTGAGGGCACCAGAGGCGAGTCCTATTCTAACGTCCGGACGCTAAGCAAGTGTCCAGAACCTGCCTGAGGTGACCCGATATATGGACGTGGGCTCGTGCCAATACTCGGGCAAGTACCCCATCTGGCCCGGAGGCGGCACGACCACCTCTATCTCCGATTCCCTTATCATCATTTCCCCCGCTGACTTCAACCAAGAAGGTCATCGACGGAGGTGTGTGTTCCGCCTGCTGCGGGAAAAGGCCCTCGACCTCTTTCTGCAGGAAGCTGGGCTGGAGCATCTCTGTGAGGGAGGTGGCCGACGTGCGGAGCTTTGGTCGCGCCTCTTTGTACTTCTCGTGAAGCTGGTCCTCCTCGTAACAGACTGCGTACCTATCTTAGGGTTGTTTTAAAAAAGGTAACAAGATTAACGTATTTTTCGATCTCAAGCCTCAGTTCATTTCATCTCCCTATCGGTTGACTAGTAGACAATGCTCGATTGAAACTATTATTGGGCTACAAACAGCGTTTAATTGTTGCAGTATTACATTGCTTCATTTTCTTCATAAATTCTGTTTATTTAAAATTGTCACTTATAATAACTGTTTTTCAGTGCATTTTTCTAAAGTTTGCTACCACAACCACGAATTAAATATAATAAAAGCGATAAATCATTGTACTCGGATTTTCGGTACTCATTTATGACATTCAAACTTAATAATGTCATCGATAATTAACATATCTTCCGATATTGACAATATGTCGATATCTGACGCACACATATGCCGTCCTGAAAATATTTATTTACATATTGGTCAAATTCATAACGGTATTTCACTCTTGCATCTGAATATCCGGAGTGTTAATTGTAATTTTGACGGTCTTGGTGTGCTGTTGTCTCGCACAAACTTACAATTTCACATTATAGTTCTTACAGAGTGCTGGCTTAGTAGCGTCATTACGCTCCCAGAAATTGAGGGATACATATCGTACTCTTCTTTTTATCATAACCAAAATGACGGTGTCGCTGTGTATATACAATCTTCTATCCAGCACTCTGTAACTGAACCCCCGGTTCAAGATGCAAATTGCCTTTTAATGAAATTCAGGGAAGAATTGGCAATTGCTGCAGTATACCGTTCTCCACCATTGATTTTTGGACAGTATTGATCAAGTTCTCACAAATTGTTCTATGATCAAAACTTTTGCAGTAATTGGTGACTTAAATATTAATATTACACCTAAGAAGAATAAAGTTCTATCAGACAGGTATCTGAACCTCATGGCTTCACATGGTCTTCTACCAGGACATCTGTTTCCCACTCGAAAAGACAGTTGCATTGACCACGTCATGGTTAGAACCAGTAATAAATCTACTACTATTGTTCTTGATTCCTTTGTTACAGACCATGCTCCTGTGGTCTTCTGTGTGTACTCAGAAATACAACAACACTATGAGAAATTTACTTGTAATAAAATAGATTATGCCGGGTTTCTGGATACAATTTCAAATACAAATTTCTCTTCGATCTATGCAACGAGTGATGCAAATGATGCCACTGAAGAATTAACCAATTTAATATCGAGAGCGATTAATAGGCACTCAAACGTTATTAAGATGCCAAACCGCAAAATCTGCCTCAAACCCTGGATTACTCCTGGTCTGCTTAGATGCATTAGACATCGAGATTTACTTCATAGAAATGCAAGAAAGGCCTCCAATAACGCAATCTTGCAGTTAACCTACTGTAGATATCGTAACTTCTGTAACAATTTGCTGAAAAGGCTTAAAACGGCCTATGAAAAGAATGAGCTACTGAAGAATAAAAATGATTCAAAAAGAATGTGGCAAACAGTAAGAAGAATCACTAATATGAAGAACGTTACTAAACCCCCACTCGAATTATTGAACACAACCCAAAATTCACAATATTCCCTTAATTTAGTTAATAATTTCTTCTCTGGAATTGGTGCCAATCTGGCTCAAAAAATTCAAAAGACATACTTACCTATGCATCCAGATATGATTCGTACCAACCCTAATCGTAACACTTTGGGCAATTCAATGGGACTTCTCGAGACAGATGAGTCTGAGATTGATGGTTTGATCATGGGTTTGCGTGGCAATGCAGCTGTGGGTATTGATACAATTCCATCCGCAGCTATAAAGGCTGCAAGGCACCTACTAGTCCCCCACATTACACATGTGTGCAATCTCTGCTTAAGAACCGGTACCTTTCCAGAGATCCTCAAGAGAGCGTTCATAAGTCCAATCCACAAGGGTGGAGACAGAGACAGTGTCACTAACTACAGGCCTATTTCGGTTCTTACTGCGATTTCTAAGATTCTGGAAAAAGTCTTAAATAGAAGACTCGTTAACTACCTTGAGACAAATGATCTTCTCGCGAAGACTCAAAATGGTTTCAGACGGGGTAAGTCTACTGAAGATGCTGTGGTTGATCTTACTGAGTCACTGGTGAAGAAACTTGACAGTGGATCCAAGGTGATTGGAATATTTCTGGATCTTTCTAAGGCATTTGACACTGTCTCTGTTCCTCTACTACTTTCTAAGATGGAACGTTTGGGTGTGAGGGGAGTCGTGCTGGACATATTTAAAAGTTATTTAACGAACCGAACCCAATACGTTAAAATTGGCAGTTATCTGAGTGATCCTGCTAGTCCCAGTTTTGGAGTCCCTCAGGGCAGTGTGCTTGGTCCCACATTTTTCCTCATATACGTCAACGACCTGTGCACTGCATCACTGCCGAACTGTAAAATAATATCATATGCAGATGACACGGTGTTGGTTGTGAGTGGGGAGGGCTGGGATATGGCTCGTTCTAATGCGGAAGCAGCGCTGCGAGAAGTTATTGTTTATTTAAACTCCAACTTATTTACTATTAATGTAGAAAAAACTAGGTATTTACTATTCTGTCTGCGACGGAATACTCTTCCGTCCCCGAACTCCTTTAATATAACGGCACATACCAGAGATTCACAATCTCTCACATGTACCTGCAAAAGAATTGCACAAGCGAACGAAATCAAATACCTGAGTGTAGTGCTTGATAGTACGTTAAATTGGCAAACACATATCGACAATACTATTGCCCGAATTAGAAAACTCATGCCGATATTTAAAAAGCTAAAGCATAGTGCTGATCGTGACACTCTAACAACCGTGTACTACGCCCTTGTACAATCAGTTATATCCTATTGTATTGTGGCCTGGGGAGGAATTGGACCAACTTACATGCTGAGACTGGAGCGTGCTCAGAGAGCAATTATAAAGGTCATGCTGAATAAACCTCGATGGTATAGCACCGATGAACTGTACAAGGAATGCTCAATACTGACAGTGAGGCAATTGTTTATTCTACGAGTCGTACTCCGAAGACACACATCTGTATCACGCAATCCACCTCCTACTCGTCGTAGAAATGCACGTATCTGCTCCACTGAGCCTCATAGGACGGCACTGGCAGCTCGTCAATATTTTGTTATTAGCACCCGTATTTATAATAGGGTAAACGATAATTTAGATATTTTAAATTTAAACGGTATACAAACTAAGAATAGATTAAAACAGTGGCTTAGGGATCGATCATACTCGTCAATTGAAAACTTAGTGAGATAATGGCATAAAACCATCTGCAATAAGCGCTCGCAAACACATATACAAACACAGACACGTGCTCACATACACTCACATACACGCATACACATACACGCACGCATATACACAGACGCGCGCGCACGCAAGTATATACACGAACACACACACCCATGCATGACAGTTTAATTTTAATTTTCTTTTGTTTATTTTACTTATTTAATTTTGTTTTGGTTTCTTTGGATTTATTATTGGTGGATCTTACAATCACTCCGTTTTTATAGCTTTATTTAAAACATAAATAGTCTAAATCACTTGCAATGTAAGGAAGGCGCTGCAAGCCGTCACACAGTGCATACCAGTACGGCTGACAACGTTTGCCATATCAACTCAAACACAAAATGTTTATATTTGTATCCAAACCTTGGTGATATGTAAGTAATGAAATGTTTCTTGCTAATAAACGATTATTATTATTATTATTAATGCCTTAGGCATTAAGTCCGCCGATGCACGTATTTGTGCATAAAGTTGTAAATAAATAAATAAATGATTTAATGATATCAAGTGATTGAACTTGTAGCATTTGAAATTAAATTCCAAAATCACTTCTTTTTCGAAACACGTTTCATTACTATATAATCTAGGTATATCGGAATATATTACTATTTTTAGAGTTAATTAGTTAGTTAGTTATATCTATATATATATACATAGGAAGAATATAACCTTACAAAATGTTTCTAAGAAATATTTCTAAAGTTCTAATCAGAAATTGTTTGGAGGACTTCGTTAGTAAAACAGTTGTACTCGTATTTTAAAAGAGGAGATATTTTCTATTATAGGGCCGAGATTTTTATTTATTATTAACATAACAACAGGTAGTTTTTGAACTTACATTTGTGTTTAGACCTCTTTGATAATATAAAATTCTTGATAAGCACTCATAGGCCACCTCACGAGGCACATGTGATCGAAAACATTGTTCAATAGCTAAATTTGATAAGATATCTATTCTCGTATTGTGATTAGTTGACGCCATTAAACTTGTTTTTACATTAATGTCCATTACCAAACATTCACACCTAATCCATTGAACCAATTTAGATATTTTTATATATACAGGAAAATGATTCTTTTTGTGAAAGTTTGTATGGGATGATAAATTTGAGACGAAGTCAAAAGTACCAGATACTGTTCCATAGTAATGGCTTATCAAAAATAAAGAAAATCAGTTTTTGCTCTACATATATAACTCGAGAACAACTCTTCCGAAGAAATCAAATCAAAATACGACATATACTTTGATCCTTTTCAGCATCCTTTAAATTTCTTTACAACTTGTTTTTAAAGCACCATAAAAGAGAATTCTGAAGCTAAGGGTGAAAATATAACAAGTAAATAGACTCACTTCTGTATTTATTATATTAGTTAGGATGCCATTGTTACCGAATCTATTATTAACACAACTCTTTACTAACATTTTTTTTCCTTTTAACGTGTGGAAACCACCTCGGGCCGTCGCCCCTCCGGAGCTTGTGGCGGGGTGGTGTGTCGAAATCGGACCGAATATAACCACACGGTGTGCCACTTTGCATCTGAGTTAGGAGGGATCCGGGAACAGCTGCTATTACGACATCCAGACCCCTTCTAGCGCCTGCCCGCTACTGCGGCCACCATCTGCGGGTAAACTCTTCAGTTAGGCAACGTACAGCACACGCAAACGTCACTTCCTCGCGGCTGGCCACTGTAGGGGATGGAGGGGAACACTCGTCCCTTCCACCCGTGGCCCCACTCAAGGCGGCATAAGGCGTCCGAGTGGAGATCGTCCTCTCGGTCCTTCGCCACCTCCTTCTGCCGCGAAATTACGTCTTCGCAGATGGTTGCGACCGCGGTAAAACAACTGTCGCTACCGGCCATACAACGTATGATGGCCGGTAGCGAAAGATCTCCTTCAATAACTGCTGTGAGGGAACCGCGCTGCGCCGCCCAGGCGGAATAGACCGCCAGCGTGTGCTGAGTCGAGTCCTCACTGCAGTCGTAGTGGTGACAGAAGGGAAATCAATTCCCTCCTTGTAACCGAGTACAGATACTGCCCGAAGCAACCGAAAGAACCTGCATTAGTCGTAAGGAAAAGGTCCCGTGCTGGCGCCCTGCCCACTCGGTGATGACCGGCTGGAGAGCCTCCACGACGGCAAAGCCAACACGCGGTACCTTCAAGCGGGACTACTAACGAGCCATCCTCTACTAACAACCTATGGCAACAATGTTTGTTTAATAGAGATCCATGTCTAGTTAGCACTTATGTTCTGTTTGTACGTATATAAAATCAAATTCAAAACTAACTATTTTTCCCTTTGTTTGAAGTATCATTGACGGGTAGTCAAGGAATCTTTATCCTAATCCTACCTAAACAAAGTACGTGATACTTTTCAGCATCTTTAATTCCTTTACAATTTGTTTTTAAAGCAGCACGATAGTGTATTCTGAAGCTAAGGATTAAAATGTAACAAATAAACAGACTCACTTCCATATTTGTAATATTAGTGAAGATGCCGTTATTATCTAATCGATTGTTAACACAACTCTCCACTAACAGCCTATGGTAACAATGTTTGTTTTGATAGAGAACCATTTCTAGTTGACACTTTTTTTCTCTCTACACAAAAATAAAATCAAATTTAAAACTAACTATTTTTCCATTTGTTTAAAGTATTCTTGACTACCTGTAAGCCCTGCACTTTGATCAAAATAGTTTCATTACTTATTACTTAAATTAAGTTACACACAGTTTGGCTACAATATAAATAGTTAACAAGCTATCAGTCCGCTAACCTGTCAAATTAGGTAAAAAACAAAGAAAGAACTGGATAATACGATTTCAGAATACGATAATACACCCAGATAATAAAATAACAACCAGTGCATATCTATGTACGCAGCATGGCTTGACTACAATAAATGATATATTAAAAATTAATGTTAATAAGTGATTCTAATTATCATTCTAATCTGTTAGACCTAAGACTTTTAAAAGGAAAGGGTTACTACTGGAAATTACTGTTTACATCTAAATTATTCTTCGACTATGTTCACGACGTGGTCGAGCAAAGTTACGTTCAAGGAAACAATATGTGTTTCGCTACTTACATACACAAACCAGATAGCACTTCGTGAAATTAATCGTTATCTAATGGCAAACAGGACTCTGTTTAGAGGGAGCAGCAAGTTTCAAAACTCTAAAAATAGTCCCAGGTAGAATAATTTGCTATTACCTCATCGACTTCAACGTATCCTTGAAATTAGACTAACAAAAATTTGTTGAAAAATTTCAAGTACAACATTACATAACATGGTGTTTTTCTTCTTCTATTAGCCTTACAAGTTTAATGAGTTTGTTTATTATATGTTGTGCTGTTGGCTATCAAAAAATAACTGCACGCCGCACGGATGGCGTAGTGGTTTGAGCAGTCACCTCGTCGCTGCCTACGGGGCTGAGTGTTGTGAGTTCGATCTCCACATGGCACAGCACTTTGTGTGATCCACAATTTGTTATTCTGAGTTTAGGTATTCATTATTCATCTATGTTTGTAAGTATTTCTAATGCGAGAGTTATATTTTAAAAAAGAAAAGAAAAAGAAGTAACATCGAACTTAGATACCACACAAAACATACTTTGTAACTACTCCATATGAAGATCATATGGAGTAGTTACAAAGTATGTACTTTGAGTAATCATATTAAATACAAAATCTGACCCCTATTTTAAATAAATTGATAAATTATCTAGTCACTGTTTTATATAATTGAAAAATAAAGTCAGATTAACGCGCTCTATCTATAGAAAAACTTGAGTACATGGACGTCGCTTAATACATTTTCAGGAGGATATATCTTATCTTAACCAATACATATTATATATGGAATTATCCTAGGTGTTTACCTATGAAACTGACGGTTCTAATGAAATAAGTAAGCAAATTCTTTGCCGTATGTTTTATATCTATTAATTAAATTAATTACAGTAAATAAACACTGTGGCATTTATTAATGAAGATAGCAGCTCTTCTTAGAGAAATCAGCTGGACGAAAGGCAATCATTTCTTCAAAGGCATTTTGTACTGCATCTCGGGTAACATTACGCACTCGCTGGTGTAGTGTAGTAAAATTGTTTTTTTTTGTATGTAACTTTTTCTGGCAGAGGGTTGCAAGTGCACTCCGGCGCCTATGCTTAAGTATTCATACTTTTCTATCTCAATTCATGAAATAAATTTGTGAACATTAATTTTTCTTCCTAGACACCTTTCTTTTAATATTTTAACAATTCACTATTTAACACGCAATTACATAAATTTTCAATAGTTGTCCGCAAAATAAATAAATATAATCTATCAACAAGTGGTGAAACTGGCTTAAAATAAAAAAAAAACCCTGTCTGAAAGTATTGAACTATTACAGCTGTATATATTCATATGACTATGCTCTCTCTCTAATAATCAATTTTAATGAAGTGGAAATTTCATCGAATTGAAAGTTAATTTAAAACATGCTACATTCATTTAAGAATTTAATTATTTACACTCATTTAGTACATTTACATACAAATTCTTTATCAAAACTAAGCTATTTTTTTTAATTTATTACAATAAAATATTTCCTAAGTATAGCTGACTTTTTTTATTCACATAATGCAGTTAATATATGTAAAATAAAAATATTTTCTTCCTACGAAAAGTATAAAACTAGTCTTTACTTTTCCTTAAAATGTCTTTCAATAACAGTACTATGTAAACTAATAACTAGGGGTGGGTTTCTCCTCGTGGTGTGTAATTAGAAAGGCAATGGTGTACTATCAGTTTACCTGAGGAACATCAACGGGACCTATCTTCACGATAGGTCTATATCCTATATATGTCAGAACGGTGACGAACATCAAAGGGAGGTCACATGTGGTATTCCCCAGGGATGATCCCACGAGTACGGAGGTTGACGAGCCCCCTACAGAGGCTATAGGGAGCCCGCCTCTACTGCGTGGGCTTCGTTCTATGGCCTTCTACGGAGTGCCGATATATGTCAATCGTCTATCGGCCTTCTCCCGCTGCCGAGCCAAGATCAATCAAGCGCAGCGGGTACTGGCCATGCAGATCGTACGAGGATACCGCACCATCTCGTTAGAGACGGCAACAGTCCTGTCCGGTTGCCCGCCTTTTATGCCGCCGTCTATGACCAGACTCGCGTTATCCGCCGCAGTGAGGACGGGGAAACCAGGACGAACTCGAAATGCGGTAGAACGCTCACTAACAGGTATTGGCACAGTGATTTTCGCGACTGGAACTGAGGAGGGCTGGAGCGCAGTGGTCTCTTTCTGTTAAGCTGTAATGTGGAGCATTAGAAAGAGATCGATGAACGGGATCGGGAGAGGGCTGATCCCAACCACCGATGGGGTCAGAAGCTGCCAGGGAATGGAGACCTCTGGTGGCGAATTAATCGCTACGGTAAGCGATAGCAATGCGGCCTGATCATAAAAATGCGATCGGGCCGCTAAATCTATAACAAACATATCGACGGGGGAAACTCTGTGACATCCCATCCCCCAGGATAGGGTCTGATCAGGCGCGGCGTTGATCCTAGAGAAGACCTGAAATAATACGACCCGGGTCCCTTTCAGAGTAAGACACCTGACACCGGGTGGTTTTTAGAAGAAACACCACATACCATACCATACCACCACAACAACATTTAAAAAAAAAGGGGGAAGATTCTTAATCGTTAGATAAACAGTCAGATAGCATTTATACCACAGTTAGTGTAATTTTGTGTCTTTTAACGGTCAGACGGTTATTATGTGAATAGTTAACCTAAACTGAGGGATATCTTTGTATATTGTTCCAAACCTCAGTTAGTGATAATATCCATTGGATAATCAGTTCGATGTTTGTGAATTTTTATAAATTCTCTATGTGATTGTTGTGGCAAAGGTTGCGTACGCTGACCTTATTGAGTACTTAATTTTGCTTAAGAAAATATGGATGTTTTTGACTTAATCGACGATTTAAGTAGTAACTTTCTGTTCTGAGAAAAAAGAAAGTGTTATCAGAGAAAGATATGAAAGAATTTTATGGGACAATGAACAATTTTTTTTCACTCAACGCCATCTAGCGCAACTAAGCAGAGCTTGTACTATGGGTACTAGACTAGTCTACTGTAATAAATATATATTTAACTTTTTTTTTTGTAAATTCTTTTTTTATATATTATACATAGAAACATCCAGAACAAATCAAATATTAAATGTTTATACACAGAAATGTTTCATTTGAGCGGGAATCGAGCCTGTAACCTTTGGCATATTAGTCTGTTACATATAATTATGTTTTCATTAGTTCATTAGTACGCAAAGCTTACAAAAAGAATATAATATAAATACTATTTGCCAAAAAAAATATTTACCACATCTATTACGGTTCTAACGTGGAATGCCAAAAATTATGAATTCGCCCAGAATCATACATAATAATTTTCGGCACACATAAAGTAAGGCCTTTTTCCTAAAGGGTGTAGGTAGAGACAATTGATCTGCACTTGCTATGATCCTGACACAATTCTTTTGCTTCTCTTTGTACACATTCTTTCTTCTGTTTGAAGGTAGTAGAGTCACACTAATTTTAGCATAAAAGGACCAGGTCAACCGGGGAAGTGCTACCCTCTCACAGAAGACCAAAGTAAAACGACAGCATCCGTGCCGTCATGTTTCATTAGTGAGTGTGAAAACAGTGGCCCATTGATGTAGGGGTGACAGTTATAATGGCAAGAGTGTGAGCCTTACATCGCCACGACTACTGTCATGATTTTTACATCCCCAAACGGGGCGTGAAAAACCATCTCACTAGACCGCCATAGTGTGGGTCACCATACTGTATTGCCTGTATTCACAATAAGTGTGGTGACCACAACTCTTGACTCTGTTTGTGCTTTCCATCAGGCAGAGTAGAGTAATTTTAACAGACTTTTAAAATAGACAAAAAAAGCCTTTATCAGTCGCTGCACGTATGCTCGTCAGTTCCTAGTACTTTACAAGTGACGATTCTTTAGAACATTATCAGTTTGGTCGCTAAATATTCGCTGTGGACGACCTCTTTTGATACTTCCACACATAATCGCTCTATAAATTTATTTCGTGAGTCTTCTATTATGCATGCTCTTTACGTAACCAGGCCATCGAAGCATGTCCTTTTCAATTTTTGTCACTACATCTTCTTTCAGTCTTCAACGTTCTCTTATCATAAATTCCTGCCTCTGGCACTAATATTCACTCCACATATACTTCTTAGGGAATACACCTCTACAGCATGAATTCTGCCTTCGTGCCTCTTCTGCCATACCTAAGATTGGCTATCATAAACAAGGATTGGGACCAGCACACCATTGTGCACAGCTAAACGTGCGAACGTTATGCTTATTAAACATATATGATAATCACTCTACCATGGAAACTGATGATAAATATTTCAATTAGTCAACTATAAAGTTAATATTTACCTCAAAACAAGAACAGTCAAATTAAATGTTATCTAATAACTTGTGATCCTTATCTAACGGGTTACTGACTGTATAGCTACATCTCGCTTACACATTTTTACAGTTAACCTAGCTATGAAAGACCATCAAGTAATTAATTGACTGTTTATACCGACCGATCGGAAATATAAAAAGTTCATTTGCTTGATAAAGAACTTGATACATTTTTTCACTTCTTAGTTATTTAACAGTATACCTGAGGATCGAAAATTTTGCCTAGTAATTGCTTTAAAACCTAATCCTAATCCTAAAAAATCTATCTGCGGTGTAAATCTACTTTTTAGGGCGAGGCAGAGATATGATTAAAGCATTAACTGAAGACAGATCTGTGCATATCACTCATAGTTTTTAAATGAAAATTTAAACAAATTGAGGGCAGTTCTAGAAGCTGAAAGATAATCATAAACATCAAATTAGCTAATGGTACACAAAACTAAATGCGACATTAATGAATAATTTTTTGTACATTATCGAAAGCAATGAAAAGATACACTAGTCTAAGTTAACCTAATTAGCTAACTGGTGAATTACCGTTTTTTTATACCCTTTGTGACGATCTCGGTCATTTGCCAGTGAATACACCACGACTCTGGACATTTTAATAGTGAATAATGATAATGTTGAAGGATAGTGAGCACTGCTGATTCAAACTGTTTACGACTCCTAAAACAGTGCCTCTACAGACCCTTCTTTCATTTACCAGCGGGCTGCTCATCGACTGCATACTTTAAAACTGTACTGTAATTAAACCAAAAAAGCAGAGGACATTTTAAAACTATAGGGTTTGTTGGTTTCTCGCTTATCAAAGAAACAGTGGTGATGATGAGTGATGAGTGAAACAAACTTACCTTAATTATATATGGTCTAATTGACAATCGAGTTGAAAGCAATTCAGAAAATTGCCTCTGTGTATAAAAAGCCACTATGTATACTCAATTCAAATAGATAAATGAAACAATTTTTGGTTTGCAACTTGGCATATAGTGATTAACTATCGACTGTACTTTAAGATTCAATAACATTATGCTTTAACAGTAAAGTAGAAAGCAATCATTCTAAAACTAGCTTTGTCTGCAAAGACAAGCAAAATTATTTATTTCCACTTAATGATATTTTTTATTTGAAATAAGCCATTGATGTTGTTATAAATAAAACATTTATTGTGCTCCCTAAACAAAATAATTAATTGTTAAGTTTGAATTTACGCCGGTCATGCAGTCTTATCATATAATATCACGGAAGCAGATAGACCTATATCTTCTTTCTGTATTACGTCATACCATTATTGACCGTGAGTGTCAAGGTCTTCACAAAGCTTTAGTCGTTAACCTATTTTTGTTACGCCATAGTACCGTCTATTACAGTATTCACTTTCACGTCCAAACGTGAGCTTTACGTTCAAATGCTAAAAGGAGAATTCAGATTCGCATCTTTCATTATGAAACATGGTTTATCAAATAGATAAAATGATAACATTTCAAGTGTATATAAGTTAGTTGCGATCGAAACCGGCCGCGCAATAACCGTGTACTGTAATTATTTACATTTGAAAAAGAATCAGGAATTTTCAACATTTTGTGTCTAATAGTTAAAACGAAAATTGTTTAAAATGAAGGAACCTGAAAATGGGTGGGGCCGCAACCTGGAAGATAAGGATGGAAAGCCAAGTGACTTGTCCAGAGTGCAGTTTACAGGAGGACCCTCAGACACGTAAGTTTAGTTTAACATTTTTCTCTTTAAGTCACATAAACATGGATAAACGAATCTATTGATAACCGAAACTACATATGTTGTAACGACGAGTGACAATGAACACAAATTGTTTTCAATTGATGAACAATTATGTATCAAGACGCAAAACTATGTCCACAGCTCCATTCTATCATAGATAGTTCCGCACACATTAAACTAATTAATTTGTTAAATACTCATTCGCCTGAAAGAATGATAAAACATAGCACCATAGAAACAATAGACTGGGTTTGGCTACACACATTTCAGTTTCGGCAACCGTGAGATATAAATAAATTTGCTATTTGTGTCTTACTGGCGTTTGGTACGGCATTATTTTTTACCAGATGTTTGAAGGAATTTGATTAATATACACTAATATGTAAGAGTAAATCGGAATGGAACATATAACCACGTAATGGCGTACCTATGCAAATTATAGAAGAATACAATATAGGTATTCTCCTATAATTTACGTGCCTATTAGGAAGATATTATGTACCTTTTGTGGATGTTATGTCCAAATTTGACTTACAACCACACCACAAATATAATTACTAGGGACAGACTTTTCTTTAAATACTATTAATCAAATTATTATAGATAATTTTTCGTGAAAGATAATTTAATCGATCCATTTATAACATAAGTAAAACTATTTTCAGTATAAGTTGGCCTATCGTTTTATATTTAGATTGTCTGCACCATGGCAAATCTATGTTCATATGTAGCATTTTATGGTTATGTTTACGTTATTTTTAAATTACTGACATATTTTTCACAAGTTTTAGCTTTCCATACTTCTCCTTACTATTGTAATTATCAGCCTCTTTTCCAAAGAGAGGCTTTTATCTGTCAGTGGATTGTTACAGGCCGTTGATGATGATGATAATGATGTATATTATCTGAATTTCAAATTCCTCTTTCCGTGTACAAATCAAAAATTTGCACAAGGAATAACCTATCATCACGATAAAAATCGTGTCAAATATTAACACTGAAATAATTATAAATACTTTTAACCAAGTCATGCAAAAGCCTTTCAGTTTATACTACAATTGATTTGACTCTTATCTACTACCATTAATTTATTGATAAGCATATGTGTACATGTCTACATTTGTATGTATAGAATTTTGATAGAGTAGCGTCATAATAGGTATAAATATGACCAGTTAATTGTTGTGATGCATAAAGTCTTTTGATAAGACATCATATTATTATCTATTCATTTTTTTTCGAAATTAATTTTTAAAATTGGTCTTTTATGTTGATTGAAATGAAACTATTAAATCGCCTAACAATGTTACATGAGACGTTCTTCTTTTATCAACAATGACAAACATGTCATGACATTAGGAATGTTTCGTTTATTAATACAACGTAGTGGTAGTGATCAAGCTGATTAATTTGTTTGTTTTTTTTAATGGTGAATCGAGTAATGTATTTAATTTTATCTTGTTTGTTTCACAAAATCAAACAAAAAGCTGACCTGACTTGAAAATTGCTGTCAATTAATTATTTGGAAACCTCAATTAAAACACAAATCAAAATAACATAATTTTAGTAACCATATTTTATTTTATTGCATGTTAGAAAGTGTGACCTAAAGCACAAGTAGAAAATATGACTTGCACATGCGTATACGTGATGGATTAGATGTGAAGATATTAATTTGACGTCACTTACCGGATAATTTAGAAAAGAAATACGAAGAAAAGCTAAATGATGTAGCATTATATGACCAGTTTTTCAATTCAAATTTCAATCTCACTATTTCGACAATAAAACTGCGCTTGCCTAAACACTACATGATTTAAAAAAAATGTTTTATCAATATTCATCATCATCATCATCATAAACAGCTTTTACAGTCCACTGCTGGACATAGGCCTCTCTTTAGCAAGGAGGTTTTGGCCTACTATACCACGCTGGCCAGACGGGTTGGAATAGGGTTTATTTCAAGTTGAGGACTTCAATGCAAAATCCATTGCGTGGAGCTCCCCCAGGACGGACGCTAGAGGGGAAGCCGTAGAGGAGTGAGCGGCCTCAGTGGGCCTCTGCTTACTGAACAGAGGCTCCACCAACACGTGCGTGCGACAGCAGGGGGGTCGATAGTGGACCTTCCGTTCGCTACCCCTGCCCTCACCGCACGAGTAAGGAACTGGCGTATCCTGGAAGAGGTTAAGACACTCTCGGATCATCTCTACATCTGATTCGAGCTCTCCCGGACCCAGGACCCCAGTAGGGGTCACGCGGCGCGGCGTTCTTCTCGCTTTCCGCGGTGGGCTTTTCGAAGCTAAATAGGGACCTACTAGAGGAGGCGGCCATAATTCATTCTCGGCTGTCTCCGCAGGCCCCGACCGAGGAGGTCGACATGGGGGCTGGTCGCTTTCGTGATGCGATTACGCAGATCTACGATGCGGCTATGCCCCGCATCCGAAGTCGTTGACCTCCACAGAAGGAGGTTTACTGGTGGTCCCAAGAGTTGACGGACTTCCGTGCGGCCTGTACTCGTGCCCGGAGGTCCTACACCCGCAGTCGACGACGTCACCGCGAAGATAGCGGAGAGGACCAGCTTTATGAGGAGTACCGAGAGGCGCGGAAAACTCTGAAGCTGGCCATTAGCCGCGCCAAAGCTGTGAAACGAAAGGAGATGCTGGAGGGTCTCGATCGTGACCCCTGGGGTCAATCTTATCGTGTGGCGCGACAAAAGCTCCGCACGTCGGGCCCCCCCTTACATAAACACTCCAGCCCAGCTTCCTGCAGGAAGTGGTCGAGGGCCTTTTCCCGCAGCGGGCTGAACACACACCCCCGTCGATGGCCTTCATGATCGAAGACGACGAGGGGAACGAGGGGAATGTCCCGCTCGTCAGGGAATCAGAGGTAGGGGCGGTTGTTCTACGGATCCGCTTTAAGAACATCGCCCCCGGGCCGGACGGTATATCTGTCCGTGTGCTGGCCCGAGCCCTCGAACACATGTCGTACCGCCTCAAGGAGCTCCTGGACGCTAGCTTGGCGTCCGAATGCTTCCCTGAGTGCTGGAAAAGCGGGAAGCTAGTCCTATTGAGGAAGCCGGGATGTCCAGCAACACTATAGGCCCATCGTGTTGCTGGACGAGGCGGGTAAACTGTTTGAGAGGATACTCTCTGCCCGCATCGTCCGGCACCTATGCGAAGTGGGCCCCAATCTGTCGGACGCCCAATTTGGATTTCAGGCGGGGCGTTCGACAGTCGATGCCGTGCTGCGCCTGAGGGCCGTCACCGAAGAGGCGGTGAGCTGTGGCGGCGTGCTGTTGGCGGTGTCATTAAACATCGCCAACGCATTTAATAGTCTGCCATTTAGCTGCATCAGGGAAGCACTCCACTACTATGCCAGAGTACCTGAGGCGGATTGTGGCAGACTATCTAGAGGAGCGTACCGTCATGTACGAGAACCGAGGCGATGTTCTGAGGCGGCGGCCCATGTCGTGCGGTGTTCCACAGGGGTCTGTCCTCGGACCACTCCTGTGGAATGTAGGATACGACTGGGCCCTTCGAGGCCGTCTTCCCCCCGGGCTGTGCGTAATATGTTACGCAGATGACACATTGATCACAGCCCGGGGGATGAACTTCCAAGAGGCGGCACGCCTGGCCACCACGGGTGTCTCTCTAGTGGTCGCGCGTATTGAGGCGCTGGGTTTGCGGGTGGCCCTGGACAAGACGGAGGCCCTTTTTTTCCATGGGCCCCATCGTGGTCCACCCTCCGCCGCCTCCATCGTAGTCAATTCGGTCCTCGTACCGATTCGAGCCCAGATGAAGTATCTGGGCCTGATCCTCGACGGCAGGTGGCTCTTCGACGAGCACTTCCGACAACTTTCTCCAAAGCTGGCCGGCGCTGCTTCTGCCCTTGGGCGACTTTTGCCCAATTCAGGTGGAGCCAGCATCGCTATACACGGGGGTATAGTGCACCGGTGGGGGCGGCGGCTCTGACCGCCCAGAATAGGGCACGCCTCTGGCGCCCTCAGAGGATATTGGCGGTTAGAGCCATACGCAGTTACCGCACCGTGTCAACGGAGGCGGTGTGCGCCTTGGCCGGAATTCCTCCGTGGGATTTGGAGGCGGCAGTGCTCGCCGAAGTTTATCGGCGAACGGCTGATTTCCGGGCGGGTAGCAGCATACGTCCCCCGCTCGAAGAGATACGCGAGTGGCGAGAGGCCGCTCGTCGTGCCACGATAGCTCGACCCGGCTGGAGACTCCACGTGCTGGCTTTGCCACTTTTTTTAAAAAAAAAAAGGGTTTATTTCAAGTTTTCCATCTCTTTGTAATGATGTTGTCTTGCATACTTTGATCTCTTAATCGCCTTTTACGACATCCACGGGATGAATAGGGGTGGTAACACTATGTATTCTTTATTTTTAATATTCCTGTCTATTATTCAACATAATTGTCAGTCAGGAATAAGAGTATGATGCGAATGTTTTTATTTTTATATGCGATTTAAGTAATTGTAGTTATGTAAGTGTGTAAATTTACCGATAAATGTAGATGTAGGTTCATTTCTTTTTTTTAATTTATTTGTGTATGTATATATCGATACATATAGATTGCCAATTATATTTATTAGCAAATACTTTGTCAAAACTCATTACACCGTCAACTACTACTGTCTCTCCGAAACATTTTGATCCATCCTTGAAGAGATTGCCTTTGGCAATAAGGCCACCCTTTGTACGTTATAAGTCTGATATTTCATGTACTCTCTTGAAACTCTGTAATACGGTGTACAAATAAAGAGTTTTCTATCTATCTATCTATCTATATACGTCAAAAAGTAAAAAAGGATTCCATTATCGATTTCTTTTCTAAATCTGTTCCCTCAATACTGATTGTAATTATGGAACCCTTCAATTTATGAGCTTAAAGTTGTCGATGCTTACTGAGTTTGTTTAATATTTTCTGTTTTCAGCTGGTGAACTCCAAGATCTGATCTTATATCAATATGTTAAATTTTGTACATCCATTTATATATTTTTCATCCATCCTCTAACCTCTACGTTTAATTACATTCTTAGTAAGTTAATCATAAGGAAAAGTGCATTACACAACAAAGTGAAAATAGAAATCATTCATAACACACTTGATAATACACTTGAAAGTAATGATACGTATTGTCAACGAGTCTTTATGCAGTAAATTTAAGTATATAGAGTGGACAGTAAACAACAATATAGGACAAAACTCTCCCCGACCGATCGATTGGAGAGTTAAGAATACTCCCCAACATCATATAAGAAACTGGTTCTATAGCATACCATGATATTTTACCACTGTAACGACAGCATGTGGAAGTAATAAAGGATGATTCGTTTTTGTTTTATAGATGAGAATTATTGAACACAATTTCTTACACTAAGCTACCATTTTTAATGTTCGAAATTTGAGTCTGATTTATTGTCTTCCCAGTGAAATTTAAAATTAGGCACAACTTATAATTAGACACATATATTTACGTAGATACATGTACGAGTATTATAAATATCTATTATATTCTTCTTCCCGTCCTCTATTGTGCCCAAGATTATTTAATGTCAGCTTCTAGTCCAACTGATTTTATCTGAACATCAGTTTTTCCACGGAGCTACTGGGATTGGATCTCCGCAACCCAGACGGCCAACTGAATTCGAAGGTTACACTAGCTGTCTTTATATTTGAGGGCACTAGCCATCCATCACATCACAGCAGTTTATCGGTAGTGCACTGTCAACAAACATCAGGCAAACACAATTTTACTGTCGAAGCAGTACGATTACAGAATGCATTCCATAATCTTACTACTTCGACAGTGAAAAACTGGCTATAAAATACTATATCTTTTAGCTTTTCGTTGTAATTCGTTTTCAAATTATCCGGTAAGTGATATTAAATTAATATCTGCACATCCAATGAGGGCCAACCGAATTCGAAGGTTACCATAGCTGTTTTTATATTTGAGGGCACTAACTATCCATCACATCACAGCAGTTTATCGACAGTGCATTGTCAACAAACATCAGGAAAATGTAATTTTACTGTCAAAGCAGCACGATTATAGAATGCATGCTATAATCTTACTGCTTCGACAGTGAAAAACTGGTCATAAAATACTATATCTTTTAGCTTTTCGTCGTAATTTGTTTTCAAATTATCCGGTAAGTGACATTAAATTAATATCTGCACATCCAATGAGGGCCAATCGAATTCGAGGGTTACACTAGCTGTTTTTATATTTGAGGGCACTAACTATTTAATAACGAGTGCCATAGATGTTCAGAAAAATCGAGACCTATAGCTTTACGTGCTCCCCGAAGCATGAGCGTGAATCATCACCAAACCTCCATACGGGCTGTTTTTAAGAATTTCTCTTAAGAAAAAGCCAACAACACTTTTGACATGATCCGGGAATCGAACCCGACACAGTAGTCGTATATGCTAACCATTAGATCAACTAGACAGTACATAAATATATTTACTAAATTTCTGGTTGTAATCGTATAAAAAACATGTATTTAAATTGATAAAACATTATTAGCATAAGTAAAGTAGAAAGGTTATAAAAAAATTAAAATTACTAGTTCTGGAATACCTGGAGCATACATTACACACATTACACACTAGGGTGTCCCTTATATGACAAAAAAAATTTTTTTTTCGAATTTCGAAATGCATACCCTCTATAATTTTTACTAATGCTATAAGATACTTAAATATAAAATTTTATCAATCTAGCATAATTGCAACCAGTGCCGACCGAGCTTCAAAGTTTAGTAAAAAACGTGTTTTGTCCTAAAATTTCAGTCTGCTATAATTTCACTATAAATGTAATGAATAAAGTGAATAAAATTAAATAATAAATTAGATGAACATTAATCTTTAATTAAAAACATAAAGAAATAAGAATCATTCAGGGTAACTTCTTTTTAGAGTAGTTTTTTTACAGTCTGGATACAATTTTAGATGTTCCTGGACACAGCGCAGCAAGAACTGTTTTTGTTCTTCTTCAGCCGTGATAAGTCCGTTAAAATCTTGCATTAATTTAACAGCCCTTTCAGCAGTATCATTTACAACTCTCAAATAACTTATTCTTCTTTTAGCCTCCAGAAAAGCAGCATTGTTATTCCAAGAAGATACATCTTCCTTTAGAAAACTGTCGTCGATCTGCAGTCGTGATAAAAATTGTTTGCTCTTTTCCGATACGAAATCATCCAGTGCTTTGTCTAAAAAAAAAGAAAAATAAGTTAAATAACAAATAAAAATCAACAACAATTTTGAAAATAAATAAATAAGTATTGGACATTGAAATTGAAATCCAACAAAAAGTCAATTTAACTTACCAAACAACTTTTGAGTCAGTTCTTCCTTCGAGGGGTCATAGCGTTTGCTAAAATCCGAGATTTTGTCCCTGTTGAAGTTGGCAATCATCTTCTTCTTAGTTTGGTTGTCAACTTCATCATCAAATAGTGATAGAATGACTGTCTCTTCACATAAATACCACAAGTGATGGCTGAACTTGCTTATAGAAGCTTTAGAAATTGTTGCGTCAACTTTTTCATACTCTTTTAACATCTTCAAGAAGCGCAAATCTTGATTAGGTGCTTTGGTCGCCACTGTACATTCGAGCCACGGTTTAACATACAATATTACGAGAAATAAGCAAACATCTTGTAGAGCCTTTTTGTCCTTCGCAGTTACTCTGCATTGTGACTGAAGTAAACATATTTTTAAAGAATAGATCGCTCTCGCCATCCAGCGTGCCTGATGTATAGCTCCGGGGGGCCTTAGTTTTAATTTTTCCTCTGTGTCTCCTCCTAAAAATATTACGCACAGTTCGACCAATTCGCGGTAATCATCTCTTACAAAACCTTTATCTAATTCTGCCTTATAAAATAGTAACAACGCATGCATGTCTGTCTCGGCAACCCGTGCTTTTACGAAATTAAGAGATGGTTCAATTTTAGTACAATTAATGTTTTTCCAATTTTCTTGGAACTTTTTGAACATCGGAATATCTGGGCTACTTGTAATTTGCTTAATCTTGGTTTCAAAGACAGCTTTTAGGACCAATTCATAAACATGATGACGACAGGCGAAAAGCAACAATTCTCTTCCTAAAGTTTGCTCCAAAATAGCACAAGCTCCATTGAAACGGCCCATATTGGAAGCTGTTGTGTCGCAGCACATTATTTGCACTTTATCATAAAGGTTCCAGTCAAAGAGAGCTGCTGATACAGCCTTCGCTTGATGTTTTCCAGAAGAACTTTCTAGTTTCGGCACTGCAAGAAGCTGCTCTCTATCGTCGAATGAAGCTATAACTGGCAAGCGTTCTTCTTTTGAACTCCGTACATCCAACCCCGGTAATAGTTTTCCATCCCAATGGACTGTGACTATGTCGGGTACATTGTTTTGAAAGTTAGATTTTATTGCTTCTGCCCTTGATTTTCTAGTTTCAGTACGAATTCGCTGAATCGAGGATTTGTTAATACAGCAATCATCGCTGCTCAGACCAAGCGCTTCTACCACCGCATTAAGAATGTAAACGATATCTCTAATGCTTAACTGGCATCGATCTAAAGCTGCAACTAGTTTAGGTGTTATAAGATTCTTTCTACCTCTTTTTGAACTTTGTTCATGGCAGGGAACGTCCGGCAAGCTGAGTTCAGAATTCAAGATCTGTTCTTCGTCTGAATCTTCTACACTGTCTAAGTTATTTGTAGTGGAAGTAGATGCAACAGCTAGTGATTCTCTTTGTCTTACAATCCTTTCCTCTTCTTCCAATCGTCGTTGTCTAGATCTTTGTTCTTTTTCCGCCAATTTTTTATCTACACCACCTAAGCATCCCGGTCTACCTGGCTCTCTCTGTTTCATTAAAAATAATTTATCTTCCTCTATTTTCATTCTCTCAAAAGCATCAGCATGTGCAATATCAAACAAATTATCAAGATTAATTATAAAATTGTTCTCACGACTCTTAAACGTAATCTGAGTTTTCTTACAATTTTTTTGTAACTCTCTCCAAACATGATATAAATCAATAAGTTTCTTCACGCAGTTAGGAAATGCCCTTGTTGGAATTCTTGCTTTTTCCCAATATATGATGCACTCCCTAATCACAAGATTTGCACTTTCACTAACAGTCAATTTAACCTCACGAATATTGTAAAATAGGACTGAGAGAACTTGTCGATTAGATGGTAATTTTGCACCATTTATTTAGTAGCTAGTCAATCCGATAAGAAAAATATTTTGTTTATCACTCCATAATTCCACCGACATGTTTACGCACTAAACAATGAAGCACTAATAGTCTCAAAAATTACGTACGAAATGGCAAATAAAACATGTCGTAACAGGTCACTGGGCAGTACTTAAGCAACTTGTATCGACAAGTTTAAATAGCAAGTCGGCACGGGTTATCGTTTATATATCAAACTAATATTTTTTTCTAGACAATATAGGGTTATTACGAAACTTTTAAGAAGGTATACGTAAAAAAATATCGAACTTGAAATTTAAGGGACACCCTATTACACACACATTAAACATTTTGCTATGAGACTGGAGAAACGGGCACTATTGGAAGTTCGCACACCATACTTATTTGTAACGTCTAGTATGGGCCCGAGGTGAAGTTTTGAAGTTCGCCTTAAACCATGGTACATTAGTTACAATAGTCTGCGTCGTATATGGCCGTGACCTCGTGCAGGTTAGCTCTACTGAAATTAAAACACGGCCTACAAAAAAAACGAGTATTAATTAAGTCTTTTGTTACTTTTGTTATTGTATGTCATTGCTATCAAATGAATAAAGCAACACACTAGTGTCTTCTCTCATCACTCACCATAGTTTGTACAGTTGTTTGGACTAATACTGGTCGAAACTTACAGTTATCGCTCCAAGAAGCAAAATATCCATCCTCATTACTTAGGCACATAAAGTCAGTTAAATCGATTTTCACTTGTAGTATTTTCAGACCAATACGACTTTTAAATTTCTAAAAAAGAGGGACTCCTTTCCCATGGGGTGGCAATGCGCTTGTGAATTCAAAGTTGCAAGCATCTATGAGCCGTCTAATGACAAAAAGAATAAAATAACGACAATCAAAGCTTATTTTATTCTTTTAAAACGTTTAAATAACAGTTTCTTGTTGAAGAAGTTTTTTATTGGATATTATTTAGAAACAAAGTACTCATCAAACGGAATCTTATGAGACCAAACTCGATGAGGTCATAATGTTTTGTAACGGAATTTCTATGACTACTTTCGAGCTTCATTATCAAGCCCTGGATACCATCTAAGGGAAAACACTCGTCAAGATGAATCAAACGAGTCCAAACTCGATGAAGTGGCATCGTTTTATTACAGAGTTACATGTCTACATTCCGGCTCCATCATCAGACCAGGCTTATGTCATCATAATATACGCATTATCACGCAATATACAAATAATAATTTTCGAACATCTGACACGCAACGCCATCTAGTCCCAAACTAAGTAGCGCTTGTACTATGGATACTACACAATTGATATAAATACATATTCATGTACTGTTTTTTTTGTAAAAACATACATATTATATATATATAGAAAACACTCAAACTTCGAAACAAGCACAGAAGTCGCATATGCTTCCATTGTGCCACAAAATATGTGTGGAAAATTTCAAGTCAATCTTCTAAAGATATCTGCTTTGAAATTGAGTTGCACATTTCCACCCGAACAGACATAGTTACAAGTTAAGCATACACCACAAATAAATTAAGTAAACATTATGTTGGAAAGAGGTAAATGAACAGTGCAGCCATTTTTAAAACTACGGTTTGGCTAAGATACCACTACAGCATACATAGCTTTGGAAACACTTTGGTATTCAAATTACTGTTAAATATGTCACAAAGTCGTGAAATTAACACAAAACTGAATCTAAGTAAAGTAAGGTTTAATTTAGTTTCAATAACATCTGCCTACGCGTAATTATTGATTAAATATCTATGGCAACATGAATACAAACAAATACTTATATGTAACTTATGCATTGAGTCAGAAATGAAACTTTAATTTCGTTATCAGTAACGGGTCTTGTATAATATACTATGATATTTATGAATGTCTAAACATAAAAAATGTTAAAAGAAATGAGTAAATCAAAAGGTACCGATATGCTAGAGGAAAATTTATAAAAATATTCGGTCAATTACAATCATTACAACCATCAAGTGACATATCTGTCATTTTAATCAAATCAAAATCAAATTTGGAAATATCTTAAAAGCAGCTACTGAACAAAAAAATTGTGCCAAGGAAGTATGATAGTAAAGTGTAACACTTTTTATTTCCGACACGGTGCTTAACGAGAATTCTAAATGAGGTATGTTTTCACTGGTTATCCCTTGAAGAGACTAGGGCTTCCAGAACACACATAAATAACTTTGATTCCACTTTAATGCAGTATGTACAACATCATTATAAAAATGCAAAGAAACACACCTAAACTATTATTTATATTTACAAGTATTTACACTGAACTTTTGTCGGAATAGAACTGACTATGTCTATTAAATTGAATTTGAATTCAAGTTGAATACACATTCGCTGTGCCACTAAGAACGACAAATTATAAGAAACAGGTAAATAATTTCATTTGATCAATTGTGAATTAAATTAGATTAAAGAAAAATTCAAAAGTCATTTCTGTACGAGCTTTAGAGATCACTTACTCACCTAACATAAAGAAAATGACAAGAAAGTAACGAGTGAACGTTGTAAAAGAGATCAGATCAGATTCTGAGACAACGATACCTGTCAAAAGAATTCCTTGTAAATTTTTTGTGCAATTTTGAGAAAAGTATCACGTTTGCAGTACTTAAATTTCTTACTGAAATTAAATTCTGTCTTGAAATTAACGGTTAACAAATCTTTGTCTATATATAGTTTAGTATTCATTGTATTATTTTTATATAGTATTATTTTATATATATAGATATATATATATATATATATATATATATATATATATATATATATATATATATATATATATATATATATATATATATATATATATATATATATATTATAATAGTAGTATTTATAGTATTATTTAACTACATATAGTATTCAAAATATATAGCTTAGTAAGGAATTTGAGATAAAGATTTGTTAACCATGACATTTCATTGTTTTTGTCCTAAATTAATCTATATTGTTACAGTGAATCAGAAGCAGATACAAAGGATAAGGATGAAGTACCAAGCATCAATTTCTTTACCTTAGTAAGTTGTTTTTTCTTTTCGATTTTATTCAAACCTAAATATTTGACTTAAACTAAGAAGTATGTTAAAAAAGTTCAGTTCAGAAATATTTAGTATTTTTTTTGTAACACAGATTGATTGATTTGATTGATATAACACAGTTACGTATAAACACAGTGACGAAAAGAAATCATGAACGACTATCTATAGGTACAAATTTACACCTTTTTTGGTAAAAAAGTTAAAACTTTACTTATTATAGGATGTTTCTGAATCTTAGATAGCGATGTCGTTGAGCGACATGTGTGATGTAAATATATCACCACTTGATAAGAAGTTAAAATTATTTATACGTTATACTCGTATTATTTCCAACAATTTATCTGAGTAGATATCAGCTTGAGATATAAATATTAATGTAAGTACATTTATTACACTCTTTCTATTGTCTAAACTCTAATCACAATCTTACTGCATATATTTGCAATAGGTTTTAATTATCTGTAATAATCAGACTTTCAAAGTGCCACACTTCTATTAATATTATTATTTTAAAGTAGATCTTTTGTTGAAGTACATAGGATGTCTTAACATGTAACACTGACAAATCACAAGACTTAAAACTGTAACACCACAACTATCACACTACAGTTCTTAAAATTTAGCTTGATTTATGTGACAGATGGTTACGATATCGTCAAAGTAACTTTTAACAAGCGCTTTACTACTGTATCATCTATATTTTCCTTTTAAATTCCGGTTTTATCACAAATTAATACATTATAAATATAAAAAATCACACCTAAAACGTACCTCGTAAGTTTTAAAGTGAAACTAGTGACCGACTAACCTCAAAGTATATCGACTAATAAAAGTAACTAAACTATTGCCAGGTATAGCGGTACGCTTGCTGCATGTATTGGTCACCATTTCGTGGTAAACACGTCATAAGGGATCAAACTGTAATTTAAAGTTAAGAAACTCCCATCAATGTTACTGTACCGTAAAAAAATAATTATTTACACTGAAAAGTGGATTTCGGATGAATAGAAAGACTAGTGTGTGTAGCTATCTGTGTTTGGTAGTCCTAAGGATAGTCATGGGCGCTTGTGGATAATTCCAAATATTTCAAAACTTCCTAATTCCTCAAAATGTTACCTTTACACACTGATATAAAAAAAAAAAACAAAATTTTGCTATTCCATTTTATCGACGTGATTTGTATGTAATATAGAGGCCTAACACTCTGTGCGAAATAATATGGATGAACGGACGGATATGTGTTCCATTTTTGGCATTTTGGCTACGGAACTCTAAAAAGTCTTAGTTTAATTTAGCGATTTAAACTAACAATGAACATTGTTTATAAAACGCATAGGTTTTCTGTTAATGTATATTACTTTTGTTTTTGCATTTATTACTAGTATACAAAAACAATAAAAAATCATAAAAGCTTTTAACTTATGATGCTTGTCGAAAATCTCTGTGTATTATTTGCTTAAATACTCATTTATGATGACGAAATGACGTCGTTAAAGCACTTGAAAGGTTACTTTGTTATTGTACAATACACGTATATAAACCCTATGTCAATCCACGTAAAAAGCAATAACATGTTTTAGTGTGTGTACTTTAAAGATATAGAGATTATCACTCTATGAACTCGTAAAATATTACAGTTCTTACACTATTTCTTTCTTACGCACTATTATTTCACTTTCCAAATTTTTAAGGAAAGCCCTAAGTCCATCAGTGGATTATTAAAGGTTTACCACTCCATTTAACCACTCTTTTACTAATTCTACTAATGTGTTAAACTCATCAACTCAAACTAAAACACCGTAAATTTAACTACAAGATTACTTATTTTCTCCTCGTCTGCGGAGTAAACGAGTACGTAAGATGACCATGTAATAAATTATTTAATCAAAGTATTTTTACAGTTTAGATTTGCTACTAAACTGGACGTCTTCTTCATAGTAGTGGCACTCATCCTCTCAGTGATTGCGGCAATTTCAACACCACTTAACACTTTGATATTGGCTCAACTACTACAAGCTATGGTCGATCTTGGAGCGTCTCTGATCGCTGGAACTCCTGATTGGGCTGGTTTCATGGATTCAGTATACTGGTTTGCCGTTTACAACAGCATTGTGGGAGCGGCACTTGTAATATTGACGTATATTTGCACAACGCTAATGAACATGGCTGCATATAATCAGGTAATAGTCACAGTTACTTAAAATAATTTCATATTTAAACCAACCTTAGCGTTTGGGCGCGGCTTTGCATGTTGTAGTGTCAATTCCTGATTAGGGCTATAATCTATCTCTGTACCAAATTTCCTTCAATTGCATTAAGCCTTCACGGCCTAACTGTAAACTGAGTAACAAACATTTACTTCACCTTTATAATATTATTATAAGTATATATTATTATTTCGTTATGACTGAATACATATTAATATATGACTGAATTACTCAATACATTCTGTGCCTCTCAGAGTACGTAAGGCCGTCGGTCCTACGCATGATCTCTCTCCGGTCTTGTCGGATAACCATCCCATCGGATGTGAGAGTGAGAGGACAGAGAGTGTACATGTGTTTGCGCACATACTTGTGCACTATAACATCTCCTGTGTAGTCGGCTGGTCGTCATCATCATCACATCATCACTCATTACTTGTTTTTTTATGTCATTGTTCTAGAAGTCATGAATAGATTTTGCCAGAAATGGAAAGAAAACAACTACGTACTTGCCTTTTTTTTTTTTTGTTGTCGGAGTGGAAAATCCCTTCGGATCTCCGACTCCTTGGGGACGCAGGAGCCAGGAGTATGTGGTGTTTCCACTAAAAACCACCCCGGCGGCCGGTCTCAGGCGTCCTTCTCTAAAGGGGACCCGGACCATGTTATTTCAAGTCTCCTCCAGAATCAACGCCGCGCCTAGTCAGACCCTATCCTGGGGACGCCATAAAGGCAACCCCACCTATCAGTCCGATTGTTATAATTTGTTGCGACCCGATCGCATTTTTGCTACCAGGCCGAAATAAATTATTCTATCGCAGACCGCAGCAACTAATCCGCCACGAGAGAACCCCACTCTCTGGCGACTCGCGGTCCCGTCGACGGCTCATAACGCCGCCGACGTCTTCTTTTTGGTTTATTCTTGACATGTAATAGTAAATTTTGATTCAAAAATAGTCTTCTTAATTTTTAGGCATACATTATACGTCAAGAGTACTTAAAAGCAACACTCAATCAAGATTTCGCATATTTTGATGTCCACAAAACAGGAGACATAGCATCTAAAGTGAACAGGTGAGTAATTATGCCGATGGTCGTATAATTATTAACTGGATTGTAAGATGTAAGTAACGAGTGAATTTATTACAGTGATGTTTATAAACTGGAAGATGGAATTGGAGAGAAACTGGCAACATTTATTTTCTACCAGGCATCGTTCTTGAGTTGTGTCATCATGGCCTTGATTTTGGGTTGGCAATTGGCCTTACTTTGCCTCATATCCTTCCCAATTACTATGGTACTAGTAGGAGTAGCCGGTCTGGTAAGAGTTACGTCATTATTAATTGAATATTGCTATAACATTTTGATTTACATTTAAATTAGACTACTGGTACTGCTTTTATAAGAATATAGTTTAAAAAGCCTGTCGGTCTCGTGGTTAGTGAACCACCACAAGCCTGACCCTGACTGCTAAGGACGTGGGTTTTGTGCTCAGTCAAGACAAATAATTTTTTCATGAGTATGATTATTTGTCCTATGTCGGGGTGAAATTTATTTGTATATGTATTTAGAAGTATTTAAGCTCAACCTCAAACTTTAAACAAATGTACATTTTTACTTTGTAAGTCAGTTATGTGATCTATCTGTGTTTGAAAAATGAAACTCAACCCTAAGCAAATTATAAATAGGATTCATAAATTAAATGAATTTCACATTTACTAGATTGCTTCGAAATATTCTAAGAAGGAAGCTGTAGCATCAGGAAAAGCTGGTTCCATAGCAGAAGAAGTTATATCGGCTATACGTACCGTGTACGCATTCGGCGGTCAGAGAAAGGAGTATGAAAGATATGCAGTACATCTTGAGGATGCCAGGAAAATCAATATTAAAAAAGGTATTGTATCGTTTCATAGACATCGTATAACAAATGAAAAGAACGATTCAAACTTACGAAAAGCTGTATTTGAATTAAGTCAAACCGTGTATGAATTGAATATCAATATTTTGAAATGCATTGTAACGATACAAATATCATACGTACGTGGCAAAAGTTGGTAGTTTCTTCTTTTTCAGTCATTATATACACATTGTGTTATAAAATTTGTGAAAACTTTTTTCATAGTCCTATAACAAGGTTTAGGTCGCGTACAAGTTATATTACTACAGTATAGACAAAAATACAATACGTAAAAAATAGATATGTAAGGGAGAAAGGGTTACCTTAGTTCTAAAATTGTTGATTATATGTGTTAGTGTATTTAGATTATTAGTACTTAAATGAATAAATTTTCTTCTGAACCTGTAATTATAGACGGGCTAACCTATAACTTGTAAGAATAATTTTTCAATAAACAATTGGTTAAACCGTTAATTATGGGTTATTTAATTATAATTTTCCTTAGCTGAACTAGAATAATTTTTATCTGTATTTTGCAGGTTTTTTCAGTGGTTTAGCAATGGGTCTGTTGTTCTTCTGTATCTTCGCTGCCTATGGGTTGTCTGTATGGTTTGGTTTCCAGTTAATGATAGAACAACCAGATAATTACGACGTATTCACTATGATGGCTGTGAGTTACAATTTTTAATACTAGTTATACTAATCAATTTAAATAAAACTTTTCTCAAGCATTTCACAAACACACATATCCTCACACTTTTATCCTCCCAGACATGGATAGGGAGTATTAAAATGTCCATATGTTGAGTCTATAATTTAACTCACATTAACAGAGTGGCTATACATTAGCAACCCAAAAATGCCACGCTTAGTAACAGCGAGCAGTTGTGATCTTGATAGAATTGAACTTACTAAGATCTTTTAATTTAAAAGTAAAACACTAAAGGCACGCAGCAGATCTGAGTGTAGTTCATTTGTAATAGGTACGAAACAGATACGAATAGATGGCACTCATACGTAGCTAATCAAAGACATTACTGTTTTTTGCGAAATGTGGTCGTAATTTTTATTAAAAATTTGAGAAACAAAACATTAGGTATATGAAATGGTTTGATTGGTAAACCTATTTATATATCCGTAGATATTTTCTGTACTTACTGTGTCATAAATTAAAAGGTGGTTTTAGTTTGAGAACTTAGTGATAGACAGCGTACCTAGTTGCTGTCCAATATTGGCTGACACACATTTGACACCAGGCATTGCAAGTGTTCATAAGCATAGATAACACTTAATCCTCAAATGAATGTAATTAAAATTGATGTAAATCTTAGTTTATTAAGCTCATTGTAGCAATGACATAGCATTAATTTATCCGATAACTTTATTTGTTAGATGATATCCGTGCGTAAAATATTGAAAGGCAAAGATAAATAAGTAGACATATGATAGGAAGATAGGCGCTTGCTAAAATAATCACTTTTATATTAGTAATGACATACACAACGCTACCGCGCATATTATGCATCACAATTTTTTTCAGTATAATGCGGCCCAATAAGCCGCATCCATTTTGTGTATTGAATTAGTTTTAACTCAAATATTCCAACTCTTCCTTCTAGAAACTACTAAATAAACGCATAACGATCACAAGACAGAAACATTTTGATATTATAAGACTCCTATTTTGGCTGTTGCAAAACAGAATGTAAAAATTTCTTTGCGTCATTTTGCTCTTGCTAAACTTCATGAAGAACACGTAGAGACCTACATCTATCAAGTTATACACGAAAAGAACAGTTTGTTTTGTAATATCGATGTTATATGTTGGGAATAGATATGAAATGTTATCGAGTTATTAACAATGAAATATAATTGATCAGTTACATCAGCTTTACAGAGGTCATAGTTTCACTATGACACTGCATGAACAAAGAATAAAATGATTTGAAAAATTGAGGCGTAGTTATTAACAATGACAAGAAGCAAACTAACAAAACTCAAATGTAGCTCGATTGATTGTCTTAAAATAGTAAATTTCGTAAAAGGTATTTTATACCAAACAAATGAAAACGTTTCATAGTAAATTCCTATAATAATTGTTGCATCAATAATATCATGGGCGCTTCCTTCCTTCCTTCCTTATGAAAAGCGATTTGGCAACACATTACTTTTCGAAACAAATACTTGACTCCTATGCACGGATGGCGTAGCACGACGATATTCATACAGTGCAATATAAATAATCATAAATAAATAAATATTTCGGACATTTGACACACCACATCCATGTTATAAATAGAAAACACTGACTCAAACAAACAACACACTCTAACTTGAGACCTCAAGCACAGCAGTCGCATTCAGTACCGCTGCGAGGCAGTTTAATATACTATTCCATTGTCATTGTGTACCAATATACTAGTTATTATTTCTACGCTTTCGTAGGAATGAGCAGTAGCATTAAAGTCGTGGTTTCGATCCTCTTCATAGGATAATACTTTGTGTGATACGCAAATTGTTTTTCTGAGTCTTAGTATTTTTTAAATCCGTTTCATGTATGCTTGTAAAGTCTCTTGTGAGACAAAATACATTCCTAGTTAATTAATTTTGTTAGTTCGTAGTTACTTAGGAAGTTCAAAAGTTTTCTTTAAAAAATAAAAGTGAACATTTTAATACAAGTACAATAGAATACGAAAAATGGTGTCGATTTACACTATGCTCAGTTCTAAATGCATTCATGAAACCGATCTGGTATTTGAAAGTAATTAGAAAGTACAATATGCACTTCTAATTTTTTATTTTAACCTATAGCACTTACAAGATGTATTCTTATTTAGATGTAATGATTTATATCATCACTTATATCATTTTTAACAGGTATTCTTTGGCGTGATGACTGGATCTGCAAATTTCGGTATTTCATCAACGCTTATGGATGTGTTTGGTTCAGCTCGAGGTGCAGGCGCACAAATCTTTAACATGATTGACAACGTTCCAACCATCAATCCCCTTCTTGATAACGGAATAAAACCCAACACTATTGAAGGCAACATTGAACTGCGGAACGTTGTTTTTCACTATCCTTCAAGACCAGATGTGCCGGTAAGATGAACAGAATAATGTTATTTTAATATTTTAAATTTAAATACTGCACTGCAGAAGAGCGGTTTGCAAAATAAATAAACTTTAGACGTAGATAAAAAATACATTTCCTTCTTAGATTCTTGTAATAATGATGCAAAATTGAATTGGTAATTTAAGTCAGTTTAGGATTCGCCATTTTTATCTCGTTTGAACAGTCATGTGTAATGATAATAAAAATCTTTATTGATACAAAAACTAGTATACATAACTTGATTAATTTGGTTATAAAGATAAGGCAAACCCTGATTCCTAAACTGGATGATCCTCTGACTTAGCAGTCAGTCTTCTGCTGACAGTGTGATGCACAACCTTTTATGTTTTGTTTTAACATTGTAAAAATAGTGATTGATACAATAGATAGATACAATAGATCACAAAGTATGATTATTAAAATGGAATATATGGTTTGTAAGAATAAGGGTATATTACATATAATATTTTAAAGTTATTTATATATAAAGTTATTATATATAAATATATATATAAATATATATATTATATATAAAGTTATTATTAAATATTACATATATACCCTTATAGGGTGTGTATGTTAGAATGAGGGTATGTATGTGGCAGTGTGTTAGTAGAAATATTTATAGTAATGTTTAGCGCTTTCGTGAAGATGTGTTAGTGTTTGAGGTTGTGTTGTATATATGCGGCTGCAATTCCATATTACTGAAACTTGCAAACAGTCTTAGTACAAGGTTACATATTTATACACTTGTACACCAACTGGTGGTGTAGTAATATCTCTGTCCGAACGTAGTCCTGATCTAGTAGTCAACTTTGTTCCTCAATTTCAACTTCATTATGATTTAAACCAGCTATCTGAATGGTTTTATTATATTTTTCTGTAAAAACTGTACCGTTCTCTTTGCAGTTTAAATTTCGTAACATTAAGTACAAATCCACATACAATACCAGTTAACTTACAAGCACCATATCAAAGAAGAAGCCAGATCATCTGTGCCATTTTATGTCTAATGTTTTCTTTTATTCCGACTAACAGTTTTTTATTAAGAGTATCAAGAACTCGTCGAGCATTAAGCAGATTTCTTCATTAAGAGCATCGCTATTAGCTAAGGTCGTATAATGAAATAACGGGGTATAATGACGCAAAAACGTAAATCCATTTGTGTTGAAATTATCTTAGTTGTATTAATCACCTTAAAGAGTAAAATTGGTGACAGGTTAAAAGAACTCGTAAACTAAAAATATTTGTTCTTATGACTAGTATCTTATCAATCAATCCTAATTATTTCTTTAGGGATTAAACATATCATATGTACGTGACCGTCACTATCAAATAAATATGCTTAGCTATGATGGTATTCAATGTAGACTTTTTATATCTAATGTAGACTAAATTAAATAAAACTAAGTTCCTTCAAAACGTAAGCTGGATGATGGACACCGAATGGATATCTCGACATTCGCCCTTAACATCCTTAAGGTACTTTTATTTTTAAGAGTGTACCAAATGACAACTTAGTATACCTGTATATTATTCTGATCGTGATGTGAGGGGACAAATCACCATCTCTCGTCCCAAGCCAATTTCACCTGCACGCGGTACAAACTGCTGAACGACGAATGAGGCTCTGGTGACCGACCGATAGCGCTATATCGCAGTAGCGTCCCGTGCGTTGTGTGCGATAAACTATGCTCTGCGATCGCCAACCCGCCTGCCTAGCTTGGTGATTAAAGGCAACCACTTCTATATACAGACGCAAAAAAGACGACGGTTCCCAGTTTCCGGGGGCCCTGCTATTCCTGGCTAATTTGACAACCATAGTAACGGCGGGCCAGGAAGTGCGAAGAATCTTCAGGTTGTGGGAGGCCACCACAAGCGGGGGTGCTGGGCTAGAAAACCTCTACGTGGTGCGTCCTGGAAACGTTGGCGATGGTGTTGTTCATCACAGCCAACGGCTAATATTCTAGCACGAAGAAGAAGCCATTTTCTTCGGCAATTCGGCCGAGACTTGGTCCAACAGAGCGTACGTGTCTGTCGGATCCTCTGTTGGTTCTTCGCTCTCCGGAGCAGTAAGGAGGAAAACCTCGGTAAAAAATCACGATGGTGGGACCTTTCTAGAGTCGGAGTTCCTTCGCTCAGCGGTGGAAAAGGTAAGACGGGCTCGGTGTGTACTTACACTGCTACCGAGCAGGGATTAGGAGACGTTGTCTCTTTGCCACCGTCGGCATATCGTAGCCCCGAAAAGATTGTCGTGGTTATGTCTCGCGATTCCGATCGGGAGCAAGGGTCTTGGCTTGCCGCCCGGACTGTGAGGAAGAAAACCTCTATAAAATAACTACCCCGAATCCCGTGTTCTGGTGCGTGACCAGGGGATGCATGCCTGATGGGTAGTTCAGTCGCAAGCGTTCTCCCAGCCGGGGCACCTGCGGACCCATCGGTTGGGAATAAATTTACGCTTACCCGGGTTCTGGGGGATCTCTGCCCGGGTCAACCATTAATTCTCCCCCACGCGTGGGATTAAGCAAACACAAACTAAACAACAACAAACTAAATTAAGCAATATTAATAATCAAGAAAAAAAGAAGGAGAAGAAGGAAAGGCAGAACAATAGTGCAAGAGCGGAGGATTACTCATCCCACGAAGAACGTATCGGTAGGAACGCCTATCTCGATGGGGCTCCCAGAAGTCGTTTTGGCTGCTGGGAACCGAAGAACTTTAGCTAAGCCTACAGGAGAGTCAGAGCAGAGGGTGGAAGCGCAGCGGAGAAGGAGATTGCTGATCTCCTGCAGAAAATACGAGAGCCGGTGGAACGGGATTCTGTTCCCCAAACACCGGCGTCTTTGCAGGAGAGAGTAAATATGGGGGTGGCCATAATCCAAAAAGTGGCTACCAAATCCAGAAACTTTAACAGTACTTTCGTTAAGGCTCTTAAGGACTCCTCCTCTGCCATTGCTGGAGTTGTCGAAAGCTGTTCGTGGGGGATGTAGCTCGCCTTCAAACGGTCAACGACCGCCTGACAGGGCAAGTTGCTGAGCTCAGCGCTCAGTTCGCTCAATTCCGAGCACATTGTCCGACGGAAGATCCGACTAAGACTTCATCTCAGCCTGCTCCCTCTCCCAATGTCGGTGCCATCTCCGATGCCCACCTGCGTCAAAAGTGTGGCGAATGATGGACGGGCGTCTCGCTGGCCTGGACGCAAGGCTGCCTCCAGCCCCCGTTGTCCAGCCGCCACTCGCGATACATAGACCGAAGGTCGCACAAGCGCCAACAGTGCTTCCCATTGTGAGCAGTCGTGTATCGCATGCGGCGGTGGCGTCGCTGTCTGCTGCTTCTGCGGTTACTCTGAGGACACGACAGGGTGTCAAGGCAGCGGACGGGACGATGTCACCGAGGAGAGGACGTACACCGGCAACCAAGGCTGGAGCGGAATTCCCTCAGCACCCACTCCCGCCGCTGTATCTGGCACCTCCACATGTGCTCCCTCCACATCTGCCCCTTCCACCAATGGTTGGCAGGTAGTCGGTGGGGTTAAGAAGTCCCGAAAGCGGGGTAAAAAGGCTGTCCAAAAGGCAGCCCCTACCCCGCAGTCACTATCGGTGGTAGTCTCCACCAGGAAGAAGCTGCGCAAACTGCGAGCGCCCAAAACCGCAGCGGTGGCTCGCAGTTTGCGCGGCGGAGGTGGCTGATGGTGGGCTGTCCTATGCGGCCATTTTCTAAAAAGGCTCGGGACAGCATCGCACACGATTTTGGGACGGTAGGTGTCAGAATGCGCCTTGCCCAGACGGCAGCTCGGGTTCTCGAGTTCCCCGGGGCTGAAGGCGTAAAGACGGCGGACTCTTTCGCCGAGAAGTTGCGGAGAATCTTCACAACCACGGATGGTGTAAAGATCACCAGGCCTACCAAGTGCGCGGAGTTACGAATTTCGGGCCTGGACGACTCGATTGCAGTTAGAGAGCAGACGGGGTGCAACGCGGAAAACATTAGGGTCGGCACCATCCGGCCCAGTCCTGGAGGACTTGGCGCTGTGTGGGTCAGTTGTCCCGTAGCGTAGGCCAAAGCTTTGGGCGACGCAGGCAGACTACTCATCCGTTTCGTGAACGCTAGCATCACAATCCTGGCAGCGAGACCGATGACGTGTTATAAATGTCTGGCATCAGGACACACACGCGCCAAGTGTGTTAGTTGTTTTGACTGCAGCGGACTGTGTTTCCGCTTCGGTCAACCGGGGCATAAGGCGGCAGAATGCCCTGCCGCCTCTCACTGTCCGGCGTGTGCGGCGGGTAACAAGCCCGCCGATCACACCAGATTAGGCAGAGAGGCTGCAAGCCTTTTCGCAATACTCGGCGAGCGTCAGGGGCTAGCCAGTCGACCCAGGCTGCCTCTGATGTCGTTCGTCCGTTGACATCGTCGCCAATAGAGGAGGTTGTAGAGACGGTCCAGTAATGGACCACGTCTCCAACCTCCTTGTCCAGACGAACCTGAACCACTATGCCGTGGCGCAGGACCTTTTTCTGCAAACCATGGTACAGTGGTTGATCGGTGTTGCCGTAGCCGCTTCCGTTGCAGTCGTCGGCTCCACGGCGGCTCATTCCCCGCCCTTGTCGCTAAGAGACAAGGGCACTGGATATGTTACTGCTGAGCGGGGGGGATCATCGTATACGGTGTTTACTTCTCCCCCAACCGGAGTCTGAGCGACTTCGAGGTTTTCCTTAACAACTTGGAAACCTCGATGCGGCGACTAACGTCTGGGCACTACCGGCCGTCACACGCTCCATGGCCGGTAGCGAGAGTTGTTTTACCGCGGTCGCAACCGGGCGGCGGAGACGCGCGTACCAGCGCGTCATGCCGCCTTGAGTGTGGCCGCGGGTGGACGGGACGGGTTTTCCCCTCCATCGGCTATAGTGGCCAGCCGCGAGGAGACGACGTCCGCGTGTGCCTTACGTCGTCTAAATGGAGAGTTTATCCGCAGATGGTGCCCGCAGTAGCGGGCAGGCGCAAGGAGGGATCTGGATATCGTAATAGCAGCTGTACCCGGATCTCTCCTATGTCAGGCGCAGAGTGGCACACCGTGTGGTTTTAGTCGGTCCGATTCCGACACACCACTCCACCGTAAACCCCGGTGGAGTGACGGTCCGAGGGGGTTGCCATTCGTTAAAAAAAAAAGGCCACCACAACCGACTGACCCTAGCGACATTTAACGAGTGCACGTGAGAAAATGAGGACACACAATAACAAACCACTACACCAAAGACCTGCCAGAAGTCAATGGAGAAAATCGAGGTGGCTCTTGGACAATTAAAAAATGGAAAGCTCTTTGAGAGGGAAGCGTTACAACAGGGTTACTTAAAGCTGGACATGAACTTGTATCGAGACAGCTGCAAAAACGTTTCAATACTGTCCACTTTGAAGGAAGAACTCCACAGGCATGGAATAGAAGTGTAATCCTCTTGTTCTTCAAAAAGAGTGGCAAGACCATGCTGAAGAACTATCGACTCATTTTCCTTCTAAGCTACGTCTACAAGCTGTTCTCCTGAGTGATCACAAACCATTTTGCCCGAAATCTCGACCAATTCCTACTAGAGCAACCTAGGCTTAGGAGCGGTTATGGCAACATATACCGCATCTATACAGTTAGGCAGATTATACAGAAAATCGAAGAGTATACTCAACTCCTGTGTTTAGCATGTGTAAGTTATAAGGAATTGTTTCGATCGAGATCTGGTTTGTTCTGAAGTCCCTGAAGCGACACCAAGTAGATTGGTGGTACCGATATCTCATCACTTGGACGTACGTATACGAAGCCGCCATCATGCTCAACCAAGTACAGAATTAATTGAACGATCCATGGATGAACTTAAAAACCACAGTCATGTTAGACCGGACTCGATCAGACATTACAATCAGGCAGAAACAACTTCGACGACGAGGTGAATCGAAGAATTCGGTTGGGTTGGACAGCATTTGGGCAACTACGTCAAATCTTCTTACCGTCAGTCCCACAGGAAAGTCTTTAATCAGTGTGTCCTACCCTGACATATGGAATTGAAATGTAGACAATCGCGATACAGTTAATAAATAAGCTGAAAATCGCTCAATGTATTTTAAAAAGGGTTAGGCTTAGCATTTCTCTAAGGGATCGCCTCAAGAATGAGGTAATCCGACAGAGAATTAAAATGGTTGATGTAACCTACTGAATAAATAAACTGGTCATATTAACCGCAGCAACAACCTTTGGGGTAAACAAGTTCAGGAATGGAGAACGCGTCTCAGTATACATAGTGTAGGAAGTCGACAGGCTAGGTGAAGTGGTGATTTGCGCAGAATTGCTGACAAGATCTGAATGCAAAAAGCCCAAAATCGATCAAAGTGGCGTACAATAGGTGCGATTGCCTATGTCCAGCAGTAGATAGCGATAAGCTGATAATGACGATCCTAATTATTATTATACTAACTATACTTACACCGTTCGACTTATCGGGCCTATCATACACGTGTGTAACATAAAAATTGATAATCAAATTGTAAAATGTGTAAAATATCGATCATCACAGTAGTCTGTTACTACGTCAGACTGGCATACTGTTTAGATTGTATTGGTATAGACACTAGTTTATTTTAGACTTCACGGACGCTTTACATGTGCATAACGTAACGTTAAATCTTATCATGCGAATGCGATTACGGATCTTACAATATTTTTAAAACACTTTTAGGGCTCCTATTCTGTTTTATCACATACCCACGTGTATAACGAGGAGACAAAATGATATTTTTAGAGACATTAATGTCGAATAGTAAATTAATTACTATCTAAATTGTATATTCAAAAATATAGTAGAAATTGTAATCCAAAGAACTGCGTACACATATGGCTAAATTGACTAAACAATCGTATCATAACGTCTTTATTGCTGTTATAATATTCCTTTGATTGTAAAGGTAGTCATAAATTATAGATAGAAGAATGATATGAAAATCCAGACTTACTTGTAGATATATATTTTATTTTGACTTGATTCTGGAGCTAAAATACTGCTTAAAGTCTATTACAGGTTTTATAATTAGGAATTAATTATGGTCAAATTTATACTTAGTACATTAAATTACGGGACACCATGTCTGACCATTAAGTTTTATCTCTACAATGTTACAAACTTTCCAGTCAATAAGTCATTTAATTAATTTATAGTATTACGGCTCAATTTCAGATATTAAAAGGTGTCAATATAAATGTCAAACGTGGTCAATCAGTGGCATTGGTTGGCCACTCCGGTTGCGGCAAATCGACAATAATTCAACTCATATCTCGGTTCTACGACGTAATTAAAGGATCAGTAAGTATTGTATTGTATACATATTTTGTATTTCGTTGTCAACACATTTATCTTCTTTTCACTATTTATCTCCGTTTATCTATAAAACTATGCAACATAGCTTTATACTATAATATTATTATCAAGTAAAATACCTTGAAAATTTACACACTCATCAAGAACCAATGACAATAAAATCTAAATAATAAAAGTAACTATAAAACACACTTTAATCGTAAACCTAAAAATAAAAGGTAGTAATAATGTTTGACACCATTAAATAGCTTTCACTGTAACATTCAATTTAATTTTAACATTTATATAAAATATTTTTACATTTATTTGATATACGAGTACAATAACATCTCTATTAAACAATAGATCAATAACAGCAACGAATGAAACTTTGATTTCCTTGAAAAAACAAATGAGATTGAAATTTTACATGTTGCACTCAAAGACCATAAACTTATTGAACAAAAAAGGAAACAAAAAAAAACATAGTTTGGCCACTGTAAAATATCGAAATCGCAAAATTCATTTTACGATTCTTAATAAAACGCTCACGATGCGTTGTGGCAATTACAGAAAAGTCACAAAGTGAAATTTGTTTACTGGTTATCATGTTAAACAAAATAAAGCGTAGAGGGACAATGGATAAAAACTATAACACATTTCGGGGGCTAGTGTGCTTATTTCAATGCCAGTAATCTCACTCACTCGGCGTAAAGCAATAAAAAATCTGCTTAACACCAGCTTGCCGTAAGGCTGACCCATGTATACTGAAGTATGACTCTCTCAGAGATTTAGAGGTGGATTATTTATCTGTCCAGAATTATGGCCAGACTAAAGTTACTCACAAAAAAAAACATATTGAAAAAGAAAGCCAGAAACATATTTATCATCAATTTTGTAAAATTATCCGTATTTAAGATAAGGTATTATAGATAATACATGTATAACAAATCGCAAAATCTCAGCAGCAATTGTCAAATCTCCTTATATGACATGATAGATGACACTTGACATTGTTCATGAATCCCGGAATACCTATACTCGCATTTTTATCTTTTATCAATCATTGACGTTTTTGTTACAAGATTTTCTTACTAAAGTTACTAATACATAACACTGTCGAAAAGCCAAGTCAAAATTATTGTATTTCTAGGTGAAAAGAAGATTGTATTAAAACCTCTACTCTTAAAATCCTGTGTTTGAATTACCTGAATAGGCTATAATAATATAAGTCGATCACTGTTTATTGGCAGTATTTATCTAAATAACTTAAAAAATAATTTGAATTGAAAAATCTCCACACCCTGGAATCCAATTGCTGTGTATTTTTTTTTCATTGTCTTTTGTCTTACCGTAGGTCACAATCGATGGTAATAATGTTCAGAACCTTTCAATCAAGTGGCTTCGTCAACAAATTGGTCTAGTGGGCCAAGAACCAGTTCTATTCAATACCACTGTCCGTGAAAACATTCGTTATGGCCGTGAAGATGCGACAAATGAAGAAATTGAAGCTTGTGCACGACAAGCCAATGCACACCAATTTATCATGAAATTACCACAGGTATAGATTTTTTTTTGTTTTATACTGCTACTTGGCAATCTGTTCCTCAATAATAAACCATTCGACTGTTTCACCATTTAGTTCTCTTTTTGATTTTATGTAAAGCAGATGCTTAGACTGAGGATGTCATTTAACTCGTGTGTTGTCCACTACCTCATCCTCTCAATGCCATAGTTAATTCGGTAGAATGTTTGGATAGTCTATCTTGGTATACGATGGTATACTGGGTTATTGCCCATTTAACCGTTTTCATACCGAGGTCCAGATACATGTGTTTATTGCTTGTACAATTGAAAAAAGGTGTTACATCTATTTTCAAGATGGTAAAGCACCAGGTTATGAATTTATCGATGCCATGTTCCTAAAACACATACCACATAGTGGACTTATGGGTCTAACCAAAAATTTTAACGCTTGTTTACGGCTTGAGCACTTTTCTGGACAGAGGAAAATAACACAAGTGGTTATGGCACCAGACGCAAGGAAATCACTGCAGGAAACCACTTCGCACAGTTCAATACGTCTACTAGAAGTGATTGACAATCTCTTGGAAAAGATGTTGCTTACCAGAATCAAAGAACATTATAACAGAATTTCTTAAACAAATTTCGATTTAGAGAAAATTACGGTACAATCGAACAGGTACACTGAGCTATTGACATTATTAGCAGATGCTTAGAAAATCACAAGTACTGTCGTGCTGTATTCTTGGATATTAGCTAAGTTTACGACAACATATGGTACGGTAGTCTAGTGTACAACAATGATAAGTAGCTGCCCCACTCATTTTTTAAAATTAGTTTCTTATACCTCAACAATAGAAGCTTCCAGGTGATACTCAATACTGAATGGTCACAACTCTACGACATCAAATCAGGGGTCTCTCAGAGTTTCTGTCATACTAAGACTTGTACCAACTAATGACAATACTGTATCTGCAACCGACGCCGATGATACGATTTTTTTATCTATTAGTATAAATCCTGGAACAGCTTTTGCACAACTACAGGCATATTCAAATGAAGTAAATAAGTGCTTCAAACTATGAAAAATAAAATTTAACCAGACTAAATCTAAATATTCTTAAATATGAGTTGGCCGAAATCTCCTTTCCAAGGAGAACAGTGGACTGTTATAAGCTGTTGATGAGACTAAATCAGTCCATGTTACTTTCACTCTTAAGTCAGAAAAAAACTTGATGTGTTTATTTAAGCATTGGAAAACATACACAACTATATTATGAATCGTTGGTACCGTAGCTTTCATTTCTTACACTATAATTTCTTTTAGGGTTATGACACGTTAGTTGGAGAGCGTGGTGCGTCTTTGTCCGGTGGTCAGAAGCAACGTATAGCTATAGCAAGGGCACTTGTGAGAAACCCGAGTATTTTGCTTTTGGATGAAGCGACTAGCGCCCTTGACACATCTTCCGAATACAAAGTACAGAAGGCGCTGGACAAGGTAAATAATTGGTTCCTAATAAAATATTTTGTCTATTTTATATTTTATCTATTTCAAATTTTAAAGCTTCCACTTTAAAAGTCGTTCTAGTATTTTCCTTTTCTGAAATAATTATTTTCTAGCAACATGTAAATTTACTAAGATAAATACTGTAATCTCTCAGGCTCAAGAAGGTCGTACTACAATCGTAGTGGCTCATAGATTATCCACAATAAGGAACGTAGATGTCATATACGTATTCAAGGCCGGTGAAGTTGTAGAAAAAGGTAACCACGCTGAGTTAATGGAGTTAAAACGACATTACTATGATATGGTGATGTTGCAAACCATGGGTAATGAGGCTGCAGAAGGTAATTTTTGTTTTATTTCTTTATAATCATAATATATAAAATAAGAATCTGCACACTGAATGCACATACATAGTCTCTTCTAGATTTAGCAATTTCACCACCAAAAAGATACTGTTTGTCATATCACTTCCAATGTTTGAACCTTGTCTTTCTTAGCATAGAGCACACATCAAGTAAAGTTTAATTTCGTAATGACTTATGGGTAACCAAGTTAACTAGGAAGAAGTTTATTGGCAGATGTTTATGGCTAGCGGCAAACACTTACCAGGCGACCCACCTGTTTGCTCACCATATTATAACACTTCCTTCTGTTAAGAGTTATTGATTTGCTGTAGTCCAATCATATTGTATTTCAGAGTAATTATTTTTCTTCAATCTTTTATTGGAGCAGGTAAAAATGAATCTCAATACCGCGTAATCAAATAGAGAGCATGACAAAGAAATCCGAACATGTCTTTATTTTGATTTTATGGACGTCCATGTTTGATAGCTAGGGACAGGTGTTTTAATTACTATGTGGTTTACTTGAGCAAAGACAAGTGTTTTTTTTACTATTTATCAATCTACAAATATAATCTTCGTACCTTAACGCAATTATAAATAAAAAAATATCCAAATTGGTCGATCTGTTCTCGTTTTTCACTTCACAACACATTTGGTGATTCATTTTTATATCTATGTATAGATAATCTACAATCTACCTATAAATCTAAGTACTGAATAAATAAGCACATCTCACCAAGAAGATACAGACTTACAATTTTACTGACAAAAGAATATCGCTTGTCTTATAACTTAGTTTTGAGAGCACTAACTTAACTACCTCAGGCAAAATTAGAATACTTATCGTAAACAATATCGGGTAAGCCCAGTTTTTCGATGACTTGTGGGTGAGATCAAATTAATCTCGATAATGTTTAGTGTAACTCTTGAGTTGCATGTGGACGGCGTCAGTCAAATGTTCAGGTGACCCCTCTTAGCTGTTTACGTATCATGTCACAAAAAAGTAGACATAATTGAAATAGTGACATTATCCAGACTAATTAATTTCCCAGGGCATTTCAGTAAACATTTTTGACTTTAAGAAATTCATAAAACTCTGTATTTAAATTTATTAATAACAAAAAGGTGAAACTTCTACGCTACTGATGCATTTTAAGAAAAAGTTTTGTATTCTCAGCTTGGGGTTTCCGTGCGTCGTGCCGTAAAATAGCAGACTATGGTGAGGAAACCAAGGTGCTCGTTAGTGTGGTGTTCTTCTGAACTATCTGACTATTTCATAAATTGCGCTTCTTTTGGTGGCAGTTTTGGAGGAAGACTTTTATTTCTGTTATGACATTTCTCGTCACTAATATTTTCCGTTCGTAATAGACTTTCAGTACTATTATTTTTTGATTTGTCTTACTTCTCTTTGATCTTCATTATGTTGCACAACTAATTTTAAATGACCTGTTCCTGTTTATTTGTATAATATATACTTTTCCTTCTTTTGTTGTTACTTCATTCAGTTCAATAAGAGTTACTGTTCTTTTCTCTCTTTTTTTCACTATAATGTGATTGGTTTGATATCCGAGACAATTTAAGACAAATTGTTTTTGGGGATTGTTATGTACCGTTTATTTAGCAGATATGTAAGTGAATCTATCTCAATTGCAAAAACTAGCCATAGAATATATTTTAATCATAATAAGGTTAAAATTTTATTATAGACAATCAATAATGTGGAGATGAACCTCATAGGTTGAAGGATCTGATGTGGATTGACTTATTGCTTTAATCAACATCTTCATTATTATAAATCACAACTATTGTCAGATACATCCATTCATTTACTTTAACAGATATTGTGTAAAAAAAGAACAACGTGCTTTCAAATTTGAGTAGAAAAATACTGTCTGCTTCAAGTAAGACAAAATAATATCTAACATGGATTTAACTAATGACTCTCTGCTAGCCAGATAGACCCTACGAGGTCTTCGTAGTAGTTTTTCAGCATTACGTCCGTAAACTTTCAACTTAAAATAAAACAAGTAAATAGTAACGCACCGGGAGTAAAGGTATCATCATCATCATCATCATCAGCATATCTCAGTCCACTGCTGGACATAGACCCCTCCAATTGCAGACCATTTAGTTCGATCCTTGGCGTCTATAAAGGTATATTCGAGATGAAATAAAAATTTCAACGTTATACATTTCTGCGACAATTTCTTTTTTGTAGATTTAAATTTATCTAACTGAATTAATTTTTCTCTAAGATAAATTAAAATCAATAACATCTGCTGACCATCTGTAGATGTAAACAAAAGATAACGAAGCTTTATAATTAATTGAATGAATTTTTATATAATTTCGATTCGACTGACAGCACTTGATGTCAGTCGAATACTTTTTCACAGGCGTATTTAATACGTTGGCTTCCTTTTGTTTCTTAATAATTTTAATAAACAGCAGTTATAGAGCCTACTGCAACTACTCGCTGTTTTCACGATTGCACTTCCTTGCTCTTACTTATATTCAAGGCAAACAGTTTAAGATACTTTAAAATTTATATTTTTATTTTTAGAGCATTTAAAATTTAGCGCCCATTCTTCCAACTAGGCTTATTCCGTTTTCAATAGAAAAATATATGAAGCACGACTTCTTTCTGTAATTGTAGATGACAATTATGATAATTTACTTTATCTTTTTTAATCTAAAATAAATCATGAACCGTCAAAATTCCTTAAAACCGCATTAGAGAGGAAAAAGTTTTTATAGAAGGTATAATAACTTTTGTGAACTATATTAGATTAGTTTGAACCTGAATTTTCTATTTAAACCTACCTCTGATTACTTCACCCTTAACTGTGCCATACTTACGTTAAAATGATCATGAGAACAATATACACATGAAAATCTTACACCTTTGTTGTCGTACTTCTGTATCGACTGAAAAAGACTATTAAGTTTTTTAGTTTCGCACATGATCTGTATAGCAAGTAAAACTGAAGATATTAATGAAGTTACTGAAACGCTTAGAGTAAACGAACACCGGATGGGACATATGACGTCATCCAAAGTGCACGCTAAATGGTGGCGTTAAAACAACTAAAATTTAATCAATGTTTTAAATTTCTTTTTGAAACTTTTTTTTTAAATATTTTTACGCCTAATATTTTTTTTTCGTTACAAACATGTAAATGATTACCTCAAGCCATATAAAAAAGCTTGCAAACTCTCTATTCAACATTTTATTGGCGTTCGAGATATATTTCTGTTGAATGTATTTTGTTGTGTCTACAATGAGAGTATAAATTGTCAAATTATTTATTTACAGAGCCTTCTAAAGTACTTACTCGTGAAATTTCGGTGAGAAGTGCTCACGAAGTCGACGACGAAGAGATCCTTGAGCTGAAATTGAATGTAAGATCTGTCTTCGACTTAATTTCTAAAATAAGATAGACTTGCTTTGTTTATAAAGTAAATTCGATGAAATAAGCAATACTTCTCCATTTTCACTAAAATACATAGTAGGTCGAAAAAGAAATAGAAATTTAGCCACCGTTTATAAATCCTCAGATATTTTTTACTTTCTCAGTTGTTTATTACTTATCCATACGTGCACCTACCTCATCTTTTCTCTGCATAACCCAATCGCTTGACTAGCAGAAAATTTGTAATAAAGTTATAAAATAAATAAATATTAATAATGTTAAAATGTTAATTGTCATTCCAATGAACAGGATACTGATGAAAATGATGAAAAAGACACAGACGTGTCATTCTGGAGGGTACTTAGGCTGAATAAGCCCGAATGGAAGTCAGTAACTCTAGCCAGTGTTTGTTCCTTGATGAGTGGATTCGCCATGCCGCTTATTGCTGTTATATTTGGTGACTTATTAACTGTAAGTGTAATATCTATTTCTGCTATGCTTATTCTATTAAAGTCGGTAGGATCATATTTAAAATACCACTTCATCGATAGCTTGACTTTCAGTGAAATCTCCACATGATTTGCTTTGAAAAGAACATTAATGTGACATTTCATTAATTATATTTTTTAGGATTTGGCAAGTGAAGATCTAACTGAGGTTATAGACACGGTGCGAGGATATGCATTAATATTTGTCGGTATTGGCGTCTTTTCTGGAATAATGAACTTTATAACAGTAAGTGTCCGATAGTAACAGGTCTTTATTATAAAAGAAGTTAAACGATTAAGGATAACATTCCTATTTTTAAGGTATTCTTCTACGCAATTGCCGGTGAACATTTGACGGAAAGGCTGCGTCAGCTCCTCTTCGAAAAAATATTACAACAAGAAGTTGCATTCTTTGATGATAAAAGTCACTCTACTGGAGCACTTTGCGCCAAATTGGCAGGAGAATCAGCTGCAGTACAAGGGGTAAAAAATATTCATTCGTACTTCTTTAAACCTATAACATAGACAATGCACCACGTGATATTTGTATTATGATAGTTAACTGCCATTTTTACGAAATACGTAAACCAGTTTTCATTATGACATGTCTTATTATTATTATATGGATTGTCTGGGCATTAACAATAACCTTAACATTGGTGAAGGTCATTCCTTATGCATTATTTTTAAAAGTATATTAAATAGCCCATTATATACCTTAAAAAGTCTTTATTTATTAAAAAATTCAGTGGAATTAAAATATTTGTATTTTATCCTAAAATGACATAGTTTCTGTATTTCAGGCCACCGGACAAAGAATCGGTACAGTATTACAAGCAGTGGGTACGTTTTCGTTTGCCTTGGTATTGGCTTTGATATATGAATGGCGAGTGGGACTGGTCGCTTTATCTTTCGTACCTATAATCATGGTGGTGTTATACAAGCAAGGAAGAATGACCTACTACGAGTCGAATGAGACATCGAAAAGTATGGAGGCTAGCTCTAAGGCAAGTTGTTTTAGACATTATTGGATTATGTATGCATTATTCGTATTGTAGATAAGCATTGATTCAGTCTGTGCAATTTTTGATTTCATGTTAATTTCATAATCATGAAATTCTTAAAATTAATTGAAAATATTATTTTTAAATTAACAATATATCCAAAGCTTTTGTCGAAATGAGACAATCGGTATAAGAATATTGCCACTACTTTGCTGATCATTCCAAAAGCTAAATAATCAACGAAGTTAGTTGACGTAGTAAGGAATAATTTGCTCAGTTATGCCTTTTTAAGAAAACGGTGGTTTAAGTATCCCAACGTCAGATTTTGATGAAATTTAAATACTAAATGAAACATTAAACACTTATAAAGTAAGGCAGTTAGAAGCACTTAATAATACAATAACCATAACCTAAGAAACTGTGTAGTAAGAGCAGAGGTTGAGAATTTTCACCCGTAGCGCATGTATGACAGTTCACATGAAAACCGGAAACAGAATAATTATAGAAAATAACTTTTCTGCCCGGTATTAATAATGCGTCACTACACCGTATATCACTTTAAGTATTTCGCCAGCTACGTATCTACTGATACAGTCTTCTGCACGAACTCTTGAAATTTGTATAGCTCATACATTTTGCTTTTAGATTGCCGTGGAAGCTGTAGCCAACGTAAGAACAGTAGCCTCGCTTGGCCGAGAAAACACTTTCCGTGACGAATACGCAAAAAATTTGAAACCAGCCCTTGATCTTGCCAAGCGTGCGTCGCACATGCGAGGCCTCGTATTCGGCTTGTCTAGAGGCATATTTAATTTCGTTATGGCTGCTGCTATATACTACGGAGGCACACTCATTGTTAATGAAGAGGTTGAATTCCAAGTCGTTTTCCAGTGAGTTTTATTTTTGGAAATTTCATCTTTTATATATAACAGTTGATGATGATGGTATATAACAGTTGAATACCTTTTTATATTATTTTATGTTCAAAGCTTTTTTGCTTCCTAAGAAGATAAACTAAACCAATACCAACATTTTTGAAGTACAAAATTCTTTACGCGCGTTCAGCACCTTTTGGGTGAACAAAAATCATGACACTCGCGTCATCGTCACCAAGCGCTTTCCATGATCTATATGTATTGGTACTGCGTACTCTGTACGGATGTTTGGCTAAGGTGAGTGTACCTGTAGGGTATTGTATATGATGTGGGACATTACGGTCACAAATGTCTCGAATACGGATCAAAACTTTTATAGCAGCCGAAATAGCTCTCGTTGTGCATGCTTGATGCGAAAATAATATTATCTACTTTATGAAAATATTCCCTGTAAAGGGTCTATTAATGCTCAAAATGCAGGTTTAAGTTTTCAATTCTGTCGGCAGTTCTCATAACCGCCTACGTCTTTTTTTTTTCTTAAAGTTTTGTTTTAAAACATAATTTTAATTTTAGATCTGCTCAGGCGCTACTCATGGGTTCGTCTGGAGCAGCCCAGGCATTCGCTTTTGCACCCAACTTCCAGAAAGGTATCCAGGCAGCGGGCCGGATCATAACTTTGCTCGGTCGCCAATCCAAAATCGTGGATCCCGCGAACCCAGCGGCCACTAACTTCGTAAGTGTTTCTATAAAAGTTATTCTTTTTTGCCGCGATTGGGAAAAATAATGAGAGTGAATTTTTTACGATGCGCGCGCACACTGACAGAAAAAGCAACAGTTTGAAGTTAGTTGCGCCAAAGAAGTATATCTTCTTACGTGCGTACATGAGTACACACAATCTTTTATATTTTAAATTCGCTTTACTTATTCTAGTTAAAATAATATAAAATATTATTAAAACTCAGAACCTTCAACCTCAAACTGCATGAACGTTCATGGTCAAACACCAAAATTTATGATGTAAAGAAACGAATATTACCAACTTACCATAATTTTTTTCATTTTTCAGAGTGGAAGTGGACAAGCAAGCCTACAGAACATCCAATTTAGATATCCCACGCGACCTAACATTCAAGTTTTAAAAGATTTCAATCTAGAGATTGAGAGAGGCAAGACTATTGCCTTAGTAGGATCCAGTGGATGCGGCAAAAGTACCGTCATTCAATTGCTGCAGAGATACTATGATCCAAATGAAGGCATCGTGGTACGTGTTCCTCGCATTAATTTATAAGTTTAGCTATATTGACCAAACGATTTATTACTTTAGATCTATACTTCCAATATTGTTTCGAAGTTATAGAAATAATAAGAATAATTTTCAGATAGTGAAAATAAAATAATAATTGGCTATATTTTAATAATTAAAAGTATAGCTAATGTTGAAACATAATATATTTATATTTTTAAAATTATTATATTCCTACATAAGCCACTCCAACTGCCGCCGGTGTGACCTTCTGCATTAGATATTTCACACGAAAAAATCTATCTATGCTAAACAATCATGATATCCCTGATATACTTACCATACCTTTTTTTGTTTTTGTTGATGAGGTGGAAAATCACTTCAGATCTCCGGTTCCTTGGGGACGCAGGAACCAGGAATATGTGGTATTTCCACTAAAAATCACCCCGACGGGCGGTCTCAGACACCCTGCTCTGTGGAGGACCCGGGCCATGTTATTTCAGAATCCCCCGAGGATCGACGCCGCGCCCAGGCAGGCCCTATCCTAAGGGGTGCCGCAGTTTGTGGTCCCATTTTTACGGTCAAGCCACCGTCCTATCGCCGACCAAAGCAATTAATCTACCACCAGACGTCCCCGTTTTATCCCCGTCCTCTACGCTCGGGATCGGCCCTCTCCCAACCCCGTTCAGCGGTCTCTTTCCAGCCCTACTCACCTGCCAGAGTGGTAGCAACGATTGTCGGCGAGTTACCTACATACTTAATAAAAGTTTTAAACTATTACACATACTAAATAGGTCTCTTATTTTTCTATCCACAGGCCCAAGACGGTATACCTCTTCAAAAATTGTTGCTTGTAGACGCAAGAAAATCAATCGGGTTCGTTCAGCAAGAACCCATTCTATTTGATCGCACCATCGGAGAAAACATTGCTTATGGAAGTATCACTAACGCTACCATGGACAACATCATAGAAGCGGCTCAACAAGCGAATATTCATAACTTCATCACATCATTGCCACTGGTAAGATCAACAGTACAATAATAAATATATAATATATATTAAATATATATATAAATAATTATATATATAATATGCAATATATAAAATTTTATAATATTTAGGTGAATACTTAAGTTATTTGGCCAACCCCTTGTGCATATACGTCAAAGTTTAGCGTTGGTAAATAAATAACAGTTTTATTTAACTACTTCACTTCGAATTCTAATTTCAAAGCCTAAAATTAATTAATTACTTACATATGGATTAATAAGAAGGACGTTAGTGGTCTCGGATCAATAAAGTGAACTCTTTCTCAGCAAAGTTCAAGAAACATGTAAATGAAAATTAATTAATTATGCAAAATCATGCAAATGAAGGTTGTACTTAACTACAAATAACGGTAGGTCTACTCTTTACTATCTGAATAGATGCACTCTTGAAGGTTATCCTTGGTTAAATCACTATTATCGAGATAACTAGCACATTTCTATTCTCTATGACTATTTATACCTAATGTGTGTAACACGTAGGTAGTTTTATCTTTGCACACCTACTGCGAACCAAACGAGAAACCATCGTTTAATCTAAGAAACACTTGCTTGTTAATTAAACTCGTTTTATTCCTTTAGGGCTATGATACAAACATAGGATCAAAAGGAACACAATTATCTGGTGGTCAGAAGCAGAGAGTGGCCATTGCGAGAGCTCTGATACGGCGCCCAAAAATGTTACTACTGGACGAGGCTACAAGTGCTCTAGACACTGAGAGTGAAAAGGTAAAACGAGCATTTACTATAACAGTCATTAGCCACAGCCTGATTTCTCTTTCTAACGTATAAAAACGGGACACCAAAGTAGTTACACTTGGTTTTAGAAACGAAGGAGAAAAGAGATTAGTATACTTGTCTACATTTTCTTGGCGCCTAACTAGGAATACAATAATAACAAACGACTGGAATCTTGAGACATATATTCAAACCTAAATCGGATAGCAACTAAAACTGAAAATTCCAACCCTACTGAAAGTTGTACTTATGTCTGTGTTCTTTTATCACTTCTCTCTCGTCTCTATCGACTTCTGTCAACATATTCAGTTAGGTAATAAAAATCATCCTGAATTTACTAACTTTGTTTCATACAGGTTGTACAAGAAGCATTAGATGCAGCCAAGGCCGGTCGCACGTGCGTAATGATCGCTCACCGTCTCAGCACAGTACGAGACGCTGATCTCATCTGCGTCGTGCATGACGGACAAGTTGCAGAAATGGGCACTCACACCGAACTGTATAAGCTTAAAGGGTTATACTATAATTTGAATAGGGTTCAATATTCTTAACTACAATATACACAAAGCATTAGTAATCAGTGACTTATTAATAGGACTGTATTGTATAATTTTTACCGTTTCTCGTAGTAAACCACTTGATAAAGAGCAACAATGAAATATCAATATTCCCTTGGTCCAAGATTGTAAATATATAGTTTTAATTTTAACATCTTACAAAAACTGAAATATACAGTTTCCTGACGTGACATTTAAAGATTGCCTGGATGATACTATTGTCCACGTAATCTTCAACTGTCGTTATATTAAGCGACAGTTACGTATTCTTCTATATGGCATAACCCACTCACGCTTAATTTTCTTTTCTAAATAATTACGGAAGAAATAATTATTGAACCGAGCAATGTTCCAGAAAGTACTTGAATAAAAATATAGTAATTTATAATCAAAATATTTAATTTCAAATTAATCCAAGTGCCAACATAAACAAAAAAGGCTTCGTGAATGTCAGTTAAACCTATAAACTCTTTCATGAACTCTATCTCTTGTAACGAGTGATGTTCAACAGTAGATTTGGGATAATTGTAAGAGTTTTACTACTTAAAGCATGTACTTTATGATTGATTTCACAATTATCCTGGTACATGTGTACTAGTTAGATATTTTATATACTTGATATGATATAATGACGTAACATTATATTGATTAACCTATATTCACCATTGTGCATTTTTAATCAAGAGTGTGATCAGTGTCGTGAGAAGTTACTATCCTAAATTTAATAGTGATTTACTTTTTTGGCCATAGTGCCGACTTTTTTTGCACTTTTTTACCAAATAATTAGGAAGGCTATGTCTGTTATATGATATAAGAAATTAATTACAAAAAACCGACCTTTATACCCAATGTGAGCTAAAAAGAGGCTACTCATTGTTAACCAAAGATGGAGCACTATCAAAAGAAATAACGTGCCAGGTTTTGTTAAGGATTAGACATATATATATATATACATATAAGATTGTTAACTTGTAGTAGAATTAAGTAATTATTTTTTATTTAAGTGAAAATATATTTTATATACATGTACCATACGCATTTTGAATTCACCTCTTGTGTGTAAATTTTCATCACTAAATCTTACTTAGAGGTGATCAGAATTTAAACCATTAGATACTAACAGTACGTATCCTGCTCACCGTACACATGACTAAGATCTTTCTCAGTTAGGTAAACTTACTGAATCAAAATGTGCATCGAGGAACACGGACGTACTAAAGACTTGATTATCTAAAATTGTGCGTGTTCTAACCAACATTTCTTTAAAAGTTTTAAGACTGAAAGCTGGTAAAGTTATAGCATCTCACAATCAGTAACTGACAATTGAAGATATTTCTAAATTTCTATTTTGAAGATGTTGACTAATCACGTATATGTCACTCTTTCGTAGCTCGTTCACCGTGTACATGTTTCAGAGACTCAAACGCCCTAGTCCAAATGCGGCGGGATGGTACTTAGATCATTTATCTATCTAGATAGATGACAGAAAAACAGACTTCAACTTTCGGCCACTAAGTTTCTTTCTACTGTGGGTATGATCACGGTATCACTATAAACATATGATAAATCCAAATGATGAAATATGTACAAACAACATCCATATGATAAACTTGACCCCTTTGTTTTGTAGCTTCTACATATCATATAGCTAAGGACGGGTAAAAAAGCACACTGCGCTGCCAATTGAATCCTCATCTTTAATTTTATTACACTTTATTATACGTACCACAATTACTCTCTAAAAATTAACGAGCCCACATAAAAATGAAATTAGAAGAGCTTTTTACTAGAAATAAATTAATAAAAATTGTTAGTACGTAAAACAATTGACGTCCAAGGGAGCGTCGATTAACTGATCAAAATCATCTTTACTGAGGATAATAAATTAATTGTTTTATTATGTCACATCCCTAACACGATAAAAAACCCGACGAATTACTAGAGAATTGAGATATCCCGCTATCAGCGTTAATAGAATCGTGAAAGTTTAATGTATAAGAATCGTCATAAGATAAAATAGATCCTATCAAAAAACCAAACTGGTCGTGGCCTAACTTTTTTGTTAACCTCAGCATGAGCATTATGCTAATGAAACCCAAAAACAAACATTGTTATAAGGCAAATGTGTAACATACGATAAAAATAAATTAAATAATAAAGGGTATCGTTAAAATGGAAGAAATGCCCGTAATTTATCCACGAGTCACCTTTTAGGCATTCCGTGGATGCCTTCGCGGCGGGGTCTCTCTTGCTCTAGACGCGATCTCCAAATAAAAAGGCGCCACAAAAAGACATATTCAATAAGCCGTTGCCCATTACCGAATGTAATCGATGACATAAATTAGTAATAATAATATCTTTGGTCGTGCAGACGAGTGTAGTATGTTTGTTGTAGTGATACATTAACAGTCCTCATATACCTTATTACTTGAATGGATAATTACGCAGACTTTAGTAATAATATTAACTAGCTGACTTGTGCAACCTTTTGCGTCTCCCGTTGCCCCTAGCTTGATGCTATACAGCGTGAACAAATTTATTTACCATTAAAAAGGTTATAAAGAGCAAACCTTTAAAGATACTATTGACAGAACTTTTGAATGAGAATAATTCTTTTATATATTATCTTTGCAAGTCTTTAACCATGTACTCAGTGCACGTAATGGGATCTCTCAAATGGAATAATTTTTCATTGGTAGTCTGCACCCTTTGCCTTTAACCTTTAGTCATCTTCGGTAACTAGGCTATGTAACACAGGAATAATTTTTCAAATCAGATGAATAGTTGCTAAGATAAGCGCATTCAAATAAACAATCAAACGAACAAGCAAACTACTTTTATATTATATAATATTAGTATAGATAATAATCCTAAGGGACAGCCCAACCACAACACCCAAACACCAGAGGCTTACTTAACTTACAATAGGTAGGGCAACGGGCAACGGCCTGAGGGCCGTCACTGCGCCTGAGGGCCGTCACCGAAGAGGCGGTGAGCTGTGGCGGCGTGCTGTTGGCGTTGTCATTAGACATCGCCAACGCATTTAATAGTCTGCCATTTAGCTGCATCAGGGAAGCACTCCACTACCATGGGGTGCCACAGTACCTGAGGCGAATTGTGGCAGACTATTTAGAGGAGCGTACCGTCATGTACGAGGACCGAGACGGTGTTCTGAGGCGGCGGCCCATGTTGTGCGGTGTTCCACAGGGGTCTGTCCTCGGACCACTCCTGTGGAATATGGGATACGACTGGGCCCTTCGAGGCCGTCTTGCCCCCGGATTGGGCGTAATTTGTTACGCAGATGACACATTGGTTACAGCCCGGGGGATGAACTTCCAAGAGGCGGCACGCCTGGCCACCATGGGTGTCTCTCTAGTGGTCGCGCGTATTGAGGCGCTGGGTTTGCGGGTGGCCCTGGATAAGACGGAGGCCCTTTTGTTCCATGGGCCCCGTCGTGGTCCACCCTCCGGCGCCTCCATCGTAGTCAATTTGGTCCTCGTACCGATTCGGGCCCAGATGAAACATCTGGGCCTGATCCTCGACGGCAGGTGGCTCTTCGACGAGCACTTCCGGCAACTTTCTCCAAAGCTGGTCGGCGCTGCTTCTGCCCTGGGGCGAATTTTGCCCAATTTGGGTGGAGCCAGCATCGCGACGAGACGGCTATACACGGGGGTTGTCCGGTCAATGGCACTGTATGGTGCACCGGTGTGGGCGGCGGCTCTGACCGCCCAGAATAGGGCTCGTCTCTGGCGCCCTCAGAGGATATTGGCAGTTAGAGCCATACGCGGTTACCGCACCATATCAACGGAGGCGGCGTGCGCCTTGGCTGGAAGTCCCCCGTGGGATTTGGAGGCGGAAGTGCTCGCCGAAGTTTATCGGCGAACGGCTGATTTCCGGGCGGGTAGCGGCATACGTCCCCCGCCCGAAGAGATACGCGAGTGGCGAGAGGCCGCTCGTCGAGCCACGATGGCTCGTTGGTCGTCCCGGCTGGAGGCTCCACGTGCTGGCTTTGCCGCCGTGGAGGCTCTGCAGCCGGTCATCGCCGAGTGGGCAGGGCGGCAGCACGGGACCCTTTCCTTCCGACTGACGCAGGTCCTTTCCGGGCACGGTTGCTTCGGGAAGTATCTGCACTCGGTCGTCAGGAGGGAATTGAGTCCCGCCTGTCACCACTGCGACTGCAGTGAGGACTTGGCTCAGCACACGCTAGCAGTTTGTTCCGCTTGGGCGGCGCAGCGTGGGGTCCTCACTGCAGTTATTGGAGGTGATCTCTCGCTACCGGCCGTCATACGCTCCATGGCCGGTAGCGACAGTTGTTTTACCGCGGTCGCAACCTTCTGCGAAGACGTAATTTCGCGGAAGGAGGCGGCGGAGAAGGCCCGGGAGGACGATATCCACTCGGACCCAATTCGCCGCCGGCGAGCCGGGCGGCGGAGGCGTGCATACCAGCGCCTCATGCCGCCTTGAGTGTGGCCGCGGGTGGACGGGACGGGTTTTCCCCTCCATCCGCTATAGTGGCCAGCCGCGAGGAGGCGACGTCCGCGTGTGCCGTACGTCGCCTAAATGGAGAGGTTATCCGTAGAAGGTGCCCGCGGTAGCGGGCAGGCGCTAGGAGGGATTTGGATGACGTAATAGCAGCTGTTCCCGGATCCCTCCTATGTCAGGCGCAGAGTGGCACACCGTGTGGTTTTAGTCGGTCCGATTCCGACACACCACCCCGCCGTAAGCCCCGGTGGGGTGACGGCTCGAGGGGGTTTCTACACGATAAAAAAAAAAAAAAAAAAAAAGGTAGGGCAACTTGCTGTACCTTACACCTATTCGTTGCTTTTGATGTTTATTTAAAAATCTATTGTTCTATTACATTTAGAGAGCAACGTATGTTAGTACTTTTTTAATATTTATTTAATAGGTATATGGCGAAAAACTTAAGCAATATTCAGTTAGTTGAAAAAAAAACCGAGTACCTGCATGGACAGCATAGTGCTATTAGCACGTGTATCAAACATAGATAAAACAATCAATTATTTGTTGCTTCGCCTCAAACCCGTTTCGTTCCATTTTTAGGTGATTATTGATTTAGCGATTAGTGGTCCCAAATTGTTCATAAAAGATTCCCACCCAGGACAAGTAATTGTGCACTGAGCACTATCATTTTTTGTGTCTGGGTGTACTTTATCTTAGACGCGTGTGCATTAGAAATATTTAATGAATAAATTAGCAATCTGTTTACTACAGGACAGCTTATGCCAAGAAGTTTAGAATCAGAAGGCCGTGTGTGTGATGAATGAAGTTATTGTCGTAGTAGTATTGTAGCACACGTCGAACGCCCGCAAGTTAATTATACTTAGTCTGGCCATAAATACTGTTACACTTAATTATAAAAAAATATTACATTTGAATTTCGAATCTGTCATTTTTATACGATTGTTCATTGTGTTTTCTCATTTTGGCGCCAATACATTGTAAAATATTTTGCGATATTAAAATGGTGTGGGGTGATAAAGAGAACCGAATCGCTGTGATAGCATTACACAAAGTAGGTATGGAGCCAAATGCAATTTTTAAAACTCTCCATACACTTGGTATTAGTAAAATGTTTGTGTACCGGGCTATTAATAGGTACAATGAGACCTCCTCTGTTTGTGACAGAAAAAGATCTGGCCGTCCACGTAGTGTTCGTACGAAAAAGGTGGTCAAAGCAGTAAGGGAAAGAATTCGAAGAAATCCTGTCCGAAAGCAAAAGATTTTATCTCGGGAAATGAAGATAGCACCTAGAACCATGTCGCGTATTTTAAAAGATGACTTAGGACTTGCAGCCTATAAGAGACGCACTGGCCATTTCTTAACTGATAATTTAAAGAAGAATAGGGTGGTAAAATCGAAACAACTACTGAAGCGGTACGCAAAGGGAGGTCACAGAAAAATTTTGTTTACGGATGAGAAAATTTTTACAATTGAGCAACATTTTAACAAACAAAATGACCGTATTTATGCTCAAAGCTCTAAGGAAGCTTCCCAATTAGTCGACAGAGTGCAACGTGGACATTATCCGACTTCAGTGATGGTTTGGTGGGGTGTTAGCTATGAAGGAGTGACTGAGCCATATTTTTGTGAAAAAGGTATCAAAACATCGGCACAAGTGTATCAAGATACCATTCTTGAGAAGGTAGTTAAGCCCCTTAACATCACCATGTTCAATAACCAAGTATGGTCCTTCCAGCAAGACTCGGCGCCGGGTCATAAAGCTCGGTCCACGCAGTCTTGGTTGGAATCGAACGTTTCGGACTTCATCAGAGCTGAAGACTGGCCGTCGTCTAGTCCCGATCTTAATCCGCTGGATTATGATTTGTGGTCAGTTTTAGAGAGTACAGCTTGCTCTAAACGCCATGATAATTTGGAGTCCCTAAAACAATCTATACGATTGGCAGTGAAGAATTTTCCCATGGAAAGAGTGCGTGCTTCTATTGATAACTGGCCTCATCGTTTAAAGGACTGTATTGCAGCCAATGGAGACCACTTCGAATAAGCTTTTTATATTTTTAATTGTTTTATATTTATGTATTAAACTGACACACTGTAAAAGTAATAAATGTTATTTGCAGTTAACAATTTTCTTTTTTCTTTATTACAATATTTATGGCAAGACTAGGTATAATGCTCTAACAACATAGTGAGGACAGAGACTGTGGACAGATTTGTACGAGTAATGATGATGTACTTACTCCTAGCCGATATCGGCCGCGGTGGCCAGTGCCCAAGAATATGCGCAAGCACAGGTGCACTCTCTGTTCCCTCACTCTCACAATCCGATGACCGCGCAGGACCGACAGCTTTACATGCTCTCCGAAGCACAGGGCTTAAGATCCCAACTTGCGAATTCCGAGTTTATTAATTGTTAACCAAAAAAATCCAATGAAACTATTTGACCTGAACCGAGAATCGAATCTGCGACCTCTTGATCAGCAGACACATACACTAACTGCTAGACCAACGAGACAGTTACGAATAATACAATTTTATTTTGTCTTTATAAGTATAAAATTTTAAAAATATATCTCTTTATTGTACACCAGATTAAATTCATAAGTGACTTAAAGCTAAAGAAGTACAAGTGGCGGCCTTATCGCCCATTGGCAATCTCTTACAGGCAACCATGGGATGGAAAGTATAAGTTACTGCCTGGTGTATTAGAAGTATACAGGAAAAGGAAATGGAAGTAGTACATATAAATTATATTAAGGAACAGTAACACGTAGTGTGAATTTATAAATAAATATATACAAGAAAAACAGCTGAAACTTATAGACATTACATACATACTTAAGGGGTACATCTTTACCTGATCGAGTGCAGCAAAGTTAACACTATGTGACATCGATATCTGCTAGATAGTGTTCCCTTATCAATCTCTTAAAGGCTGTCAGAGTTTGCGCATGTCTAATCTCAACCGGTAGAGCGTTCCACAGTCGAACCGCTTGGACAGAACAGGAGTGGTCAAGAAATTTAGTAGTGTGCCCTGGCATTTTTAATTTTAAGTTCTCTGATGATCTCAACACTTTGGGATGTGTGTCATGTAAGAAGTTAAACCGTGATTTAAGGTAATGTGGAGTAAGAGGATTGAAAAGAATGTTATATAAAAGAGACAGAATATGTGTGTTCCGGCGAAGGCGGATAGGTAACCACTTAAGCTGTTTACGATAGTCGGATACATGATCATATTTACGTAATCCAAATATGAATCCATAATATGAATCAAAATATACCCTGTATCACGACGGACTTTACAAACACATCAAATGGACACAAAGAACAACCCGACTCAGCATAACAATTTGTGGGTCACACAGTGTTGTCTTATGTGGCTTGAACTCAAAATACTCAATAAAAAAATCTCAAGTACATAGAGAATTTTATCTCCATTCCTATTAGTTGCATAACAATACAGATAAAGTTGACAAAAAAAATCTATCGTTGTAACTGTCTTATATTTCATAAACAAATGCCTAACGGATTAGATTGTCAACTTTAGCTCAGAAACTACCATCACAGTGCATGTTCATGAGACCATTGATGACCATAAGTCATGGATCGTTGTTTACACTTACAACACTCAATTAGATCACACACACACACTAGCAGTCTAATAGTCCAACGCCAGACAGAGACCTCTTCTATTCTTACCTTATCTAGTTGAATACTTGCCAGAAATATGCACGCTATAAAAGGCAAGACTTAATTTTTCTAAATTTTCTACAAAAATTAATATGCTTCAGAACATGGGGTCTTTCAATGATTCATTCATTCATTTCATTGTATACATTGCTCATTTTGGTATTCTTCAGAAACATTAATCTCAATAGCTCTATTTTGAAAGTGTTTAATTTACGTAATATACTTTAATGAATTATCATTAGGTAGTTTACATTGATACTGAGCTTTAATACTAATTGCAGCAAATATAGTACTTTTTTTTAGCATTTATTATTTCCAAAATTATTTGGGATCTAGTTGAACCGGTTTTATCTGAATATCACTTTTTCCACGGAGCGAATGGTATCAGACCTCGACAACCCTGAGAGCGAACTGAATTCGAAGATTGAACTAGTTGTCAGTGTATTTGAGGGTGCTGGCTGCCCAACAACGATTTGCCATCGATGTTGACAACCAGAAGCGTTGTTTAACGTGCTTAAAAAAAAAACACCTTTTGACCCAACCCGGGATCGAATCTGAGACCTCTTCGTTTGATAGTCCGGCGGCGAGCAGTCCATATCGTTAGCAGTCCCGAAGCCACTGAGTGCCCTCCTCAATTTTTCACATTTCGTCTAATTTGTTAAAAGTACTACTTGTCATAATAAGAACATTTTCATTTTACTTACCACATGCACTAATTTAGATATAGTACTTTATACTAACATACTATTTACACTAGTAGGTACACTATTCTACCCTACTACCCTCAAAAAAAAACTTCTTGAATCACCTCATATAAACTAGACGTTTCGATGCCGACAAACCCACTGTAAAACTTCACAAAAATTGCTGAAACTATGAGCTTGGCCGACTCGTTGACCTTTTTACGACCGATCACTCGAGCAGTTGGTCAAGTCATGGTTTGCACATTTCTCTTTATCTAGAAACACCATAAGGCCAAATAAAAACCAATTTATCCAGTTTCTTAATTTTTATTGGTAAATTCACATTCAAATTATAGATCACGTCGAAGATATTACATCATGGGCTCTCTACGGATAAAATTTAGTAATTATTTGCTATGATACTGTATCGGTACTTTTCAATTTCTAAAGCTACTATTCCATTAGCTACATCGATTTTAGGGTGCGTAAATGCTTCAAAATGTCAGTGTCACAAATGATAATTAGATTGTCGGAAAATGGAAAATACACATTGTTCTCTAACGAATTCACGATACAGATCAGACATCAAAAATATTTCTATATTAATTAATAGACTACTCTCACATAATCGTTAAAAAAGACAAAACTCGTGCGTGTCACGGCGCACGGCGTACGTGACGCAAACGAAACTGTGACCAAATTGAATCTAACGATTACTCCATTAATGATCGCGAACTACCATTTATCGCGGTTTTATTCACAGACATTAATTTATGCATCTATGCAGACAGGTATGCAGATAAGAAACGATGTGCGTCGCGCCGGTGAGCCGCACACTGAGATTCCCGGCTCGGCCGGCCGCGCGCACTCTATCTCTGTCGCACCGCTTTCTCTATTGAACGAACATCGTATGAAACAGTCACAGGTCAATTTCAGTCCAACTATCGGTATACGAATTAAAATAAAATATATTAATCTAAAACGTTTCACATCGCTTAAGTTACGAAAGAGGGGGTCGAGTACGGAAGTCGCGTGCGGTGCGAGGGCGGAAGGCGGAGGGCGGAGGCGTGCGCTTACGAGTCCCACCAGTCGGGGCCGCCGGAGCTGCCGCCGCCGCCGCCGCCGCCACCGTACGAGCCACCGTAGTTGCCTCCGTATGACCCGCCGCCGTACCCGAAACCTGAAAGCGAACGTTCTGATCAAGCACCAATCAACAAATGAAAAGTATTTACAGGTAAAACAAAAAATATTTAACAAACTGACACAAATTCTATTCAAAACGAATTCCTACGAGCGAAGTTTCTGCACGGTTGGCCTGTAAACTTTTTGTTACTGTTCAATATTTGATGTAGGCATAAAATTCACGTTCAATAAAACTAGAGTAATACATACCAGAGCCAATAGTGGAAGGTCCAGCGGAGCGCGGCGGCTGCCGTGGCTGTGTGCGGAAATCTCGTGCGCCGAAGCTGCTGCCACCGCCGCCGAAGCGGCCGCCACCCGAGCGACTGCCGGTGCGCCGACCGCCACCGCCCAACCGACCGTCGGCCGCCGTGCTCGTCAACCAACTGCAATGTTCACACTCAGTTATGCTATTCTTACTACTAAAAATCACAGCAGAATAAGTGATGTAGTTGCGAGACCATTAAACGATAATTAATAATTAATTTACATTATTAATAACTGGTAACACATTTATGTCACCAATATTATTATATTAGTTTGTCTTTCGGTATTAGTAAAGAAGGCTCATTGATGCAGGGGTACCTGTTATCTGGTAAGTGTGCGAACCTTACACTGGCACGATGACTGTCATGCCTTTTACGTCCCCAATCGGGGTCAAAATGAAAACGAAAAGAAAAAATTGGGCATTCTATTTTGTAATACTCACTTGGGTACATCTTGCTTGGCCTCGACGAGAAGCTGAATGAGTTCCCGCGCGAGGCCACGATTAGTATCGTTGAAGAATGACGTGGCGACGCCCAGGTTGCCCATGCGGCCCGTACGGCCGATGCGATGTACGTACTCCTCCACATCCGAGGGTAAATCAAAATTAATCACGTGACGCACGTGAGGGATATCCAATCCTGTGTAAAATTAAAATTATTTTTAAAATTTAAATCAAGTAAAATATTCCACAATAATGAATTAAACACTTTAAAATAAACTACTTTTCAAAGCTCTTTGTTTAATAGTTATCTTATGACACATATACTTAATGTAAATTAGCAATTTATCAATATACACTGTGACTGGTGAGATACCTTCAATACTTATGGAGAGTACTCGGTACTCGATTCTCGTTAACTTGATATAAAAAAAATAGGTGCTTATTTTTTAGCGAAATGTCTCTAAAAAATAAGTCCGCGCGGTGTCCAAGTATTCCGCAGTTAAATACTGGGCTCTCGGTGTACTGTGTACGAAGTTTACTAAGAAGTTATTTAATATTTCGATTTTATGTTATTTTATTTCATGATATATGTTCGCATACTATCACGTCCTCAAATATTGAAGGTATCTCACCAGTCAGTCTGTATATTTAAGCAATTATAGTATATATTTAATAAAAGGGTAGTTTTTAATAGTTCAAATGTTCCAAAAATTTATAAACAATTAGAAAACATTACAAAAAGTTACAAAGTTAGCTCATACATGTAACTTTTCTGCTTTCAGCAGGAAACTTTTGCATATTGTAACACTAGCAGAGTGAAGTTTAACGATAAGAATATGAACCCTTTAACCAATACTTGACACAATTGGTTAGGGAGTAGTCATTACGATCAAAGTAATATAAACATATTCGGAAAATACTATATTAATATGTTTTTTGTTTTAACCAATGGTGAAAGCTCGCTCAACACTAAAGAAGATAATCTAGTTTAAGCTTAAAATGTTTGAATATTTTCGATTTGCCAACCTCTAGCCGCCACCGCAGTTGCCACTAGAATGGGAGTCTGTCCAGTGCGGAACCGGCGAAGCGCATCTTCGCGTTCACGCTGTGTTCTGTCGCCGTGAATCGACGTCACTGGATACCCCATACTATCCAAATACTCTTCTAACTGGTCGGCACCTATAAGAATAACTATCATTAGCAACCGTTCAAACGAAATATATGAATTTCACTAAATTATTCTGAGAAATACCTTTCTTGGTCTCGACGAAAACTAAGATAAGTTGATCCTCCTCACTGGGCCCCTGCTGCAGTAAATTAGATGCGTTCAGCAAATCCAACAAGAACGAACGTTTATCCATTTCTTCCACCCACACCACCTGTAAGTTCAATACGATTATATATAAATTGTAGAATCGGGACTCATAAATATTTATGTTAAATGTTTCGATTGATCGAAGTTATTTACATTATCGATAAAACTTCACATTTGTACTGATCGTAACCGACAGAAACTATTGCAGATCAAAATGCGGGTTATTTAAAATATTATCAAATTTTAAAACTTGAAGCCAATAAAATAATTTTTCAGTATGAAATATAATAAATGGTTGCAAAAAATTACCTTTTGAGTGATATTCTCGGAAGTAGATCCTACGCGCCCTACAGCGAGGAAAACATAGTTGTGCAAGAAATCTTGCGCTAAAACTTGAATCTGTTTGGGGAAAGTCGCAGAGAACATGAGCGTCTGGCGCTCGCCCGTCTTGGGCATAGTGTGACTCTCGACGATTGTGCGGATCTGGGGTTCGAAACCCATATCCAACATACGATCGGCCTCGTCCAGCACCAAGTGGCGGCAGTGGTCCAGCGCCACGCGCTTGCGCACCAGCATGTCCACCAGCCGCCCCGGCGTCGCCACCAGCAGGTGGCAGCCCCGCTCCAGCTCGCGGAACTGCTCGTGTACTGGGGAACCGCCGTACCTGCAACGTTATAACGACAATATTGACACATATCCATTGAATTTTATTTTTGAATAGACTATTCTAACGCACTGACGATCAATTCCAAATTTGATGAATTGTTTAAATGATAAGACAACGCTCGACATTATTATTAGGTATACATATTGTGTTTGGTTTACAAACATACCAGAAACGGACATAAAGAACATTCAGACTCAAAGCAACAACTTGTACATCAAATAAAGTGTTGTCCCTTGTGGGGTTTGAACGTTCAACACTCAGCGCAGTAGGGAGCGGTGTGGCGACCATTTGAACCACTAGGCCAACCGCGCAGTCGATTCAAATAGCAAAGCGTATGTGACTGCAAACTCTAAACATATTTAAATATAAACAATTATACTTACACAACACAAGGGCGAACACGAGAACGATAGGCAAATTTTCTAGCCTCATCATATATTTGGGTAGCCAGCTCGCGCGTTGGGGCAAGTACCAATCCGAGAGGATATTGTTTACGATTCTGCTGCCGATTATAGGGCCTGTATAAATATAAAGGAATTTAATTATTAATGTTAAGTTAAATATTCGAATTTAGTGTTAATGTTAACTTACCCCATGTGTTTGACGGGCCCGGCTTCATACATCTGATTGAGTATAGGTACGAGGAAAGCAGCCGTTTTACCTGAGCCTGTCTGTGCACACGCCATCACGTCTCTATGCCCCAGCACTATAGGGATCGCATACTTCTGTACCGGAGTTGGCTTGTCGTAGCGGGCGAGCGCTATATTCGAACGCATTATTTCCGTCAGGTTAACATCCTCAAACTGGAATTTTAAAAAAATAGACATGAAATAATAAATAACCCGTAATAAAATTTGTGAGCGAATGTTTTATTTAGATATAAAATGTTCGAGAAACTAATGAATAGGCCCGGAACTACAATTATTCTTATCACAAGGACTAAATTACAATTAAAAAACAACTGTTTTATATGATTCATACTAATATGAATCACAAGCGGTAGTAATCGAGTTGATCCTGCACATGATTCTTTAAATGCCCGAAATAAATAGACTATTTACACTCAACTATAGTAACTGAACAATATCAAGGCATATAATAGAACTGATAGAATTAGAAATTACGTAGCATATTACTGGGTTCTAGCTCTCATGTAGGTTATTTGTTTAAGTTGTTGCTTACACTAGTGATGAAGTCTGGGACACGGTCGCCGCTAGCCTCAACTGGTATATCCTCGTACTTCGAGAAGTTGATGCCTGTGTTGCCAGTGCCAAACAACTCCAACTCCTGCCGCTCGTCGCGAGGTAGCGGGATCGTCCAGTCATTCTATAACAAATCAATATTTATATCATTCAGATTACGCGATCGATAAACAGTCTGAATAAGCAAGAACCATGTAAAGAAGAATTGATTGTTACTTTAGCCAGTTATGCTGCACTAAAGAAGGATTTTTATGAGTATACAAATGTTACACAAACACTTACATGAAAAGTCACAGAGGGAAACCTGGGGTTACTACTCCTTTGAAAATATAACGCTAAATTGATTAAATTTACAACTAAATGACATGTCTTGAACCTTGACTAACTCAGATGTAAATACAGTGGCGGCAAAACGAAATGGACAAGTGTTGTGTTCAACTCAAGTTAATTTTAAAAACAAAAATCGTTTATTTCTAAGTGATTAGAAGACAATTTCAAAAAAAAAAGAATAAAATTTTTCACAGTAGCAGATAGGATTATTTTTACACAACACGATCTCCACTAACCTAATATTACAAAGGCGAGATTAGTTTCTTCTTTTGCTACGTTTTTACGTCTATAATGTTCAACTGATAATCATGAAACTTTGCACACGGCAAAAATTTAGAAAAGGACAGCGTAAACTTTGCACCCCGAAAAAACGGTACAATTAGTAGCACAAAACTTATAGATGATCATGGAATTTCAAGTATGTACATGACCAATGACTAAGACCAAAAACAGTTACGTTATAACAATAAAGGAATGGCAACGAACCTCGTCCCTGCGAGAGCTTGTGCGACGCACGTCGTCAGAGGGCCAGCGTGAGTTGGAGCGCTCATCCAAGCGCGGCTCCGGTTCCTTCCAGCGGTCGTTGCGTGGTGCGGGCGGCTCGTTGAAGTCCTCGTCGCGGCGCACGTCACGCGAATCCCGTGAGCTTGTGACGCTCCCGCCGCCCCCGCCACCGGCACTGCCGCGTCCACGCTCGGACCATCTATTGTTGTCTGATTCTGCAAAGCGGTCTGAATCGCCATTTTGATGACCTGAGCGATAAATTTTTGATTTAGGATTGGTTTATGGGAGTCTATTTCGTCTTTTGATAGCCTCGGATTAAAGCCTGCTGTAAATTGATAACACAATATTTCTGTTCTTGTTTTAAAAATTAAATAAGTTATAGAGTTATGCCACGTTAGTGTAACATGTATGACTTGGTTGAGGCTATGAGTACATACATACAATATATAATCTACGTAGATAAGTAGATAATAGAGCTTAGTAGAAATGAAGACGAGCTTGCAAAAAGCTGTACTTCAATTATTCTCTATTTTGTTAGATGCAGATTCCTAGTTACATAATATGAATGTTAGGGTACGTTAAACGCACGCGTTTAAAACGTGGTTAGAATGTAAATGTATGTTAGTGAGAAGAGCGTTATGTACATACCGCGGTCCCTGCGCGGGTATCGCGAATCGTGGGCGCGATCGTTTTCACGTTCGCGGTCACGGTCGCGGTCGTCGCGCCGACCACCACGGTCGTAGGTTCTAGAGTTGCCTCCCAATGATGAACGGCCGTCCCGTTGATCGTTCGGACGGGTGTCTAAGCTTGAACGCTTAGACTCTTCCCCTGTACCAAACACTTTATCATTTTGTTTTCTATCGAAGTTACTCTACTACTACTCATTTATTTACGTAAGATACATAAGATAAGTAGTAAAGCTAATTGTATAAACTACCATCACTTGCTGGAGTGCTGCATAAGTACTGTTATTTCAAAAATGAGTAAATATTTAAAATGCTCTACTATATATTTAAATAAATAAAACTCCAATTGAATAGTGCAATTGTATAACTATAAAATATTTGATTAACATAAAAGATGCGCTTTTAAATAACATTTTAAATATAAGAACCTTCTAAATATAAGATGTTGACCTCAAGAACTATCTAATTTAATTCATAATATGACCCATATTTGCATAATACAAGTTAAGATAAGGAAAAAGATATAAAGTCAATGGTTTGTTCATGTCCTACATCCAAAATGTTATTAATCGTTATGTCTGCTAGCATTCAATAATGATCACATATTTATAAATCAAATACAATACAAAGTTGCCTGATATCATGTTAACTGAAGCAGGCAATTTGATATGAAGTTACACCGACCTCTAGTGAACTCAGTAGAAAACATAAATAAAACAATAATCTATTCCAAGATTAATTTACATGTGTTCCACTTGAAGTTTGAAGGTAATAAAAATGGTAATAAGTGTGTAGAGCATAATTACACAGTTTTGATTGCAAAATTAATTTATTTTGCTACAAACTAAAACATTACTTAAAACAATACATAGCTTGTTAAAACAATTTGGTCCCATGAATTCACTTTCATCAACTTTCTATCTGAAGATATTCTTGGAAATCAAGAAATTAAAGGTAACTGTGCACAAGATTTAAATAACAAATATTTGTTAAACAAATGTGAACTCCAACATATAACAATTTAGGTCATAAAAATCACAGAATTTTAGTTTCAATACAATGGAATAATTAGCCTGGAATATTTCCAAACTAGATCTATTTACCTCTTACATTGTGGTATATGATATAATGTGATACTTCTGTACCCACACATACTAAAACATAATTTTGCAGCTCCTACTTAACACCTTTGATTAATTCATGTTTCCTTTCAGAAGAATGTGAGTGGGATTCACTTTATCACATTAATATTTTAATTGGATAATGCTTTTCGTTAAAAATGCAACTGTAAGCCTTAGTGTTATTTAAATAGGTATTTGTTACAATTTGATTGAAAGTATCTGAAAGTATCATTCAATTAAAGTTCATCAATAGATAAAATTTATATCCATTATACCTTACACCTTTAGTTTACTACTACTTTATGTTTAGAATGAAGTAGTCATAACTTCAAAATATTTTAACTACTAGTCATTTAACTGTGCTAAATAAAACTTTAGTCATTAATTTTAGACAGCTGTAGATAGTTTCTATTATTAAAATCTGAATAAGTGCAATATTACTAAGTGTTATTATAGTAAAAAATATGTGACATTTAACTAGTCTTACCCTGTGAAGAGTTGGCCTGCAACTGCCTACGCAGGTGCGGGGGGATGTAGCGGCCAGCACTCTTATTAGCCTGAGGCTGCAAGTCCAGACCAGCAAGCTGCCAATATTATGATAATAAATATACACAAATGTTGGCTCCTACACTAGAAATAATGCTTATGTAACTAAGTAAAAAACTTACAAACTAGCAAACAGAACATCAGACTTAAAATAACTATTTACCGGACACACAAATATTTCTCCAACATGGACATCTAGATTACAACGTGCATTTAAATTATTACCCTTTATGCAATCAAATACTCAACCATAAGTAGTTGTGGCACTTATTTTCATAAATAAATAGAGTTTTATATTACTGAGTAAAGAAATAAATATAACGAATAGATATCATCATCTACAACCTTTATAAATATATTGCTAGACATATGCTTATCCTCTGCTTAGAAAAGAGGTTTAAGGTTATTATATGATGCTAGTGAAATGGGTTAGTCTCAGTTTTGTGTTAAATTTTTCTTCCCTTTGCAGTGAGGATTTCCCGTGTAGTATGCTCTACTAGTTGGTTCTAGTCAGTGTCAGTGTCTGATAGTGACACTTCAAATCTTTAATTCAACACCAGAGATATAAGAACAATAAAAATAAACATGATGATAAAAAGGTATGAGATAGAGAAGAGGTTTTCAATAATTTATGTGGCAGTCTGTCTCAATAAGCAATAACCATAGAAAATAGAGTTGATTGTTACTTAACACAATTATGTTACGCTAAAAACCTTTCTATTCAAGTAGCTTATTTTCAAGTAATATACAATTGGCTAGATAACAGAATTGTGTTGTTACTTAACGTCATCTAACTATAGCAAATTAGGCATGCTTACACTATAGAAGCAGGACAAAATATGACTTGATTAAAATCAGTATGAATAACTTTTTCCACTGTACATGATGGTCCAATAAAAAAATCATTGTCTTTTAAATATTAGCCATTCCGATGTAGAGAAATTATAATTGCGAAACATTTATTTCCTCCCGCCATGACACGCAAATATAGCATGACAATGACCTCACTCGTAAGTGCCTTCGGAAAACTACTGTATCATCTTAGTATGTTTCGATGATGCATACGATATGATGTCTTCAGAAAATCAATGAAATAGATACCATAGAAGTGGTAGACCAAAGGCGCCATGTTGATTATTCTGAGACACGTAAAGCATTGCAATTTTATAGATCGATGCTTCAATGAAAAATAGCATTTTTCATGAATTAGAATATTTCTAATTCCATATTATACATATTTATAGAGTATAAGTTAGAGGTAAAATTCCATTCAATTTCATAAAAATCAATACAAAGTGCATGTAGTACATGAGGTACAGACCTGCTGCTCTAGACCTGTTCCATTTTGGTTGGTAACATTACTCATATTACTACCAAGCGGTACGTTTTTTTGGGAACTTTGCTCCAAAAATATTATACAAACACAGTCTACAATGAATTTTGCACAAACACAAATTCACAAAATCACATGAAAAGGCTTCAATTTTTCTCCGAAATCACTTTTCATTCGTAGTTTTTGTTCTTCACTGATTATTTAGCATCTCGCTTTATCTTCATTCATTCACTACAACTCATTCGGTGAATGCTGCCATATATAAATCTTCAAATACGCCTTATTTTAATACATTTGAGTTTTCTTAATAAATTTGAATTATATATTTAATTACACTTTTACAATTTTAGATTTCACCTATCACTAAGTTATAGTTTTGAACAACTAACATCAATTGTTAGTAAAATCTTTTAGTTCAGTACCCGTGATTTCAGGGTAAATAATTGATGGCAACATTTCTGTCTGTAATATTATATGTTAGCTGTTTTACCATTAGAAGACTTCCGTTTCTAATATTTCTACTCAGCAATAGATGCCTCTATTCTCAAAAAAAAGTACAGATAATAAAATATTTTTGAAACTTGAATTCTCGTCTATCGTACTGACAATTTTACTATTAAACTTCGTTATCTAATATCTAATCCTAAAAATTCACTCATAAAATTAGTTTTATCTGTAATATCTATTATATATATTTTTAAATCTAATAAAAGTTATTTCAAAATTTAATGAAATTCAGGTACTATGTGTCAATATCATTGTAATGCCCAAAATATATTGGAAATGTTTTACTAGTAGTATTGATTATCGCAATGAATTGATTAAAGAATCGATGTCAACTACCAACTACGTACAAATGCTGAACAAAATCTAAGCAATAGATTTTGTAAGAGTAAAAAATAGTATTTAACCTCAAACATCCCAAGGAAACTCTTATTATGTCATTACTGCATGGTATAAAACAAAATTGCTTCTCGCTGTCTGTCTGTCCCTATGTATACTTAGATTTTTAAAATTAGGCAACGGATTTTGATGAGATTTTTAATAGACAAGTTCATTGAACGGGAAGGTTTATATCTATAATGCATTTATAATATAGGAGTGAAACACTGATAAGTTTAGAGGTTTCTAATCTGATTTCATAAATAAACATATTTTTTGCGCTTACTTTGCAAACACTGGTTAAATCCTACGAGATAGGTTAAAATTACCGTTACCATTACCATAGTCATTGCGAATGCTGACAATGTATTATGGTGACCCACACTATGGTGGCCTATTAAGATGCTTTTTTACGCCTCACTTGGAGACGTAAAAGCCATGACAGTCATCGCAGCATTGTATTGCACACACTTACTACGACAACTGTCACCTCTGCATCACGGCTTACTTTAAAAAGGCTAACAAAAAAGTCCCACAATAATCATTTTTATCCTTTACTTTTTACAATAAATAATGAATTATTTAATGTTAACACAGCATTAAGTTCTTTAGATACATTTTATATTTAATATACATCAATATTGTCTTTTAGAGAATGCAAGTTAAATAAATATTTTTAAAGATATTATACATTTAAAACGCAGGATCATAGCGGTTACGCCGATACTGGCCAAGGGCTGGCCGGCACTTTATGATTTCATCACAGCTATCTAGCGAGGAAAATAACAATATTTAATAAAAACGTGTTTTTGAGAGCGACAAAGTAATACGTAGTAGTACGACGTTAGACATGTTCTTCGTCTTGTCCATGTTCATTTTAAGACCAACCTGCTGGGAAACTCTGCTGAGATCGTTTAGCATGGTACTGAGATACTCAAGCGACTCCGCCATTATGACTATATCATCGGCAAAACGAAGTTGAGTAATGTACTCGCCATTTATGTTGATGTCAAATCCTTCCCAGTCCAAGAGCTTAAAAACGTCCTCCAATGCGTTTGTGAACAGTTTCGGAGAAATAACGTCTCCCTGTCTCACACCGCATTTTAAATGCATTGGTCCCGTGCTCTGATTCTGTAGTTGGACTGTCATAGTGACGTTATTGTACAGCGACTTCAACACTTCGATATATCTATAGTCAATTTGGCATCGCTGCAGGGATTCAAGTGCTGCCCAAGTCTCGATTGAATCGAAGGCTTTTTCATAGTCCACAAACGCTAAGCACAACGGCCGATTATATTCCTCAGTCTTCTGAATAATCTGGCGTCGCGTAAGAATGTGGTCTATGCTACTAAAGCCTTTTTGGAAACTGGTTTGTTCGGGGGGCTGGAAGACATCAAATCTGCGTGCGACACGGTATTTAAAAGCTAAAGTAATACTTTTTTTTTGGGAAAACGTGCTTTCAGCACGACAACTGTTGTTAGGTTCATCGCTGCTACCTTCGAAGCCAGTTTCATATAAATTTATAATACTTTGATCTTACTGACTTTGTGTCTGCTGCCAAACTATTCCGTGGATTGAGCGACACAAAAGTTGAATGAAAAAGCGTATTTGGAGGTTGTAAAATCTATGGAGTAACAGAAGGTAGGCACTCAACCAACAATGATCTTTGTAATTTTAAGCGACGTTTAGGAACATCTGTTCTGAGCTAAGTTTTTGATTTAATTAACTGACAAAAAATTGTCAGGAAATGTAGTACAGCATGTCTTAACATCTATAGAGATTTTATTATAACAAATTTCAATGAGTTGTTTTGAAAATATTTCTCCAGATCGATCATTTTTCAAATAGACACGCATATTCTTGCTCAAATTAAGAATCTTAATATTTTTCACAAAATGGAGGACTTTAGACATGAATTCAGTTCATCCGCTGGTGTAGAACATGGAATAGCTGGTATTGTTTGACGAAAATCTCCTGCTAACAAATTATGGTTGCACCGAATCAGCTTTGATCGTTTCATAGATCTTTCAGAGTTCTGTCTAATGCCTCTAAAGACTATTTATATGCCATCATTCATCCCATACTATCAATTTGCATGACTACAAAACAAAGGCCATTGCAGAGTTCTTCGAAATGTTTGCAACTAAGAGTTTCGTTCCCGAACAGAGTGAACACAAAAGTGTTGTTTTTATTATTTTCCAAATAATTTTTACGCTTTTACTCTCCATCAGAACCTTTTTTGTGCTTTAACAAAAACGTTAAAAAAATAGCCAAATTGGTCGAGCCGTTCTCGAGTGTTATGTTTAGCACATTTGGAGATTAATGTTATTTATATAGAAAATTTCTTATTGCATTCACAATGTATTTTATTTTTTCAATTTTTCAATTTCAATAGTAATTCAAAATATAAAAAAACTCAAGTAGTAGACAAATAAAATTAAAATACTATAGTCCAGTCATTTGGTAGTTTTATCTGGAAAGTTTGCTGGGAGTATTAAAAATGAGTTATTTCGTATATTTGGGTATGCTCTTTTCGAATTTCAAGTTTACCACCTTGTATCTCCGCCGCTTACACGGCCATATTGAAAAAATGGTGCCTAATAACAGTTTTTTGGAAATTTTTACAAATGTATATAACATTTAGTACAACATTAAACTAGAAAAAAATTCTACAATTTATGTATTTTTTTTTTAAATAAATCAATAGTTTTTGACGTACAAGCGCCGTAAAGTACGCCGACGTTCTTCTGCATTGTCATCACTTTTTTGATTGTTGCTGGCTTCCTTTAATACTTTAAATCTTGTACTTTAGGAAACAAAGCACCAGAGCTTTATTGGCAGTGATGGCAACTAAAATATCAACACCATATATTTCAGCAGTTGCCCTATTACTGTTTTTATGATTACGGTAATCACCTTAAATTTTGACCATCAATTCGTCCAGGGAAAACTGACTCTCATCGGCATTCTGCTCAAGGTAAGAATTAATGAATTGCATCGCAGCATCGATCTCATTCACATACGGACCTTTTTTAAATCTTAGCTAATGGTGTTTCATACAATTTTTTCATGCAAGAATTGGGTTACTGTGCATCGACTGCGACCAAATAATTCACACGCTCAAGACGCTCGGCAATTGTTCGACCACAATCATTATTATGATCATGGGCAAGTTCTGCAATACTGTCTTTCATTGATAATCTCCGCACACTATCATTACGTTTGCACAGCCACGTCTGTTTTTGTTTAGCTATAAATTCTGCTGTTATTTCATCAGCACATAATAAAACAATGATCTTTAAAAGAGAAGGCTGGGTGCGAGGATCGCAGTAGTGGCTGAGGTTTCGTGACAACACTTCTTCTACGCAATGATGCAGCGATTAACTTCTCATTGTTATATCGTTGCCGATACACATCATGAACCTTAATCGATTTTAGTCCCGCCAAAACTCTAACTTTATTATCCTTTCTTTTAAAACTGGACTTACGAAAAGTCTCCAATCCTTTTTCTTTCACTTCAATTGCTTAATTTTCTGTTAATGAATCCTTCTAATAAAACAATTTTTTTTATTAAAAACCATAGCTTTAAAAACGAAAACAACACTACGACGATAAACGTAAGCTAAACTAAATACTGCTCGTAAGTTCTACCGACAAGTTTTGTTGAAGGTCGAGAGAGAGGTACCCGGCACAAAGGCGACACATTACTTTTATATTGGCTTCTTCAATATCTACGACAATACTAGAATATTTTAGAAAAATGTACGCAAAACACCTGTTATATATAAACAATACTTTGTGACGTTGATACGCGAATACTGTTGATTTTACATAAAAAAAATATAAAAACATAAATTGTAGGCTTTTTTCTAGTTTAATAATCTATAATATGTTTTTCTCGTACTATGCGTCAGAAAGGAGATATTGTAAAAAAAAATTGTTATTAGGGGCCATTTTCTCAACATGGCGGCGCGAGCGGTGGACATACGAGGTGACAAAGTTGAAATTCAAAAAAAGCATACCAAAATCCGTAAAACAGCCAGTTTTCATAACTTCATGAAAACTTTCCTGGTAACCCCCTTTTTTCTGACCAAATGACTAGGTTAGTATGCAGGCAACCCTACCGTGTCTTTACGTACTGCATGGCTGTAGGTATTCATGAGTTTTACGTCGGTGGGTGTAGGTCACTGTATTGTCTGCGTTTGTAATAAGTATGGTGACCACAACTCTTGGATTTTAGAGTCTTAGATAATAGAGTCACTTACACAGTCTCTTAAAATAAAAAAAATAAAAAAAAAATTCAAGAAGTCCCAGTCACAATACTGGATAAATAATATTACCGTGGCTTAGTTCAATTTCAAAACAACACCCAGTTGTTTAATGTTTATCTTATTTTCCCCTTTTCTGCCTTTTTACATGATATATCACGAGACAAACAAGCAGACAGGAGGCCAATAAAATTTTCGTAAAAATGTGATTAATGTTCAGATTTAACTAACTTTCAATCGCAAAGGTATTATAGTTTCGTAGTCGTTTCATAAAAAGTAAAATTAGTATGGTGTACGAGTAGTATAGTTACTGGTGTACTACAGTTAAAGGTTCGGGACAAATATTAACCATTGTTTTGGTTCATTAAAGTGACATAAATCATTGCCGACAAAAGTGTGTCAGTAGTGGACAGTGGCGCTATCATAAGTAGAGGATATCCTAGTGATAGCGTAACTGATGCGATACTATAAAAAAGTATGTATGGGGCAGGGCTGCCGACAGTGTCAAACTTAGAACCTTTCTTGTTTATTCAGAATTAAATATCACGTATTATGACTTTCAAACTTTGCATTTACATCAAACATTTAAAAGGTCTGAACACAAAATGTGAAACGTTAAATGAGTGTAAAGTTAGCAGACATTTGTCAATTTAAAAACCTTAGTAATAAGGAAATAAAATTATTGCAAGATAATCAGGACGTGTGCATGTTTCCATTATTATTTTATAATTTCATAATGAGTTCTTAATTTTCCTGTCTGCTATATGCACGCACACTATTTTATCATTACTTCTGATTACTACAATAACTCATATGTCCTTAATAGATTTAATAATTGAAATTGTAGCCAAAGTTTTAAATGTGTTATAAAAACACAATAAAATATCCCGCATCCCCAATATCAAATTTTCGTATATAATATTGTACTAGCCTGACCGTGTAGTCGTACTTTATACAGCAGACCACAAGTCTTAGAAACTTTTGCTGTTTGTAGCCCATATAGAGTTTGGAGGTAAAAAGGTAAAAAAGGTCTAACATGTGTTTATGTTAAATTTCACAGTACCAGGAAAGATTTAACAGTACCAGTAGATACACTTATAAAATAGTGTTGGTTTTGTTAAAACCCATATTTTCATTTAACTGACCTTAACTGCCCTTGTAAGACAAATTATACAAACAAATAAACGATGACGAAAAAAACGCCTTCCTAAAAGAGCGCCGCATTAGGATTCTTTGCGACGTCACGGCGTCTGATTTCCGGTAGGTAAATGCTGGTGTATTTAAAGGATCCATCCTGTCGCCCACAGTTTTTCCTACGTGTCAATGTTACCAACATATAATATAATGCTATGCAGATGATAGCACGCTTCATGGATAATATTTCACATCCTACAGCCACAGTATTATGACACTGCTGCCGAATACTCAAGATCGATGCTGAGACCTACCTTTACAAATGATACAAAAAGATTCAATTAATAAGTTTTTTACAAAACAAATTACTTCACCTGCCTATTGTTCTAATTGACACTGACTGCTAAGTTGGTGGCTGTGGGTGGGATATTCACTTAAAATGAATAACTCTGTAATGAACATGAACATTTTTTCTGTGTCTGTGTATAATTTATTTATAATTCATATATACACTGTTTGACATAAAAGAGAAGAAATTAAAAATTTAGGAACTAAGGTATTTATCGTGTAAGTAATAATCTATGTGCAGCCTAAAAACGTTCGTGATAACACGCTGGAAATAGTTTATAAGTTTTCCCGCAGAAAATGAGAGAATATTAAACTGGGACATTGCTATCCAACTTTGAAGATGTGTATAATGAAATTGTACAGCTTATAATATGGGTAAGTAACTGTACTCGTAGCAAACTATATCCTGTTTGATTTAGTTTGCATTGTTACATTCAAAGAATACAATATTTATGTTAGTTAACTCATAGTTAAAATAGTTATTCTGTACCATTTTTAGGTGATGTTCAGATAAACAAATCAATCTGTATATATAGCTCGATTAAATAATCTTGATTTGAGTTAGCTTTTTTCACAACTGTTATTTTAAAATATATTTCTGGTGTAATAAAAACAATACATAGCCACAATTGTGTTAAAATTATAGAAATAAGAAAAAATCATTCATGAGTACATTTTTTATTTATATTCAACATATTTTATTTAAAATTACAACATATTTTATTTATTTTTATTTATTTCAATAAAATCTAATAGTAGATAGTAAATAATAATTACATTGTCTCCTCCTTATCTGCATTCAGCAGACTAGGGCCGTAGTCCGAATCACGCTCACAGCGCTCATAGCGTACCAACGTGCGGTCCAATTCGTGCTTTTCACGCTCACCGTTAGCGTTGTGGATGCTATGACGTCACATGTGACGTCGCGACCTAGTGCTTACAGTACTGACGGGTCGGATCGTTAGCATCGTTAGCATTAACGTTATTCTGCGCCATTTACTTGAATCTATGAATCTATGATTGCGGAAAATGCCTGAAATACAAGCATTTTATCATCTTCATCGGCTACACTACATACTCCACTCATGTTTATGTCAAAAAATGCTCTGTTAGGTTATGTTCAACTTTTGAATTCGTAAGTACACTCACAAGTGGTCCGAATTATTAATACTGCTAACAGACGTTGGTGCGCTCACTAAATCGGAACACACGTTAGCAGTTAAACGTCGTGAGTGATGTGAGCACAATTCGGACCGCAGTCTAGATAGGTCCAATTATCTTCAATCGTTGAGGTTCGTTCAATTTTGTATGTAAACAAAATGTGAAAACTGTTATTAGTGAATATTTGTATTGGGTGATTCTCCAAGCATAGTGATGAAAATCATAAAGTAACATGTCAAAAGCAATGGAAAAGTTTAACCCATTGACAAACATAGGCAGGGCCGTCTTTTAAAGGTGTTAGATGACTTTTACAGGTGTAGAGTCACATAATTTTAATTTAAATATTGTAATGAAAGTGGCATTTATTATCGACAACATGACACTCTTTTTGTGATGGACAATGCACCATACTATCCCTTCATAAAGAATTAAGCTCCAATATCGGCGTTTAAAATTAATGTTATAAACTTGTGAAAAGAAAGATTATTAGAATATACCGTGAATTTTCATACAGATTTAATAAAAGCCTCACTTCTGAAACTAGTCAAGAAGCATAGCATGAGAGCGATAGAAGATTGGATGTGACGATGTCGAAATAAGGGACGAATTAATTTAAGAGCCGCTGTAAGTATATGATACAAAACTAAGCGCCAGCATGTAACATACTGATGCGATTGAACACATTGAAAATTTAAGGTAGAATTAAAATTTTTAAAGTAATGTCCTTTTTTTATAACATTTTTTCATTTGAATTCAGTATTTGTTTGACACCACTTTTAACCAAATCGTATACAGCTTTTTAGTATTTAACTGTTCAATTTAGTAGGATTTTCACGTAATGTTAAGTCTGCAAACAATAAATGCAATATTGTGGAGGCAAGTACATCATTGATTTGAAATTCAGTAATACTTACACACTTCTTCTTGGAAACGGAACTAACATGAGGTGTTAACAAACTTTAGGAGATCGATAAGTAATAAGCATTAAAATTGATTAACAATATATAAAAAGTATCAAAAGAGTTAAATAGTTCTAAATGGGTTGCCACATGAATGAAGGTGGCGCATTCATTTAATTTCATACAAAAGAAGATATGGCACAAAAAAGAGTAACAAAAGTTTAGAAATATACATATATATTTATAAGTTATCGTAGTAAAGATTATGCGTAGTTTGGCAACAGACGAGTTTGAAAATTGTTAAATTATTATTTTACAAAAATTATTTATTAAAAAGATACAGTAAACAAAATTACTTACAGTCTGTATAACAGCACTCAATAAATATTACTCAGTTAATATTTTAACCAGTTATGTTTTTAATTTTTTTAACTCCCAAAAGATGGCAGTAGTATTGCAAATATGTTTCCATGAATTTTTGTAGATGGCACTGTTAAGGTGATTATATTAGATCAATTACTTCTTCCGGAAGTTAATTAATGACATGAATTTAATAATTAGTTGAAATAGCAAATTGAACAATTCAATTTTATTTAAATTGATTGAATATAAACTCTTGGTGTAAATCGATTCGAATTACAGACGGATTATGCAAATTAATTTACTATATAAAAAATAAGTGACTAGTTCCTAATTTAGCTTTATATTTTGCACGAGGTTTACAATAGTTGAGAACATATGTTTTTATTTTATCATTTATTAATTTCTTTTTAATTTTATCTTTTAATATATTGAGCACCGTACACCGTATATATCTGTATATAAATAAACATTTGTGCAAGGACTTTTTAAATTTTGTAAAGGTCTCCCAGGTATTTGTTGTATAAGACTTGGACAACGTAATATATCGCCTACCGAGTGTGAGCATAGCAGAAAATTGACTTTTCTTTTTTTGCCGTTTTTTTTTCTTCTTTGTTGTTGGGGTGGAAAATCCCGCAGGAGCCAGGAGTATGTGGTGTTTCCACCAAAGACCACCCCAGCGGCCGGTCTCAGGCGTCCTTCTCTGAAGGGGACCCGGACCATATTATATCAGGACGCCTCTAGAATTAACACCGCACCTAGTAAGGCATAGGGCCTTACTAGGTGCGGTGTTAATTGGGGAAGTCACAAAGGCTTCCCCGCCTACCAATCTGGTTCAAACTGGTTGCTAAAATTTGTTGCGGCCCGATCGCATTTTTGCAACCAGACCGCAACAAATTATCCTATCGCCGACCGCATCAACTAATTTACTACCAGAGGTCCCCACTCTCTGGCGGTTCGCGGTCCCGTCGATGCTTCATAACGTCGCCGACGTCTTCTTCGCTCTCCTCACCCGCCAGCATGGCAGCAATGATTGCTGGTGTGGACAGGTCTCGTCCTATTTTATCGACAGCACGTTGGCGCACATTTTGTGGCTGTTCCAGCCACGCGTGCCATTGTGCCAATACCTGTCGGTGAGCGTTCCGCCACATTTCGAGCTCGTCCTGGTCTTCCCCGCTCTCACCCCAGCAGATACCGCAAATGTAATCATAGACCCTCGCGTCCATTTGCGCCAGGATATTAAAAGGCAGACAAAGTGCCAGGGCTGTTGCCGCCTCCGATGAGATGGTTTGGTATCTTCGTAAGATCCGAATGGCCGCTACCCGCTGCGCTCGATTGAGTTTAGCTCGGCAACGGGTGAGGTTTCATAGAGGGCCATGAATCGTAGCACCGCACAGTAGAGGCGACGCACTTCGTCTTGCAGATGCCCTATGTTTGGCAACAGCCTGTGTAGGAAGCCTGCCACCTCCCAATCTCGAGGGATCATCCGCTCGAAATACTCCTCGAAGCTCCAGCTACTGTCTAGGGCGAGGTCGAGGTACTTGATGTGGTGACCGACCTCGACTTCCGTTTCTTCCACTCTTATAAGCGAGCTGGTAGGAACGGCAACTCTGCTATTCACCGCTTAAATTTATTCGAAATATTTTTATCTCTTAGTTTCATTTTCTATCACTGACTGATGACTGATAGTCGTAGATATGACTATCAGTCGTTGCCTATACCTTTACTCTGAAAAATGCGTGTATTTACCATTACTATTACCATACCATACCATACCACTTATTCTCCTACTTATTTGACACCACAATTCCAATTTTCATGCAGTAACCATGACAGAAATTTAATCGGAAATTACTAATCTTCTATTATATGCTACTTACACTACTCTGTTGTCAATTCTTCTTTCTTCGTTCAGTCTATCGTTTTGTGGAATGTGCTCCCTCTTAAAGTAAGGATAGCTATTAAATCGCATCACATACGAGTACCTACATTACTTTCGGTCTGCATCCGCAACAAATTATAATTTGTAATTTGTAATTTAATAATTATTAAGAAAACAACAAATTCAGTAACAAATTTTATTAATAATTGTTAAAGTTTACCAGAAATCATTTTCAAGTCTACTGGAATAATTCACCAATAACATCCCAGGAGTCGAATCTTTCGAGAATGGGGTTAACGGCTTGGGGCAAGGTTCTGGCTGTAACTGCTGAAATGTAACCTTGGAATCTGTTGACGTAGTCAATCACCACTTCGCTGATCACAGCGTTGACAATTTTGTCGATGTCGCCACCACCAATGACGCCAGTCAACGAGGACTAGAATAAAAATAAGAGCAATTACTGTGGGTCCATTAGGTGAATAATAAATAAGGAGTGTCTTAGTTTTCTAGACAGTCTACAGTGTAATTCTGATGCTATTTACCTACGAAGTAGACTAGATTTGTGAGGGCAAGAAATTTAACAGATATGTCTGCTAATCGAACTGCATTTCAAGCAGAAGTGGGCTATGTAAGTTGTGTTTGTATCTCATTTTATAAAATTTCAATACCACATCACACCTATTATGAACTTATTTCATAACTACTTTCAAAATCATTTGTTATCTATGAATTTATGTGATAAGCTACATATTCACTAACTCTTTTCTAAGAAACAGATTTTAAGAAAAGAAAACTCCTTTGATATCCTTTCCTACAACAGAAATGATAGTTGTTGTACTGGTTTTTCTCCATAACATCTAAGTATATGACAACTCTATATGCCATGTACAAAGTAGGCATGAAATAAATGAAATAAATTATTTATTTTTCCGCATACAACATATATGTAAGTTCATCGAGGTTGTTTACGAGTAACACGAGACCCCTATTGCTAAAATTGTACTTATAAATAAAACTTGAGTAAACTTGTATTGCTAACCTTGAAATTGCCGATTTGGAATCCAATATTATCCAGACGTTCAATGATAATAGAGCGTTCATTAGCGGACTGACCCAAGAATAGTCTGCCTCTGAAGCGGAGACCTTGGATGTTGAATCTGCGCATAAAAAATAAGCAATCAATTGACAAATGTCAGCAATTGAAAAATGTGTTATGTATGAGAGTTGTAAATGTAGGGCTTACCCAGCTCTTCCTTCTCCGAACAAGGGAATAGCTGTCAACAAGCCACCATCGAGGCTGTAGCGCTCTGAAAAATGAAATAAAGATTAGACGAATATTACTCGTCTAAATACTTAATAAGCCAAAGCGTTTGAAGGAGTCCTTAATTTTTGTCAAGATATTTCACACTCAAAAACACACTTGACCTCAATATCGATAACTAACCACACACATTCAAAGAAATACACATGTATTTTGTATTATACAGGTTGTATGTAATTATATATATAACTAAATTAAACCATATTGTATGTAGTTATCTGTTAAAGAGATTCTTTTTAACACATTTTAAAGATATATCATGCAATTATTAGGAATACTTAAACTTTGTATTTAAAATAAGCACAGGAAGTTATATTTTTAATTAAAAATAGGTATGTAACGTTGAAAAAGAAAACGAAGAAAACAATCATTTTTCAACCACTACTTAATTTTCTTACTACTTTTTTGAAATGTTAATAGCATTGTTACAAATTTAGTTTTTACCTCAAGTCTTCAAATGACTTCAATGATATTTTTGAGGTTTACTCTTTCTACTGTTAAAACGTGTCTTTAGCCTTCTCACGTATTCTTTTGTATTTATTGAAATTAGACATATTAGAAGAAAACCAAATCTTACCAGCGGTTATTTCAAGATTAGGTAGAGTTAGATCAATTTCGAAGGAGAGGTTGAGTAAATTAAGTCGGGCAGCGTGGACTTCGAAACCAGCCAAGCCGGTTGCTCTAATGTTGTATAAGTCCAAATCTAAGCTGAAAAGATTATGATTTTTTTAAGTTTAAATTGAAAATTATGATTTTGAAACCATTAAAGTGGAGATACGAAACAAAAATGTCTCGATAGACAGATATTAAAAATGTGTCAAATGATATCATTAAGTTAAAAAGAATTTTGTTAGAAAGAAATACTAAGAAATAGTTTTTTAATAAACCTTACAGATATGTAGTTCCAGATGCCAAAAGGGTACATTTAATTTGAGCTAAAATTGTAACTAGAAAGAGTAACACGCAGAGCACACAAGTGAAGTCTTAGGCAAAGGTAGAGCTCATCATAAGTCTATACTTACGTGATAATTTCAGCAGGTACAGCAACACGAATATTGTCAATTACAAGCGGGTCCATGACAGGGATTCCTATTGTTGGTGATCCATTTAAGATGAGGCCGCGGAGTAAATTGAATATCAACACCATAAGGGGTGGCAACGGATTCCTTTCATCTATTTGAGCATTATTTTTGACTGCAGCTCCTAGTAACAAGAAGTAAAAACATTAAATGTAAATGAATAGGTAATCAATCTAGTTAAATGTAAGTAATTATGATGATTTTGTGTTTAAATATCGAAGTAATACAGAGACAAGACAGATCAAAAACCGTTATATATTTTTGGAACAACTAAACTACAGTTAAAAACAAGCACCAAAACATTTATCCATTAGCATCAAGTTCAAACTGGTTCAATGTCCTGCAAGACTTTCAAAATAATGGAATATTCAAAGTCTCTCGGGATCAGGTAAAGTCTTTAAAATATAGCTTTATATATTTACTTATGACACTTGTCACTGGTGTTATTTTAAAACTTACGAGGTATATTTTACTTCGCCTTTATGGCTGACTAACTACTGAACAAAGTTTTTTATATGACCTACTTAACTATCTCTGACTATGAATACTCACTTAATTCAGGAGATACAGGAATCAGTACATTAGGTGCCGCTAACGCGAACCCAAAAAGCGCCACTAGTAATGCCAATTTCATGCTGAAAACAATATATATTATTTGTGGGTGTATTGAGTATAATTACGGCTATTAAATTTACATTTATGTTGTATATCATATAGTTTTTCTGGCAACTATACGAATAGGCATGAATTATTTGGTTATATCTATTTTCGATTGGTAGTGTGAACATTTGCACATATATCTAGTGATAATATTTTAGCACAAAATTCTAAAAATCAATTTACATCTCACTAAGATTATTAATTAGCACGGAGTACGATGCTACGATGAGATCGCAATAATAGCTGTATACTGTGAAACTTTTGTATTATGAAAATAGCTTTTTAAAATTATTACAATGTTATATTGTAAATGAATACTTTTGGAGTACAGTAGGCCTAAACCTCCTATCGAAGGAGAGGCTTATGTCTAACAGTGGACTATCAAAAGCTGTTCATGGTAATGATGAAATAAATGATTTTATACAGAAGAAATAAAAAATAAAAATATATTCTACTAATAATTGCTTGCGGTCGGTCCTTAATTATTGTAATAGATGCTTGTACCTGGAGGCCACTGTGATATCCGGGTAATCAGTTTTAATTTATTATGCACAATGATTTCACTATCAAAACATTTATAAGTGGTTGATAAAAGCTACTGAAATATTATTATTTTTAGGTTGGAGAGACAATTTAACTCAATTTTGGTATTTTATTCAACAATAAGAAAATAAATTATTTGAATTCAAGATAGAAGTTATACATATAGTATCATTGTAGAGATCTTTTACAAACTATACTATTTTCTACTAACTTTGAAAAATTATAGTATAGATATATAATAGATTTAATCCTAGTCGAACAGAAATAGATTTTTTAACACTTCATTAAAATATTCAAAGCACCCGGGCAAAATGATGCGATCTAAACGAACAACTGTTGGATGATTTAGCAAAATTATTAATTTAATTGTCTTTTTTTTTATTCTGGGCCTACCAAAGAGACTCATACTATGCCTGATGGAAAGCACGAACAGAATCCAAGAGTGGTAGTCACCATACTTATTGCGGATGCAGACAATGCAGTTTGGTGACCTAGCGTTTAGTTTTACAAGTCTATTTTGCCTATTACCACAAGAAAACGGGCAATGAGAAGAAAACACCCACACCAGTGAACGCATGTGCTTGGAGTATGTGCTATCAAATCTGAATATAATATTATGAGGACACTTACTTGAGTTTTTGAACGACTGCTGTGATACACAAACCCTAACTGTTTCCTTCTTTATGAGTCTTAATGCTTTATAGATATTTTTTGCTAATCAATTTTGATTTCTTTTGTTAATCAATTATATCGGTAATAAAGGAATCTGATTAATATCAAATTGTCACCATTATTAATCGATTTAGATTTGTGTATCATAACACTGCTAATTTATTTTTCATGACAGTTCTTTAGAGGATAATTGCAGACATAGCTACTTTTCTCAGTAGTTGAATTATAAAATCAAAAAAGATAATCGCGCGGCTGCAAATAATTTAGAACTTACGTTATCTAAGTAAATATTATCTGCGTATTCTTTGATATGTTTTACGTTACGCGAAGTGATTACAAACATGTTAGGTACGTTAAGTAATATTTTACTCTTGTTATGTAAACTTTAAACATCGAATTAAGTAAGTGCCGACGTAAGGACATTTAACAAAATCAAACAAATAAAATTCAACACTTAAACTTAACCTTATATTATGTAGTGTTTTTTTTATTTGAGATTTAGCGTATAATCGATCAATTTCTATGGTCAGTTTAATCCCAAATTATTAGACAAATCTTTTGGTTAGGACATTACACATAATGTAATTTAGAACTAAATGGTTTTTCTATTTTATTAATATTTTTTACGTTTGTCTATTACTTGTCTAATAATATTTTCAGATATGTGATACACAACGCCATCCAGTTTCAAAGTAAGCAGAGCGTGTACCATAACTAACTGATAGAATACTTATATACTTTTTGTTTGTAAATTTATACATATTATACATGAAAGACACCCAAACTTCGAAATAAATATTAACAGATCTTACAAATCACTTGCTAAACCAATAAACGGCCGATCTATCGGAATATATTTCTGGATGAAATGTTTTTCCTAAGCTCTATTCTTAAGGGTGTCCTTCAAAAATTATATGTGAAATTATTACTATATATTTCGCTCTACTACAAAATGAGAAGGTATGAAGATGAAATAAGGCAGGCATGTACATATGTATTCCTACTATACAGTAGGAGACAGATGTCAAATAAAATACAGACAATCTTTAATTTATTGCACCAAGGACCTGAAATTATGTGGAACGTGAGGAGTTCGTACTCCTTTCTTGCAACTCCTTTTTACGAACCTACATTTTTACCTTCCTAATTACAAATAATATAACGATATCTTTAAGTATATATTATAAACAGATACGAAATCTGAGGGTTAACTTTGAGATTCCAAAATATATAAAATCTTATTACGGCACGTATTATGACGTATGTGGTATTCCTTCACCCAAAAAAAACTGTGTGGTGAAGGATCAAGAATACGGAGTGCCATCACGCGTGTATGGGTGTTGTAAGTGACCACTAAGGTACAAACTATGCAGAACAATATCACTGCAAGGAGAAGGGAAACTTGAAAGAAACCCTATACCAACTCGTCTGGTCAGCGTGGTATAGTAAGACAAATCTCCTTGCTAAGATGATTGAATGATGATTGCTTGATAATTAAGAGTGATTGTAACTGGATATAAAAAAAAATATTACATGTTACCAAATTGCTACGTAGTAAAAAACATATGTTGCGCAGTGTTTTCACCAAAATTTAGTAATCAGATATGTAATCAAACGTCAAGAACGATCGTTTTTACCTAATACTTGTTCAGGTAGGTGATCTATTGAGTTATAGTAGACACACTTAGTATCAAGAAATTTACTCTTTTTCCCATCCAGCAGCTATTCTGCACTCTTTCTGATTCAGAACAAGGACACCATTCCTTATTTTTAGTCACCTAATTCTGGCAGTCTAGGATTTTAGATTTTTTATAAATATACATAGCAGAGACTCCAAGTAACAAATAGAATCCTGAAATGGAACACCATGCGACCACAATCGGTTAGAGTAGAACGAATTGAACGTTCCTCCTTGATATTAGTCATAAACAAGGTGTCGTTTCAAAACATACTGAGTACAAGTACAGTTTGTTGTATTTTATGCGTTGAAAATTCATCAAAATACAGCAAACTTTTATTAATACAACTACAGTAGTTTCGTTTATACGTAGAGAGGGATAGACAAGGGTGAGAAAGTTAACGATAAGTACTAGCTTATTAAAATTGTAACTTCATGGAATTCAATAAAGCGATTAAAGTAGCATTATCGAAAACAAAAGAGAGGAAACAGCTACTTTGCTTACTTCTTTTTTTATTCAAATAAAACTAATCAGTCAAAATATCATTAAAAGATACTTTTGTATGATAAGTTTACATTATCACATTACTTCGTAGAAATAACATAGATATTTATTTTAAATTCGGCGTAACAATTCTCTTTCTTTGAATTATATGTAACTGATGGATGTACACTGAGTACTTAGTAATTCTTAATGTCATAATCTGTTAATTCTTTATGATCTGACGAATATAATTTCTAAACACGATACCGGGCCGTGCAAAAATAAACTGCCGTATGTAAGGACGCCGCACCGTTACGCAAGCCGCTTACGGTTTCTTACATAATGTGCCACACCAAGGAAGACTAGCTTAATAAATCGTACTTTAACATTTTTTATGCTTGGACTGTTAGTTTGTGTTCTCATTGGTGTTTTAAGGTAACCCTCGCGTCGGTGTTACCTGCATTATTCCTAATTAAGTGTAAAAATAATTACAAAACTATTGTCCATAATAACTGCGAATACTTTTCTATTAAGTACTTATTTCACGTCAAGCAGTGGCCGTACAGCTTGTCGAAGTGCATCTTTCATATCTATACCACATGTCACTAGCTAGCTAGTTAGCTAGCTGACTAGTGTAGCTACTATAGTGACAACATTTGGTAATCGATATTGCAAAAACTTAATTATCTCTAATCAACTGACTTTTATATTAGCTATTTTATTGTAAACTATACTTTCTAATTTTTTTAAAAAAATCCTATTTGCTTATTACTTCGTAACTATAAGGAAATAAAATAACACTGAAGAAATTCACAGCGATAATGATGAAAGTCCTTGACAATGACTCGATGTATTTTAAAAAATCAAACGATAATATTTATGCATTGCGAGTGTTGGAAATATAATGTCTAACGAACTGGTTCTTGGTTTATTGTACGTATCTATGATTATATTATAAGTATTTTAACATATTGCAATAAAATAAATAATTTTCGCATAAGTAACTCTCGTAATACAAAATAGTTATCAAAGAAACTTCACTTCGTGATATATTCAACCATAAAATAATGTATGACAGTAATAAAGTGTAAGAACGTGATTTTTGCGTATTATTTTTACATATGGTGAAGCGAATTAGTAATATTGTTTGTTTCGTCTAGCATGTGTCACAGAGTGATAAGATAATATTAATGATTTATTTGTAGCCTAAGATTATCTGTTAAGATTTTATATAATTAACCTCCGGGTTTCACACCTTCTTAGAAATTGTATCATGTATTATTAATAATGATATAATTGAACCAACATCCATCACAATCACACGCATAATTCTTTGAATACTATGTATCTATGGTATCTATGAAAATTAAAACTAATTAAGATTTCTTACACCGTATTAAAGACAAATTCGATAATAATATACACTTGACTTCTTTTGTAAACCAATAGCTCAGTCTTTTGGATTCTAATTGCATTAATGTTATAAACATGAATGTGAGTTTGTTTTTTGCAAGTTCGTAATAATATATATTCGTAATCGTAAAACTTTATATACACTTTGTCATCAGTTAAGAAAGTGACAAGGAATTCTTTAATAAGTAAATAAAAATAAATAAATATTTCGGACATTTGACGCACAAGTTCATCTAGTTTCAAACTAAGCAGAGTTCGTGCGATGATAACTAGACAGACTGATAGAATACTTTCATACTTTTTTTTTGTAAATACATACATATTATACATAGAAAACACTCAGACTTCGAAACAAATATTTGCAGATCATACAAGAATTTTCTCCGACCCGAAAATCGAACCCGAGGCCTTTAAGCACAGCAGTCGCTTTCACTACAGCTGTGCCACCGAGGCAGTTGACAAAAAAGTATAGTTCCTGAACGGGTCAAATAAAACACGAATAACGCCATAGGCCGCTCGTTAGTTTAGTAAAATATTTAATTTACTTCAACAATTCTTAGGTTTAAGTTGGAAGAAATTTATATAACTTCTGACATCATATACTCGTAGTTATTATTATTAAACGATAGTTTGAAGTTTTAGTTTTACAATTAAAAACTAATACAAATCTTAATATTCCGATGATAGTCCATTGTAAACAGATTGTATAAAGTGTTGTGCAGTGTTTGAACATCACCGATTTCCAGTATGAAATTTTAATAATTTTTTTTTTAATCTTGGCCCACCAAAGTGATTCTACTCTGCCTGATGGAAAGCATGAATAGAATCCAAGAGTGATGGAGGCCATACTCATTGTGAATTCAGACAATTCAGTATGGCGACCCACACAATATTGTCCTAATGAAATGGTTTTTCACGCCCGGCTTAAGCGATCCAGGGTCATGGTGGTAGGAAAACACAACACAGGAAAGAAGAGTTGAACCCTTTAGTTTAGGTGCGTATCATTTTTACCATTCTAAAATGGTGACTTCCAAGGCCACCAGGTGTTGTCCTGTAGAGAAAGGTAGAAGGTATGACCAGTTGAAAGAACTAATCAGAACACTCTTCATGACAAATACGATATAGGTCTGCCAGAGAGGTGATATCTCTTCGTAACTGCAAAGGCTCAGGGGATTCAGTGACTTCGGGACTGTGAATTGCTCGTTGCTGCAACCATTCTAGAGTGTCTAGCAAATACTGTGCAGATCCATCACATAGATGAGAATAGTACTCCACGCACCTGGAGTGAACCTGGGCTTTATAAAGAAGACACAGATGCTCAGGTAAAAAGAATCGTCTCACTCTGTTCAGTATACCGAGGCTGAGGCTTTTGTAAGGCTATTTTAGTGACGCTTTCAATTTACCCTCGAGACCCCGGTAATTAAAAATATCCAGAATACTGAGTTTATCCTACAGTGGCAGCTGAGTGTTCTGTAAAGTGGGAGGGGGAAAAGTTTGATAAAGAGAAAGAGCGCGCACAACCATGTTTTCTTTGCATTGAACTAAATCAGATGTTCGTGACCCCATTGAGAAAAGCATTCTAGAACCAGGTCGAGCTCAGCGAAGCGTGGATAGAGAGGACTGACTGTGTCACCTATCGATTGACCCAGATACTCACCGGGCACAACTGCTTCGGTGAGTATCTGAATCGAATAGGACGGGAGGCTACGGCACAATGCCACCACTGCGAGCCCGAACGGGACTCCGCCCAGCACACGCTGGAGGATTGCCCTGCAGGGGAGTCTGAGTGTCGAGTCCTGGTCGGACTGATCGGACGAAACCTGTCACCATCAGCATTGATCGCGGCAATGCTGGCGAGTGGTGAGGGATGGGAAGCCACGGTCTCCTTTTGTGAACATGTTATGCTCCAGAAGGAGACCGCAGAGCGAGATCAGGAAAGGGCCGATCCCACTCGAAGGAGGCGGCAAAGGGGACACGGTAGAAGGCGCTAGTCCCCTATTGCCGCCTAAGGGTCGCTGTGGCCATATCTTGGGGCGATGTGGCCGCTACAAACGACCCGAGACAGGTGACACTCCGGTGCGGCCGGGGATGTCGTCTGGGGCGGGGCGCCTATTACTGTGTAGAGCGGTGAGGGGTACGATAGCGTCTTGCCCTGGGGCATGATGTGCCCGGGATGTACCTCAATTGTGAGGTACGGCAGGGAGGACTCCAGATGCCGCTAATGCGTTCCTAGAGCTCTTCCCGACTGCCGAGGTAGGCCGCCGCGGGGTTTAGTGGGTAGACCGGTTTGCCGGAAGTCTCACATACGCCCTTCGTCCCTCCGGAGGGTATGGTGCGAAAAGCATGTCCTGCGTTAAAAAAAAAAGTAGAGCTCAGCGACAAGCTCCTGTCATTCTTGCTCAACGTCTGCCAACTTGACTGTAAGGTGTCCAAAATATCTTACATGCTCTGTGCTGCCAACTGCATAGCAATGGATATTACCAAGGGCTAACATACAGTTTCAACACAAGGCTTTATGTTCTCTTCAGATTTTACACTTCAAACCCAAAATGTAATTTGAACTAATGTCAAAGGGGAGAATCAGTGAACCATACACGGTTATCAGTATTAATGATCTTAAAACAGAAATCATTGACATTATAAACCCATATTATTATAATGACTGTTATTATTTCTGGCAACGTCCCCGAAAATGTTGTTTTCAGTTTCAGAATGAAAGTAATTTTGGTATTGGCGCTGTGCAGCTCTGTGGTGGTGACACGTAAAATTCTTAATCCTAGTTCTTCTGAACAGAGTAAGTTTTAAAGATTTTGTTTCTGATTTGAGTTTTTCATATTACTATGATATTTATTACTCTGTGTCTTTACTTTTAATATTTGGCTCATAAGCTATTCTACAATCAGAATTCATATACATATCGCTAATTATAAAACCAGAAAACGGACTTTTTTCTTATCTTTTATGTGTAAAATCTTACAAATCTTTATACCTACTTCGTAATATAAATTTCTGTATAATCACTCTCATGAAATAATTTCAAGGTATTTATATTATTGTCATGAGAATAATAATACAGATATGTTTATTCATATATTTAACAATCACGCATTGCAAGAGGTTAAAATAAAAACACAATTTTAAATCGTCTGTTTGTTTCGATTCTACACCTTAATTACTTAACTAAAAAGTATACTCTATACACCCAGAAGCATTGTGTACGAGGGTTACGAAGATATTTAACGCGGGTGAGACCGCAGGCAAAAGGCAATAAGTATAAAATAAAACAAGGTTAATGACTGAATTTCTTTGGTAAAACACTGACGTCATAATGCGGTCAATGAACAGTAAAAATGATACATTCTAATGTTCATTTTAAATTCAATTAAATTCAATCTTATATTAGCTGTCAGGTATTTATGTCAGATATTGCTGATCGCTCAATGATTAATCTCAAATTTTATGTTTATAACACGTACTCTTAGTTAGCAGCTAAATTAGTATTTTAAATTAGTTTTCAAAGCGAAAATTTGTGCACTTCGCATAAGTTAAATACAGGTCATGACAAAGTGTGTAAGGAAACTCATTGTTTGTACCAACATCCATCGTTTGCACATCAACCAGGGATGTGTAAGGAGGGTACAAACGATGAGTTTCCATACAAGCACTTATCACGCAGGTTACCTCCTCCTCCTCCTCCTTTATAACAAAAATAATATTATTTGATCAGTTTAGGCTCAGCATTGGTGAATCACTCAGCTAGCTAACTTGAAGCAAGTATATTTATACGCGTAGAATGATAGCAATAAGTTGATCAAACAGATGTATTTGTAGGTATTATTTCCGTTCAGATGTCGAAATGTAATTGAAAAATGAAACATTGTTACTTTTGTCACTTGGACTAGATGCCGTGATTCGTGATTCTCCAGAAAGAAACTGGATAATAAACCAAACCACTAATATCCTGATTCGTCAGTTAATTAAGTTCGCGAGGCACCTCATCAAACATGGTTCAGAGACCTTTGGTATTCCGATTATGGATCCGCTTCAAATCGACAAATTCAACATTACCGTGCCTTTGTTATTATTAAGGTAAGTTTTTCAAAATCTATATATATAAAAGAAAGTGGTGTTAGTTACACCACTTATAACTCAAAAACGGGTGGATGGATTTGGCTGAAAATTGGTGGGGAGATAGCTTAGAACCAGGAGACGGACATAGGATACTTTTTATCTTTTTTTTTAATATTTTTCCCTAACGAAAAATTGAATTGAATAAAATACAAAATTTTGCTTATTTATTGCCTCTAAGGCGGAACAGAGTTCGCCGGGTCAGCTAGTTGTTAATATTTACAGTTTAATAATAAAAAATATTTTAACTATTATGAAACTGTATTAGATAAGAAAAGAAACCATGAATGCATTTCTTGTCAATTCCATCAATTAAATTCACTCTCTCCCTTACACTAAAGAAATGTTAGGTACGTATTCTTTACCAGTACTCCAAAAAACACGGCTGGAAAGCAGTATTATGTAAAGAAACTGTAGTGGATTTATAAAAATAAAAAACTGATCTGTTGTCATACATTTTTGTTGCTATGTACAAAATACATAAATACAAAATATATACTTTTAATGAATGGTAATATTATTCAGTATCCTGGAATTGAATCTGGAAAAAATTCTCATAACGGGTCTGAGTGATTTCGTAATCCACCAGAGTCATTTATCGATACCAGACCCCTCTTACGACGTTGACGTGATGATTCCTTCTATGAATATCTCCGCTGGTAAGTATAAATATTTTACAGAATCACTTTGAACTTCGACGAGTGTCCCGTCTCTTTACATTCGGGCAATAATGAATTAATGTATTTTTGTTACTCTGGGCATGTTTAAGCGATATAGGTTTGAAATTATTAGCAGTAGTATTTGTGTCGTACAAAAAGTAAATTCAATGTATGTTATTCTTTTTGCTCAACTAATTGTTTCAAAATTAGTTTTCCCTTATATTTTCTACATTAAAAAAATATCGTAATTTCATCAGTACGGAGTACTAGGCAATGCACGATATAGGATTAGCAGTTAGTATGTTTGTTGTTCGTTAACAGATCGATGTTGTGCATACAACCATAAACTATACTATCTTATTAAAACACCTATTTACACTTATACGCTGGTACACTGTAAACTGTCCCAAATGAAACAAACGGCAGCTGTCTCTTATTGTGAGAATCCAGCAACTAATCTATGCTAGCACCTATGACACATACAACCTAATTTAATACAGATATTAAACTAATGAGTTTCATATCTTAGATTCTTAATTCTTGTATTGAAGTACAACTTCTTCTTCTCCGCCGTGTCAATGGGCGAACTTTCAATACAGCTAATCAGTATACTTTTTTGTACTTTTTCTTTTTTGATGAAAGGATTTCAACAAATCTTTGTCATGTAAAAACTATGTGAATGAACTCTTGAGTTTCTTAATTAAACGCTATATTGTGTACTTATATTCACACATAGACATATGTGAACAGCTACGAGCCCATACGAACCGCAAAATTCACCCCTTAAGTAAATTTCGAAGAGATTTTTAGGACCTCTTTGAAGAAAGGTATTGGTTGAAAGTTAATTTAATTTATTTTGAGGTTTCCGTGAAAGTTCCCTGTAATCGAAAATATATATAAGGGGTGTATTATATTAAGGCCTTATTTTAGTTTAGAAGCAAAAGAATAGGGATGGACTAAATATGTAAGATATTGTGGTAATGTTTAGACTAGAATACCATAATATTGCTAAAGAGATTTGCAATTCAATTTATTTTATAACAACGCCAAAAATAAGACATGGTACTAATATAAACATTACTGGAAAAAATAATAAGGAAAGATTTAGTAGAATTAACTTTATTATACTGTTTTTTGATTGGTAATTGAAAGATATGGATTGTTTTATTCCCAAAACCAATATTTACCCACCGTCACCAGTCTGGCGTAAACGGTAACTGTTATTACTTTCGTATGTTACGTTACGTCGCCTCCTTCTGCTAAATGACGTCTTAGCAGAAGGTTGTAACTGTGGTAAGACAACTGTCGCTACCGGCCATGGAGCGTATGACGGCCGTTAGCGAGAGAGGTCCTCCGACGAATGCAGTGAAAGTTAAGCCGAGTCCTCACTACAGTGGTGACTCGATTGCACTACGGCCACCGAGGAACTCCAAAGCAGCCTTCCCTATTAAGTACCTACGTCAACCGGAAGGAAAAGATACCGTGATTTCGCTCTGTCCACCCGTTAATGATCGGCTAGATATCCTCCACGGCAGCAAAGTCAACTCGTAGACCTTCCAGTTGAGACGACCAACAAGTCATCGTAGCTCGACGATCGGCCTCATGCCACTCGCGTATCAGGCAGGACAGGGGCTGAATGCCGTCCACCGATAAACATCGGCGAACACTTCCACCTCCAAATCCTACGGGGGAGTGCCGGCCAAGGGGCACGCCGCCTGGACAAATCCCGTGTAGAACCACCCTGTCGCAACGCTGGCTCCACCCAAATTGAACATACGTAGGACCTAATGTTACAGGGGCAAATGGGTACTCAAACATAATACGAGGCGAATTTTGCGGGGCGTATGCGAAATCAATGCTTAATGACTTATTTTAACAATTGAAAGGAGAATGGATACCAAATATAAGATCATTTTTGTGTAATTTATATTGTTTCTGGCCCTAAGTTAATTTTTGTATATATAAGTAGGTACGTTACAGCCATAATAATTATAAATAACTTGGTATGTTTCAGAGCATTATTACTTATTCGGCGATTTATTCTTAGCTATTTCTTTATATGGAGAAGGAAAGGTAGTGTAAGTGAAATTATTATACAAAATTGGTAATGTAAACATAAAATAATCTAAGCACAATTGTATGCTACTGCTTCACTTGCAGATTTAAAGTCAACGGACTTCGTTTCCAAGGTAAAATCTATTTGAAACAATCCGATGATGGAACAGCTGTAATCATCGATCGTGTACAAGAACCATCATTCGCAGTTTCTTCTTTTAAGGTATGTATAAATTAGTGCCATTTACTTTTTTACACTGTATTTCAGACAGTTGTCAACGTTACTTAGTTTGATGGTATATCGTTTGTGAGATATATAGAAAAACGCATTGCAGAATTTCATTCAAAAAAAGTATAACTACCGAGGTATAATCAAATTAATTGATAATAGGTATAATTTCGGCAAAGATAGCAAACTTTACCTTAAAATCTCCCTTCCAAAATGACTTCAAAGAATGTTTCTGACACTTACATACAGAAAGTTTCAAAAACATTGTACTTCACTAATACCTATTTTTTTATTCCTAATTACTAACAAAATAATTTCTGCCGCAAAATCAACAGTATATAATTGATTTTATTTTTAGTCTCAATTGACTGGAACTGTCGGCGGTGGAGACATCGATGCCTTGGTGAACACGATAATTGAAGCAGTTTTAGAGAGTTACGTGAACGGCCTCCAAGGTTACATCGCATCACTTGTCGCGAGATTGCTACCAAAGGCACTTAACCCGACTCTTGAAAAACTTGACACTTGGAGGTACCTCGCTCCCTTTCTTCGTTCTGTAAACAGGAATCCTGCACCTTCTTAGTCAACTACAACTTGAATTTCGAAAAACTACCAAAAGGTCTATAGAAATAGTACTTAAGCAAATTTCTCATTTTCAGTGAGTCTAAATATATATTTGTTAGGTACTTATATTTTTTTTAAACTAAGAATAATCAAAAATCAAGTTTAACTTACGTTGTTATTTCTTTAATTGCTTCATTTTTGAGTGCTGAACTATTTATTTAATGTTAACCACTTCATTTTTTCTAAAGAAAGGCTATGTCCAGTAGTGGACTATTAAAGCCTGATTTATAAAATTACAGATACACTTAGCTCAGTAGACTATATCTGTAATTTAGTCTTTCGGACTTTGGTTTTCTTTTTCTGACTTATCTATCACTTCTTACTCTGTGTCACGTTTTTCTGAACGTTACGGCTGAAATCTGAATTGATTATTACAACATTTGCCTATTAATATGGTATTTCCATATTAATATATTATTTAAAATAGACAGAGGAACGTACAAAAAACAATACAGCACATTGTTTAATTTAATTAATATTAGGTACATAGAAATACAACAATACATGGAAGATAATATTGCATGGAAGTAAGAAATATGTTAGTTTGAACCTTAGTGTAATTTTCTTGAATCACCAGTCTTCGTACCAGACTTCGCGACAGGTCCCAGAGATATCTAGCTGCAAACCTGGCGGACAGCCTTCATTGCTTACAGGTGAATCTTCATCGAACATGTTCTGCATAATAACGTCAGCCCTGCCCATAGATTTAGGTACTATAATCTGTTCTTGAAGTACTAAATGTCGTGATGCAACGTTACATACGAACAATACAAGGATAAAACAAATAGTGCGCTCCATTTTTGTGCACATACGACAGAGTATGTAGCAATCCCGAGATGGCCGTGTGGACTGACGATTTGGCAGTTTATCACATTGTGTTTAGATTGTGAACTTCCTTCACCCACGTAGTAACATGTGAGCATAATAGCAGATCGCCTCCTACTACAAAAAAATACAGTTATTTAGTGTGCATTCATTTCCAGTATTTCATATTTTTACACTTTGTTCCAAATGAGAGGCTCATGATGTTATTTTTTTGTAATTGTAGTGGTATTTTTTTTAATATAGTTTAAATATAAGGTCGCTTAGTTTTCAGTATCTGAAAAAATAGCATTGAGAATAATAGCGACTTAAAGAACTAAAACTGTCAGAATATATCAAAAAGAAAGGAAAAGGTCAGGTAAATTTTGTATCATTGCTGCCAAGAATCTCTTCAGTTCAATTTAGTTTGGTACAGTCTTCAAAATGATTTCAAGCAAAATAATAGGAAGTAATAGTTCTTATCTTTCAACATTCAGCACTAACTAACGCACCACGGTGGTCGGAGCCTAGTGTGGTGTTGACTTTAATTGAAACAAAATGGTGCTTCCATTATGTTCGTATTACCAGCTCTCGTGCACCATAAAAATGGTACTATTTTTACGATCCACAATGTTTGTTTGTAATGAACCTTCTGGAAGTTTTAATGAGATAAGTATATCCATGAATTATACTTTCAGCAGCAATACAACACGATAAATTGAGCGAGCAAGTGTGCGAACACTGCAAACTATTTATTAGTGAGATTTGTTACTAACGTGAACATAATAAAAAATGTGATTATTTCATATTACTTTTTTATATTTCATATGTCTTATATTGATGAATAACTATTTAAACTTGAAAAGTGTAACATAATACTGATGTAAGGTCAATTTTTGGTCACAAAATTATGATAACAACACCGAATTTCGCACTTTGCTCGAATTGCAAGTCATCTTCTCCAGGACCCTGATATTTTCTATGGTCATACATATCTATGTTACTCCCGTCTATCAAGTAAGAAACGTTTTAGGTATATCACATACACAATAAATACCTACTTGAGATCATCAGAATTCGTTGAAAAAACCAAAGCGTACTGTAACATCATCATCATCATCATCTCAGCCAAAAGACGTCCACTGCTGGACATAGGTCTCCCCTAAGGTTCTCCACAACAGTCGCACAGCGAATTGTAACGTTTTAGGACAAATCCTATGTGTATCTTATTTAGATATTTATACTTATTTCAAATTTTTGTATATCATGTTTCGCAGTTGTAATTGTTGCGTTTGTAACAGATTGTAATTACACATGTCTTTAGATTTTACAATGCATAATTTATTATTTTAATGCTAATTTTGTGTACAAAGAAGTGTATCTATCCATTTATCTTATCACGAAATTATGCTCAAAGTGATATAATCCTTTTCTAAAAAACTCTTCTGTATTATTACGAGTAATTATTAAATACATACAGTACAATAATACAATAAGCTAATTGAATTTTTCATTACAAAGAATTGTATCTTTCAATTGAAGTCATTACAAAAGATTGAGTTTTAATATCGGAAATCTTGATCGTAAAAACAAAAGTATGTATTGTGGCAATCCTCACTCAGCCAAGAGTTTATGGTGGGGCGGTGCCACTCTCTAGATATCGTGATAGCAGCTGTTCCCGGATCCCTCTTATCTCAGGCGCAGAGTGGCACATCGTGTGGTTTTAGTCGGTCCGATTCCGACACACCACCACCCCGCCGTAAACCCCGGTGGGTGACGGCTCGAGGGGGTTTCCACACATTAAAAAAAAAATGGGCGGTGCCACTCTGTACCTGGAGCGGAGGAATCCTGAAACAGCTGAACATATCAAAATTCTTTCAAGCGCCTCAGAGTACAATTCTATCTACACGTGACATAGCCGCCTTGCGACTGGCCCTTACGATAGGTAGAGAAAATTCGTCAATCCACCTATGGTCACACTCAGGGCCGTACGAGGAGGTAGAAGGTTCACCTTCACCGTCCGGTTCGCCGGTGGCTAATAGAGATTGGGTGATCATTTGACATCGAGATGCTAGATGGTAAGAGAGTGTGGCGGAATCACAGCTGGAAGCTGCTGGCGAAGTTAGCAAGTGGAGCCTCTAACCGGAAAGATCAATTAGCCATCGAATCTCTTCAAGCCACGGCCTATTGGATCTACCCACTCGGAATCAAGCTGTCCACCGATATCCTCAGCAAGGTGCTTGTAGCTCTACCCGCAAACACTTTCTGAGAATGCCAAATTTGCGCTTTATTCTTAGCAGTAAGAGCTATCTTTACACTTGTGCATCGTACAGTGCCATTGACCGGATAAGCACGTATATTGTCGCGACGCTGGGTCTAGCCAGTCTCCAATCTAACTGTCATACAAGTCAGAAACATTGATGTATTTGGTCTAATAAAAGGCTATAAAAAAGCTGATGTTCAATCAAATATTACAAAAAAAAATTATATGTTCATACATCAATTCTAATTGAAGACGAAAATCTAGTTCCTGATTCAAGTATTAAATTGATTTCGATCTCTTTCTGATAACACTAATGTAGATAGACGTGGCGAAAAATTATCGCGATTAACATTATTTTGTACGAATTGGTATGAACATTAGGTGTAATTGCAGGTGTTTTTTTGGTAAATATTCTAATATCGATAGTAGAATAAGCGATGTAATGATAAACATTAGAGCGTTAGCAATCAATTACAAATGATATTGTAAAATTAAAAACTACACTGTAGTAGTTATTGCTTATTATAAATCAGTTCCAAATACAGATTACCGTGTATTTATTGCCCAGAACAAAAGCTTATCCGTACATAAGTAGTTAGAGACGAAATAGTTATGTAGTTCATCTCTTGATGATTATGGGTACGTAATACGAGTATTTGGATATTTAAAATAAAATCATTCAAAATGACGACTAAATTGCCACGTCGAATTAAAAATGATGATTAATGACTAATATATTTATTTCCAACTCTCAACTTAAATCAACCTATCGCCGTGCACTATTGAACGAAGCTCTTCAAGGAGAGCCAACCATCAGCTTGGGCATCCGCATCCATCCGCTGCCAGCCACTTTCTTCAAGTCGTCGATCCATCGTGCCGCAGGGCGCCCTACACTACGTTTGCCCATTCGTGGTCTGTACTCTAGCACACTTCGATTCCAGTGACCATCGATTCGTCTGGATACATAACCGGCCCACTTCCACTTTAGCGTACTGTTTCTCCGTATGATGTCAGTTACTCTAGTTCTCTATAGAATAACTTCGTTACGAATTTTGTCAGACAGAAAAACACCTAAAATCACATGTTAATATTTAACCATGAAACAAAAAAGAATACTCTATGGTGTAGTCTATTCTTTATAAAATGTTTGCATTTCATGAAACGATCGGTCATATCATAACATGGGCTGGGTCTCATAAGTGAATTATTCACGTCTGATAATATAGAGAATAAACGACGACTTAATAATATCTTTAAAAATTAAATGATCTTAATAATATCCACTTTTAGGGACAAGTAAAGAGGTGGTGTTTCATTTCGCCTGTCATTTTGACAGCTTATCAGTGTCACTGTCGTCGACGAATACTATGCTTTTATGTTCGATATTGTATGTATATCATCATTTAAACTAATTGCACAAAGATAAGGGCCTCGCAATTATCAACTCGTTCGGGTTCTCGCAATGCTTAATAGCGCCACTGATTAACGGTATGACTAAAAGTAAATGGAAATATTATTAACCGTTTAAATGACATGGTAAGTTCATGATATATCATGAAACACGGTCATTTTATAAAGACCTTAAAAATGTGTTACTCTGTAGTTCGTTATGTTCTTTGTGTGTTTGTTATACACCAAAAAAAAATTACTTATGACTTTGGTATCATGCAAACAATGTAGGAAAAATCTATAGAAAATTTATAGACAGACACTTTGATTTCATTTGTATGTGTAGATTCTTGCATGTTTACTATTATATAGTTCTGATGGTTTGTGCATTGTCAAGTGAACCAATCAAATCTCCTACAATAATTCCTATAAATAGTAATTTTCATTGCAACGAAGAGAATAAAGAATTCAATAGGCGTTACGATTTAGCTTTTAAATGAAATAATTTGTGTGACTCGTCTGATGTCATTGGCTTATTGAAATTTGTCGCCTTTTTCTTTCTTTTATTTAAATAGTGATTAGGGATCATGGTCAATTCCTGGATATGAGTACTAATGCAATGTTTATCTTCAGCTTAAGCTCCAGTCATCATAGTTCCAGTGAAATGTTCCAACTAATCGTGTACTGGGCCAAACGACCGGTGCAACAACGTCGACATTCTATTTGATTCTATTCACTTTAGAATATGTAGCTGCGCTTCAAATTTTTTTAATATCAAACGTTACACCACGAGATCTAACGTCAAGAAACGCCGTTAGGTTAAAACACTTAACTTGGTTGATCAAATCCTATAAGGCCTTGTCGAGGACCTTTTCCCGCAGAGAGCGGACACACCTCCGTCGATGGCCTTGTTGGTCGGAGACGAGACGGGGGAACGAGGGCAATGTTCCGCCCGTCAGGGAATCAGAGGTAGGGGCGGTTGTTCTACGGATCCGCTCTCTGAACACCGTTACCAAAGAGGTGGTGAGCTGTGGCGCCGTGCTGTTGGCGGTGTCGTTGGTCAACGCATTTAATAGTCTGCCATTTAGCTGCATTAGGGAAGAACGCCACTGCCACGGGGTGCCAAAGTACCTGAGGCGGCTTGTAGCAGACTATCTACAGGAGCGTACCGTCGTGTACGAGGACCGAGACGGTGTCCCGAGGCGGCAGCTCATGTTGTGCGGTGTTCACAGGGGTCTGTCCTCGGACCACTCTTGTGGAACATGAGATACGACTGGGGCCTTCGAGGTCGTCATCCTCCCGGGCTGGGCGTAATTTGTTACGTGGATGACACATTAATCACAGCCCGAGGGATGAACTTTCAAGAGACGGCGCATCTGGCCACCACGGGAGTCTCTCTGGTAGTCGGGCGCATTGAGGTGCTGGGTTTGCTGGTGGCCCTAAATAAGACGGAGGCCCTTTTGTTCCATGGGCCCCGTCGTGGTCCACCACCCGGCGCCTCTATCGTAGTCAATTCGGTCCTCGTACCGGTTCAAGCCCAGATGAAGTATTTGGGTCTGATCCGCGACGGCTGGTGGTTCTTCGACGAGCACTTCCAACGGTTTACTCCTCCTGGTCGGCGCTGCTTCTGCCCTTGGGCGATTCATGCCCGAATAGGGTAAAGCCAGGGTCGCGACGAAACGACTACACACGGGGGTTGTCCGGTCAATGACGCTGTATGGTGTACCGGTGTGGGCAGCGGCTCTGACCGCCCAGAATAGGTCTCGCCTCTGGCGCCCTCGGAGGATATTGGCGGTGAGAGCCATACGCGGTTACCGCACTGTGTCGATGGAGGCGGCGTGCGCCTTGGCTGAAACTCCTCGTGGGATTAGGAGGCGGAAGTGCTTGCTAAAGTTTATTGGCGGATGGCTTACTTCCAGGCGGGTAGTGACATACGGCCCCCGCCCGAAGTGATAAACGAGTGGCGTGAGGCCGCTCGTCGAACCACGTTGGCTCGATCGTCGTCCTGGCTGGAGGCTCCATGTACTGGTATTGGCACCGTGGAGTCTCTCCAGCTGGTCATCGCCGAGTGAGCAGGGCGACTGCACGGGGCCCCTTCCTTCCGACTGACGCAGGTCCTTTACCGGCACGATTGTTTCAGGAAATATCTGTACTCAGTCGCCAGGAGGGAATTGAGTCCCGCCTGTCACCACTGCGACTGCAGTGAGGGCTCGTCTCAGCACACTCTAGGGGTTTGTTCCGCCTAGGCGGCGCAGCGTGGGGTCCTCATTGCAGTAATTGGAGGAGATCTCTCGCTACCGGCCGTCATATGCTCAATAACCGGTAGCGACAGTTGTTTTACCGCGGTCCCAACCTTCTGCGAAGACGTAATTTGACGGAAGGAGGCGGCAGAGAAGGTCCGGGAGGAAGATCTCCACTCGGACCCAATTCGCCACCGGTAAACTAAACCGAAGAGGCGCGCATACCAGCGCCTCATGCCCCCATGAGTAGAGTTTAGTAGAATTTTAGAGTTTAGTAGAATTTGAGAAAAAAGTTTAGAGTGTTGCAAATTTAGCTCAAACGTTTTTATATCTTACAGAAAAAAAATACACACGGAGAAATAAGTTTCAAAAACAAAATTACATTATTTTAGTACTGTTCAGTGTGAAACGAATGGGTGTCATGTCCCTCCAAAACAAAGGGATGATCAGGCGAGGTGATCATACCTGGCGGGCCACGGCCCCTATAGTTGATGTTGGAATGTTGTAAATATGCTAATCGCCACCAGAATCTCTATTTCGAGATACAGAATTAGTCGTTGCTTCGTAGTTCATTAAACTCCGTAGTTCGATGTATCTTCGCTAGATGGCGCACTAGTATGTATTCTGTTGGCGCTGTATGTGGAAGTTTCTTTTCTTTTTCTTTTTTAAAAAGAAAAGAACACAGTCGCCACATTCAGTGCAACGAATAACATATTTATGCTCTTAGAAACAGAGTTATACTGCCCATAACTCTAGTGTCCATTCTAAAGTGTACTAAGATATAACAACTCATCGTAGTTAACTTAAAGTAGGTATTAAGACTACATTTTGAAATATATTATGAAGATTTAGCATTTAGGTGCGTAACACGGTCACAAAAATAAACAAATACAATATGCAAGTTATTTTTATAATTAAGTTCATAATAAGGATTTACCTGCGGCAAATAAACAAATAATAAAACAATTATTATTCTTTTAAATAATTAAATGTTTTTGAAATAAAAATTAAGCTTGTCGAGATGCTCTCAGTGTAATGTACACTACTCGGCCTCGGCCTATTTCGGTCTCACCGAGTTTCATTTTCTTTTTTTAACACTTAGGGGGCAAACGATCAGAAAGGAGATCTAACGACTGATACTTACGGGTACCTGTTACCTGTGACTCCAAACCAATAACCAAATACGGCTGTCTGAATCCAAACTAGGTAAAGCCTGTTATAATCAGACTACGATTACGAGAAACAGAATACGTACATATTATAGATAAATTATACTCCGACACAGAACAAATGACCGTGTTCATCGTACAAAGATTTGTCCTGAGTAGAAATCGAACCCACGATCTCTTTTTTATTTATTCCTTTAAAGACAGCACCCGCTTTAGGAATATATCCCGTGGCACGAGGGACTTTATTAATATACATCAAGCGGACATAGAGAACACCTAAAAACAGAATAACAATTTATAGATTGCACAAAGTGTTCCCATGAGGGTTCGAACCCACAACACTCAGTGTAGTAGAGAGTGGCGTGGCGACCACTTAAACCGTTCATCACACCCACACACAAACACCATCCGTGCAATCAAGATCCCTAACTAACCACTAGAATAAGAGACTCGACGAAACTCATTAGGTATAACAGCGTGAGCGACCTTTGAGGTGGTAGGTCGCTGTTTTCTTTCATATATTGGAGGTCATATCGATTGGGAAATACTACAGGAGACAATTTAATTATAAGAGGTCAATATACCTCTGTAGATGAATATTTTTAAATTGATTTGAAATCTGATACTGATCAACACGTAATTTTACTAAGCTTTGTGTCTAATTTACGTTACTTTTTAATTCGGTCTCCGCTCAATGAAAAAAATTTGCTTCTAAATCTGATTAGCGAAAACACAATTTATTTATTCCTACCTAAAAATTACATATGACAGACAAACAGGAGAAACAGGTACCTATCTAGTTAATAACTTTAACGATTATCTAAACACAAGTTACTTGTAATATAATATCAGTTGGCTTAATTGGGTGTTATTTTGTGTTTGCCTATGTTAAAAGAAGATTTCAATTTTATTAAATTATTAATTGAATAGGTATATGAGTACAGCGTCTACCTAGGTATATAAAAACGTGTGTTTTCCTCATGCAGCAAGGATAATATTATTCCATTCTACATGAACACCATTATTAAAAAGCGGCTCTCGTCTCGTATTTCTTTTACAGATACTCAATAACCTGTCTGTCAAAAGTCTCTAAACACAGCCGAATTTGATCCTGCTGTCGGTAGAAATAACAAAACGCCAATATTTTTTAAATTAAAAAAAGAAGAGCGTGATATCTATAATTAATCATTCATTGTCAATCATAGCAGATCTTTGTGTGAGAGCATGTACTTTTAGATAAAGTTTTTCAATGTTGGAATTGTGAATAATGAATAATGAATATTTCGGACATTTAACACACAACATCATTCAGTTTGAAACTAAGCAGAGCTTGTGCTATAATAATATTCGCATATAACAACAAACAACAACAGTTGGTGTGTTCATTTCGTTCAAAATTTAGCGTACGTTGTTACTTACGCTCAGTTTTGAAAGAAATGAACAAATTGCAACTAAAAGATCATACAACAAACATGCATTAATATAACTTTACATGTATAATGTAGGTTTTTAGTTTGAAGTCGGCTCTACATCCGTGTTGGATTTCGTACAAAATGTATGAGAATATTTTCTTTATAATTATTTTACTGAAATCTTAAAATATTTTAATAGAAAATTTACTAGATATTCGAGGTGAGTGTAAATTCAAAAATCAAATATCATAAAGTTGATTCAATTCAGTTCAGTAATGTTATAAAACTGCTTCGACTAACCCGTTTTAATTTTGTTTCATGTAATGATATAATAATAACATCCTCACACATTTCACACACGGCCGCCTGATCTCAAACTAGGCACAGCTTGTACTACGGTAACCAGATTGCTTATAACCATACTTGTTATATACATATTTCTAAATACATACACTGTATAGATAAATTATCCGTATGGTGATGGATTAGTCAGGATTAGTCAGAACTAAGGAAACAAACATCTCAGTACCACACCATTGCCAAAAGAAGGAGAAGTTAAAGAAAAACTCTATACCAAGCCGTCTGGCCAACTTGGTGTAATAGGCTAAGACCTTCTATTCAAGGAGAGACCGATGTCCAGCAGTAGACTATTAAAGGCTGTTATGTGATGATGACGATAGACAAACTAAATCCAGATACAGGACAAGTGATCGTGTTTATCTCACAAAGGTTTGTCCTGAGTGGGCATCGAATTCACGACCTCTGGCTACTTGACGCAACCTCTGATTACTAACCACTACACCAGCAGGCCCGACAAAATATGTTTTTGACAAATGATTAACTTAACAGTATTCGTAATGACCAGAATGTTTAAATATTTACTGTGTGTGTACGTGTTTTATTTTTACGACTAATTTTATAGTCTGTTAATTAGAAGAAGAAAAATATACATACAAATTACACAAAAATACACACTACTACTAATTAAAAAAATAATAATAACAATTGTATAAAATCAATGTAAATTTTTAATCTAAGAAAACTTCTATAAAAAAAAATAACGGAGTACTGTAAACGTAGTGTTTTTGTTGGTTGGTTTGATGCCGTCATCTAAGTTAACCGTTAGACCCAAAGAGGCGGTAACACGTTTACAAAATAATGTTAAGCATTTGAGTAACCTGAATTGCAATAACTGAATTTGTTATGTCTAATACAACTTTTACTGGCACATCAATAGTACTAGACCTCTTTCGGTTAGTGCTGTTCTTTGTTTATAAATAGTCCGCATTTTTTAGATTTTGATTGTAGTCGTAAACTGAACAAAAAACATCTGTATTCTAAAGTTGAGCGGGTATTTAAAATGATGGTTTATTCCACTATGTTCACTTGCGTGATAACACCCAGGTTAACATTCTGGAAAAACCAATATGATCACGTTCATGCCATCTTATGTTGTTGATCCTACCGGTCAGCCTATGTAACGTAAAATTGATCTAACTATTGACTTGTCCAACATTGTTATATTTTTAGATATTGACGTATTTATCACATAGTCTGATTTCATACAATTCAACAGCCTTTTACAGTCCACTGCTGGACATAAGCCTCTCCTTAGCAAGGAGGTTTTGGCCTACTATACCACGCTGGCCAGACGGGTTGGAATAGGCTTTGTTCCAAGTTTTCCTTCTCTTTGTAATGATGTTTTCTTGTATACTTTGTTAACTTAGCCACCTTTTACGACACCCACGGGATGAATAGGGGTTGTAACACTATATATTCTTAATCTGTCACCACACGGACAAGAATTTATTCAGGCACTACGCTTTAAATGTTTAGTTACTGTCTATGGACATAACATATACATTGTCCACAACATAATAATGTGTATACTTACACATTAATAGACGTTTGATAATTACATAGGTGTAATAATACGCTTTTGAGATGAGTAAGACTGATAGCAATTTACCAGATTATATGCAATTTAAAAGGTGACGTGTTTTTCCCACTTAAAACGTGCGCTTTTGAATAAAACATTAATAAAACAAACGTTAAAAGGTGTATGATATTATAGTATAAATAAATCTGTACAACCTCAATAACTCAATACAAAAAAAGGATTTGACAAATCATTTTCAAAAATACGTATTATTTTAAAGAATGGATAACAAAATAAGTATTTTTTACAGTCATTCATTTCATAACTTTACACTCAGCAATTTGATATTTGTTAAACTATTTTCGATTCGGCTTCTAAAAGTTTTATAGGCAGTGCTATAAAAATCTTATTCAATTTATCGATGATTCTTCAAGATATGTATCGCCTCAAGATTTAATAACGAGCAAGGTTTCTACTATAGAGTGTAGAGCAGGTATACAGCATGGTGTAGAGACACGTTGATTTCAGTACGAATGGGTCTGCTCGACCGACTTTGATCTTTTGTTTTGTTGATGTGTTTCGTTAGTGAGTGCGAGATCGGTGGCCCATTGGTGCAGGGGTGTGAGTTATCGTGGTAACTGTGTTAACCTTACACTGCCACGATGACTGCCATGCATTTTAGGTCGCCAAGAAAGGTGTGAAGAAGCACCTCATTAGGCCGCTATAGTGTGGGCCAACATACTTTATTGTTTGCATTGGCAATGAGTATGGTGACCACAAATCTTGGATTCTATTCATGCCTTCCATCAGGTAGGGTAGAGTCACTTTGGCAGCTTCTTAAAATAGGAAGATACTGATACAGAACCAAGTTGTCGAGGATATAAGCCCATCATCCTCATATAGAATCTAAACTTGTCTAATTCTGCATCTTATCTAAGAAGAAGATAACAACAATAAGAAGATAACAAAAGTATCTAAACAATAATCACCTGCGATTTCAAGGTCAAAATAAGCATAAAACAGGATAATTCTAGAACTGTATTAGGTAATTATGGTAATAGTGACATAAATTCTACATAAAAATAACCTAAAGAAAATCGCGCAAATGGTCAGGAAAAAGTATAGAGGTCAAAAAAATAAATAAACTCTAAAATCGTTTTCGGAGTCGTTGTGCCCAAATAATAAATGACACTTATGATATACCGAGCACAAAGTGATGATGACCAGCATGATTTTAATCGTTTTTAGCTTAAAAATACTTTTAGTTGTATTGCAGTTTTTATTTCTATCTAATAAGTGCTGGAGGGTGACTTCTTGTTGTTTCATATAAATTAAAATTTTTTATTTGTGATTTTTTATGTGTCACTTGATTTCATGATAGTAACAACATGAAATTTAAAAAAAATTCTGGCTACAAGTCATCATAAACAGTCTTCAAACAATCTACTGTGGGACATGGGTATCTCCTCAAAAAGGAGATTTAGGCCACGAGTGCTAAACGTGTTGGTATAAGATTTGTTTAAAGTTTTCTTTCCCTTTGCAGTGATTGTCCTGCGTAGTTTGTTCCTTTTGCTGTCTTTTGCCACACTCATTACATGGGATGAATAGGTGGTGACACTCTGTATTCTTAATCTGTCACCACACGGAATACACAAGTCATGATAATTATGTAAAAATCACATATACCAATTCGTCTGATCAGTGGACCAAAACGTTCTTTTTAACCTTCTTATACACGCACGTGTGTCTGAGAGACCGACAGAATTATTTTTTGAAATTATTTATAGAAAGGATAATGCTAGTTGAATGAGCTTTCTAGTACTTGCCTAATTCGACACGACCTTGAAATTGGTGTGAAGTATGACCTTGCGCGGGGGCCGTATTTGGGTGAACTACGCCTCATTCGGTGCGAGAGACCGGCGCGGGTATATGTGTTACTATTTTTGTTAAGTAATATTTTTAATTTTCGTGATTTCATTAGTTTTTATAATGTCGATTGAATTTATTTATAAACAAGTATGTTACTAGACATTTGTAGATTCATTTATTATAGTTTTTTTTCAATATTTTAACGTTTTTACTATAATATAACATATATTTCAAAGTATTTAATTTCAGTACTTTTATGAATTCATATAAGTTATTTTTATTTCAGAGATTCGTTTATCGGCGTGATAATGAACGAGGAGCAGATAAGACTGATGTTAGAAGGAAGGCGTTGATACCGTTGACAAAATGTATGAAACCTATAATGTCACTAGAGGTTTAGCCTATGGTGGTTTTTTATAGACTAATGAATTAATTCATATATTATTTACTCTTAAAATAATCCTAACAAAAAAGTTGAAAGAAAAGTTTTTCTTGAAAAATTGTCTTATGAACTCATTGACCCACATTTGAGAAGACAGGCGGTAACAACTTATTTACCGAGAATCATACGACAGAGATGTGCTGAAATTTGCAAAATAGATGGTCCTGAATCATCAGGTACCGCTAATAATCTCGGCCAAGGACGTTGTAGCTTTTGTTCCTCGATAAAAATCGTAAAACGCTTTACAACTATCTTACTTGCAAAAAACATATACTTTTGTTTGGAACGCGCAGTTATGGTTTGCTCTGATTGCTATACTTTTTATTTGTATGTTTATTATCTATAATATTAATGATGATTTTTATGCTTTTTATTGAAAGAATTTTAATTTTGGTTAACTTTATCGTAGTATTTAAGAACTACTGATTTTTTTCAAAGGCTGTCTCTGAAGACTGTAAAACAATAGTAAATATAAAAAATGAATAAAATATTTTATTTAATTAATAATATCCTAAACTTTAAATAATATATGAGTTTATACTAGGTATTCTCGGTAATATCGGTCTGTGAGACCGTGCGCGGGTATAGCTGTTACACTAATTGGTGTGGGTACAGCAAGGTTAAGGAAAGGCCTTTGTCCAGCAATGAACTGTTAGAAGTTGTAGATTGTATATATACATACATATTGTACACTAGTATTAATATTTTTGTATATATATTATAACTTTAAACACATATCGTTTATTATGTAGCTTCTAATGTAAATCAATTTTGTACATGTGTGTATATTGCTTGCAACTACCAACTTATTGTTTCTCTTAATGACACACGTGCACTTGCCATGTTAGTTACTGAACCACTTAAAGGTTGACTGGTAGAGAATGCCATATGGCATTAAGTCCGCCTCATGCAAATGTAATGCAGGAAGTATTAATTAAAAAAAATATATTAGTGTACCTTAAAAATAAATATTTAGATAGCTACGAGAGACAAATTACGACACATCAGACAAAACAACTAACTTATACCAGTTAGATAATTTCTACTACTCTGCCAGTTAGGTTATTATAGAAATCTATTAAAATATTTTGAGGTAATAGACACATTTAGATTTCGTTACCGTTTGTGAACCCAAAAATGATAAAAACACGATCATAGCGGTACTTTGAGTTTAATTTTATCTTTTTAACATAGCAGTTTATTCAAAATGTAAACTTACAATGGACCATCAAATTTAATTTATAACTTTAATCATATTGATTAGAATATATAGATAATCATAAACTATATTAATTGTTCTGAAAGTGAAGAAATAGTAGGTAAATAGCATAGAATCATCTGCGAAAAATCAAAATGGAGTTACTGAAAATATTTGCATGTTTAGTTATTGTTACCTTTGATCATGTGACTATATATATACGGTCACATATACACTTTTAATCCTTTAAAATCTTAACGTACGTGTTATAAGTAATGTGGACAACTTCACTAACACAACACAAGTTAGAAGGACTTCTTAGAGACAGCACACTAAACTTGTAGAATTAAAAAAATTAAACGTCTCTTGGGCATAATAGCCGTTTGAAGGTTACTAGATAAATAAATAATTATTCTATCTTAATTTTATAGCTTACGCAGATAGACATTAAATAATTACTTCTTTGTAACCCTTCACAGTAATTAAAATCTCTACTATACAAATTCTGACCATTAGATAATGAGTATTAAATGTATTACTTACCTAGTGCATTAATCCAAAAAATGTAACACGGCTACGAAAAATATTTATATTCTTTAGTGAAGAAATCTTCAACATTATTCAAAATATTAATTACTATATACTAATTAGTGAAATTTTGTAAGTTCTACTTAGAGAGTTCTACTTATAGTTCTAAGTATAGACAGTTTGAATAAGGAAAAAAAACACATGTCTATATGTATATATTCAGTATATCAATGTATATTCGATTTATTTATCATTACGTTATATTCTTAAAATTATTTGTACTCCTCGTTTATAATTTTTACGACTAATTCAAACATACATATTCCCTTCGCTGTCTCATTTCACTGGTTCTTTTAGTTTGACCCTAAAACTGTAACTTTTAAACGATTCATTCCTGTTTGACACTGTAACACTTTCACATAACTTTGTTCAATGTTTCACTAATCCTTTTGAACGCATACACCCTTTATTCGTACAGAACCCGGTGGGCACATATCACCATCAAATGATGACCGTTCATCTACATCAACAACTACAGGTATTTCATCAGAATTAATATTATGCTTCGCTGTGGTCACATTTTTATTTGGGTTGTTTGTGATTTCCGGTGGTACAACAAAGTTCACATTGTCATTTGACGTCAGTACTCTGTCTTCTTTCACGTTAATTTCTTTTTTTATTTCGGCATTTTGGTACCTACTTCCGTTACTTGTAGTCTCAGTAATTGCCGAAGACCGATTCATCTCAGCTGGTACTCTGACTGATATAAAAACTTTCCGCTTCTGCTCAGTCAATCTCACGGTCCTTGGTGTGAAGTTAATGTTGTCACTTCCGTTATCTTGTGAATTCTCGTGAATAATTGGACGAAATGCGTTCGTATACAGGCGTGGCGTTGGTGCCGGTGTTTGAAATCTTTCTTGTTCGAAATATGAAACCGGTCGGTGGTCAATGACGGGCAAAGGATTTAGATGCAAAACTTGTGACGCGACTGTTCTTTGGCCGTGGATTTTTCCTACTGCTGTTAAAGCGAGAACAATGAGTAACTCACTCATGACAGGATTATGTCTCACTCGTGGTAATTCGTTGGTATTGTAAGTGTAAAAATTAATTTTATTGTAGTAACAGATAGGGATGTCTTTATTGAGATACAGTTGGAGGCGTTATAAGGAATCTGTTTGTTGTTCATTTGGCTTCACGCTTTTTGCAGTTAAGGCCAAGCCATTAAGTTAATGATAATTTCGTGGGACATATAAATGGACAACCTTCGCTACAAGCGTCTACGCACACAAGATTATTTTGAATCTTCGGCTACTTTAAATGTATAATTTAATGTGTTGGTGTAGGTTAAAGGTGAATTTTGTACTAATTTATTTGAATTCATGTTCGTATTGTATAATATCATTTCCTACTCGTAAAATATCATAAGAGTAAATATTAAATTGTTTACTTATTTATCTAACAGAGATTTTATTCTAGGCCTATTGGTTTATGTGAAGTTAACGTAAGCAAAAGTAAAAATTAGTGTTAGTTATAGGTATATAATATATTAATATATTTATCAGACTCTTGTTAAGGTGTAAACATATTTATGAATCCCCACTCGTCTGCACCATAATCCAATGAATAGAAGGAAAATCTGATTAATAAAAGTTCAAATTTAAATGTGACATCATTAAATGACGTCATAATTTATTCTCTGTCAAGCATGTTATTCAAAATAACTTAAATTTTAAAAATTACAATTTAAACTATAACGGTTCGACGATAAAAGCGTTCGTCTTAAATATCAAATCATTATTTATAGACGAAATATTAATATAAAAACTAGCCAATGTCCTAATAAAAAGTATTTAGAAGGTAATATAGTATTTTCTTTAAAACCCTTGTACGTTTAATTTAATTGTTCACATGTAGTGTTAAATAAAACGTAGTTTCCTTATCGTGATTCAAATATCACATGTATCTTAAATGAACTGGTGTGTTTTTTCATGTTTTGATAGCGGAATACTTCTTATAACTATTTATTATGACCATCCAACAGCCATTAAATGAAATATAACATATATTGTAACTTCCAGGTAAATTAATAATAAGCTTGACTATTTATAATTATGACAATCATGTTAATTGTAATATTCAATTTTATATACTTATAAAATTACAATTTTTAAAATATTAAATTTTTAATTTTGCTTCCTTATGCAGACAATACGTTTAATTTAGATAAAACTATACTCTTAATATCCTCCTAAGGTCCTACATAATGCCATTACAAATTATAAGGAAGACCTATTTTCATTAACACACGTTTTTAATAATTATATAAAAAATGTTTTTTACACATCTGTCACATTTGTATTATTCACAACATAGAACATCTTTACATACATATGAATTCACCATTTGAAATGCAGCTGGTGCGATATTTAAGTGATTGATAAGTATTTCAATGACTTTAGCCTGCTTGCTGATTGTCAACTCTTATATCAATTGGAAATTCCTCATCATCATCTGCTGGTTTTGGTTTACTTTTGTCTGCTTCACGTTTGGGGCCATTGACATCTATTTTGTCACCTCCATAGTGATACTGATTCGGATTTAGTGGAAGGAACAAAGGATACTCATCAGCACCTGTGGGGTCTTTTGTAGAGGTTTCTACATTGTTTATGATCTTGTTTATATCTGTTTTGTGTTCATTGTTGTTCTGTTTTATGTTATTAGAGCTTCCTTGATTAATTGTTCCAGGGAATTTCATATTGTTGTCTACTGAAGGTGTTCCTACAACGTGGTCTTCATTTTGTCCTTGATTATTTGGTTGACCTTGGTTCGGCTTGACAGTAGAATAAGAAGGACGGTTAACATGTTCAAAGTTATTTGAATTTGTATTTTGACCTTGATTATTGAAATTTTCATGTTGGTTGTTTGAATGTTCGAATTGATTATTTGGGTTGGTGGGTTGATAGTTGGGTTTTCCATGTTGGCTGTTCGGTTTTAGGGGCCGGTTATTAGTATGTCCATATTGATTGTTGGAATTTCCAAACTGATTATTTGGAATCGTGGGTTGATTGTTGGGTTTCTCATATTGGCTGTTCGGGTTTAGGGGTCCGTTATGAGCATATTGATTGTCTGGGTTGATGGGACGATTATTGAAATTGTCATATTGATTATTCGAAATGCTGTGTTGGTTTTGTTGATTGAACTGTGGAATATTTGGGTTTATTTGATGGTTGTTGTTGTTAGGACGCAGTGGGTGGTTTGGTTTTAAGTTTTGACTGCCATATTGAACTGGACCGTTTTGTTGATTGTGATTATTCCAGTTACCGTTTTGATTAAAATTGTTTGGATTCTGATTCTCATAACCATTTTGATATTGATTTTGATTTTGATCAAAGCCGGGATTTGGACGTGGTTTATTAAAGTTAACATATCCGTTTGAATTATATTGTCCTGGGTGCGCTATGTTTGGTTGATCTGGTTCATCTTCTACGACCACTACAATTGTCTCTTGTTTATCTGGTCTATGAGGTCCCTTAGGGCGCGGTGGATAGCGCTGATGACCACCATTTATACCAAAATGAACACCACCAGTAATTCCACCAATAATAGCACCAGCTGCTTCGTGCGCTCCATTTATAATTCCCTCTAACAGGGATCCGTCACAAAAAGTCACTGTAGTCAAAACACACAGAATCCCACCGAATTTCATTTTAAAAACAAATAAAAAGTAGTAATACGCTCACACGGGTTGTCTATCCAAGTGCGTTGTACGCTTACTTATGCACCACACACTTCAGATTCATCTTCATATAGCAAATTATGTCTTTAAGAAACCAGTTTTCGCTCGCAAATTTATACAGAAAAAAACTGATTACAATTTCAAAGTCAAAACATCCCCCGTTTGATTCGTTTCCACTGTATCACGAATACAAAAAAAAAATAAAGATTATACATCTGTCTCTTTTATATTTAGAGATATTTGATGTAAAAATGTTAATGTTATAGTTTTTTGTTATCTGTGCTACAGTGATCTTTGGCTTTTTATATTATTTACTAGTCTGCGTGTTTATAAAGAATCTTTGCGCACGTCTATGTCATACTCATGAGAACTATAATTATTTTTATGATCGTTTTCCTCAGTCGCGTCACTCAGATGTGTTGTAGTTACGTGACCTGTACACGTTGTCGCTGTACTTCGTTGGAGTATTATAATTCAAAGACTTATACGAAAGGAAACCCGTTCCGGAGTGACCAGTCGGTTCACCTTGGATATATGTTCGAGGTAAAGTTTTTATAAACACGTTATAAGGTTGAAATGAGAAGCGACGATGCTTTCGATGATTCCGATGCCAAAATTAAATGAACGGACGTAAGAAGGTAATAAGCTATTATTAATCATCATATTTTAAATTGTAGGTTTTCAGTATGATCTGAGAACGAAGGATCTTGAACGTGAAGCGAGAAAACTAGATGGCATGTGACATGTGTTTGACATGGGGCTTGAACCCTATATTTGATCGGGTAGTTGTGATATTAGCTTGTAATATATTGAGTACGTCATTTACTACTAATTTTCACTATCCACACACTATAAACAGATATTACCACATTCTTATATAGAAGTCAAGACAATCACTGTTTAGGAGTTTTGTATACCTAGAAATTAAGTATCGGGTATAATTACTTAATTAAAGACAAAATTATGATTTTTTTCAGTAAATACTTAGTGAAACTAATATCGATTTAAAATGTCAACGTAAAAGGAAAGAAAATTTTAGAATGGTTTGCTCTTGCATGAAATATACCTCATAATTATGTAAAAATATTGAGATAAAAACCCGAGACATTACAAGGAAATACCTAATTATGTTTACCTACATTTATATATTTTTTCAAATCGAAAAAGTCACAGGTTCATTACCTAATACTTCTTTTTTGAATGTTTTCAGTATGCCTTTGTGCACAAGTACAAAAGTGTACTGAAAACCTTAGCTGCAAACATATTAGGTACAAGAAACAATTTAGGTGTTTACTTTGGTTTTTTCCGTTATGTTCACCTTTGAGATATCTTTTGAAATAATTCCAAACTGATATATAATGATATCAACTAAGTAAAATTCTTCTAAACTGAAATGACGGTACCAAAAAAATTACTTTAATTTTATTGCTTTCAATTGAAATTAGAATACCATGGAAAACTGTGTTAAACTTTTACACCTTCTTTTTTTTAACGTGTGGCAACCACCTCGGTCCGTCACCCCACCGGGGCTTGCGGCGGGGTGGTGCGTCGAATCACCTTCTCAAGTAGGTCCCTATGTAGTTTAGCTACAGCCCACCGCGGCAAGCGGGAAGAACGCCGCATCACGTGACCCCTACTGGCGTCCTGGGTCCGGTAGAGCTTAAATCGGATGTAGAGATGGTCCGAGAGCGTCTCAACCTCTTCCAGGACGCGCCAGTTCCTTACTCGTGCGGCGAGGGCAGGGGTAGCGAACGAAAGGGCCGCTATTGATCCCTCTGCTGTCACACGCACGTGTTGGTGGAGAATCCAGTTATTAAACCGAGGCCCACCGAAGCCGCCCACTCCTCTACATTCCTTTTACATCTACACTAACGTCCTTCTTTTATAATTATTATTAAAATCGAAGTTCGGGATGCACTTATAAACAACTGTACTATATATATCTATTACTAAGCACTAAGTAATTGTTAGTCGGCATTCGCGAGGGCAACGCGATGAGAATATTACTAAGGTACGTGTTATAAAATAGTCTTGAGTATTTTTTTGTTCTTTGTGTTATGTTATATGTGCAGAATATATGATTCTAATAGTTTTGCAGGTAATTTTTGCTGTAATTGTGAAGGTGTTTTGCCTGGGGAAGTACCTTCTCCTACAATAAATACAGCTGATCAGAAGTAGAGGTCGTTAGAAGGCAGATATGGTGAAACTATTTTTGACATCTTTCTCGCCTTTTGTAAGACTGGTTTCTTTCTACAACTTAATATAGTTATAGCTAATAATGAATGTAAAGCATTTTATTGATGGTAGTAAGTATGGCGTAAGCCACCTCACTCAAATATTTATGGACTAGATTTATTAGGTAAGTCCACAGTCTTCCAAGCCTTTTAAATATGTATTTCTATTTTAAATAAGAAAAATTGTTTTAAACCAAAATAACTAGGATCAATGTTATGTAGATTAAACACAAATAACGGTATTTCGATAACTTGAAAATCACTAATGAGTATGTAAAACTTGCTCTATAAAATACTGTTATTTAAATAAATTCGCTCATGTGTTGTGTAGAGTTCAATCTCTTTGAATAAATCAAAAAATGTACTTTAGTGGCATATACTCGTATGTATACGTTGAAATACTTCAAACTAAAGTTGGGGTAGTGTAGAGGCTTACCGTATCGTATGATCATTTGTAGAATCTTTTGGGTAAGCCTAGTGGCTATAAATACTATTCTAACTTTAGTTTCGTATGAATTACATTGATTTCATTTTATTTGTAAACAAAAATTTTCGTGTAATTTTTTGCGTTCGAATTATATAGACGTTACGCAGGCGAATGTAAATTATAGAGATCATAAGATGTCGAATTGGACATTATAGACAGAAAAACTGACATAATATCACATTTCCCATAATGATGATTTTTAATATTTTTGCAATCACACAACCACTCTTTTTAAATATACTTCACAAAGAGACAACGAGATAATACTTTTACGTGATACAACTGAAATAAGCATGAACCACTTGTGCAACTGCTGACATATGACACTGGATAAAGTACAAGTAATAAAGTCATATATAAAAAAAAATCATTTATTTATTTAACAATAAATTCTAGTTATTTTTGTTGCTGGTATTTCTTAAGACTATGCGAGTACAGTATAAGATCTGAATCGACCTTTTATAGAAAGGACCATAGTTTTGAGTCGGCCAGTCCATACAGGTATACAAGCCCCAGTCATCGTATTACCTGACCGGTATTAGTCAAGACCAACGGCCCGCATCAGGATATTTGAGTATGCAGTGCAAACACTTAAAACCACCAGAAAGATACTAAATATGAACTAATATTTCAAGACAATACCAAACTAATATTCCAGACTATAAATATACTATTTCTTTAAATAACCTAAAAGTGTGAAGTAAGCCTTTTCTCATAGTTTTTGCTTTATCAAGGACTTAAACCTGTTAATTTAAGTCCCTTATAAAGCAAATTCTTATAATTTTTTTGAAGTTTTATGGTAGAAACACACACTTTGACATCAAAAAGACTCGCTTGCTATGTGTACGAGTAGTCTAGTCGTTGGCAACACGAATATATTTTTTTTCCAGTGTTAATATCGTGGATATCGCTAAACTTTGAGAATTATTGAATATATATTTATTTATATACACTACATGTTCGTGAATGTATAGAAACGGGATCATACATGTCTTGATTATGTCATGTCATAACACAATTTCTTTTAACTTATACCTCAGTGACTGCCTAAAAATGATGTCATAAATTGCATGAATAGCTGTTTTTTGAAACACAAAGACACTTTGAATGTCTGATATTACACTGTAAAAATAGCTATAATATACAGGTCTAGCTGTTTCTACATCGGTTAATTAAAGAATTTAATGGTATTCATAAAATCAAACTCCTTTCCATTCATCGGAACACTGATTTTTACTTGTTAAATTTTAGGTGTAAAAAATTAAATAAATTTAGTTCTTTCTCGTTTAAAAGTAAATTATGGACATTGAACCAGTTCATTACTGTTGTCGTTCAAGTTTAAATAAAAGTGAAATGTCATCCGCAAATAGCACTACGAATATCTCCTGATTATCTTTTTTCAATAACAAGGTAGGTCATTGATATAAACGAGAAACAAAACCGAGGGCCCGGAACCGAGCCCTGTGGAATCCTCTATTGCGATTAACTACCCCTAGGACCCCCAAGGACCTCTGACAATTAACTTCCACTCTACGGATCCTATTATTCAAATAAGAGGGGAAGAGCCAAAATGGTATGCCTTATTCTATGGTGATGTAATTTCCTGACCAATATTTCATTAAAAACGGAATCGAAGACTTTAGACAAATAAAAAAAACACATAAAGTATCCAGTTTATCTGCCCAGGCATTTCAAAAAACCTAATCAGTTTGATTTAACATTTAAACACAATGTTTATTTTATATCAGAATTAATATAAATTCGAGTTTCGATTTAAAAATTGCCATACCTTTCGTAAAGGGACTATTCCCTGTCGAGAAAATTGTACTCTGTAGTTTAATATGGTAAAAATTTAATTTTGCCACAAAAGAATAGAAAAAATCTATGTGACCAAAAAAAAACAAATATGACTTAAACCAATTTAATGTTGATTAGTATACGATTGATGTATTCGATAATCGTCTGATTGTATGTAAAAAGTACGTATTTGTTGAAGCGGTTTATATATCCAGCCAGCAAATCTTCCACAAGAGCGCTGATTATGTTGTCTATGTTGTGATCGAATTCCGTGTGCGACTGAAACAAAATGAAGGAATATTAAAGAAGTTATTAAAACCCAAAAAGCATCTTAATTTTATGATTTTCTGTAATTAATTAACTAGTTTAATGACTCATGTTTATATACTCGTCCATTATCGCCTCATTAGTCTAGTGATTAGTGTATGTGACTACCGATAAAAGAGGTCTCGCGTTTGATTCTCGGATCGGACTAAAAACTGTTATTGGGTTTTTCTAATAAGAAATACTTAATAGCAGCTACAGCAACAGGAGGATGAAAGTTAGCTTTGTTTCACGATCGTGTCTCGGTGAGCACGTTAAGCCTTCGGTCTCAGTTGTCATAAACATCTATGACAATCGCTCTTGAGGTGTCTGTTCCTTTAAATATACTGCTAACTAGTTCAATCTTCGAATTTAATTCACCCCTAGGAATGTGGTGATCCAATGCAAGTCGCTCTGTCAAAAAAACTGGTATCCAAGTGAAACTGAGAATTATAAAGACTACGAAGAAGACAGTACAAGGTGTATCAATATTAGCAGCAAATAGAATGTTATTATATTTATAACTAGCTTTTATTCGTGGCTTCACTCGTGTGGAATTTGGTCTATCATATTAAGTTTCGTAACAGATCATTTTAAATAAATATATATATATATTTTTTAATAAATAGTATCCTATGTTACTTCTCATACCTCTAAGAACATGTGTATAAAATTTCATGATGATCGGTTGAGTAGTTTTCGCGTGAAACCTTAATAAACAAACTTACATTCGCATTTATAATGTTACTAGGTTTTGCCCGCGGCCTCGCTCGCGTGGAATTTAGTCTGCCACATTAAGTTTCGTAACAGATCATTTTAATTATTTTTTTTTAATAAAAAAGTATCCTATGTTACTTCTAATACCTCCAAGAACATGTGTATAAAATTTATTAGTAGGGATAGTAGGATTAACTAAAAGTAGATCAAAACCTCCTTTCTAAGACTGATATTCAGCAGTGGACTAGTAAAGGATATTGACAACGATAGTGATGATACTTATTATTATTATCATTAATAATCAAGTGGATGGATAATCTGATAATACGTACTACATACTCAAAAAGGTATCATCAGTCATCAGGTGAAAAGCAACAGAATAATTTTTTAACATCAGTTTTCTGTAAAACCTCTTGAACCGGCCCTTTTGTGTCGAAACACGGCTCTTTCACTATACTGACACTGATGACCCAATTACTTTAAATTTCAAGGTCAGATCTTATTCTATTACAAATGTATATAAAAGTAAATATATATAAAGTATATGCATTATTTGTATTCCCATTTTCCTTACCACTATGCGTTCTATGTTTATTTCAGCGTTTTCAAGCTTATCAACCACTACATTGGGGCTATTTGCAGCTTTCTTCAAGTATATGGTGCCCTTTAATTGAAGATTGTGGAGATCAAAACTGCAAAGCGTATTATTTATTTTACAGAGTTCCAAGTCAAAAATTGTAACCTTAATAAATAAATTTAATTAAAATTACGACCAATAAAAGCCACCCGGTTAAAACCTATAGCGAAATATCTTATACGTTTACAAAATGAAATCTAAGGCCTCTGAGACCAAGCAAATAAATAATTCAAGACTTGATTTGTTTCTTTGTACAACAAAAATGTTTGCTAATACAAATTTATATTTTCAGGTTAAATATGGTACCAAATAAGTAGTGGAAATCCGAATTTTATTGTATGGACAGTGATGGCGATATCTTTGCAAATCAAAATATACATCAAAACACAGTTGTAAAATAAGAAAGTACGAATATATCGTATCTCTATACTCACCCAGCTGAACCTTGTCCTTTCAACGGTATAGTATAGAGTACATGTCCATCAAATTCATAGTATTCTGTAATACAATAAAAAAAAAAAAATATTACTCAGGAGGCATTTTATATATTAAACCAGGGTGGTGTAGAATATATTTAGTACTTTACCTGCGTACAATTTTATGAACGGAAAGTGAATATGAGCGGTAACAGTAGGTTCCGTCTTCGAGAATTGCAATTGTAAAAGATGGTAGTTGCTCAAACCAGAAATTCTTGCTTGTGATATGTTTAAGTTGGCACTGAAAAATCAAAATTTATATTTATTTATTTTTGTTTTAAGAGCCTCCCAAAGAGACTCTACTCTGTATGATGTTAAGCATAAATAGAATCCAAGAGTTGTGGACTCCATACTCATTGCGCCTGCAGACAATGCAGTATGGTGACCCACACTATGGCGACCTAGTGAGATGCTTTTTCACATTCTGCTTGGGGACGTAAAAGGCATGACAGTCATCGTGGCAGTGTAAGGCTCGCACGCTTACCGCAATAAATGTAACCCCTGCATCAATGGACACGACATCACGAATGTCGTCGGTCGAGGCGGTCTGCCCGTGCTAAAATCAGCGTGGCTCTATTACCCTTATAATAAACCATAACTGATGATAACTAAGACTTTTGTCGGTAATAGAAAAAAAGCAGCTTCATTATCCTAGGATCTTACTATCTTCAGTTTCTACAAGTTTCATTAGACTCCTAAAAAGACTTGTCGTTTGAAGTAATATTATTTAGAAAAAGGGATAATTGAAACGAAAGATATTCTTACACTTAGTAGTACTAACCTAAACATTTCTCCGGGAAGACTTAATTCAATTAAATCAAACAGAATTGGATCTATTTGAGGGATATCCATCTTGACTGCTTCATGGAATTGGTGAATGATCCAATCGTCATCGTCAGGTAGTTGATGAATAGGCAGATTGGCATCTAAAATAGAAATATAATTAGATTTCCAGATAAAATGTTGGTATCTTTTATATTAAACTCTTTCAACGATAAGTGATCAATTAACATATTTTAATAAGATCTTTATATATTTTTCTTGGTATTAATTAATAATAGATGGTAGATTATTTATTACATGGTACTAATAGTACTACTAACCAGACCTTTCTACTCTTTTGAGTTACAGTGTACCTAAGAGACCCATTTAGATATGGTTAGATATATTCATACACGTCTTCATTGAATTTATATAGTGAAAGTAAAATTTAAAAACAACAAACTTAGAAGTTAGCGATATTAAGTTTAATAGAAAATAGCATTGAATTTATAATTGACAAAATCGCTGTCCAAGTGAAGCTGATACTATTACAGTAATAGTAACATTTATTTGTGTATATTATAAGCTAGACCCTGCCACGCTTTTTGTAGCACATTGGAGTTTTATTACTGAGAAACGATTAACAAAATTGACGCATAAAATACATTAAAATCGTCTTGGAACCCATTTGTATATCGTGTCAAAATTTATGCTCAATCGGTTCAGAATTTTTTGAGTTTTTGAAGCGTACACAAATAAATATAACATTTTTAATAGAGTGATGTGTAATATATTTACTACAGAGTGTAAGAAATTTTTTAAAAAGAGGTGGTAGATGTCAGATGTTCTCAGACTTTTCTCGTTTTTATTATAGTTTTGTTTGCGACAAATCAATTTATACAAGCGGTGACATTGCGTTGATTATTTTTAAGGTAAATACGTCATCATCATCTTCATCAACAGACTTTTACAGTCCACTGCTGTAAATAGGTCTCTCCTTAGCAAGGAGGTTTTGGCCTACTATTCCACGTTGACCAGATGGGTTGGAATAGGGTTTGTTTCAAGTTTTCCTTCTCTTTTTAATGATGTTGTCTTGCATACTTTGTTCCTTTAGTCGCCTTTTACGACACCCACGGGATGAATAGGGGTGGTAACACTATGTAAAGTAAGAGGTAAGGTAAATACAATTTTAACAAACTCTGCATTTCATAAGACTGAGTTCTGAAAGAAGTTTTAAAAAAGTGAAAATACGTACCAGAGCATTTGACATTCTCGTTAAAAAGAAACACAAGTATCAATATTGAAATGACAAATCTCATTGTAACTCGAAAGAGTAGCAACTAGTTTACTAATTTATGGAAGTTCAATTAACAACTGAATTCTGATACAAGCCATATTTTAAACTGATCCTCGATAGTTATCAGTAGCAATTTCGTAAACGGTAATCAATATCTATTAACCTATTTTAACTATTGTTTACATCAAGATAAAATCTTAAAGGATTTTACTCTATGAAATTATGTTTCGAAATTTTAATTAATGAGGGTTACAAATAAAAATGACTTAAGTTGTTAAGAACTAACTGATAGTCATGAGGTTCTTTTTGTTTATGGTTATGGAAATTTCTCGGTTGAGCACTGACTTGGAATGAAACGGACTCTTAAGTCTATGTTGTAAGTGTTGTAACATTATAATACCAGATCACTTACTCAGTGTTTGCCATTGATGCATTTCGGCCGAATAACTTCGAAAATTATTATCATATTTGTTTGTTCTATCTGATGTTTGTCCTTTTCTAGAACTCATAATTTGTGCTTAGTTCAATTCTAGATAGCGGAGTCTAATATGTCCAAGGATAACCTAAGGCATTTTATTAGATATTATTGTAGATATTGAATATTTATAATTTGTGATAAATTGTATGGTGATTTTGTTTGATATCCGATGATTCACGATAACGTTACTGGGAAAATATAAAGAAAAATACATAAAATTTTAATTACAAAGACTCAGTTCTCAACGGAAGCAGTTACGATCATTCCGACTGACGGGCACAAAAATCGTTAAACTTCAAAAACAAAGACTTTCAGACCAAGTTGGCATGACCAGACGAAATATTTTTTCTACAATTATGTGTATTTGTATGTTTATGTAATTGCAATCTATTGCGTTGGAATTAATGTCCTAGATAAAATTTTACACAAAAGATGTTAGGGTAGCCTGTTTGGGATTCAATATGCAATTGCAGAATTTATTGTGTAATTGTTCAAGGGTTCAATGTCTTCCACAGTTGATGGCAATAACAATAATACTCTTCAACCTATTGTTAGAATCGCATAGGTTTGTATTCCAATTGAGTTAACTTTATTTTCCCATATATGGCTAGACGTAGCACAATGATACAAACCGTATGTTATATTTGTCCTTGACACAATTTAAAACATAAAACGTTTTAAATGCATATCTATGACTGAATCGGCGCACCCGTCTTGGTGAGACTAGAATTTTATTAGAGTACTGTGGAGTGTACCAGTGCGTTGCTTAACGTATGATTACAACGAGAGGCGAGACAGCCGATTGTATTCTATGTAAAGGCATTCTAATGTTTATGGCCAGGTCTCCCATCGATGATTCATTATATGGCAGAACACGGCAGACCATATTTATGCTTGAGTCCCTAGATCAGCAACATGTTAAATATATGTTGTATCTATTTCAAATATTATGCGAGTTAGTAAGTAATTTCAATATCCATATACAAGGTATGATTTGGCTCTCCAAATTCTGTAATATCTACTTTAAAGTATAGCATGATATTTTTTTATTATTTTAACAGTGACAGATCAGCAAAAAAAAAAAAGAATAATTTCTCAAAAAACTCACATTCTATTTTATTACAATAAGTTTAAAATATTTTCTAAAAAATGTCGGCATGTTGCGGAGATTTATGATAACCTAAAAAGTTTTTAGTGATTGTAACTTAAAAGACAAGTTGTGAAATAATTCCTGTACTTACTAATACCTTAATAAACAGTAAATTCTGGTTTAAGTCGAGTCATTCCAATGTACGACTTTTGCGTTAGACATAGTGCTACTCTAGTTAGCTGTTCAAAATCAATAAATAAAAATGTAAACAAAGTAAGTTTTTAATTTACCTATTTTGGGGGCCGTTCTTAGCAGTTGCTCAATGTCCCAAATACCTACACTATTTCACGCTCTTTGTTTTAGGCCTAATAGCCAGTGATGTGCCAATTGACACAAAAAAATTGCACGGGTTAATTAGCTGACATACATACAACAATTTGTATTTTCAAATCAGTAGTAATCATATTTTAATATACTTTCAACAAGTCTCTTTAAGAACAAACATCTTACGTCACAAATGTCTTGTTTCTGGCAAATAAATCTCATTGGTTGCACTTTTAAAATAGAAATTAAAAGATTATGTAATATCTGCAAAAAATATCCTCATCATGTTATCATAAAACATAAAGTAGTAGAAAAACATGTAATTTAATTCTTTTGGCAGTATTTTCTGTTAGTTTTTGAATCGACGCTAGTGGGATACCATATTATATAGCAGAACACAATTATGATATATGGCCGTCGCCAGAATTATTTTCAGGGGGATGCATCTACATCCACACGTTATTAAGTGATATAAAATATAAAATTGTACCAGGTCTTTACGAAATCGACTTTTTTTTATGAAATAAGTAAAAAATATGTGCTTTCTATGTACATATTTCCTTTACTACACCCCTCACCCGGCGCCCATAATTCTGTATATATGTGTTAAAATGGCGAATTTTGTGTATCTGCTGTAGCGCAACCGAAATTTGTTGACAAATGAGTTAAATCAATAAAGTATTTAAAAAATCAAGTGTGAATGAATATGTGTTGTTCCGCAATAGGGTGATAAAAGGATAAAGAAATGTTTCAGTTCTAATAAAGTTAATATAATTAATTGCGCAATGATGACAACGTAGGATGAACATGTCAGGGTACAACATGGTGTTTAAATAATGATATATATTTGTACAACTGTCAGTTACATTGCTTCATCGATATTTACGACTTATATTTTATGGGTTTGTCTTATGTGTTACGATTGAGTGCTCTTGATGCCAGATGTCAAAAACCCATCACGTCGGACAAATAACCGTTGACATACAAGCAAGGAGAACTTGAGATCGGGGCGCTCATAAATCAATTAATGGGTGACACTTTGAACGTAAGATTATTTTATTTTCAGTTTGACGTTACCGATTGACGCTAGAGGCTATCGAAGTAGGTCGTTGGCTGAATTCAGAGAATAGAAATGGCATATAACCGACAAAAGAGTATTGTAATTAAAATATGGTATCGGTAAATTATTTTTGTTGTATCGCACGTATTTATTTCATTAACGATATGAATCTTTAGAACAAGTGAAATAATAATAATAAACTTGAAATATCTCCTTCGTAGGCCTCTTTCTTTTTTTACGCGGGGAATGCTTTTCGCACCATAACCTCCGAAGGGAGGAAGGGCGTATGTGGGACTTTCGGAAAACCGGTCTGCCCACTAAACCCCGCGGCGGCCTACCTCGACAGTCGGGAGGAGCTCCAGGAACCCATTAGCGGTTTCTAGAGTCCTCCCTGCCGTACCTCACACGTGGGGTACATCCCAGGCACCTCATGCCCTAGGGGCAAGATGCTATCGCACCTCTCACTGCCCTGCGCAATAAGAGGCAGAACAGCGCCCCGCCCCAGACGACACTCCCAGGCCGCACCGGAGTGTCACCTGTCTCGGGTCGTTTGCAGCAGTCACATCGCCCCAAGATGTGACAGCAGCGACCCTTAGGCGGCGATTAGGGAGCTAGTGATATCTGCCGCGTCCCCTTCGCCGCCTCCTTCGAGCGGCATCGGCTCTTTCCCGATCTCGCTCTGCGGTCTCCTTCTGGAGCATAACCTGCTCACAGAAGGAGATCGCGGCTTCCTATCCTTCACGATTCGCAAGCATTGCCGCGATCAATGCTGATGGTGAAAGGTTTCATCCGATCTGTCCTACCAGGACTCGACGCTCAGACTCCCAAGCAGGGCAGTCCTCCAGCATGTGCTGGACGAAGTCCCGTTCGAATTCGCAGTGGTGGCATTGTGCCGTAGGCTCCCGTCCTATTCGATTCAGATTCTCACCGAAGCAGCCGTGCCTGGTGAGTATCTGGGTCAATCGATAGGTGACACAGTCAGTACTCTCTATCCACGCTTCGAAGTTCGGCAGAACGGCTCCGACGGCGCGTTGACTAGCACAGCCCTGAGTTTCGAGCATTCCGACCGACAGCACGAATTTGGTCGTAGACCATCGCGTCCATGTCGGCCAGAATGTCGAAGGGTAGAGATCGCGCCAGGATCGTCGCCACCTCATAGGAGATTGTGCGGTAGCCCCGCACGATCCGTATGGCCATCAACCGCTGCAGGCTCCTGAGTAGGGCCCGGCAGCGGGAGGCACCCGCCAGATCATTAAACCAGACGGGTGCCCCATAGAGGACCATGGATCTAACAACCCCCATGTAGAGGTGGCGAACGATGCAGCACACCTGCTATCCCACGCACTCGGGGGACCAATCTCCCGAAATGCTCTTCGAAGCTCCACCGACTGTCCAGGATAAGGCCTAAGTACTTCATGTACTAGCCCACCTGGATTTCAGCGTCTCCTACCCGGAGACATGAGTTGGGTGGCTCCTGGTGCTTACGTAGGCCATGGAACCATATCAAAGAACACATGAACATATAGGATAGCCAGTGTGTCCCTTGTGAAACGCCTATAAAGAGTTTAAAGAGAAGTCAAATTTCCAACACAGGACTGAGAGTCAACAGTGCAGTTAAAATTTATTTATCAACAGGAACAAAATAACGTGGTGCCCAATCGAACGTACTATACGGTCTCAGAGAAATTAACATTTCGGATCACCGGATTAGTACCTACTATATAGTAGTGTTTTTACATCGAACCAACAGGAAAAAAAAGTCCATATCGACCGATCAGTCGGACGAAGTAGTCAGACCACACAGTCATAGTCAAAAAATTACTTTGGCGTAGTAGAACGTTTAATCCAGTTTATAATAACTCATTTAGTGCCTCATACAACTGTATTTAATTAAAGTATACTTGCTAATGTGGTTAACTCTCGTAAGTGAATGAACATCACGTTCGCTCACATTTTTAATTCGTTAATTTTTCAGGATGAATTTTAATTGGGAGCACTGGTTGTTAACACTGGTGTTGATGGATTTATATCATATATATTATAAAACCAGCACAGAAATTATATGAAAGTTTTAACCATTCCTACTATTATTACATAGCAAAAAAGCATCTCACTAGGCCGCCATAGTGTTGGCCACCATACAACATTGTTTGCGTGCAATGAGTATGGTGACCATAACTCTTGGATTCCATTCATGTTTTTCAGAGTCACTTTAGCAGGTTCTTAATATAGAAAATATAGAAAATAGAGCACTAGCCTTTGTCATTCTTTGTTTTTCGCATCGACTTAGAACTTCCAATTAATATGTCACTGACATTGGTGTGGCTACCATCGTGGATTTTAGTTTTGATAACACAAAAATTCAGATACTAATTGGTCGAAATCTGTTGTCAAACATCACAATTTGTCGGGCATTGGTTCAAAAGTTATAAGTGTTTATGGATAGCCGGTCTGGAGTTACTTTCCGGAACTTAGCTACGTCTATATCTTAAAAGGCACCTAACAAATATATGTTTTCTCCCAAATTTAGTCTCTAATTGGTGGAAATTGCCGGCAGGTGACAGATTTAAAATTATTATAATCTACCCAAGTGTTCATCGATCTAACGCTTCACACACCTAACTAGCACGAATCTATTGAAAAATACACACAGTTGATGAAAAACCAATAAATTGAACCCGTCTGTCTTATATTGATATCTACAGTAAGTTCTATTCTTGTCGAGGTCGTACCCTTAGTTACTTTGTAATAACTACTAGAACAGATCTTTATTACGAGATAGTAACGCCGTAGAGTACAATAGTTTTTTAAAAAAATTGTATTAGTATATCTGAAATTACATGTTTGTTCGCTTACGCTTTTTATTTTTTTATTATTTAGTTCTATTGATACCGCAACTCTATGAACTCAAGAATTTATAATAATTTGTTCAAACAGCAAAATAATATTTTATTTTATGATATCATGTTTTGACAAAAACTTGTACTTTGACAGAAAACAGACATAATTCACAGTCCTTCCTTGAATTGAAGTAAATAGGAACAATCCATGAAAAGGATCAAATGTAATTATGGTATCCATTATGAAACTATTTGTGTACAATATTCGGCCAATATATAGGCTACTATTTATGCTCTACTCACTGACTTCATTTCGGTCAGTATTCGCTGATCTGTGTCGTTACACCATAGACCTCATCTAGCAAAGGACGCACGCATAGAATTTTGTACGAACGTTGAAAAAAGTAAATTTAAAATGTTCTGAAAAATATTCAGCTAGTGACTAGTGCTAGATTTTTGTTCGAATTGATTAGGTTAACATTTACTAAGTTAAAAACATGTGGCGAACTGTTTTACTGTTTTCCGTTATTTTGTACTCAATAGTTTCAAATGTTACAACGGCGCCAACATACAACTACTATTGTAAGTATTTCTTGATTTATTAAATTTATAAATAAACTAAACGTACGTAAATTGTCTGTCAATTATTAATTAATTAAACTTTTATTAGAAAACACAGTTCATAGTCTCTTCTCACACTTTCATTCGATAGGTAAAGTCTCGATAGTGTTGTATGTTTAAATACGTATGTTTTATTACTTAGACTTAGCTGTCATAATTTACGCAATCATAATTTTTAAAGAATTAAAAACATCAAAAATCGAAAATTCAACAAGTTAGTTAAATACTATTTAAAAAAACTATAAAAATCAGCATAGTATTGCCCGTTTCCTTCTTTGTAAATACAATTATATATATAAATATATATTAAATTACTTTATAATAGTTAGTATACATATGGGCGGTTAGGACTCATAATTTTTAATACTGTGCGCACTATACCCTCAATTGAGGAGACATAGGGTGTGTGAAACTCCCGGAGAACTGGCCTACCCCACCAAGAATGCATCGGTGGCTTCTGGTGTCCTCCCTGCCGTACATCGTGAAAGAGGTACATCCCGTGATGACTGTAATCATCTCCGGGCTGGGACACCACCGTACCTTTCACTATTATGCACAGTAAGAGGCGCAACAGCACCCCACGTTAGATGATACTCCCCAACTGCACCGGGCTGTTAACATTTCGGGTCTTTTGCAGCGATGTTCAATCGGATCTGGATCTTCATCCTGGCACACCGTGTGGTTTTAGTCGGTCCGATTCCGACGCACCACCCCGCCGTAAGCCGTGGGGTGACGGCCCGAGGGGGTTTCGACACGTTAAAAAAAAAACTTACTATCAGTCAAGTTATTAAGTTTATTCGTGGAACGCTAACACTAAAAAATGATTAAATACCAATGACTTTGATTTTTTATTAAAAATGTAATCAGTTATGTGGAATAGATCATTAACTTTACTAAGTTAATAATAGTTGGTTTAATCGTTACAAACAAAATATAATAAACTTAGACGAAGTAATTTAAAAAAAATTCCAACTATTTAACTTTCTCATACATAAGCCATTTTTATACTATATCAAATGGTTTTATATACGATTTTTTCAAATACTAACTAATTCGTGACTCACCCTATGTTACATTTTAGGTTTCTACGTTGTATATTAAAACTTCACACCAGGCCCGGGAATGGGCTAGGTACTCAGGTGTCGGAGTTCATTAGACGATCTCCGTCCTTCATAAGCGCAGGCCAGGGGGTGACAGGTGAGGCCATCTGTCACCCTAGCTGAAGCAGGACGGGGTGGCAATGTGAGCGCTATGGACCACACGCACCCTTTCCCGGGGACAGTAAAGGAATCATGAGGTTTCCACACAGGAGAGAGCCATCTACAGCCGTAGGTGGCCCGAGGTACGTCGGAGTTCCAGGGATTTCCTTACGTGGGTGCACCTGGTTCCTCGGCTACTGGGACCTGAGAAGGCGTGCAGTTTTTGGTCGGTTCGAGTCTGACATAATCACCTGTCGGTGGTATCCGTGGGGATATCCACTTAGAACAAAAAAAAAGTTTTGTTACTCGATTTCTCCGTCGTGTGTAAAGCAGTTTTCGAAATAAGTTTTGTATTCGAAAGGTCATACTCCCGAATTAATTACATTATCACCATGTCAGGATCTGATGATGGGATTCTAGAAAAATCGAGGGAAATCCTCGAATTTTACAGGCTAGACAACGTGATTTAGCTTATTTCACTAACTATACGAGTAAATGCGTTTAGAAGTCAGTATTTCATGTTCCTGAACTGATGATGGAAGGGGTCTTGACCTTTTGGAGTAAGAGACTAAATCTTTCAACAATATAATTATGTAGTTGGTTGTAATGGGTTACAGGGGTATATGCACGAGACAGTAATAAATGAGATTACAAAACATTATGGCAAAAAAGTGTTTATGAAGAAATTATTTTGTGTAGGAACGTCCCTTGAACACAAAAGGGAAGATCACCCGACTAGGCGAGGTGATCATGTCTGACGGGCCGCGGCTTAACGATTAATGTTGGAAAGTTGTATACATATAATCGATGCGAGAATTTCTTAATCGTGCCACAGGGTTAGTAGATTAGTTGCGAGGCAGTTACTTTCTAGTTCAGTATATGGCACTGTAATATGTCTTTGTTTGCGCTGTATGTAGAATTCGCCACAAAATCCCCCTCCAAGACCAGCGGTTGATGTATTGATGAGTCAGCTGTCTAAGCTCTATTGTGGAGCGTGTCGCAGCCTGTGAGTAGTTCCACAGTCGCTGAGTGCCACTAGTCCCAGTGAGTCAGGGCTGAAGTCTGTTGATCCCAGTGAGTGGGAATTCCATGGGGTGCGCGGTGTTGCAGTAAAATTCCCTGTGATTCGAGGCGGTTGCTGCGTCGTCGCTGGCTGCTGCTGCGTAGATAAGAGAAAGATGCTCTGTTTACGTGGGCCGTGGGTAGTGTGCTGTGCCTAGACGCTGACGAGGTCGTAGCGGTAACCAGGCTGGAGCGAGGTAGTTGCTCCCTAGTTCGATGTGTTCGTTCGGTAGATGGCATTGTAGAATGCATTTTTTTGCACTGTATATGGAAGTAGCCACAAAATCAATGTTACACTCCTTATTACTCTTTTATCTCTAAACTGATCTGGAAGTTTCTTTTTGATTTGGAAGGGTATATTGCAACGGTTCCGTTGATACTTTTGGGAGAGGTTCGTGGCCTCTTAGTCACGACTACTACTTGGTAACCGAGTAGGTTAACGTATTATAACGTCAAGCAATTCTAGTCAAATCAGTCTATGGAGGGTTGACCATTCTTGGGGAGCACATCAAACTGTTGGTCCGGATTACCTAATGAATAATCGTTAAGAGTACGAGTCCTAAAAAATCTTTCTATTCAACTTCGACATCACCTAGTACTTGGTTTGTAGAGGTCTCATGGCAGTACATCTCCGTAAAAAATCGAAGTTCAGCCGTATCACAGTAGACGAAAAGTTGTTATTTTGGAAAAAGAATTTTCCCTTTGATTTCTTTCAAATATGAAGAAAAAATATTATTCTAAATGCTAAGGGAACCAAATTATGTTACGCATATCTCAAATGATATTATTTTAAATGTTTTAATAAAACATTTAAAATAATTTGATATGTTTGTGTACGTAATTGGACTGGTAAGTGTTTATTAATTAACAAAATCTACAATGTTTCTTAGTAATTATTTTAAACTCTTAATTTTTTTAGAGTTGATATAAAGTTGGCATATACCCTCAACATTACTATGTATGGAGTTTTGGTACCTACTTTATACAAAACAGGACATACCTACCGTAATAATATTACTTCTTATATTGAGACTTTAGTTCTCTTTGTTAGTGTTACTTGAAGTCGATACATTTTTTAAAACGTATTTTTATAACATATTGGTTTGAAGCCTATTCTATGTGATATCCTTTTTCTATAATAACTAATCCTTCTTTTGTAACTACATACACTTACATTTACTTTTTCCCTCAATTATTCCATCTAGTTAAATGTATAATATCATTTCACACTTTAATATGAAGAAAAGATACAGGTACTACGGGTAATATAGCAAATAATAGTTCTAGGTCCAGAAAAATTGCTGATAACATGGCTCACCTCATTATTATGAGAGGATAGTTTTAATTTTCGACGTTTAATAAGCCACATTTGTACAAATCACACATCATTACATCAATAGTCTTTAATACACATTTTAATTTAAGATTTATCCACATTTTAAGATTGCAATTTGAGATTAGCTTGAAGGTGATGCAAATTTTTGATTCGAATAGTAACGATGTAAGTACATACATCGTGGTAGTCGTTCTGAAATTATGCCGTCCTAACCAATGAAAAGCATGTGTTACTATCGTTGTTTACTTCTTTACTGCCAATGTCAAAAACAAGGTTTTAATTTATTTACGTTCATACGGTCAATGTCAAACAAAAAATGTTAAAATAGTCCAAGGACGTAGGATGTTCGTAATATGCGGTAGTTACAGAAAAGAACATTTGACAAATAATTTTAACATCTGTACAACAATTGCTTTGTTCTTTTAACTAGTTAATAGCTAGCAATTATGTTTGTAGTTTCCGCACTGTAGTTGTATTAAGATATCCTGGCAATTTTAACAAATTACGTAGGCAGTATATTAGTAACTTAACATGTTCAATTATTTATTTTTTACACTTATGTTTGAATCGTGGCAGTCATTCTGGTGTAGCAAAATTGTTACAGAGACATACGACTGATAAAATAATTGAATTACATTCAACAGAGCATAGCAGTTTTACATCGGAATACATCTAAATACCTCTGAATACCTATTTCGCCAATATTTATGTTGTAATAATATTTTAGTACCTATTTTAAATGTACTTTGCTGTTGCAAGTTGCAAATCCTCGCTCGTTTTTAACAATCACAATTACATGCACTTAGTATTTACCATTCTTTATTACCTACTAGATGGTATGTTACAATTTCTATGTAAATTTAAATAGCACAGTAAAATTAGGACAGCTATTGAATGGTCATATAAATCATTGACTCATGTGGGGATTAAAACTAAAACACTCGACCTATTTGCCCATGACTTCGATTAAATCACGGTGTCATTTAAGTTTTTTAATATTTTTAGACTCTGGACAAACTAACTTCAATATAAGCGCAACTAGAATTGCCAGCCCATTGATGGCATTGAGAGATGGCACTAATTGTCACATAAAATCTGAATAATCTTTTGAGAATATTTCGCGCATGAAGTCATATTGTTTAGAGTTGGCATTTTGACACCGAGATTTGAATTTCTTTTTATAAATTTTACTTTTGAAAACCACTTAAAAGATGTTTTAAACTCAAAAAATTGAACAGTAATTAAAATTATGAGACTAAAGTAGAAACTTGGTGTATACTTCAAAATGTTCAAATGACGTTTCACAATACAGCAGTATCATTTTTCAAATTAGCATCTAGTTAAACAAGGTACAAATGACTTATCTTTCCATTTACGCCAAAAACATAGAGGTAAAAAACTCAAATTATTAAAGTCTACTTTGTGAGGAGACTATTGTTTGAACGTTGATTTAATAATTTTGCTTAGTAAACTTCTTCCCACTAGAAAGAGTTCATCCGTAAACATAAGCATAATAATGATAAATGATTGTTTAACAGCGCGTTCAATGATCATCGTGTTGCTCCCAAATGTACAAGAGCGGAACAAATAGGTGTCTATTGCTCTTATCCACAACGAATTCAGGACCAATTTACTAATGCTTGTTAATTGATTGACCTACTTTTTTATCTGGTAATATTTAGGGTTCTTCAAATAACAAGTTCCTTTGGAAGTGAAATTCTTTGTCAGATACTAAGTATACCTACATATCTAGTGTTTTTATGTTGTATTTATTTACTACCTCTGTAAATAAAAAACACATTTGATTATATAACTACTACTACACTACATTAAATATTGTAATATAAGGTAACTTATTTTTGTTTTCTTAAAAATTTACATCTAAAATACTTAATCATTTGAATTGTTATTCAATTTATTTCATGTTTATACGCTAAACGTCTTCTTCTGGACAACTTTTCTTTATAACTTTGTAGAAATAGAAATTTGGCGCCGAAGTGACAAGTACTTAGTTATCAAAGTATGTGATTTACTGATAATGTTGCAAAACAAGTGCGAAATGCATTTTGTTTTCCGCAATAGATGCATTCAATTTTGTTACCAGTGGCTTTGACTAAAAATATTTTATTTTACTTTTTAGTATATTATATGTATTATAAGACCATTATTAAACACAAAATTATTTATATTTGATACCGTGAGAAATTTTCTACAGTGGCAATTGAAAGAGCTGGTAAAGGAGGTCCTATTATTGTTTAATTCTATATTAGACATGATTCAATGTGTTTATCTACCTATTTCCTGATTATTACCTAATAATTTTAATTAGACATAGGTAAAATGAAGCTTAAGACAAAAACGTAATAAGTGTGGAGGAGTCTTCGTGTACTACTAAACAATGTGCTTAAGAAAAAATAGTGCGCGGCCATGAATTAAGATAGATAGACAGGTACTCCTTATTTCACGAAGAGGAAACATTCAATATTGCATTATAAACAAAAAACTAGTGACACAAAGGATGGTCTTATCGTAGCTTGCGATCTCTTCCAGGCAACTTTTAACTTGACTGTACTGGAGTGTATAGTTACATTACGGAATATTTTTTTCTGCCTTTTTTTTCATACATACGGTCAGGTCTTAGACAATGCATCCATCAATGTTTAAAGCATATCTCGGTAGCTATTGCATTGTACTGAAAGAATTTTGGTTTCTTGTTGTTATAGCACGCGGGCCGTCCTACTTGGTAAGCAATGTTCCGGAAACAACCACTAAACCTAAGCAGCCATTCCTTGAAGTTCGTAACGCGACGTATCATGGCAGTGGGCCCCGTGAAGAAGCTCGTGCGATGTGCTCTGTCAAAACGCAAGAGGTCAACGCCACCGCTAATGCCACCATCACTAGACGTTTGCACGGAGTTGTTACTTCTAGTAAGTTTATAAACCTAATGAATGCTTTATTTTTTTTTATTTTAATGTAAACAGTATTTACTTTAGAAATTTAATTGTAAAATTTGTGGTTCGTTAAAGGTAAATTTTAACCTAATGTCGAACGTCGATTGGAGAAATTTGAGAGTGTTGCTAACGTTTATTTAACTAACTCAAATGAATTTAGGAAGTTAGGAACAGTAAAAGTAAATTAACAATTGAATAAAGCAAACATGATTTACTTATTATATTCCCGTTTCTGAGATTAACCCGACAGTTTCTCGTTCAGTACATATGAAGCAAGTATCTATTCACAAAAACAATTATTTCCCTTTGGGATTGCATTTTCGGTCAATAAGTACTAAGTGCAGACTGAGTTAGAAGATATATTAGGTGCGTCTGGGAATTTAAAAACATCTTGAATCACTCGGTAATCCAATAAATTTCTGGCAATAAACCTACTAAATCTTCTAATTTACCTAGTTACATTTTGACATCTGGCCTACGCTAACAAAAACATCTGAACAGTAACTCTCTCACTTAGTAAGCGGATGCATACCATAGTTACCTGTTTACTGAATTGGGAGTCAATGATCCCACAAGATATAAACACAACTTTGAGAATGTTTTTGTGTGGCCCAAAAATATTAGGTATGTTTGACAAAACAGAATTTGGAATATACTAATAATGTATACTGTATGGTAATGATCAACAAAAGTATCAAAATTCAAGTATCAATACCAATAAAGTCACATTTAGTACTTAATCGTAAAAACTGATAAATGTCATCAGTCTTTACCTAATCGTAAAAAGTCATAAATTTTATCACTCTTTACGATTAACTACTAGTTACTTGTCCACTGTACCTTATCAAATGATTGACCGTGATCTACACTTGGTAAACGTAGCTAAATGTTATGAGCTGGTGATGCACGTGTGCTTTTATGACGAAACGTTCAACTACATAAGTTTATCGAATTGATCGATTGTTAATTAAAACAATAATCAAGAGTACAGACTACAACAGTTAATGAAGCCTTACTCAATAAATATATTATGTCCTTTTTGTAGGGGAACTCCACAGTTCGATACAGCGGTTGGAAGTTATTATCTACGGCCAGATGCAGCAACTTTGGAAAAGCTTGGACGCGTTACGTATGCAGATCGTTGACGGGCGCTCTGCAAGGACAGCTGTGTCTAAAGTGCAGTATCCCGATAGGCGTAGTATTTCATTCAATTTACCTTCCCGAAGGATGAATAGGGATTATCATTAAGTAACACTTTATTATTGGTTGTTATTGGAAGGTAGAACAAGTATATTAAGTGGCGTGAATTTGGGTAGAGAGAATAACTAATTCACGGCACGTTGAAGATAATTGGATACTTACCAATAAGGAGTAAAATGACACTGTTCCTCTGCATGCATTACACCAAATCATTCTTTGACACAGGAACAACCGTTAAAATCAAGCTAACCTCTAAATAGGTTGATTATTTATAATGTAATCGAGTTATATGCAAAAGTAATGTAAACATTGTCAAACGCAAATATATATTACTACGTTTTACTCGCGGCTCCGTCCGTGTATGTCGATTATCACAGTAAATATTAGGTTATTTGGCAATCTGATATATAAATTATAAAGTTTCACCTCAGTCCGATCAGTGGTTTTTGCGTGAAATATTAAGAAACACGCATATATTCTCACAAATTTTCACATTTTTAAATATTAAGTTAGATGCGTACAATTAATTTGGCCTGAGGTAAGCTGATATTTGTGCTTAAATACACAGGTTTATAAGTTTGGCATAATATTGGTTGATACACTGAATAAATAAAATAATATAATTTTATAAATTTTCATTTATTAACAATTAGTAACTGAATAATTCAGTGGCTTACGCGGACAATTTCGTTGTGGTCGGAACTTGTCCGCGTAATAACAATAAACAAATACCTCGTTAGTTACAAGTTAAGTGATTGTAAATACTAAATGTTGTTATTAATAAATATTAACAAAGATATTATTATGCATTTTTTTCTTATATTATATTAAGAAGTTTGCATTAAAATGCATGTACTTATAGATAACATAGATATTCTATTGATTAATAATTTAAATACCGTTACTTTAATGGCGTCGCTTTCCATAAAAAATCGTACAAATGTCCAAATTACTCATTAGAATAATATATATGAAAGAAAGAAAGAAAAGAAAAAAATAATTTATACTGACACAAATGATTTTCTTTTTTTATTAAATGTGTATTTATATTTGTAAAAACTATTTGATCGTTCACTTTCAAACATTCGTAGCTACCTTCAGAAATTACATTACTAACATTCAAATATCTATACCCATATATACAGGTATGAAATTCCTAAAAATAATCTGTACACGTTTCATCAATTATAAACAGCACAAATAGAAAAAGAGACACCATATTCAAACTATATAAACGCAAAGAAAACAATATTTGTACAAATTAAGTATAGATGAACCCTTTGGAAGACCAAATCAATGAATATTATTTTTCTAAAACCTTTATCAGTTATGAATATTCTCATTTTCACAAGTATATGATTTTCAAAAATTGTAGTTGTTGAGTTTCACAATCGGTAGGTCTTATTATGCAATATTCGCTTTGGATATAATAATCGTCTTTCAAAGGGCGATTACTGTTTGAAATAGCGTTAAGTTGGTACTGGTCGGTTGGCGCTGGTCAAGCAGCGCTGGCCTGTAGGTATCGGCGAAGTTCCTCTTGCGTGTCGAAGATCATGACGGGGAAGGGTGAACCTGGAACGTGACGTCCAGCCCATCGGACTTCTACACGATAGTCGCCTGGTTCCGTTGGTGAAAACTGTATGTAAACAAAGATGTAAAATAAAGTATATTGATGTTTTTAAATTTGACGAAACAAATGACGTGACATCTTTACTCATATTTAATTTGGTATTTGTAAATATACTAATTAACTAATTATATATTACCCTTTTATTACAATTCCATAATTTTGTGACAAATATTTATAAGTGCATTGTTACCGTTAATTCGTAAAACACTTAATTTGTGAAAGTGTTGATACGAAAAAGTTGTGAGAGATTACTTTTTGGTTTCCAAAAAGTAATTTATTATATCTCACTTATTTATAGTCCGAACTAATATACAAAATATATATATATTAGTTCCCACGTGGTAGGAGCTCATATTTGACAAAGAATTCATTAATTTTTTGTATACCAAACATTATCTGCTTACAATTACACAATTGTTTTCTGATAATGACCGTGTGTGTGAAGCACGTGTACGTTGCATTGTATTCAACTCCTTGACTTCACGTTTGTAGTCCTATACCATAAATATTTAGTTTTGAAATGCATATTTCAGTAATGCATTTTTATCTAGCATAAATAATGCAGCTAAAATGTTACTGAATAAAAAATATAATAAATATTAATTTGTCTGTTAATACGAGTATATTTTTGGTATTATATTCAAATAGTAAACTGCGTGAAATGAATAAAATCTAGTGGCAAGGAAATTATGTTAATGGAAGACATTAATATGAGGTCAAATTTGTATTTAAATAAGTTTTTTTACATGCTAATATATACATATAATACAAACTAATAAAACATACAATATAATACAAATAATACATAAGGAGGAGATAAAATAAAATGTAATTAAAAACCTTTAAAAACTTCATAAATCAGCCGTCGATTAAAAACTGATTAGTTTTTTATCTAGTAATAAGAAATCAATTAGCTCTATGTAATAGGACAAAAGTAGGAGTCAATAACTATCTAGGTATTCTCTCTGTATCCTATCTGTTCGATTTACTAAATTTACAAATGTGTGTGTAAAAACAACGAATAATTGATTGACCTTGAAAAAATCTACTGAATTTCTTATTTGGGAACATGCGTTCTTGATCACATCTCTAAACAACATGTCATGAAGACAAAGCTATTTCTGGTCCATAGTTTAAATAAATGCCGTCTTTTATAGTGCAAATGAAAGGCCGGAGCTTCGCGTGCAAGACGTTTGTTTAACAAGTTTCTTATATATTTAGTTTTTTCTTACATTATAACTCCGACACATAGGACAGAGTTCAGATGATTTTCCTCTTCCATTTCTTATCTGTAACGCTTTTATTATTTGCAAACATCGTAACGTGTACTTGAGTAAACATTTTCAAAAGAATGTATGTATATTTAAAAAAACTGCCTTTTCATATCTATAAGTGTGGTAAAAATCTAGTATGGCCTATGTTACAGGCTATTTTAGTGTGGACCTGAAAAATACAGATTTATCATTTGCTAGATTACGTTTTCACTTTCTTACGCGTATTAGGCAAATTCCTTTAGTTCATTATTATTTAAGCGTACGTTCTGCACCTTTACATGAATCGTTAATTTGAATCTTGATAGCTTTTGTTTAATGTGAACATTTGTTCTCCACTGCGGTCCTTACATAAACCTTGACGACTTTCATCGATGATCAAAATAATACCTTAATTTTCAAACGTTAATATTTGTCGTAATGTCAGAATTCTTCTGGTCGAAAAGACTTTTCAGGCCTTGTTGCTAACTGTCTCGTTGGCGAAATATACACATGAAAGAAGCTCGTGAAATTATTGATCTCTTAGCTTTAAGCACTGGAAGTGCTCGGGTATTCGGCGAAATTTGCGTGGCGAGTAGCACGATTAGGCAGTATTCGCTGGCTCTAATTTAGCAGCATAAATACACTGGGCACCTGTTTCTAAAGCCGTTGATAATATACATAATTGTAAAGCCGGCGATCACCTGGTCTTGTGATTGTGCACAAGCGCGTTGCCCTCAACCCCAACGGGTTTCGAATAAAGTGTAATTTTGCTCAAAAGTTTTGCGAATATTTTCTAACCTTGCTTCAAATGTGGAATCACCAAATACTGCTTTCTTCCATCAACTCCCCACTAGGCGAAAATCTTCGGTGACAACACTGCAGGAGTGATAAGGAGCCGGAAAATTTAAAGTCTACTAATCATCACCAAAGTGGAATTCACATACTTCGAAATAGTCATCGTGAGATACGCAACAGGTTTGTTCACAAAGCTATCCGTTAATCTAAATTTTAACGCTATAGAGGCCTAGAAAGAAAATGCTAATCGCAAGAATGAAGAATGTTAATTGAAACTATCTAATTTTAAACACCTGCCCATGTCGATATTTAAAGTATCAAGTTGTTTAACTCGTTTAAACGATTTGTTGATCAAATCATTAAAAATGTAGCCGGTGTGTTTGAATTGATTTTATTCCATAGTTTTATTTATTAATTCTTGTTAATTTCTTACTACAAAGGACATTTCATTTAATTTCTTGTTTCAAGCAAATAATTAAAAAAAATGTTTCTCTACAGTCAATGTGACAATTGTTACCGAGTATTAAATAACCTGTCAAAGACAATTTGAAACTCTGAACTGAACTGAGGTATATATGGTAATTTCTTCTAAAAAAAATGATCCAATTTCATAATTTTCTTTTTGTTACGTGTAGTATACTAAACAAAATGTCGCTATTGAAAATTCAAGAAATAAAAATAAACGAACATATCTGTGGATTCCATTTTTTAAATATGAATTTCTCATGTGTTATGAAACTGACAGAGATCAAAATGCTTTCATCGCAAATTAGTATTTATTGTATAGTTATGAAGTGGATATCGGTAAGTCGACTACAGCTAATATAATGAGCTACTAGTTTTATATTTATAAGTGTGTATATTTATATTATACGTAAAGGTATAACTATATAGAATTGCTTCGGTTTTTAAAGTTGATATTTGTGCATGTAATTGTAAATATATACCGGCTACTTCTGATTCATCTAAAGTGGGGTTTACTAATGAACCCGTTTTAAAGGCATTTATTAACCCATACGATTTAATTAAAGTTTTCCCTTAGTCCTTTGTTTTATCCCTGGCGATGTATTTACATTTTATTTGATGATTGGATGAAGTAGAGCAACGCATAAATATATAACATTCAGTAACTTTTAAAAGCAAATAAATGTCAGTTATTTTTATTAATTATGTATGTGACTTTCTACTGTTAGTGTAAGTGTATAGTAGACAGGAAGGAACGGAGCAAAGTGATTTAAGGGTATATAAATACCGTTAACTTCAAAATTAGATTTTTTATATTCTTAGGGTAGCTGGTTTATTATAAATACCACTTACTTTACAAAGTATAGTGCGATCCTTTTGGCTCTCTCTCTGCATTTCAACTCTGAAGGCCCCCTTAGGTCCTCTCACTCGCACCGTCAGCTGTCCTGCTCCTGCACCGCGTGTGTCGCATAGGAATCGCGACTGGAACGTGGCTAGCACGCCTGGCTCTACACCTGGACCATAAACGCGGACCTGCGAAGGTGAAATATGAATAATGTTTTCTTTTAAAAGCATAAAGTCATCATCCAGTCATGCCTATCGCAGTCCACTGTTGGACATAGCCCTCGTCTAATGCGAAAAGTGGTGGTGATTGTATAAACGACTGTTTAAAAAGTGACTCAAGGATCTGGAATGTCTGAAATAGTTAATATTGGATAACATAGATCGTTAGTAAACCTACGCTGATTTCAACGCGAATGGGCCGGCTCGACCAGGACAGTACTTTCATAAAAAACCAACTTGAAGCGACAGCACCCGTGTTGTCGTCTTTCATTGGTGAGTGCGAGACTGGAGGCCCATTAATGTAGGTGTGACAGTTATCGTGTGTGAGTCTTACACTGCCACGATGATTGTCATGACTTTTACGTCTTCAAGCGAGGCGTTATAAAACCACTTACTAAACCATCATAGTGCGTCACCATACTGCATTTGCAATGAGTATGGTAACCACACTTCTTGGATTTTATTCATGCTTATCATCAGACTGAATAGTCATTTTGGTATATTATAAAATAATAATAATATGTTTAACACATTATATGCAAGTAAAACATATTCACTCGATAACTTAGTCACTTTGGCAGGATCTTAAAAAATAATTTAAAAAAATTAAAGTTAAATTTACAAATATACATAAATAACTAAAAATTATATAGCCTGTGTTTAGCAAATCAAGAATACCTTTGAAGGGTCAGGAGCACCAGCAACTTTGAGAACGAAAGGTGACCCGGGCACGTGTTCACCGGCGAATTGTATGCTGAGCATGTGTCTACCGGCCTCCGCTGGCTTCACATTCAGGGTAAACGTGCCATCGCCGTGCTCGTAAAGTTCACAGTACGCCACCTGAAACATGGAGCGAGACTTCAACTGTTGTAATATGTATGTTACACAAAAAAAAGAATGGTACCGGCTAATAACCGGCTCTGAAAATTAAAAAGCTGAAAATATTTTTACTTTGTTGGAGTAACAAACAAAACTAGTCGATTGATTTTAAATGAAGACATAGAGATAAGTTTTGTACAGAATTGGGTAGATGACTGTATCGTAAATAAATACCAATGTCCACTTCATTAAAACTAAAATCACGAAACATCTCAGAAAATACAATTAACATAGCTTTTTATTATTATTACGAATTTCAATCAAACATACAGTGAAATATATTGTTCAATTGAGTAGTCTAAAACAGTGACGTCACAATTCGGTATTTAGTACATTTTTCATACAAAATTGTCGTTTTGACAGATGATAAAAAGTAACTGATTTGACTAAGGTGTCATCTAGCCTATTAATGCAATCAATATTATTTTTATATTATGATTAAAAAAAGATAACCCCTGCTGAAGGAATAGGCATCCCGTGTTGCGAAGGAGTTCATAAACATACACGAAACGTACACAAAGAACAGCAGTACGCCTACCGTTTAAGAGCCTGCGCAGACGACGGCCAACGGCGTACAAAATGTCTACGATTTGCTCTTATTATTTCTTTCATTAGGTTGCACTGCCTGCGGATACTACCAGGCCATGTGAGACATTATGAGGACAAAGTGCAACCTTATTAATGTACCAATAAGCGCTCGTTGCGGAAATTTTGTCTGTCCCTGTCCGTCGTTTGCACAATCTTCTTTAGTGTAGTATATATAGTGGTGGTGGGTAACCTTGTTGGGCCCGGTGCAGTGTGCGGTGAGCTCGCCGGGCCCGGCGCGGCGCGTGTCGAGCCAGGCGCGGATGTCGCGGCCCAGCACGCCGCCCGCCAGCCCCGGCCCCGAACACACCACGCGGGACGCGTCTCCGCTCTCCCCGCCCGCAGACACGCTCACCGTCAGCGGACAGCCTGCACAACCGTAAAACTTAGTCGACGGCATTTATTTTATTGTGTCATTTTATTTAGTGAAAGTAGACATATGTTACAGAAATTAAGCCTAACAATTGAATAACTCCTAACTCATTTTCGATACCTCATTTTACGAAATAATCTCGTAAGAGTGAATAACTGATCTTCTGTAATTTGGGAATATGACCTTTTCTCAATAATCAATCGTCAATCAAGTAATGAGTTATAATTATAATAAGATACCTATTACTCTTTCTGGAAAAATGTGAACAAACACATTTTCTTTTTATTCCTTCAATAATATCCTAGTTAACAAGGCTTTATGAAAAGTTAAAATTGAAATCAAGATTCTCTACTTAAATAGAAATCTATTGGTGGCATATATGTGATACGAATCAGATTATTTATTTATTTATTTACACTTTATGCACTTTGTACATCGGCGGACTTAATGCCCAAGGCATTCTCTTCCAGTCAACTTTAGGGTGGTATAGAAATATTGTAAGGGAGGTGCACAGAGGTTATATATATTGACAATTAAAATATATCATACATGAGTACATACACATACATGAACACATACAATACACACGTCATAAATACTCATATAAATATACACATATGTACCTAAATATACACATACACATACATTTAGATTATATTCGTACACTATAACAACTTGACTATAAGCTAAACCAACTAACGATAAGATGATTCTTCAATCTCGTTAAGAAGGAGATTATGTACATTTGTTTTGAATGTAAAACGGTTTGTGGACATCCTGATTTCGAGCGGGATCGCATTCCAGAGTAGTACTGCCTGAACAAAGAACGAAGAGTTCACGAAATCAGAGATGTGAAAGCGACACAAGAGAAACAGATTATTTTCTGAGCGAAGGTTTCTGTCATGATTAGAGGATAGATAACGGAGGTACGGAGTAAGATATGTAGGTGAAAACGGCGAGTTGAGAAATGAAAATAGGGCAGGTGAGGCAGGCGGCGGATTTTAATTGGGAACGAAAAGCAGACACATGGTCCTACTTTCGAAGATTAAAAATGTATCGAATGCGGTTATTGCGAAGTCGGTCTAGTTTGTTAAGAAGGTCTGTATTCAGGTCGTAATAACACACATCACCATAGTCAATTATTGGGATTATTAAGTACTGCATGAGAGTAATATTGGTATTAGAAGGCAGGAAGTTCTTCAGATGATATAATGTTCGCAGGTTTCTCGTTACTGCATATCGCATATCGTCGGCATATAGATGATACGCACTCTGAAGTTGTTGAGTTATGAGATTAATAAAAATTGAGAATAAGAGAGGAGATAGAATGCCGCCTTGAGGGACGCCATCGATGAGATCGCACCAACTCGATGTCGAGTCAGCAACGTGAACACTCTGTTGTCGCCCTTGAAGATAAGTGGAGGACCATTCCAGCGCCTCAGAGGTAACCATGAGATATTTAAGGATAGATAAAAGGATTTCATGACTGACGGTGTTAAATGCAGTAGAAAGTCAATTAGTACAAGTACCGTGACTTTGGTGTCCTCCATGCCCTTTTTAATATATAACTGTGCTGTGACCGGTCCTGAAGCCTAATTGTAGGGCTTAATAGCTGGTTTCTGTGTACAAATTGTGAAAGTTGCTTATGGACCCAGGTCGCAAATACTTTAGACAGAAAGGAAAAGGGCATTATGTCATACATCATATGTCCACATTCACAGACTAAAAAGTATAGTTGTGTGAAATGTGTTATATCAACTTTTATAACAATCACTGATGGTAAGTACCTTTTACGAGCCTTCCAGCCCATAGAACTCGAAGTTGATGATCTCCTACACTTCGTGGCGTGTAAGTGGCTCTCCATAAGCCAGGTCCAGCTGCGGTTAATGGCACAGGAATATTGTCGCCGTCTGGAGACATTAAGGATGCTTCTGGAGCACCTGGACCAGCTGCGCTTCCATCTATAAAGAGTAAGCATAGATTCACTACATCGTTATTCACTTCATTTTTATTTTTTTTGTAAGTGTTGGTTTCGTTCGGCACAAATCAAGTAGGTATGTTAAAAATATGAGACTGAGTATTACTTACATTGAAAATAGACGAATTATTTACCAGAAGCATGTTAATTTTTGTAAACCTTTCTTCTTTTCTATCCAGATGTAGAAGAAATATTCGTGCTCAGTATATAATTAATTGTAACATTTGTAAGTTTGTTGCACTGGAATCTAAAACCTTCAACTTTGAAGTTGGGCACTAAACACTAGACCAATATCATCATCATCTTCATCAACAGCCTTTAACGATCCACTGCTGGACATAGGTCTCTCCTCAGCAAGGAGGTTGTGGACTAGACTAATATACCATATATATATAATATGATATAAGTTAATGTTGAATGTTAACGAAGAAATCAAGCAGCGGTACAGACCGATGGTGAAGACGGCGGTAGAGCGCGGCGAGACATGCACGAGGTCGCGGCCGACGTGCGTAAATTCTAAGGCAGTAATGCAGTTACGATAGGTAAGGTGTGAGTAGATACAGACCGATGGTAAAGACGGCGGGAGAGTGAGGCGAGGCGTGTGCGAGGCCGCGTCCAGCGAGCGTGACGCGGTCAGCGCTGGCGGGCGGAGCCAGAAGAGCGCGGCGCGGCGCTCCCGCCACCAGCGCGCCGTTGTACGTCAGCTCCAGCTCCTGCTCACCTCCCGCACCTCCTCCTGCACCGCCTGCCTCGCCCGACAGGCTCACCACCGCGCGACCTGACACCGTTTCCACACCTGTCGAACGAGTTCACGGGTAAATAAAACGAGTCTAGCCTAATATCAACTTAATATCATAGTGATAATGTAAAAAAAACATTAAATTAATGTTGGCCAAGGAAAGAATTGTGAATTTAGGTATGAACAGTTTGGGTTGCTATTTAACACATCGGCATTGTGGCGACATCGGCGACCGGGTGCAGACATTATCCACAACTATAAGCAGCCGCGCTCGGCAATGACCTGCGTCAGTCGGAAGGAAGGGGTCCCGTGTCGCTGTCCTGCCCACTCGACGATAACCGGCTGGAGAGCCTCCACGACGGCAAGGGCAGCAAGTGGAGCATCCAGCCGTGACGATCAATGAGCGATCGTGGCTCACGAGCGGCTTCACACCACTCGTGTATTTCTTCGGACGAGGGCTGATTGCCACTACACGCCCGAAACTCAGCCATCCGTTGATTAACTTGGGAAAGCACTTCCGCCTCCAAATCCCACGGGGGAGTTCCGGAGAAGGCATACGCCACCTCCGTCGATACGGGGCGGTAACCGCGTATGGGTCTATCTAACCGCCAATACACTCTGAGGACGCCACAAGCGAGCTCTATAGCTCTACTCTGGGCAGTCAGACACGCTGCCCAAATTGGTGTATTACCGGTACCGGTAGTACCATTGACCGAATAACCCCCGTGCACAGTTGTCTTGTCGCAACACGGGCTCCACCCGAATTGGTCAAAAGTTGCCCAAGGGTAGAAGCAGCACCGACCAGCTTTGAAGCTAGCTGTCGGAAGTGCTCGTCGAAGAACCAGCTACCATTATTAATATTCATGCTGATTCAGCCTCAATATCACTTACGTTAGATGTTTATATGATGTTTTAATGATTGGAAAAGGTAACCGTAAAAAATATTCGTTATCTGGTTTTAGATATAAGTATCTAAAAATACATAATGATTTTTTTTTGTGTTAATAAAATCAGTATATTTAGATATGATAAATTATCATGATAAAATGAAAAAGAACAGTTAGTTCATAAAACCAACTTCTCCACTTTTGTCTGTAACAACAGCTATTTTGTTAGTACTATAAATGTAAGACCTTATTTAAATAACATTGAAAAAGATAAACATTTATTTTGATATTTACAAGACAGTACATATCATGTTCTGACATTTATTGTTAAGAATATTATGATTACGATTTAATATTTATCACTCTCTTAGCGTGTTTTACTCACGTTGATGTCGTCCCGCTAGCAAACACTCAAGTGTGCCGGGGCCAGCGTTACTGGTGTCAAGGACGAGTTTGGATGGCGCTCGCACACGCCCTGTCGCGTCCGTTCCCCAGCCGCCAACTGGGACTATTGCCGAAGTGTCTATGACCTGTGTGTGGTTTGAATATACGCCATGTAAAAAATTCATTCTAACTGAAATTCACTAGTCTGATCTTTTAACCTCCATTTTACGGAGAGGCCCATATCCAGCAGTGGACTGCTAAAGGTTGTTGGTGTGATGTGAGATTTAGTTTTCTTAGACTCGGTTCTAATCAATGTTTTCTTTTAAATATTATATCTTTCTATGGTGCATACATCTTTGTAAATTTGATCGATATGTATAAATTTTCAATTTAACGAAAAGCATATATGACGTTTTGTTTTGTTTTAACAATGTTGCAGAACATGGTTGAACCTTTTACATAGCCGTTGGTTTGATTATACTCCCATAGATCCTCGCTGTCTATCTTTCTAATTAATAATAATTATTTGAATTTTTAAAAATATCATTAGAAATGCTTAACTGCTGGGTTTATGAATAAATTTCCAAGTTCGACTGACCTTAACAGAGAAAGGGCTGCCGGGGAGTGGTCCACTGCTGGTGAATATTCGCACCTCGTAGAGCCCCACGACCAGCGGTATGTACGCGCAAAGCCACTCTCGCGCTGCACCTGCTACTACTCGACACTCTAATAGACCAGAGTCCTGACTCTCCTCTTTTTCTTCTGCTGTTAATCTTTCGACCTAAACGAAATATATTACTGTTTCAAAAATTCTATAGTCCAGTCTATTGTATATAAAAATAAGTATTTGATCAACTTTGCGGTGTTTTAATATAATCACGTTACAAATCCCACGTTTTTTGTGTGCATTTTTTAATGTTTCTGAGTTAAATTATTCTAATCATATAATTGCACATGTCTAAAATTCGATAACAATAATTCCAAGTTTATTGTAGAAAAACTTTTCCTCTTCCAATATAAGAAACAATTTGATAGTTTTTCTATTAGTATAAAGTGTTTCATCCTTGTTCAAAAAAGGTCTACGAGTTAGTCCAGCTTAAGTAAAAAGCTGTTGATGTGTGTGCGTTTAATCACCTGTACAGTTGGCGGTGTATCCTCTGTACAATTGATGGTGAAGGCGGCCTCTTTCCCGACGTGCGCGTGCGCAAGTCCCGTGCCCGCACACCGCGCCACGTTGCTGCTCCGCCCGCTCAGTATGCCCAGGGATACGGGGCTGCCCGTCACGTTCGCTCCTACAACCATTATTTTTCACCCTAAGTTCTGGTGCAGATTCACAACGTTTCTACAGGATTTTGTGGTGACCGTTATGTCCCGTATATGTGGATCTTGTAAATTGAATTGTTTTTAGTATTCACAAACAAGAGGTTTCTATTTTTGACTTAGCTTTAACGAGATTAATTCGCCGATCAACTAAACTGGCTTATGAATGTACCTTGCTAGCAAGGTCTAACGAATGAACCTCGCTGGCAATAGCTTATAAATGTACCTCGTTTGCAATGGCTTATGAATGTACCTCGCTGCCCCAAAGCTTTTTTATTTTTAAGTAAAATTCTTAAGTAGTACAATAAATAGTTTTTTGATAAGAGAAATTTTGTCAGAAGGGAAGAATTTTATGGTAGTATCAAAGTGTTAACATACCACCGTAAGTGATGTATATTCTGTAATGAGCAGGAACAGTGGGTCTCAAGCGCACTCTATACGTATGTCCATCTTCTCTAATATCGACTGGCAAACGCACGCGGCGTTCGCCCATCGCTTCGCATACCACTTCCAGTTCCGCTACACCCGCATCTTTTGTATCAACTGCAAATATAATGAAAAATAGTATCAGCTATTGAATTAAACTTGGTCAAATTAATTAAATGTATGCTAATTATAATAAAAACTTATAACTGCGTATATATATGTGTGTTTACTTATTACTATATATATATATATACAAATAAGTAAGCATTTATACAGAACTTACCTTTGAAATAATTTATTATTATTTCAAAAAGTTAGTTCAATAAATTATAACAAAAGAAATACCTGTAAAATTGATTGGTGTTTGTGCGATGATGTTTCCTGTAGGTAATCCTGATATAATGACCTTATTCGCATCGAAGGACTCACATGTGAATGGACTTCCCGATACAGGTTTTGATAAGTGTAACACCTCTGAAATAGTAAAAGTTGAAATGGTTGTATTTTTCTAATGAAGTCATACAGTCAATAAGAAAAATAGTTCTGAAAATTACAAGCCAAGTTTAATTTGCAAAAAGATAATGCTGTTATATAGAGCCTATTACATTCAAATCTTTTCCTTTACTTTCTTGTTGTTTAGTTGAAAAGTTTTACTATATTTTTTTTTGTTCTTTAACAGTTCAGGTTTTTTGTTATATACACATTACGTGAACTATAGAAGCGTAAATTTATATCAAAACTTAATACTTATGTTTCGGATTATTTCTTACCTATAGTGCTCTGTCCGACTTCTGTGATCGTATACTCGGCTTGCAATAACCCCGATTTAGTCTGATAACACCGGACCGGCAGCGCTCTTGAACCAGGTCCAGAGACAACCACATCAAACTCCCTCGCTGGACGACCAAGAGTATCAATACTAAATGATGCAACACGATTCACTTGTGCTTGGTATAATCCGAGACCGGAAGCCGCCACCTACGCAGACAATATGTTAATAATAAATATTTTTTTATATGATATCGCATCGCATCTATATAGATACTTATCAACTTAGTGGGCTAATTATGCCATTTGTGGTTTTAGTTTTAGTATAGTTTTAATCTACATTACTATTGGATAGTTTAAGAATTATCTTGAAAATTTAAACTCATGAAAAAAAGGACGACTTGACAGTCATTTTATATACAACCGCTTACTATTGATCATTTAAGATTGCTTATTAAAAAATGATCGTGCTACTTCCAAGTTTTTTTATTTTCTTTAAAAGGACTACTCCCGCACTAGAAATATATATTGTGTCGCGGGGTACTTTACAAACATACATGAAACGGAAACAAAGAATACCCAGACTTAGAACAACACTTTGTGGATCACATAGTGTTGTCCCATACGGGATGTGAACCCTCAACACTCAGTGCTGTAGAAAACGGCGAGGTGACCGCTTTAACCACTACTCCATCCGTGCAGTCAAAGTTGATTTAGCATAACTGCCTCGGTGGCGCAGCGGTAGTGAATGCGACTGCTGTGCTTGAGGTCTCGGGTTCGATTCACGAGTCGGACCAAATGTTTGTATGATCTGCAAATATTTGTTTCGAAGTTTGGGTGTTTTCTATGTATAATATGTATGTATTTACAAAACAAAAGTATATAAGTATTATATCAGTCAGTCTAGTTATCATAGCACAAGCTCTGCTTAGTTTGAAACTAGATGACGTTGTGTATCAAATGTCCGAAATATTTATTTATTTATTTGTTTATATTTTGACATGTTCACACATGCACACTTATTGTGATAGTTTTAAAATTTACTTTTGAATGTCTTAAAAATTCTCTGTGCTCGTCGCGGTCTGTACTGCCACTAACTTAAAATAAAAACACGGTACATTCACCCCCAGAATTCTGTGACATATACCTCCTGAGAGTGATGTGCAGGCTGCACGTCGATGATCAAAGGTTGGTTGGATGTTGGCGAGCCACTCCATAGCAACGTTAAACGATGAGGTGCAGCTCTGGCTGGATGCCACACGACTTCCTGCCTAGACCCACCCCTACGTCGAACTGAATGTGGCACGCCTGCTCCTCCGCAAGTGACCCGACCTGATAGACGACCGTTGCCTGCGCCACTCGTGTTTACTGTAATTATACGTATACGATTATAATCTGCATAATATAAGTCATGTATCGTCATGAATAGCTCTTGAACAAGTCAGTCAGTGCAGTTTTAAATAACTGAAGTGGTAAATAACTTCATAAATGTATTCACAATTCGAATGAATATTATAAAATTAATACACCCCCGAAAGGTGTCGAAATAATGTGTATAAATTTTTAGTCGATTTGGTTATTTCTTTAGTCAAAAAATAAATCTTACGTGCATTATAAGATACACATACGTTTTATTGCAATAAAAATCAGAAGTAAATAAAAGAAAAACATTCATTTTGGGCATAAATACTTGGCTTTGACTACAAAGCCAAAACAATAATATTTGTGTCTATGAAATCACTTTTATAATTCTAACATAAACTTGAAGAAAACCCATTAGTTTTGAAATCCGTTGGAATACTTTTGTCTGTAGATAAATGCAGCTAACACATTTAGGTTCCTCGTAACAATTCCTTACGATTAGGGTACAATAGAAAGTTATAAATCTCACCAGTAAGTACAGCTGGTCGATGAGCGACAGCATCACCAATAGATAATACTTTAACAGCAGAGGCGTCGAGTGCTTCTACGTCAGCGACTGGTCCCCTCGAACTCCTCACCACATATCTACCGACACGACTCGCTGGGAATGTAAGAAGTCCTGTATCTTCCAAGTGAGCTTCAGCCACTCGAGTTCCAGTCGGGGAGATTACTTCAACATCGGATAAATTTTCATCTATTTCTACTGTTGCAACCCCACCTTTGAAAAGACAACATATGTATTACATGGACCATTCTTTATCAACATACAAAATAAATTCAATTAGCTTGTTCTCTCTAATGATAACGAACAGTTTTAAAACTATATATATACTTATATATACTATTATATATACTATTATATATAATATATATATACTAGCTGACCCGGCGAACTCTGTTCCGCCTTAGAGGCAATAAATAAGCAGATTTTGAACTGAAACGCGGTCGAATAGGATAAAAAGTATCCTATGTCCGTCTCCTGGTTCTAAGCTACCTCCGCACCAAATTTCAACTCAATCCGTTCAGCCGTTCTTGAGTTATAAGTGGTGTAACTAACACCACTTTCTTTTATTTATATAGAATATATAGAGGTCAGTAAGTCATCAAGACATTGATGGATTGACATGATTACTATAAAATGAAGTAGAAAAAGTATACTAAAAGTATTTCCCTTACTAGATAACCGAATGTGCTGACCAAGATAGCAATGGTATCTAGTCTTAGACTATGGTAGTTTTTGAAACTAGTTTTGTTTCTTTAGTAATAAATATATAAATATTTCAAACATCTGACGCACGTCTTCTAGTCTCAAATTAAGTAGAGCTTGTACTACGGGTACTAGACAACTGATATAAATACATTTATTTATTTTTGTTTTATAAGTACATACAAATTATACGTAGAAACATCCAAACCTCGAAACAAATATTTGCAGATCATACAAACATTTGGTCCGACCCAGGAATCGAACCCGAGATTTCAAGCGCAGCAGAAGTTACAGAACTTAAAGCGCCACCGAAACAGTCAGTAATAAACAAAGATGGCTTTCTTTTTTTTACTAATTAGACTTGCCTATTTGTACATATGTGTGCGGCTCGCTGACTCGACATACGAAGGGACTTCCAGGTACAGGTTGCTCATTAAAGGTGACGGATACACGATGTGGTTCGCGTGAAACTGGTACGAAGGTGACGTCATACAGACCGCGGGCGACAGCTACAACCTGTGTTGGAAAATAAGCTTTGTTAAGACGAAATATTTTAATGTTCTAGGTCTAGGAAAAACATTTATTGTGTATTGTTCTAAAATTAAATAAATAGGTATTTTAAATATGGTATTATTCCACATACGAGTACAATGAAATTTGGGATACAAAAAATTTTCTCCGCTAACATATATTCGATACTTTATTGCTCCATTGTTAAAACTTTTTTAGCAATCGATAATCGAAGGATTTTTAACTCTAAAAAGTTGTCTCACTCATCCATATTCATACTCATGGTTACTGTAGAAGCCATATCAACTTATAGGTAGGGTATAGCTGCTTATTTACCTCAGCCTTGACAGTAGTAGAAGGTGTAGACACGACGAGTTCCAAGGTCCCTTCGCCAGCGCCGGCAGCGTCTACGCTAAATGTCACCGGTTTGCCCACTTCCACTCCTCGTTCCTCTTCGACCCCATCATCTAAGCTGAGTCCTTCAAGTGTACCTTCAAGTTCTGTAACACATTACACACTAAACTACATAACTTAGAGCATTTACTAGTTCAATTTGTCAGTCAACTTTAACATTTTTTTTCACTAGGTACAAGTAATCGAAAGATAATTAAGTATTATATTATGACTTTTCTGAAAATTTTGAACCTACCTTTATGTTAACATCACCTTGCCATTAGAACTATGGATTAACTTTCTTTACAAAATACATCCCAACCGGCAGAATGAGGTGCTTATTGACTTTAAAATTACATTTGGAGTTTCAAGTGTAATAGTGTAACACGTTTATTAGATAGGTAGGTATTACATGGACTTATATTTAACTAGCTTTTATTATTAATAAGATTATTTGCGGTCAGCTGCTAGTTCCACCGATTTTTCCTGAATATTAGTTTTTTCACGGAGAAATTAGTACTGAATTGCCGCAGCCCTGGGAGTGAACTGAATTCGAAGGATGAACAAGTTGTCAGTATGCTTGAAGGCACTGACTTCTGATATTAAAAAAATCTTATAAGAAAAATCTAACATTTTTTGGTCCGACCCAGACATTGAACCCGAGATCTCTTGATTGGCCAACGAGACAGATGTATATAGACTTAGATTTTCCTTTATTTGAGATAAAATACTATACTGACAACAGCAATCGATAAACTGCCTTATGTTAATTATGATGAGCTTTAATTTAACCACATATCACAATGTATCCAACCAACCTCCAGGGCCCAATCCAGTGACTCTGACACGTTTAACGTCATATACGTTACAAGTGAAAGGTGATCCTGGCACATGTCGTCCCGCGCAAGTGACCTGCACTGTATGTCTCCCGACAGCTTCTGGTGAGTACGTTGCGGTGTAACGACCCTCGCCTGTCGGGGACACGCGCGTGCGCACGTTGGTGCCGCCTGGTCCCGCGACGTATACCGCTGGTTCTCCAGCTTTAAAACAAAATCTTATTTATCAAACTTTTCCATAATATCTATTTGAATATTAAACCAATCGGAAAAACTATTAATAAAAAATAAATTCATCGCTAATTTATAGTGACTCATTAAAAAATGAAGTGGGTGGATTACTTTGGTCGATAGTATTTATAAATGGAGATAAAAATCTAACAGGATGTAAGTATTGTTTTAACAACAATAAGACTGTTCATTAATTATAAAACTATTGTTTTAATGTTTTAGCTTATTCTGTTTTTAATAGTTTTAACGTTCGCACTATGTTAATAGAAAAAAAGAGCATTTTTTATGTTTCATCGTTAGTAACTTAACAACAAAAAACAAGAAAAGAAATTAAAGTTAATACTTTTACTAGGTACCCATTGGTTGGTAGGAAACAAATCTGATGCACTTAATTACATTTGAGGAAACGTAATGAAAATCTCATGCAAGACCAGGGTACAAATACAGCAACAGATAAACCCGAAATAAGAATTTAATCAACAAAATAATAAATAAAAGATTACGATTCAGATCATAGTAATTGTTCTTTGTTAAATAAACAATTAGAAGATGAATATCTACCTACCTAGTTTAAAAGATACAGGCGTTATTAGAAAAGGGAAAAAACTATACAGACATTATTAGGAAATGGGAAGAATTTTAAATCTCATTTTATGTATAATCATTATTTATGGTACCTACTATTTATCTTTATAAAAGGCACGGTTCACGATTTGCCCGATTATCATATACCTAGTCTTGCCATAAATATTGTAATAAAGAAAAAAGAAAATTGTTAACTGCAAATAACATTTATTACTTTTACAGTGTGTCAGTTTAATACATAAATATAAAACAATTAAAAATATAAAAAGCTTATTCGAAGTGGTCTCCATTGGCTGCAATACAGTCCTTTAAACGATGAGGCCAGTTATCAATAGAAGCACGCACTCTTTCCATGGGAAAATTCTTCACTGCCAATCGTATAGATTGTTTTAGGGACTCCAAATTATCATGGCGTTTAGAGCAAGCTGTACTCTCTAAAACTGACCACAAATCATAATCCAGCGGATTAAGATCGGGACTAGACGACGGCCAGTCTTCAGCTCTGATGAAGTCCGAAACGTTCGATTCCAACCAAGACTGCGTGGACCGAGCTTTATGACCCGGCGCCGAGTCTTGCTGGAAGGACCATACTTGGTTATTGAACATGGTGATGTTAAGGGGCTTAACTACCTTCTCAAGAATGGTATCTTGATACACTTGTGCCGATGTTTTGATACCTTTTTCACAAAAATATGGCTCAGTCACTCCTTCATAGCTAACACCCCACCAAACCATCACTGAAGTCGGATAATGTCCACGTTGCACTCTGTCGACTAATTGGGAAGCTTCCTTAGAGCTTTGAGCATAAATACGGTCATTTTGTTTGTTAAAATGTTGCTCAATTGTAAAAATTTTCTCATCCGTAAACAAAATTTTTCTGTGACCTCCCTTTGCGTACCGCTTCAGTAGTTGTTTCGATTTTACCACCCTATTCTTCTTTAAATTATCAGTTAAGAAATGGCCAGTGCGTCTCTTATAGGCTGCAAGTCCTAAGTCATCTTTTAAAATACGCGACATGGTTCTAGGTGCTATCTTCATTTCCCGAGATAAAATCTTTTGCTTTCGGACAGGATTTCTTCGAATTCTTTCCCTTACTGCTTTGACCACCTTTTTCGTACGAACACTACGTGGACGGCCAGATCTTTTTCTGTCACAAACAGAGGAGGTCTCATTGTACCTATTAATAGCCCGGTACACAAACATTTTACTAATACCAAGTGTATGGAGAGTTTTAAAAATTGCATTTGGCTCCATACCTACTTTGTGTAATGCTATCACAGCGATTCGGTTCTCTTTATCACCCCACACCATTTTAATATCGCAAAATATTTTACAATGTATTGGCGCCAAAATGAGAAAACACAATGAACAATCGTATAAAAATGACAGATTCGAAATTCAAATGTAATATTTTTTTATAATTAAGTGTAACAGTATTTATGGCCAGACTAAGTATACACTGTGAAGAGCATTAAATAATCTATCGTGTCTGTGAGCTATCTTGTACTTTTTTCATATATACATATATATATAGTATTTGGTGAGACTGTAATTGGGTTCTTTTCTCACACTTTATACACAATAGTAAAAAAACTTACTTGAATATTTACATTCGTTGATGAAATAATTCGCCTTATTATTTAGCCAAATATACAACGTGATGTGAATTATTGCAAACAATAATATTATCTATAAGGTACAAATGACAGTCAAGTTTATGGTGTTTAGAACATAAAAAAACGGCATTTATTAAAAAACAAGTAACTTTATTTGTTCAGCCGTCAGAAAATATATTAATAAATTAAAAATCTTTTTCACTGAAATACATCACACAACGTATTAATAGCATTGAAGTATAAAGTTCGGGATAATAAACACATACTTTGTGCTAACATAATGATTAACTTGCTAGTTGTTTTCAGTCTACAAGCTAGCTTGTATAAATTGACATACAGTGACATTTTACACAACTCCGCAAAAAAGACCATAATTGTTGTCTAGCCCGCGTCGTCATTTTAAAACACTGACTAACTATTGGTTCTTATCGAACACATGCTCAAACAACAAACATCTCTATGGACAATCACATCGATGCACAAACAACAACTGAGTACATAGCATTCAATCTAGATAGAATCAAAACAGTGTCGTCTATGAAAGTAGATAAATATTTACACTTGCATGTATCACAATGTATCGAATGTGTTATGAGTATGTAATAAAATGTATTTACATTGTCATAACAATGATGAGGTCGTTAATAGGTAAGAGTTGAGATACGTTTGCAATCAATCATATAAATTGAAATGAAAGGAAAAAAATTGTAATGTTATAAATTTAAATGCTGCAGATGTCAGTTCCAATTTGTATTCATATAAAGATTGAAAGTTATGAAAAGCAGTACTGTTTTTGTGACTTTGACAATTTATATAATAATCACCAGGTTTAGAAAAATGTAAGATACTTAGTTATACTTCTTTTTAGCAGAAACTATACTTATTAGAATTTATACTTCTTTTGGGGCGTTAGGGAAAAATGTGGTAAGTAAATTTTTACGATGCGCACGCACACCATCACGAAAAACCTACACCATGAAAGTAGCTAGTCAACATTTTAATTTTTTTATTATTAATTATGTATAAATGATTATGTAGAAACATTTTTTTATGATATTGAAATAAAACTCGTTTAATTAGATAATGTGTTGTAACAAAACTTGCTTTCAATGTATCTACCTCATTTCTATTATTAGTGTCGTTTTCTCTACAAACAGGATAGCGCGAAGGATAGAATTCTTAGAAAGATTTTTGTTCGTTACCTCAAAGAAGTATAACTTCTTACGTGCGTACCAGGGTTGTTACGAATATTCGCATCCGCATCCGCAAATGCGGAATATTCGCATTAATTCAGACATCTGCATCCGTATTCACATCCGCATCAATCAATGCGGAGTTTTTACGGACGCAGATTTACTCACATCAACGTCATCAACAAGTAACGACATGTAAAGAAAGTGGGCGGAGCCAGAGTGGCACATGCTTCGCGTTTGTTTTGGTAATTGCTTGCTATCCTAACTTATTCGATAACTGACGGTAACAAGATCCTACAGGTTTTGTTTGTTGTGTTTTTTCTTATTGTCAATAAATTTATAGTTACAGTGAGTGTTTACGGTGTACGTCATAGTTTTTTGGGTGTTTTATGAATATTTTGACATAAATATTAAGTAAAATGTCGCCACCAATAAAAAGCAGTATCTGGACTTATTTTACAATAGACAAAAATGATCCGGAGAAGTCGGAGTGTAAGATATGTAATAAAAGTTACTCGCGGAAGGGACGCACTACTACTTCTTTGAAAAATCACCTGAAATCAATACACCCGGAGGAGTTTTGTTTATTCCAAATACAAAGTGCGAATAAAGAAAAGGAATTGAAGGAGAAAAATGATGAAGCAGGTATGTATATGTATCGAAAATATCGGAATATCGGATGTTTTAAAAACTTAGTTACGGTTAGATAAATTGATTTTCTTTCATTAATATTTTTTTGAAATTAAATGTCTTGTTTCAATTCTAACTTTATTTTTACTTATTTTTTATTTAGTAGATGGTTTATGTATATTAAGTTGTATTTTTTTACAGGTACAATTGTGACTCCGTTGCAACAAGCCAAGAAACAGCTTTCTTTAGAGGAAGTACTGCAAAGAGAAAAGAAGTGGGATTCTAACAGTCCTAATTCAAAAAAGATTGACAAACTCATTGGTGAAATGATAGCGCTTCAAAATTTACCTTTTAACTTTGTGGAGGGACTTGGATTTCGTCGTCTCATACAAGAGTTAGCACCGAAATATAATTTAAGAGGACGAATTTTTTTTACTGATTTCGTGTGCAATGAGCTATACATAAAACTTGCTGGAAAAGTTAAAGAACTAATTGAAAAATATGATTACATGTCGTTCACTACTGATATTTGGACAGATCCCAGCTCAGGTGTTTCTTTGCTTTGCCTAACTTGCCACGGAGTATCAGACAACTTTGAGCGATCGTCAATTGTGTTAAAATGCGAAACTTTTGATGACCGTCATACTGGTGATATCATTGCAGAAAAATTAAACACAATGCTTGCTGAATGGAATATTTCAAATGAAAAAGTGCATTGCATGGTACGAGATGAAGGCTCTAACATGAAAAGAGGAATGCGATTAGCATTGCTAAATGATTTAGATTGTATCGTTCATAAGTTACAAATTGTTATTCAGCATGGTTTACGATCGCAGGAAAGCATAGAAGACGTCAAACAAAAATGTAAGAAAATAACTACACATTTTAACCATTCAACCATTGCTCAAAAGGAACTTGAAAAAATTCAGGACAGACTTAATCAACCGCATCTTAAAGTATTTCAGGATTGTGTGACACGCTGGAACAGCACGTTCTACATGTTTGAGCGTTTTTTGAAGATAAAAGATGCATTAAGTCTTTATGCCAATGACAATAACATTGAATCAATTTTGCCTGAAGAGTGGAAAATAATAGAATGCTGTCTTGAAGTATTGAAACCATTTGAAGAAGCCACTCGTGAAATGAGCAGGTCTCAGGCACTCATATCATCTGTAATTCCTATCATACAAATGCTTTTGAAAAAACTTGACAACTATTTATCAAAACCACGAGAAAATGATGCTATTCGGTTGGCAGTCTCTAATCTGAAATCACAATTTTCAGCGAAATTTTCTTCTTTGGAAGATAACCACTTATTTGCAATTTCCACATATTTAGATCCTCGCTATAAATATAAATTTTTTAAACCAGTCACCGAAGAGAAAATAAAAGATGAAATAATAAAGATGGTAAATGACCCTGTCGTCACCGATTCCCCTATGTCGCCGGCAGAAAAAACAAAAAGAATGAGAATGGGAGATTCTCTGAATTCCGAACCAGGAACGTCTAGTACGGGTAAGAAGACTTGCTTAAAAAGCGATCTTGCTATGATGCTAGATTCATCGAGCGAAGATGAAGGTGAAGGAGAACCGGACAACAGTAACCCCGATGCTCTTCTCCGCAAAGAATTAGTTATGTATCGTAGCAAAAAAAGACTGGATTTAGATGAAAATCCTCTTAATTGGTGGAAAGTTAACCGTTGTGAATTTAAAATTCTCTCCAAATTAGCATGCAGATATTTATCACCTCCACCAGCCAGTGTTCCCAGCGAACAGCTATTTAGTGGAGCTGGGTTAATATATAATCCACTAAGAAACAGGTTGGAAGCTGAGAAGGCTGCAATATTGCTATTCATTAAATATAATTCACCAATTTTTAAGTTTAATTATTAATCAAAGATTTTTTTATTATGAAACTTGAAGCTTAAAATTCTGTTGTGTCTTAAATAAAACTAAAAACTTCTGTAATTTTGTTCTAGAAATATTATTAAATAAATTAAAAGTTAATTATAAATTGATTTTCAGTTATTTATGCATTTAAAATTTAAATAATTATCTTTTTAAATTAAAATCCCAAAATCCGCATCCGCATCCGCGGATGTGAACTTCTAATAATCCGCATCCGCATCTGCATCCGCGGATGTCTAAATTTTTGCATCCGTAACAACCCTAGTGCGTACATATGTAAGTACACGGGTTTTTTATTTAATTTTTTATTTTCCTTTTTATAATGATCGAGTAATATATTTTGCCATAGGAGAATCCATGCTTTAGCACAAGCACGGTCTCACAGAAAACCGCTGTTAACAATTCTTTCGTCATATTAGTTAATTATAAGTTATTAGCTCAACATCTTTATATCATGTTATTTTATTTGACACTTACAATGGCAGCCAGTGATATGAATATCGGCTGGTTCAGCTCTTGGAGCAGACACCAATCCGGGTCCTGAAGCTCGTGCATCGCCTGCTGGAGCCGGTGCAGTCACTGTGCACGTGAACGGTGACCCTGGCACCGCTTGGCCGTTAAATCGAACGGATAATGTGTGTGGAGCTGCCTCAACGGGTTTGAAGTTTACCTACAAAGATAATGTCACTTAACAATAATTGGAATTGTGAGAAGTTGGTGTTCTATGTTTAAGATATGAAGTTGTAACTTTAAAAAATAAAAATGGATTTATAAAATAGTGGCACAAATGGGTTACATATATGTAAATATTGAGCTAATATTTTATTACACTTGTAATGTATTATAATATAATTACAATGAAGTGTATAATTATATAAAAAGGTGTGTATTCTCAGGCTAAAGGAATGATTAATTAAACATAACTTACAACTCGACCACCGCGTATTGTAAGTTTAGTTTTATACTAAAATGCATTTTTTTTAATAATTAATGGATGAATATTGACCTTAAACCTTGCGTTTCCTTCACTCTGCACGTAGTTTGGTACATTTCTACCGTTTACAGCTACTATTATTTCTAAGTTACCAGCACCTGAAAAAAAACTTTTTTTTCTAACTTCACAAAAATAAAAAACAGTATACTTAAGTTTATGCTTATTTGGAACCATATTAGTTTAACCTTTAAATTACTCGTTTGAAAGTTTATTTTTTATTGAAGTAAAAAGTACAGATTTAATTTATTCACCAGCGTGCGAAGCATTGATGGTAAATGAAACGGGTCTGCCGACAACACCAGGCGAAATATCCGTAACGTTGACTCGCGCTGCGCTGTAGGCTTTCACCAGGAATGGGCTGCCTTCAACATGCCCGCCCATAGCCCCTGCCCGTACCTGAAACATTTAATAGTCATTTTAATTATATACAACACTAGCTGACTCAAGCAGCTTCGTCTACGTCTTCAATTGCCTGTAGCTTGAAGTTATACAACGGAAACAAATTTATATATCAAAGAAACAAACAAACAAAGTTTTCAGTTTTATATTAGTATAGATTGATATTAAAACCTTTCAAACTGGAAAAAGAAAATTGTGAAAAATGATAAATGTAATCGGTAATCTTAAATCTGTGATTAGGTTTCAGTTGCGGGTAGCAAGTGGATATTTTTTTACGTTTATAAGAACGAATAACCAGAAAATGACGTACGTCGTATAATTGTAACGTTTAACATCAAACATTTTACAGCGTTAATTTACTTTTGTGTGCAGTAAAGTGCGGGGTTACCAGTTACCCAGAGACTTAAGAATTTAATGTACATAGTAAACAGGATTAGTGCATTTTTATTACAAGGTGTAGTATATCAAATAATACGACAGCGTTAGTATGGCGTTCTCTTGTAATCAAGCTCGCTTCAATGACGGTGATGTACGAAACTAACCTCAATACTATGATCGCCTACATCGACAGGTACGAAGGAGATAGTATATCGTTTGCTGGCTTCATTTTCTCCAATTGTCTCTTCAGCTGAAACCTGCACTGAGACGGGTCGTCTGGCTGGTCCGAGCACTTCGACGTGAGGAGAGGTTGGCGAATCTACGCTGAAGGTGTAGGCTTCACCGACAGATACTTTGTCAGGAGATTCACCTGAGCCTGCTCCTATCACTCTAGCTGGTGCAGACACGTGACATACGAATGGACTGCCTAGGGACAAAATATTTACATTTAAGTACTTATACTCGCCACTTGATGCAGGGGTGACAGTTATCGTGGTAACCGTTTAAGACTTACACTGTCACGATGACTGTCATGCCTTTTACGTCACCAAGCGGGGTTCGAAATAGCATCTCACAAGGCCACCATAGTGTGGGTCACCATACTGCATTGTCTGCATTTGCAATGAGTATGGTAACCACAACTCTTGGATTCTATTCATGCTCTCCATCAGGCAGAGTAGAATCACTTTGGTAGGCTCGTAATATAAAAAAAAAAAAACTTATATCGAACTCGCTTTTACGTTGGCATAACATCCACTAATACGTAAGTTGAAGAAGAAATGGTTAAATTGCTAATGAAAAACTACTGTGAATATTTCGAGTAGGTAGTACTCAAAACAAATATAATTTTAAATAATAAAACGTTACCTGGTACATGATCGCCGTTGAATCTCAACTCAACAGTATGTGGTCTGGGATCTCGTGGTGTGAAACTGATTGCGTAAGTGTGGGCTCCTTGGGCGGCCGCAGCTGTAGGTACTCGTCCACCGTTTACTGTTACTTCTAAGTTACCTGGACCGGCTGCCATTGTTTCCACTAAACCATAAAAGGATTCATAAGTGTTACTAATTAAAGTTAAGTTCAACAAAGTTAAGCAACCCCAGCCAAGTCAATTTATAATGGATGACCATTCTTAATATATTGAAACCTTTCCGTGCCTCGGTGAGCGCTTTAACCCATCGGCCCTGTTACCATATGAACATCTTTCGCAACCGCTATGGGTAGTTGGAGTCCTAAAAATTCCAACAACGGTCTTTCTACAGAACTACGACAGTGCCTAGTACTTATTTCACGTAAAAAATCAAAGTTCAAAATCAAAGTATCGTACATTTGCAGGTGACATTAATGTAACTTGGGCAAAATCTTAGGCCACCATAGCGTGGGTCGCCATACTGCATTGTCTTTATTCACAGTAAGTATGGCGACCACCACTCTTGGATTCTATTCATGCTTTCCATCAGGTAGAATAGGTCACTTTCACACTAACGAAAAGGCTCGAAGAAAAAAAAGTGTCTTAAATTATGGACGTCAACTTGTGGCTTATAAATAACTCACCTAAAAACGTTACTGGCTTTCCTACTGTTCCGTGTGTGACATCTTTTACTCTTATAGCAGTGACGTCATAAACCTGAAATTTTTATATTTAATAATAATTCATAATACCCATAGGCCACTTTGCCCAACGTATACGATTTAAAATTTGAAGGGTGGTGACATAAGTTGCCGTGTCGATAATTGAACAAGTGACTACGAAAGCAATGAATATCAAAACCGTAATTTGAAATGAAAAGAAATATCCTTATCAAACAATAAATGTAAATTTTTTCAAATTTAATGTGAAAATATTTGGAATGTGAAATAGTCCATCAGGGGACGAAAATCGTATTTCATAAAGCGTCACCAGAATGGGCATGCATAATTCAGGGTCGCGTAGTACACCTTAAAAATAGCTTGCAGTACGAACAACTTTACAAGCTTGAGTATAATCATTAAAAAATCCTTTTGGATTATAAATCATTTGTTTACTTACTCGTACCTACATTCAAGCATACTGGTTTTACAAGACAAAGGAGCGCCAATGCAATAAAATAATGTATTCTTTACATATATACATTACTCACTTTTAAATGGAAAGGACTGGCGGGTATGGGCACAGAATCGACGAGCACGTTGAGGCGGTGTTCTCCGACAGCTCTCGGTACGAACTCGGCGCGGAACACTCCCGGGCCGGCTGCCGCCACGGCCGCGGGCACCGACGCGCCGTTGGGTCCTGCGTCCGACCACTTCTAGTGACTCTCCGCCCCGCCCTAACACACCCTACCCATTCCGTCTCGCGTACGTCATGTCGAGGATGTTAAGAGTTAGGGCGAAGCGGATGAGCTTAACGTATATGAATGTTACATCGTCGGGTTATTTCAGTATCTGCAACTGAAATCTTATTTGATTTAAGAAAGTTTTTCTAACAAAAAATGAACTTAAAATAATGGTTAATAGAACTTAAATCTTTAAATATTATTAAGTCACAAATATGGTTAGTGTTTTTATTATTTAATATCTAAGCTTTATTAGGTGACATATGTTAGTGCAGCAAAGCCGTCATGTTTATTATTATTTATGTAATGTACTTCGGAACACACTATTTTATTTCTCATATTAACTCCTTTGAATCAAACCCTACCCCAAAATTGACTGATTCTATGTCTTAACTTTTTTTCAATAAGCCGAAAAAAATGTTTTCTCATTTATACCACCCTGAAAAGAGAACCAAAAATATCAAAAAATTATGATACATTTCGCAGCTTATAAAGCATGTAGCTAAATGAGTGTTCTAAAAGTTATAAATCAAAAATAAGTTATTAGAACAATATTTTCACCAGTTTTAAACACAACCAAGTACCTACCTATTAAAAAATCTAGTATTAGATAATAAATTTATAGGCAATGAACACAAAATTCAATATTATTACAAAATGGATAGTTGAAGTTGCCAAATTAATGAATTATAACGAAAAATGGAAGTAATCACAAATTACGTTAAGTGTATGCTTCAACTACATAATTTTCAGCAGGGGTGAAAGGCATACCTACATTTTAAAAATGTAGATTGTGATTTACTAAAGCATTTTTTAGGCAAATTACAGTTTTGGTAATGTTGTGACCGGGAAAAGTGTTGAATAAGATAGAGTAGGTAGGATTAAAAGTGAAAGACGTAAATGACCGTGATTAGGTAGCAGGTACTATTGGTTTTTACTGGTGAATTATCACTAGGTGAATAATGCCACAGTGGAGGTTCTGATGTTTACAATTTTATAAATTCCATTGTAATTAACTATTAACTACTGGATTAGAAAAGTGATGACATACTATTTATTTAAAATTTAATTTACAATTACATACATACGAAACTGTTTAGTGGACAAATAAGAAATGTGTTAAAAGAGAGGATCTAGGTTTTGGAAAGGTTTATTTTTATTTGCAAAGGAGCAAAAGATAAATGGACCAAAAAGTCGAATATTTTAAGAGCTGCTTCATAGGGTAAAACAAATGGTTAACGTTAATAATATTGTCAATGAAGTGTAATACAGGATTTTATTTTAAAAGCAGTACTACACTATCTCATTAAGATTCTCACCCTCAACATTAACTTCTATCTGGTCAAGTGTGGCAGTAGAGTGGTGTAATGTAAGCGTTGCTGGCTGATGTAATGGTGCAGGGCCTGGTACGGTGACACGAGCAACTCCACCGCCGCCTTCGGACACTTGGATGATTAACGGACAGCCAGGTACTCGCATCTGTAAAATCACTTTGAAATTAATACTAACATTTTGTTTTTACTATCTACTTCTTGGTGACGGTGTTTTACTACTTGTGATCAACTGCAACATGCAATAACACTATTTCGAAGTTTATATAAATATAGATATTTATACAATATAAAGAGTACAGATGAAAGCATTGACTGATTTTTTATAGTTTAATTTGTCATGGCAAAGGTATAATTAAGGCCCTTTGTTTGTTTTGTTGCATTGCACTAAAAAGCACTTTCCAAGTAACTTACTTAACATGGCCTTAATAAGGGTGATTGACCAGATAGCGGCAAAAGCCTAACATAGAATTTAAAATGTGTGTTGCCTTACACTTTAAAAAAAAGTAACATCTTGTTATATAGGCAAAATGTGTTATCCCCTTAGATCAAAAGTAAACACAGAGCAAATCACTGCAAATAGTCATATTCATGGATACAAATATTTGTGCTTGGCTGCAACATATCCCATAATCCTGACATTGTATTGAATCAAATGTATAGAGGTATAGGTATAGAGTATAACTCAAGAAATGATAATTTGACTTAACTTTGTTCCTTTACTTACTTTGTTAAATGAGACATTGACTACATGGTCAGTTGCTTCTGTTGGATTAAAAGAGACCATGAACCGAGCATTCCCCTGAAAAGAAAAATATGTGTTTTATAATTGTTCATGGTTCCTTATAAATGTTATAATAAATATATTTGCTAGTGGGTTATTTTTATATAAGAAACATAATTTAATAGATGTTCCTTATAATGAATTGAAAAGAGTATCCATGTTGCAGTACAAAACCTTATAATACACAGTTTTTAACACACTGTTTTTACAGCAATGCATAGACGATAAGTTAAGAAGGAATCAAATACAATAAACACAAATTATGTTACTCTGCCTTTTAGCACTTGATTCCTATAATTTTTAAGTCAGTTTTCTTCACATGTTTTGGATTATTGCCTTACCTGGGGGTGAACTTGTGTGGGAATGTTAAGACCTCTTGCAGCAACAGTGATTTCTAGATTGCCTTCACCAGCCAATGCTGCATCAACAGCTAACTGCACTGGTACTCCAACCCTGGCTGAAGCGCCACCACTGACGCTGACTAACTTGCTGTCATAAGCTTTGCATATAAATGGTGTACCCTGAAACATACAGCAGGCAATAAGAATGTAGACCAAAATTTTTAAGCTAATAAGTACTGTACACAATATTATTTTTGTATTAATTACATAAAATATTATTATTTGTCCATGTAGTGACTAATGGAGAATAGCAAGCCTCACCACCTTTATTCATCCCCGATGATACTCCCTTAGTTAACTCTTATTACTGAAGGGTCATAAGAACTGAGTATGGGAGCATACTATACAATACAAAAGTACTGGAAAAATAATGAACCTGTCTGCCAAGTGAGGTATAGTTGGCCAAAACATCCTTTCTCAGAAGAGACCTATGTCTAGCAGTGGACTATTAAAAGTTGTTGTTGTGATGTGAAGATTAATTGTAATTCAAAAAGAGTGGTTGATTTGATTAATTTAAATAGTAATCAAATTATTTAATACTTACTGGCACTATTAGGTTGTTATATTGTGCAGTAAGTGTATGTGGTCCGACATTTTTTGGTGTAAAGCTGGCGACTAAACCGGTAACAGCATCTCCTGTCAGGCGTACAGGAACTTCGCCCCTAGGTCCACGTACAGTTACTGTTAACTCTCCTCCAGCTGAACCTTCCACTCGAACAGAGCATGATGCTACTTCTCCGACTGGGATAAGTTCTACAACAGAAAATAATAGAAGTCATTAATCTTATGGTTGTAGAATTTTATACCAAAATAAAATTTATTATAAATAAATTTGCCTTCATTGTTTAGATGACAATTAGCCTCAGAAAAATATTGTAAAATTATAAATTACATTAAAAGCGGTGATAATATTACATTATAGCCTTTAACCACAACTAAACTTCGCGCCATGAACACTGGGCAGCCAACTTTAGAGCTTTGATTTGCCTACATCAACAATCTAAAATCTCGTATTTCCTTTTAAATCTCGAACATTTTCTACATACAGATTTTAAAAAGTTATAAAACCAAAAATAATGTATAAAAAATAGGTGTAAAAGAAAGGATTTGTAAAATTGAATTTAACTAAGATTAAAATGAAAGGTTTAAAAGGTTGGCATTACTAAAACAAAATCATGTACATATTCCACATTTAAATAGAAAGTACTTTTAATTGTTTTGTTATAGATTTGGAACTTAAGATTAAAGTGTAAAATTCAATTGGGATTATAAAATATACTTCTCACCAAAAAAAATCTTATTAATTAAAAATCTATTTCAAATCTTATTAGTCTCGGCCGCTTGACTGAGCACGGCAAATCTCAAAATATCGTGTTTGCACGAAGAACCTCATGCGACTGGCAACCCAGATGGGCACCAATAACATTTGACATTTTTGAGATATGAGTGCGCCACGAAACACAGATTAAAAAATTGCCAGATGTACTTTGTTTTGATTAATGTTGTGAAATCAATATTAATCAATATTTCAATTAGTTAGCCTTTACATCTGACCAAACATATGTACAATGAACTACACTATAGAGTGGGTAACCACCTAACTAGTACTAAATGTACTATACTTAGTCTGGCCATAAATACTGTTACACTTAATTATAAAAAAATATTACATTTGAATTTCGAATCTGTCATTTTTATACGATTGTTCATTGTGTTTTCTCATTTTGGCGCCAATACATTGTAAAATATTTTGCGATATTAAAATGGTGTGGGGTGATAAAGAGAACCGAATCGCGGTGATAGCATTACACAAAGTAGGTATGGAGCCAAATGCAATTTTTAAAACTCTCCATACACTTGGTATTAGTAAAATGTTTGTGTACCGGGCTATTAATAGGTACAATGAGACCTCCTCTGTTTGTGACAGAAAAAGATCTGGCCGTCCACGTAGTGTTCGTACGAAAAAGGTGGTCAAAGCAGTAAGGGAAAGAATTCGAAGAAATCCTGTCCGAAAGCAAAAGATTTTATCTCGGGAAATGAAGATAGCACCTAGAACCATGTCGCGTATTTTAAAAGATGACTTAGGACTTGCAGCCTATAAGAGACGCACTGGCCATTTCTTAACTGATAATTTAAAGAAGAATAGGGTGGTAAAATCGAAACAACTACTGAAGCGGTACGCAAAGGGAGGTCACAGAAAAATTTTGTTTACGGATGAGAAAATTTTTACAATTGAGCAACATTTTAACAAACAAAATGACCGTATTTATGCTCAAAGCTCTAAGGAAGCTTCCCAATTAGTCGACAGAGTGCAACGTGGACATTATCCGACTTCAGTGATGGTTTGGTGGGGTGTTAGCTATGAAGGAGTGACTGAGCCATATTTTTGTGAAAAAGGTATCAAAACATCGGCACAAGTGTATCAAGATACCATTCTTGAGAAGGTAGTTAAGCCCCTTAACATCACCATGTTCAATAACCAAGTATGGTCCTTCCAGCAAGACTCGGCGCCGGGTCATAAAGCTCGGTCCACGCAGTCTTGGTTGGAATCGAACGTTTCGGACTTCATCAGAGCTGAAGACTGGCCGTCGTCTAGTCCCGATCTTAATCCGCTGGATTATGATTTGTGGTCAGTTTTAGAGAGTACAGCTTGCTCTAAACGCCATGATAATTTGGAGTCCCTAAAACAATCTATACGATTGGCAGTGAAGAATTTTCCCATGGAAAGAGTGCGTGCTTCTATTGATAACTGGCCTCATCGTTTAAAGGACTGTATTGCAGCCAATGGAGACCACTTCGAATAAGCTTTTTATATTTTTAATTGTTTTATATTTATGTATTAAACTGACACACTGTAAAAGTAATAAATGTTATTTGCAGTTAACAATTTTCTTTTTTCTTTATTACAATATTTATGGCAAGACTAGGTACTGTAAATGGTAATTATAATAGTAGGTATTATATATCAGTGGATGAATTACAAACCGACTTGTGCCGTGTCAATAGTAACTCTTTGTGCAGGCGCTACGTGAAATATAAAAGGTGACGATGGCACTGGTTCTCCATTGAACTTAATATCTACTCGGTGAGGTGTTGCTACTTCGGGACGCCAGAATACAAGACACCTTCCACCTCCGACGACCTAAAAGATCAATTACAATTTGATATTATTTTTCTCACAAAAATGAATAGTATAGCTGCCAAAAGAGCACTAAAAGCCAACTAAATATCTTTGACTATAATTAATTTTAGAGGAATCTAATTATAATTAATAATGGCCTCGCCAAACAGACCACATGGGCATTATCAACTATTAATCGCATTTGAATTTGTGAAATTTAATCAAATAAATTAAAATATACACCAAAATTCGATCAAGGTATTCAATTACTAATGAGGATACATCTAATTACTTACAATGTGCAGCAATAGCAGGTATTTAGTCTATTGTAGATAAAATCCAAACTAACAAATTATAATCTTGTTCTATGGTCAATGTTACAAAGCAATATAATACTTATTTAAAATCGCCTTGTTAAACACGAATATTGGTTTGCTTAATGCTCAATTTTTTATCTACATTACCACTTTTAACCTATACCACGCTGATCAGATGGTTTCGTATACGAAATAGGACTATCAAGGGATTGTTGTTTTACATCATATAATCTTACATTCTGGGTTCGTTTTTACTACTGCCGAGAAATATCCCTTGTTTATCTTACATAAAATCTTGATCTTAAAATTCTACAAAGAATTAATGTAATTTTCACTCTAACATTTAATAAACTTGATTAAAATATTATACCAACATTGGTAAACAATTTAAACTTGTTAAAGCGATTATCAGATATTTATTTAAAGTTGTAAACTAATAAAGCTTACCTGCACGTTGTTTGGGACCTCGCCTTCGTTTATTGATATTTCCAACTGTCCCTCACCTGCCGCGCTGGCATCAACTGAAAATCATATTTAACTTGTAACTAGTAAGTGAGAAGTAACTTAAGCCAATCTATTCTGTTTAATGTTATTAAGAACGATAATTTCTTGGCTTTAATGTTATCTTCAGATCCAGAGGTATACCGGTACCTTGGCACACTTAGAGATCTTTATTTTAATGTGACAGAGGACATTACTGTAATTAATAAAAATACTTTATTCTTTTTAGTTTATGATTAATCTCTAAACTTCGACTTGTTTTTAAATCACTAACAATTTTTTTAATAATGATCTAAATAGTTTAAGAACAAAATAATGAAAAATTTTAAACAGTTAACGAAATTATACCCAGTTTGTCACATTCTGTGTATCTTTTAATTGACTGTAAGGAAATTAGACACCGACATGCTATCAATCGGTAACATCGACTTGATTATCAAAGCTGCAAGCGTATAATTTAAATTTGAGATAACATTTGCGCTGAGCTTTAAAAGAAGACCAAGAGTTTACACTTACGTAAAGGCAATTAATTAGTTCCTAAAATATATTAGTTTTCTAACAAGAAAAATAATTATTACACACCTTTGAACTGGCATTTCTGTTCGACAACCGCGTTTCCAACATCGGTGACTTTGATGAGGCTAGCATCGTATACTTTAGCAACTAGTGGTCCTGCAGCTAACTTATCTTCACCTATTGATACCTGCGGCAATTTAACTATATTAGTAGTATTAAGACTAGAAGTATAATCGTGTTTGGTTTTATCTCATGTGAATAGAATCACAATAAGTTATTGCTCGTTACAAAGAGTATATTATGTATTAGATAAGCACAAGTAAAATATTAATAAGCCTAGCAATCAGATTTTAACTGTTCTGTAATATATTCAACGATTGTTATTAAAAAAGTCTTAAAATGTCAGAGAAAAATCTTTTCGTGTTGTGTATTTTTTAAAAGTTATGTGTACAAAAAATATTCACTATCGCAGAAGGCCGCATGTTACTGTGTTCCATTGTGTAAATACATTATGTGTTCACCAAAGGTAAGATTCTCTAAAGTCAACAAACTTTCAAATCGAAGGTTGAGTAATAACGAAAATCAACAGTAAAACAGACCAAGTAAAGTGTATCTGTCGATGCCGTTATTCAAGTATTAGATACTTCTTCTTTATATTAAATCTTGTGGGCAAAACATTTAATATAACAAGGAATTTGGGACAAGCCTACGCTATCTCGTAACCTTTAGAGGTCAGAGTCAGAGTTCTTTAGTTGAGTGTAGCACAGAATGTACTTAATTAGGAATATTTGTTTTAGATAATTACTAATTTATAAAAGTCTGAGTAAATTTATTTAAATACAAAAATGCCTGTATTAACTATTGAAAACCGTATAATATTTATTTTTAATAGTTTACGTCGAAACTATAATAAAATGTGAATATACAACATGACACTTTATCTGTTTTTACTCTTCATCTATCATAGTTCATTAAAATGTAGATCTTACATCGATCAAGTGTGTGCCTACTTCCTCAGGCGTAAACTCGATGCGGTAGACACCTGGTCGTTCAGCCACGTCCAGAACTCGTGCAGTGACAGGTCGACGAGAGGGAGCTGTCACTGTTACACCAACCTGGCAATTTAAAAGTTATATATAAATGTGCACATTTGTTAAAACACGCATAAACAAGAATATGAAATTTGAAATTCCCTATAAAATTACGATTTTTAAAAACGCTTACGTTACTATTATTAACATTCCTTTATAGCAACCATGATACAAGAGTCTAAATATTGACGCTAATTAATGAAACTGTATAATAAAATGAAATCAGATATCCAAAACAGTCGAAATTGGATCATAAAGGATATGATTACTAAAAGGGATAACATCCCTTTTTTACAAAATTATGCCTACAATAGTCCAGGTGAAAAGAGGTTTACGGAATGTATTCTTTGGCATAAAATTACTTTCAATACATTTTCAGTTAGGACGGCTGCCTTTTGCTAAATTTACGATATTTGCAAAGTGATATGTTGTTTTCGCAAGTACCGACATTCATGCGGGCAGTAAAGTTACAAGTTATGTTTCTAAACGCGACACCAGCAGGAAAATTATAATTACTTAAGCCGATTACCATTTCCTTTTATAGGAAATTATTGCGATACGTACTTTAAAGAGTACCTTACTTTCAAAATTTTATTCATATTGCAATTTATTTGACTGCACGATTGGCCTAGTGGTTTAAGCGGTCGCCACGCCGCTCTCCGCTTCGCTGTGTTGTGGGTTCAAATCCTACATGGGACAACACTTTGTGTGATCCACAAATTGTTGTTCTGAGTCTGGGTGTTCTTTGTGTCCGTTTCTTGTATGTTTGTAAAGTCCCCCGCGACACAGGATTTATTCCTAATGCGGGCGTTGTCTTATAAGAAAAAAAAAAAAAAAAAAAAAAATGGAACTTCACCGGGAGGGTCACGTATTTACATCTTTAAGCCTAGAAATTTCTACTACATTTCTTGAGAGAGAATCAGTAATTTTAAGTCCAACTTAAAATTACTGATTCTCTCTCATTGTGCGATAATTTAAAAAATATTTAACGAAATTAAATCAGTGTTCGGAATAAGTATGATCATAAGTAGACTAGATTTATATAATATAGGTACATTCTATGTATTTATTTAGTATTATATGTATTTTTTGATATTAGGCTGTTTATGATAATAATGTATATTTTATTGAGACAGGAGTATTTGAATAAAATTAATTAAAATTTAACAATGGGCATTTTTTGATAAAGTCAGTAATTAAATGTCAAAAGCCCATAAACTTGATAATTAATGGGACTTTGACCTTTAATTTATCTTACTAATATTTTTATTATCCTATATCAAGAGAAGGAAAAGTTGATTCAAACGCTATTCCAACTCGTCTAGCCAGCATGGTATAGTAAGATAATACCTCTTTTCTAAGGAGAAGCCTGTGTTCAGCAGTGGTCTGTGAAAAGGTGTTGATACGATGTAATCTGTACGAAATTGCGTTAATTTCTTTACACACGTACGTACCTGCAGTTAGTAAGATGCAAGTTTCTAAGTGAATTATAGATTAAAATAATTTTCTCATCTAAATTAAATTAATTTCATATTGCACTGTAAGACAAAATGTAAACTTGTAAGTAATAAATAATTTTAATTTTAATTAATTTCAGTTAATTTAAGTTACAACCGACGTTTACGTCACAAGACTTACAAAAATGTAACATCGAGCACCTCACCACATGTTTACTAATATTATACGAAACATTTAACAACGAATGCATGCAACGAAAAACTTACCCATACTTACCAAACCTCTAACGAGAGACATCAATTTTTTATTATTTAAATCATCAATTCAAATTCAATGCATAACAATTGCATTGCTGGATAACATCACAGTGTTTCTGTATTACCCTTCATATGAAATGATTTGAAATTGGTGAATTATACATTAAGTTATTCAAGATCGCATACCTACGTTGTTATGTTCTTCGTATTAGCGTGCATTCGTTGTTAAGTACTCTAGTGTCTTATTAGTAAACATACGGGGACGTGGTATTCGATGTTATATTTTTCTAGGCCATTTAACGCATCCGCCGTCTATGTTGTGATACTCGACTGAAAAGAATTGATACAAATTGATACTAATAAATACTTCGTGTACCGATCTTTGTGAAAATATTTTTCCTGAAGTGCACCTCTCTGGCGACTTGTTGACTTGCTTAATGCATTAATCTATTACACATCGTCATATTGTTTAACTCAATGGTTAAATGATGATTTTTAATAAGCCACGCATACCAAACAATTATAAATTAATTTAGAAGATCTTCCATTTATTACTTAAGTTATTTTAAAATTACTAGAAAAAAGTCATTGCTGCATATATAGTACGGACATATCTCAAGCGTTTGACCGCGTTTGGCATACAGGTCTACTTTTTAAATTAAAAAACGCCCTACCAAATCACCTTTACGGAATACTAAAATCGTTTTTACAACAACGACACTTCATAGTACAAAGCGGGGAGGAACTATCTGATCTTTGTCCCATACAGGCAGGACTGCCACAGGGTAGCGTACTGGGTCCCATACTCTACTTACTGTTCACTGCAGACTTGCCGACATCCGACTCACTAACTACTGGGACCTTCGCTGACGATACCGCCATACTAGCTGCACATAGTGACCCGAAAATTGCCTCACAAATACTCCAAGAAGGACTAAACGATATATCGGGCTGGCTTAAAAAGTGGCGGATAAAAGCCAACGAAACCAAATCAGTCAATGTTACGTTTACTTTAAGAAGAGGATCCTGTCCTCCAATCACATTAAACAACATTGAAGTCCCACAAGCAGATCATGTGAGATATCTTGGATTGTATTTGGACAAGAGACTTATATGGCAAAAACATATTTTCACTAAGAGGAAGCAACTTGGTATCCAAATACGAAGACTTTACTGGCTCATAGGGCGAAAGTCTCAGTTATCTCTCGAAAACAAAATACTCTTGTACAAGGTAATACTGAAGCCCATCTGGACGTACGGGATCCAATTATGGGGCACCGCATCTTACTCAAACATAGAAATCATGCAGAGGTTTCAAAATAAAACTGCGTATGATAACCAATGCACCCTGGTTTGTACCCAACGAACTACTACTACACCATGACCTACGAATGCCCACCGTGATGCAGGAAATCATACGCCATACCAAGTCCTATAAAGAACGAATCCAACAACATCCAAACATTCTGGCTCGGCCACTAATGGAGAATCACAACAAAGCGCGTCGATTAAAGCGCAAAATACCCCAAGACCTAATCCAATCACAGTAAATGCAACTCTTTAAACAATGAGGATGTGACACAGGTCACATACTGAACGAGTCAGCGATAGCACCAACTAACATACTTCTGAATGTCCCACGAAGGAGACAGATTGTAGTAAATAAAAAATTAAAAAAAAATAAATAATAGTACAATAGTACTTAAAAGAAGGTTGATCTATAAACAAAATGATGTTACTGAAATGAAATAAAAAGGAAATATTTTAAGAAATAGATTACCTATCCACTTTGTAGTACCGAGTTTAGAAATTAACTGTATGAAAATAGTTACCACACATGTACTAAAATTATTTTAATTACTACTTGTTGTACCGATTAAGTTTAATGTCATTTTTTTGTTAGGGCAACTAAACTTACAATATTCAATGTATTTGCATTTTTATACTCGTTCGGTGACAATGTAGTTTTTTACGGTTCGATGGATGACACGACTACACTAAGATTTTAAATAAAAAAAAAAGACGCTGAGTTTTGTCATTTGTAACTTATTCATTTTGAAAAGGTCACCTTAAGTATTTTATATTTATGTTAGTTTCTTTACTTTTTGTAGTTTCTTTTGGCTTTCCGTACTCCATATTTGTATTAAAATATGGGTTTACGTATAAATTGTAGGTAAGTATTAACTACTAGTTGTATCCTTTGTTATTTTTGAACAAACCCTTTTACATAGTAAGCAGTATCAAACTTATATTCTAGTTATTACTGATTGTATCAAAATCTTTTTATAAATCAGTGTATGTACTTCAAACACCAATTGTTGCTGCAGTAGCATTTACTTTTTGGTCTAAAACCATAATGGCGTTCTAATAGCTATTAGTTAAATTAATGTGAGTAACGTATCAAACGCAAATACTTATATATTTGCATTATATAATTTTAACATTATTATTACGTTACAAACATTGTCTACAATTAAAGTTCCTAAGCTTACCTCATTCTTATTAAATGTCGCTGTCCCTAGTGATGTGGTTATTTCAAAGACGGCTGGCACTCTTGCAGGGATCAGCCGAGTGGGCTCCCCTCCTCCGCCACCCGCCGGCCCTGCCATCACCTGGACCTTCCACGGAGATCCTGATAAAGGTACACATTTCATTTAACAAGCAGGTTAAGAACTTCACAGTGTTATTTATACTTATGTATATTAAGAACCATCGAAGACTCAGTAGAAGAATACGAGTAGAAATGGGATAAAAGTGAAAATGGTCTAGTTGCTCTTTATAGATCGCATAAGTAATGGTTGTTCAGCTTTGGCTACAGAACCACCAGACGTATTGTGGTTGCGAAAAACTATCAGTAAGAGTGGTTACAAATGGCTATGTGATAATCTCCTCTCGGTAGGGCAGGAGAAGTAACTCTCGTGACGTCCGTATATTGGATCAGACATTTATGTATAACTAGCGTCGTATGTACAACTATGTATTCATAGCTATCCGTCTCTCGGCAACTCCACTCCACTTTATAGTGCTATTTTCAAATCGGTTCCTTGAGGTTTTCAAACGATAAAACTAACTAAATTTTACCTTTTGCAACTACGGTTTACCGCAAGCGGATTAAAACAAATAGCATATATAAATGAAAGTCACTGTAGCCAACCTTGTAATTTGTCACTATAACTATTTGTGCCCCGTGCCTTCAAGTATTGGTTCATATAATTACAATAAAACACAGTCAATAGTTACAACATGTCTATAACTTTTGCTTGGGTATGTACATTATAGTATAAGATACATATAATTCTAATTTATAGGATATTCGAACGAGCAGATAGCTACGTGATAAAATCATATTCAATGTGGGTAGCTATCACACATTTTCACAGTTCGGATGTAATAGTACACGACATGATAAATGGTGTAATTGAATCGGATAAACGTTGATAATAGTGTTCACTATAGTTACATTTCTTACATAAGCACTATTTATCTCTGATTTATTTTCTGCTTTTCGAGATTTTCAATGTTAGTACTAGGTAGTAAGGTCTTGGAGTATAACGTGTGGAGCACTTATACACAATCAACTAGCGAACATCAAGTTTATTTAAGTACTGGTTACAGGAATAGGGAAGTGAATTGTACTTTTTAAAAAATCTGCATTTGAGTTTCAAGGTCTTTCACGCAAGTTTTTTCGGATCGTAATTTAAGATATGTGAACCTGATGAAAGGTTTAGCAACCGTGCCAAATACTATGTACAGATAAAAATGAATCCAGGTAAAGGTAATATTAAAGCAATAACTCATATACTCATACATTATATGTCAGATAGGTAAAGCACATAGAGTGGCCATATTACTATTGAAATTTCTTCTGGGCAACCTAGATGAACTAAAAAGAATTTGTGAAAATTTCTTTTAAGGGAAATAACTAGGATATCTTTAATTGAGTTATAGTCTGAAAATTAAATATTGTCTAAAATGGAATACTGCATGCTTATGTTAAGCATCAGCTCAGCAAAATACGGCATACGCAGCTGAATTTAAAAATCTTTATAACAATGTAAGATATAAATTTGATTCCAAATTAAGTTTAAATTTGTACTAGGTTAACAACAGAGTAGTATATTTATTTAAATTCTCTCCACTAGAATACAAGGTTTTTAGAAATAGTTTAGGTTTATTAAATCTGTAATGGACACGAAACATAATGTTTCTCTATTAGCGTGTCTAGTAATAAAAGACAAATATAAACGGCACTTAATTTGGTTTTTAATATGTATGTAATTTAATAACTATGACTTACTCATTTAAGCTTTTTGCAATTATATCACAAAATAAGAGTCTTAAAACCTGTTTTAAAGCAAATAAACTTAAAATATATAACAATGTAGTTTTCTACGTAATTTGTGTAGAAATAATAATTGTAGGAAAGAAAAAAAAATTGAGAAAGTCATTTAATTGTTCACTGTGATAGCAGTTGACTGCCATCGACTAGTGCCTTTTATATCTACATCTACATGTAAACAAACTATAACTAATATTGGTAAACTTTGTGGTTGATGTCGAAAGTTTAATATTAGATAATTGACATTTAACCTCTGTTATAATACTGAACCATAAACAAACGTGTCAACAGTATTTATTCTTTTGATAGATTAGTCACATTTGAATAATTTTACATACTTGTAATTCTATCCAAAATATTAAATATCGATAAAGTTGACTTGATTCAATAATTGCTTCATTGTGGAACTAGTTATATAGACGTTTTAAAGCATGTTGTGAGCCCAGAAGCTCGGCATATGAACTAGAAAGATCAGAACGTTTTATGCAATCCAGGATGCTATGAGCTGTCTGTCGTTAATGGCCAATAAAATTTTACTAGGTATCGATTGCGAATCAAAGTTAATGGGTGAATAACGCAATTTTATACATTAGGTATAGTTATATTTATTACTGATTTCGACACATGTTTTAATAATACTGTAACTATTGCTGCTCATAACTTGAGTTTGTGCACCGACTCATACAGATATTGCGCCTGTCTCGATGTTGATAGGACAAATTCATTGAATTTACACGACTAAGTACATTGATAATAGGTAAATATGTAGATGTATTTGTTTACTATAACCAAGGTCTGATAACTTAAGGATGTAATAATTCATAATTAAGAGTGCGATAACATCTTTGCTGTCTTACAGTAGGCATCTAAGCATTGTAACAATTTGTGGTTGTACACGTTTCACAGTAAAACATCTGAGGAATAGTGTTTGAAGAGATAATCACCATCAAAATTATTTCTACTTTATTTTCTAATTAACAATATTTGTAAATATTACACAATTATGTTATTCATCTTTTGTAGTCTCAGAAGCGTTAGTATTGTCTGATTTAACCGTGACTTATTAGTACATGACCTCGGTCACCTGTAACGATATTTGCACGTGGGATGTTAAACAATAGAAATAGGTAGAAGGACATAGTTTTAATCATGTATTTGAGATGAGTATATCGAATTTAAAAACCTATGATATTATTTGGAATTTAAATATTTAATTATGTTCAAACTGAGATATTCTTATTTTAAAAACTCTTACTTCTATATACTAGTCAGTAATAATTTATGGTTAATTATTATATTTCAATCAAATTTGAATTAAAATTATAGTTTCTAGTTAAATTAATATCTATGTGTGTTTCATCATACATAGATTTTGATATTTAAACCAATATTAGGTATATTATGTAGGACACAATTCACACTAAACAATGCTAAGTTTATATACTTGTTTCAAAAATAGTCATATCATAAAACACATTTTAGATGAATACTAATAATTGGAAAGGTAACTACTGTAGCTATAAACAAAATTGGACGAATTTATAGAACCAGAAGTCACGATACGTACTTTATCATTAAAATAGGCTTTTTACTTGATTTAATAACGACTACAAATGCCATCAGCTAAAGAACATTTTTTAACCAAGTGACGTTCGACATAAATGTGTAAAACGATTGAACAGTTGGCTTACTTTAAAAAAAACGATATATTCCAATTATTTGTGATAAAAGTACTAATCAAATATTTGTTATTCTATATAAACCCTAATACAACTGTTAAATGAATGTTACACATTATAAATTAACGCAAACAAAGGCTGCATGTATGATATGTTCCTTTTTGTGAGTCGCACGCTATGATCTGTTAGTTAGCTATTCGAAATTGAATGCGGATGTTGAACAAAGGAAGTCGAATAAGAGAACAAAATGGCAAATTTCCTTGTGACTTTATGTTTTTAATTAAAAGAGTTCTTTGAACAGAACGGCCGCTTACACGAAGTGTGGCAATGCGTATTTTCAAAGTACCGTATCGTAGGGCCGGTCGAAGTTGGCTGAGTATTTTGTAAGTTGTGTAAAGAAGGAGAACATCTATGGCACACCTGTTTGTAGCCGGATGCGCCGTTATGGATGCCCGTACTACTTCATTACATATTTTTCTGGTTTGGTCATGCGAATCAAGCTAGCGGTATGATGCACAGATCCATGTAAATATAGTTTTTTATTTTTATCAGTATTATTGCAAGCTTTTAATTTTTTAAATGCTGCTTCGTGTTCGTTTCTTATATGTCCAGTTATTTGAATAGAAATTTTGAAGTTAACATCGACAGTAGTTATCGAAAAGTAATGCGTTTCTTTACTTCAACTTTATTATAATTAATAAGAACAGTAAAGTAACAAATCGTTGTGGTTTCTGACATTGGAACTATAAGAGAATTAAAATGGAAATCTTTTAATAGTTTGGTATTTATTACACAAACTCTGGAGAGAATTTTATCAAATTTGATACAATAAAAGAGATGAAAAAACAAGGTATCGAAAAAGGTGTGATGTTATCAATTTTCGTTGCTTTTGATAACTGTAAAAAATATGTTTTCTGTAATAATACAAAGCTAACATAAATATTACTGTGAAAGAAAACATAATTAAAATACATTTAAGACAAATTTCTTTAAGCTTTTGGTCAACATTCAGATTAAATCAAATGATACAAAAATTTTAGAAAGTTACCAAGTGATGAAATTGAAGAACTCCTTTATTTTTCAAGAGGCAATCTCATGGAGATCGTTATAAAGACGAGCTAGCCCGTAAGCGAAATTGTTCATTTCGTTGTGAGATTCAACCAAGATAATTTACAAGCTCTCTTGCCATATGGTTGTTGTGAGTTATATTCAGTTGACCACAACCTTTAACTTTGTACTTGTGTTGCGTTGTTATTATCGAATTTGTTCTTACTGTCAGAGAATATAAATTACGAAAATTATAATGTTTTTCAAATAAATCTTTGTTTCTAAAATCTTGAATATGATACAAAAAAATATGTAGATTATTACTATTTTTGTATTTAAAATATTGCTAAATCGTTCATCAATCTAAAATCCACCCATCCTAGTAAATAATATTACGTAAAAAACTCCTAATTGGTAACAACCAACTAATTAGTACGTTACCAAGGTTACAAATTCACCGTATAATGAATTTTGTCAACTTTCTTTTCTGCGTTATAATGACTTTACGTAACAACTTTGAGAAATCATCTGCAAGTATTGACTTTTGTCATAGTCGAATAGTTGGGTTATGTCAGTATTAGATTTAAACGACAACTATTTTGATACATATAATTTCATTCAAAAGTCTATCTATCTAATTTTTAAAATCAAGATCTCAAATAATTGTAAATCGGTGTCAAACAACAATATTTTTAGCAAAAAATTTGCGAAAACGACACGGATGTTAACTTTACGGTTTTTTTGCTAACTTCAATTTTTTTTTTTCATCGGTATGTATGATTCTTATATTAGATTCTGTTTCAGTAATTTAAATGTTTAAATTAATGGTCGGGTCTGTTTAGTCTGGGTCACTATGACAGTGATATAACTCTAACTTATCTGTTGTCACTAAAGTATTTTAGTACCGAGGTTAAGAAATGGTTATATCATAGTGCCAAGTCTCTGAGGAACGATGGAATATTAAAGTCAGAGAAGCACTGAAAATTGGCCATTATGGAATCAAGCTGTTAGACTTTATATCTATGATTTTATGTTAAATTTATAATTGTAAAACTATTAACCCGACATTAATATATATGTAAATATTTCTTTAACCGTAGGTGCCGTTTTAATTACTTATGAATTGAATGAAGTGGCTTACCTTTTCAACCGGTAGATATCCATAACCTGATTTGCATGTATTCCAAATTCTAGTCATATAAAATCTTAATGGCAAGAAACTCAATATATCCACGTGTGTCTATTGTTCAAAACCTTTTATGCGTGATGACATGGTCAACCTTGAAACGTACATTGTAAATTTCAAACATAATTGTTATTAAAATACTGCTAACAATAACGGGTTATTACAATATTGTATTTCCTAGATGCCACTTGGCTTTCTGAAATTGATTAGAAGGCGACCGACATTTTATGATAATCTATATGTTAATCGATGTTATTATAGCATTTTTTTGTTATATATGTAAAACATGACATAAAAATTAATGCTGACATAATTTTATTGATTCTTATTATTGTATCTATTTGATGAAATTAAATTATTTCTATACTTATGTACAATGTGTTACTAAAAGGTAAGGACATGTACTACATTACCAATTTAAAAAAAAAACTGCATCATTTTGGTTTACACAATACATATTATTCAAAGAACTAGAAAGCTAACGACTTTATTCACTTTATTATTAATTAATTCTGAAGAATACTACAAGACCAAATTGCTTCATTTTGTTGTTCTTGTAGACTTATCGTATTACACATGTAATCATATAATACAATATCGATAAAAAAATCAATCAACAAACCATTTAGAGTTCTCTGGACGAACAAAGACATCTCTCCAAGTGCACCCAGTTTTCTACAGTCTACCATCCCTTATGTCTATCTCATAGTTGTTTGAATATTGCATTATAATGATAATCACTATTATTATCATCATAATTTTTCATATTATGAACACCCAAAAAAGTAAATGACATCTTTAAGTATTGGCGGAAACTTTGATAGATGAACAATTTCACATTTCAAATTTTCAAATTATAAATTTTCAGTTGAGCTTAACTTTGTTAAAGATTTATTGAAATGTAACACAACAGTATGAAGTAATTCAATTAAGAATTTAGTGAAACGAATCTACTAACTAGATAACCGTTAGCAAGTAATGAGCAACAGTTTAGGGTTGAATATGTGGCTATGAATGTTAGCAAACTAAATAACGGGAAACTCTATACCCATGTAAGCGCATAATTGCAATTAATGTTAATAATATACTCTCCAGTGATATTACATTTAGTATCATACCATTCTGCACCTACACTTTACAAAATATAACATATTCTTTCTATATTCTTTTTTTTATTTTTTTTATTTATTTATTTACATATATTTTACACAGTGTTTACAACTTGTGGAGCAGTTTGTTTCATATACTATTATAATGGTTAAAACAATGTTTATGTTCAGCTGTTACTTAAAATAGGAAGACCTGTGCTATAAGTACCAGCAATCTATCAATGACACATTTTCCTTTTACAGTAGACAATTAAAGCTATAATTTACTATGCAATGTTAAAATAATTAAACTAGTGATTAATTTCATAAGAAGCATAACTTATTACATATTACTTATTACATTTTTTTTTAATAAGCAAATCTTTCCTGTGTACGCATGTGCGTGTGTATGTGTGTGTGTGTGTATTTGTGTGTGTGTGTATGTGTGTATGTGTGTGTGTATGTGTGTGTGTGTGTGTGTGTAAGTGTATGTGTGTGTGTGTGTGTGTGTGTGTGTGTGTGTGTGTGTGCGTGCATGTGAGTGTGTGATGTGTGTATGTGTGCGTGGATGTGTTAACGTATTGGATGTATTAAATTTTCAGTATCGTCATACGACTGACGTAAGAGCCAATCCTTTATTATACCTTTACACTCACATCTAATCATGCCCACAACACACAAAACCGCGTTAACTCTATCATAAACGAACCGCCCCAGAAAACAGAAAATCTTTGGCTAAAAGATGTTCTGTGTGTAACGTTTGTTGGTATTTTGAAACGCCGAGTAGCAACCTGTTGAGAGCCGAGGGCCGATTGAAGGGATTTTGAGAGGTATAAGTGCTGCTTCAATGTTATTTCTAAGATAAACAGTTGATGGACAGTTAGGACCTCATAGTGTTCATAAAGATCCTTGGTGAGGAACGGCTGAAAAGTGGAGACCTTTAACACTGCTCTCTGAGTTCGTTCTAGTCATATTATATGTGTTTTTGATGCTGGACCCCAGGATGAGATACAATATGATAGCAAGGATTGACAAAGCGCAAAATAAACACTTTTAAGCTCATCTGAATCCGCAACATGTCGCAGATGTTTAAATACAAATATCAACTTACGGACCCGTCCCGTCAAAAGATCTATGTGAGGTATGAAATTTAGTCTCTCGTCCAGAATAACACCTAAATACATTACGGTAGAAGAATTCTCTATTTTCGGGCAGAATTCGGAATTCTCTATTTGTTGCATGGTTGTGTGCCGTGATGGAATATTTGTCCCTATCCAAAGTAGTTGTTGGTTTTCTTATGTTAAATGTTAGGGATTTAGTTTTTTTCACATTAAGTGACAGTGAGTACAGTTTTAGCCAGTGGGTTAGTTTATTCAAGCCAATTTGTGCCGCATCAAATACCTGTTCCCATGTTTGACCTCTGAAAAGCATAACTGTATCGGCGGCAAACGCAAATAGTTTACCATGTTCTAACTTTATTTTGCACATCTCATTGATGTATATTACGAAGAGCGTTGGACCAAGTATACTATCTTGGGGAACGCCATGGTCTATGTGAAGATAGTCACTTACATGTTCGCCTATCTTTGATACTAATTCTCTCAAGTTCCAATTTAAGTGCAGGGGTAAAGAGCGTGTCAAATGCCTTAGCAAAGTCTAAAAAAATACCAATACATTTATCCCCACCATCCAATGCCTTAACAATAGCATCGGTAAGATCATGAACAGCATCATTGGTTGACATACCATTGCGGAAACCGTATTGATACCTCGATAAGATATTAGGAGCGTCAAGAAAGCTTTTAAGATGGCTATTCATAATCCTTTCAAGGGTTTTTGATATTGCTGGTAACGCTGAAATAGGTCTATAGAGTATATTTTATAGAGTATAAGAATTCTCATAAAATAATATAGTACAGTGTCACCATCCCTGTTCTTTCCATGGGTGTCATAAGAGGCCACTAAGGGAAGGGTCTGGCCAGCATGTCACGCGGCCTACGCTACGCTACGCTTTAAAGCCTAAGTCTCCTTTTAACAGAGTGACCTATGTCCACCAATGGACTGTAAACGGCCGTTGATGAAGCTTGTTAAGGCATGTTGTTAAAGATATTTTGATATTAACATCAATAATAGCGTTAATTATCTTTTAACAAACAAGTTAAGAGTATTTCAAGTGCAGCGCAGTTTTGTAGTTGATTGCTTAATTTTCCACTTTAAGACAACTAATAACTGCAGCATTTTTTTTTTAATGTTTTGTAGTTAGTACAAAATTTTTTGCACAAAGTACCCAGAATTGTTACTTAGTCGGTAATCGTTACAATCCCTCAATGTTCTTGTGAGACCTACCCAAAGATATGGCTTTCTGTGGGAAAGACCTGAAAAAACTTATCTCCGTTTTTCGTTTAAGGATTAAACACTTTAGGGATTGCCTTTTGGTACCTTTAAAGTTTTTTCAAAACTATTTGGCCCCATTTTAGAGTACTACGTATTTATACTACAGTTCTACAAAACAATCAACCGACAGACAGAGTTAGCGAAATTTGACCCCAACAAGGAACTCTACTCCTTAGGCTAGAGGACTACGGAGTCCTAAAAAGGATAAAATATAGATTTTAACTTCTTGAACTACGACCATTGTTTTAGTATTTCTATCGAGTAATGAAATACAAACAATAGTACAATACAGAACAATATTATATAATACGAACAATCTTATTCGTAACGAGGTTATGCGACAGAGAACTAGAGTAACTGACATCGCACAGAGAATCAGTATGCTGAAGTGGAAGTGAGCCAGACGAACCATAGGTCGCTGGAGTCGAAGTGTACTAGAGTGGATACCACGATTGGGCAAACAGTGTAAGGCGCCCTGAGGCGCGATGGACCGACGACTTGAATAAGGTGGCTGGCAGCGGATGGATGCGAGTTGCCCAACACCGCAATCGTTGGCGTTCCTTGGAGGAGACCTTCGTTCAACAGTGAACGGCGATAGGTCGATTGATTGATTATATAATTCATAAATTCTGCACACGCACACATACGCTCAGATGTAAACTAGGCCCGTACCACATTTTATAATCTTAGAATGTAACAAGTGTTAGTTCGTATTGGCAAAGTTAGTTTCATATTAAGTGCTACCGATATTTGAATATCATTTGAATAACACAGGATTGGCTCACTTGAGTGAAACTATACACAGGCTCACGCGGTGAAAACTCTAAAGACGAATCTTTTCAAAATATTTATACCTACAAGAGAAAATATTTTGTGACTTTACCTCTCACAATTTCCGTTCGGTAAGAAGTAGTTACGTTCAACAAAATGTGTAGAAATAGTATTTAGCATATTGATACTGGCTATGTGGCCTCATTCCGAGATAATATTTAGCAACTTCCGTAAATTATCGATAAACAGTGAATGTTTTGTAAAATGAACATGTAAGTGCAAGTAAGTGTCAAATGCTTAATTTATTCTCTAGATCTCTAGTGAAAATTAAACTAGTATGAAGTAAAATGAAAATCTCAAATCAAAGTTTGAACTTTATTTATGGTATGGAAGATTCACATTTTATTTATGGTAAAATAAAAGTATGAATAAATCATATTAGAAATCTCATCGTAACCTAATCTCATAGAAGACACATGGAGGTTTACTTTGAAAGGCCGGTTTCTTAGGCAAGATATAATTCGGTAACTTATATCTAGAGATTTAAGGTTTCGGTTTTGTCACAGAGACCGGAGAAATTCATGCTCCAATTGTTTATGTAGAAAATATTGCTATTTTTGTCTTGTTGTGAGTGTTACATTTACACTATTTTCGTTTTTCTATTCGCATGTTGAACCATCACAGTGTTATATTGCTACTTTAGTGTCGACCATTAGCGGCCCTATTAAATTATATTGCCGATCTGGTCGGTATGTAAAATTACTCACATAAGTTCAAAACGGGTTATATATTAACCATTTCGAAGTACATAAGAGTTATTTATGTTTTTAATTGTTAAAAAGTTATTAAACAGAAAGTTGTACACGGTACGTATAGATTATTACTATCGTTAATTTTAGTAGGTACTCAATAGAGCTAGTAGATACTACAGATTGATCCAGTACAATCGTTGAAAGTAATGTGTAGCTATTATAATCATTACATTTGCAGCTGATATAACACGATACTACCACGTAACAGATTTGTATCATGAGATGAGACTTAGTGAAATGTGCTCCGACGAAGCAAGTAATAAAAAAGCATTTGTTTACGAATTTAGATTTGTACTGGGTAAACTTACTTTAACTCTTGTATATGTTTCTTCATAGAGAAACACAGAAAAAGTTGACACAAATTGATCGTTATAAATCGTAGTGTTTATTTTCTGCGTATTATGCTACGGTGATATAAATTTCTTTTATAAAGTTGTTTATAGTACTTTGCATATTTAATTTTAGATAATATATTGGCTAAATTAAGCGTCAATTTTACATTTATAATTAAATACTTTAGGTGTGTATCTTGTTTGGTAATTATGTAGGAACTCCACTATCTTATTGTGAAATACCAGCACCGTTTCTTGCAGATTAGCACATTGCTGACCTTTCTCTCCTGTAAAGTCTAAATTGTAAATTTTACAATATGTATTTGTTTTTAATATTTTTTGCCTTTGTGTGAGTACAAACTAAATGTGTCTTTTTTGTTTCTGCATGTTTATTTTATGAACCTATTAAAGATATTTTTATTATTTAATTAAAACAGAAGTTTTAAAGCTAAAAATAACTTTTTTTCTTGTAAGATTAAAATTTGAAGTAAAAATGGTTGATAACAGAACTCTTTTGGCCACATCGGGAACTAAAACACAATTAGTTAATTTTATGAAAGTAGTGATTTAATATTTCTTCTGGAGCAAGCTTAAAAAGAATTCATAGAACTCTGAAAACTCTAACTCTGAAAAAAGTTTAAAACACCAATCAAAACCAGAATTTAAGTCTATTAAGTGAACAGAAAAAGTTAATCAATTAAAAGATAGTTATTATACGTTTGTAATAGCCGTTATCACAGTTTATTGCCAATATTCTTATGAATAATTTCAATAAATAATGAATAAGCGATGAAACGCTCAAATATTATTTAATAGACACGGTGAAGAAATAGCCGCTCGGTACTTATAACCATTATAGATTTGAATGTTTTCACTGTAGCACAAATTAATTAAAATAAAAGAAGAAATACATGACTGAGATATCTTTTAATTATTTATTCGTTTATACTTCTTACATTACAATTGCACGCGATGGAGTTTACGTACTTCAGAAACGGACAAGGGAGGTGTGCATGTATGATGAAAATCAGAGCTTTTAAGCTATCGAAATACATTATATAGGTATATAACTGATTGAAAGAAAATTAAGTCAGACTGTGAGCAAGGACCCCACGTAATTTTTGTAAATGAAGTGGGCTCGTTAATGCCCGTAAAACTAGATTCTTACTTTAAATTTAGAGTCAATGTCAAATTTTCATCTGTCACAATAATTTCATCAACATTTGTTATTGTAGCCTATTTGTGGCCTGGCCTGTGTATTCACTTCGTTCTAGGCCAATAATTAGTTCGTGTTGTAGTACATGGTTTTCAAGCTACTATTAACATTTGACTTAGGCATGGCTTTGCTCATTTAAGAAAACGATAAGTCACACTTGTTAAATATCTTGGGATACGATTTCATCAGGTTTTTCTAAATAAGTACCTAACGATTTGGTGTTTTTTATACAGCAGCAGAAATGTAGTGCATAAGAATTATTCTCTGTTTTGGGAAGCTGAATAGCATTTCCGTGTCCTAGAAAGTTGTAAAATATGAATAATTATTAAAATATTATTAAATTTGAGTTTAGATACGTTTCATATGGCAAACTGCCTCGGTGGCGTAGCGGTAGTGAATGCGACTGCTATGCTTGAGGTCTCGGGTTCGATTCCCGGGTCGGACCAAATGTTTGTATGATCTTCAAATATTTGTTTCGAAGTTTGGGTGTTTTCTATGTATAATATGTATGTATTTACAAAAGAAAAGTATATAAGTATTCTATCAGTCAGTCTAGTTATCATAGCACAAGCTCTGCTTAGTTTGAAACTAGATGACGTTGTGTGTCATATGTCCAAAATATTTATTATTATTATTTATTATATTCAAAGAGGCTCCAGAAAGAGACAAAGGAGTTTAATACAATTATAGCATTAATTATTAAACACAATAGTAACAGTTTTAGTAATAATACATCGTGGATCGTTTTTAAGAGACAAACGTATCCATATGTAATTTATTAATTGATATATAACTGTGAGAAAATGCTTTAAGCTAGATCAGAAAGGTTAATGAGAACACCAGTAGTCTAGTTTCTGCTAAGCATAACTAAATATACCTACTCAAAAACCAATCTTGATGACAACTTAGAAATAAAGAATAATAACATAATCATAATATCAAATATAAATAACACCACTTTCAATTAAATAATCGAATTGTTACAGCGTTATGTCAAAGCTAAAGGTAATATATATATTTCATGTTCTGCAGTGATTATCTTAAAAGTAGGGAGAGTAAGTAGAGACATTTGTTTTCTTCATTAGTTAATTATTTCTTTACAATATGTGTATTCTGTACAATATGTATCAAGAACTGGATGAAACAAAATTTTACCTTTTTTATTAGTTTCTTCTACTATTTGTTTAAATAACTAGCAATTGTACAAGTGCAAGAAACCAATCAGTAAATCAAATACCTTGAAAATAACCTCATAATTTGGTCATCAGTATACGACTTTTTGTCACATACAACAAGTATGTACAGACTTTAAGCACATAATTGTCTGTAGCAGATTAACTATGTACGATATGGCTGAAGAGGTTAATCTTATAAGGCACAACGATAACTACTTATTACGAACGTTACACGACTACCTTCAAGGTAAACATGTGTTAGTCATCGATTACAGTTGTCGCTGATCTAATGTAAAGTTGTTGTTAATATAATACACGTACAATTTGCTAACCGTTAAAATATGAACACTGAACTATATTTTGCTATGTCCGCATCTATTACTTTATTTTATCTTACTCGTGAGAAATGGAAAACGCAGCAGGTTAAATGACATGCTAAAATATTTACGAGAGAAAAAGATATACTAAATTGAACCTTATATTTTAAATCTTCACTACCAGTTGAATATGGAATACTTAATTTTATTTAATTGTTATAAATATAATGTATTTTTATATAACTTACTGCACATGTAACAAAAATTATATTCGACTCTGAGCGCAACAAAAATAGAAATCTTGGCTTATTTGGACAATTCGTAATATTTTACACCTGATAATACTAGGTAAAGTAGGTGGCAGTGTTGTAAAACTTGCTATAATAACTCAATGTTAATTATACTTCAAATGTAAAATTGATTACATTTGTATCAAATGAACACTCTTTCTACTTTAACATTTTTAATTTACAATATTTGGAATATTTCAATGTAAACTAATCTTTAATAGCACTCATAAGATTGCAGCGTTAAAACGATTTGTGTTAGTAAGTTTTTGTTAATAAATCTCTTTATAACTTATCTATTCTAATTACTTAAAACTTTAAATTATACTTTAAAAGTCATTAGTAAGTCCTCGGCCCCTTATTCCAAAACGATAATTTGAGTGTTCAAATAATCGGTTTAGAATAAGGGGCCGAGGACGTCACTGACTACTAATTAAATTGAACTCATTGCCTCGTTTAAAGTTGATAAATTAATTAAACAAAAATTTATTTTGTTTTACAAAGTATTTAACATTATATAAGAATATTAGCGTCTTGCCCCAGCTTCGCACGGATGCAATTTATTATGCAAAGAAACCTTTCGTTAGAATCAGCATCACAAAAAACCGCATGGAAATCCATTGTGTAGTTCGGCAGATATAAGTGTACAAGAACGGAAAGTCACTTCATTTCATACTATGTAAAGGTGTCAAAAATAATAGCTGAATTGCAAGTGTTAAATATTAAGAGATACCAATAAAATTGGGTACGTATTTAGCATCCATGGGAAAGTCTTTTAAAGAATCTAGTACAACCGAGTGGAATCTGAAATGGCTATACAAATTAATTCGGCGTCCGATATTACACGGCCAGTTCACGTAGGTCGTCGAATTGCGGACACAATTGGTATTTTTGAACAAAGCCGTTTCTAATGTCCCGTGGTGGTGGTCGTTTCCTATTTCCTAATACCGGCGTGCTCGGCGGATGTTACGCATCCAACTATTGTGTCACTATCAGCGGTTGATTTTCCAGGGGATATGTATGAAAAATATGAAAAGTAAGTAATAATACGAAAATAAATTTACTTTGAGACTACTTAGTTCATGGGTATTTATTTTATGAAAATAACGTGTAACGGCTTATTAATGTTAATGTTGTATTTTATCGTTGGTAGATTAATTATTTTGTGCCTAATTCCTTTCTGAATGTTATTTAATATATATATATATATATATATATTATTTAATATATATATATATATTAAACACAAATTACAGCAATACCTTATTTGCTTATATATTAATATATATATATATATTATATATATATATAACTATTAAATTCATGCATTTTATTGCCTTGGAATCGTGTTTCTTAAACCTAAATTTAAATTTACATAACAGTACACTCTTACTGTAAATAAGGTTTTGTCGTGTCTTATGGACGTAAACGTGTATTTAACAAATTGAAATACATGTGTATCTAAATAGGTATGTTGTGAAAGTTGAAGCAGTACACTATGCAGTTGTAATAGCAACTTAAGTCGGTATAGTTTACAAAACACACACAAAACGCTCAAAAAGGTAAGCTCTCTGATTTCAAAACTATTACCTTAAAACAAACTATTCGGGAAATCGTATGAAGTTTACCCTACGTTTTACATGTAAGTAGGTTTTGCAAGCAGTTTCAGTCACAAATATTAAATTTTGTATAGCTGAAGATCAAAAATTTCGACAATTAAAAATGTCATTTGATTTTGTTTCATAAATTTTATTAACAACGTTTAATGTGTTAAGTATGTCAATTCTTTAGAGTACAAGACTTAAGTATCTATAGTAGATGAATCTAGTCTTGCGTACATTAAATTTATCTCTTGCTACATGATTGGCCAAGGGTTCGTGTATTAGATAAAATTACAGCAATTAAGCAGAAGTCTTACATAATTGATTAGTTGTACTCTGCGATATTCGATATAAGCCGCCACATGAACGAAGTCGCAGTCAAAAGTTAGTGAAAGGTGAAAGTTTTCGAACAGTTTGTTACTCAATCCTAACCTTACCGTTCGATAAATCAGTGTTTACTGCACTATTATATTCTTCACATCAATAGTCTTAAAGAGTCCTCTGTTATCTATAGCCTTCACTCTAAAAAGGAAGTTTATTCTTAACTAATATGCATACCCACAGAAGACTGGTATAATTTTGAAAGAAGAACAAACAATCACAAAAAAAAATAACTCGAAACAAAAACTGACCACAAAACAATCTACCGTTCAGTTAGTTTCACACATACCCAAGTCATTGTTATATACTCGTTTTGACTTAGACATTTTCCCAAGAGCACCCACCCATCTGTAATAGTCTGTGAGTTAAGATACTGAGTAGATTAGCAATGCTCAGATGTAAATACTTTTAAAATCATTCTTGTCCCTCAATTCTACCATGTCCAAGTATAAATATGCCATGCATTCACTTGATTATCTTATCCTTAAGGAGTGTCAGATCAACGAAGGTGGGTTTTTTGTTCTGGATTTCTCATATAATGGATAATAATAACCACACCTTCCATTTATATCAATCACATTGCTCGATCTTTTATTGTGTCGTCCGCGCCCTGTCTGGCAACCTCCTTATGGGCTCAACACACTTTGCACAATTTAATGGTGTCGAGTACTTAACCTATTCCATTCGTTAAACATGCGCGTACGCAGTTGAACTGACGAACATGGCCTACATAACATGGTGCTGTTGTTAATCGACAAAATGAAATATACAAACAGAGTTAATACCTATAACCGTAAGTTAATAGGTTTTCATGGAATTCAAAGGTAATAAAGATATTATGTTAAGTGATCAACTTGAAATACTGTTTGATTATTCGTTTCCATTAAAATTGTATGATACCGGCTTTAATTAATACTAAGTACTTTATTTTAATTTTTTCTTGGAAAGCAACAATATAAGTTAAGCTGAAAGAAATATAAGTTAAAGAATATTTTACTATCCATGCTTTTTATGCATTTTCTTTATCACTTTTGTATTGTTATTTTTAAATTATTTACTTAATATCATAGTGTTGACGTCCAATGGCGCGGAACATGTTATATTACAAATAGACAATTTGATAACTGATACTCTCTGAAGCACTTACGCAATTTAATAAACAAAGGGTAGGAATTGTTCAGTCAAATGAGAAGTATTTGTGACTTAGCGTATCAACATTGAGCGACAATCGTCAAATAGAAAGGTATTTAGACAACTAATGCGGGTTAGCTCATTGTCCTCAGAACTGACATGTCCCGTCGGCCTCCATACAACCTTAGATAAGTCCCCAAGTGTCTGCTTTTGACGGACCGTTTCAATTACTCTTTGCTACCTGATCCGTATTCAGTGTTACTGATAATGTTTAGAAACAGTCTATTGTGCGTGTTAAATATACTGTAACACATCTACAAGGTAATAACTTAAATATGTTTTCCAACCAAGTATTTTGTTTAATGTTTGCTTTAAGACAATCCACAAAATTAACAACTGTTAGAGTATTTGTTTAATAACATACGAGTACACTAAAATTATAGATGAAATTTTTCTGTATTCGAAACTGTAAACTGATATTGCATTTATATTATCCAATGTTTTCTCAAGCTAGAATATAAGGTTAGCTAAGAAATAAAAACATACAATAATAATTTTTCAAATATCAAACAATAAAATTAGATAATTGGTTTTCGAGTGAGTCTAGTTTAGATTTCAATAGATTCAAAAATGAAATTTACAATTCAGTTAGCGTAGGTACGATAACCAAATATTTATAAAACATAAAAAAAAAGAAACAAAAATTTAACCTGTTATTTAGATTATTAATGTTTTGAATGTTTTGAAAAAACAATTCATGTTTGTAGAGAATTCTTTGCAATGCTTATTAAATAAATTTTGTCGACGGATAAATATAAAATGTATAATACTTACCTAATTTTGTGTATAGATAAGTGTAAATGTATATATTACACGCAAAGTCTTAGAACATATTGTCAATGCACTTCAAGTTTTGTAGCCGTAGATAGAAAGCAAAATTCTAAATTTAATAAATGAAAAATGGTTTTCTTGTTCTAACAAATTTTAAAATTATCTAATTTAGTGGTCACATTAATTGCAGTTAATAGATTTAACAAATGTTTTGGAATCTTAATAGACTCAAATAGTTGGTAAAAGTATTTTTCTCTAGGCTTTAACTAACTTTTCGTTCTACAGATATGATACTTCAACCAGTGGAGAATGTGTGGATGGATAGATTGCAACTTCTTATTTCTTTCATTTGTAGTTAAAAATATAGGCCAGACTATATTTTTACGCATGTTACAGGGTTGCAGGATGATTCTTATATACTCATAGCGACATCTACATAATATGATACAGATAACCAATTTACAAATCTGTATATGTAGAGTTTAAGTGAGTTAAGGGGTTAGGGGTAGTCAGAATTTTCAAAAAATTGATTTTTTTTTTTGCATTTTCTTAAAGTATAATATTTTTAAAATATTGTGTGTTAATTTGAAGTGAATCCGACAAATTCTTTTCGAGTTATTTAACAATGACCTTTCGGGTGCTACGTGGCATTCGAGAGCAGGTAGCTAGAAACAGCTGCAAGCAACCGACCTTTCGGGTTTCATTGTCATGAATATCTCCCCATTTTAATGTATGTATAATTATATATATATATATATAAATCATCATCATCATCATCCAGGAATAGATGACTCAGTGTAAGTTATTAAATATTTCTTATAATTCGACATAAATCCATAGCAAAACTTTAAATGCGTTTTTCTCAAAACTATGTTTTCTGAACTGGTGATCACTGTAACTTAAAAACTGCTCGGTAGATTTCAATAAAATTTATTGTACTTTTGAAAAACATTAAAAACTCGTGCCTGATCAAAGAATTTTTTTTTTTTCAAAAATTTCGATTTTTTTTTAACAATAAACTGTCGGTTTTTTTCTCGAAAATTTGAAAAAAAATTCCTGAGGCCGCCATTTTGTTAATTTCGAAAAAAAAAAAAGCTTCGATCAGGCACAAGATTATCTATTAATAAAACTAATTTTTCTTGTCCGATTGATTTTCGATGAATCTCCAAGGACTTATGATGATCACCGCAAAGGACTTCGGGAGGAACGGGCTCTACAAAAACAGCGATAACTTTTTGAATTATTAATTTTTTTTTTTGAAATTTTCGTGAAGTCAAATCGAAACGTGTTCTAATAAAGCTATGTTTTTATTTTTGTCAAATAAAGTAATTAACTACAAAAAAAAAATTATTGAAAATCATCATTTTTTCAGGCCTCTGAGTACCCCTAACGCCTTAAAGTTCTTAAAAATCATAAAAATTCATTCGGCACGTTTATTTCAATGCGTAAAAGATTGCATTCGTTATGGATCTTTGCCTACATATTCACATATCCAAGCGTTTAAAAATAGTTTCTTGTGAAGTCGTATAGGTTCGAAAGTGACGAAATGTAGTTTTAACCAGTTTTTACGTAATCACTGTGTTAACATATTACCTTTTAAGTAATCTTACACGACTTTTAAAGTAATGCATGACCATCAACTAATCATGGCCTTGCCATATCTTAACATGGCATGCCCGTTAATTTTAATATTAATTAATAAATTACCGAGTCATATCAGTTTTTATTGTCTATCTAAACGATGTATATTGTTGTAACTGTGAATCTAAAAACTGAGACCATTTATGAAACAAGATTTAAATAACATCTATTTTAGAATATAACTGTCAATGTTCGTAAAGCAATTGAATGTTAGTTGTACTAAATTAAAACATAAAATAAATATAACTATCTATAACATCTATTATAACTAATAGATGTATAGGTTTGGATAGTGAATATATGAAAGAAAATTAGGTTATTGACGTATCACAAGTAGAAGCAAATCAATGTTTAACATGTATGAAGGAAAAATGTATTCCAAATAATTATAAATAGTTGCTATCTATTTTTACATTATATCCTATTATAACATTTTCAATATAACTATTTCATAACTTCTTTATCTAATTTAAAAAGAAATGATAGGTAAATAGATTAAAGAATATGAAAGGAACAATTTTCACATTTCATCAAGTGTAAAAAACACGATTAAATAGAAGTATCTTTCAGCATTAGTCACTTTTTTTTAATTTTTTCACAAGTGTAAAATTTACCATTCAACGTATTCAATTCTCATAGTCTCCAATTGTTCATGAGAATATAGCTATCGACAAATTAGTTTCTTATATTTATTCACTATTGACATTAATGTAATCTAAATAAAATAAAAACAACTAGAATGGAAAGCCAGACTTCCTGTGATCGAGAGCTCTGACGTTGTATGTAATCGATACTTGCACCAAGCATGCAACCTGATGCTCGAGGGAAACGGCTCGCCTGTATGATGATTTTGGGGTTCAGCTTGCAATATAAATCACAATATTATATCGAGCTAAACTTAGAGATAAGTACTCGTAGTTTAAATATCTTTGAAAAAAACGGCGTTGAGAGTCAAAATATTCACTTTTCAAAACGCCACACGGTGTCAAAATGTGCAAATCCCATAATATCTAATGTCTAATTCTGCCAAATAGTAACACAAAGTACCTTAACCTATCTTATTATTTTTTGTAAGCTAATGGAGTAAGATTAGAATTGCAATTTCAAAGAATTGGATATTTTGAGAATTTCATATTTAAACACAATTTGAGAGTTTACAACCTTAGCCAAAAATGGGATTGCAGTGGTTTATTTCAAGACATAATTGGCTTAACCACAGTATAATTATAAAAATGAGCCAATCTTTTAAGAAAATTTATCTATATTTGCAGATTCATTTTTGCAATAAATATCTGTAAAAAGCTTTAAAAAATAAATAATGTGATGTAATCCTACAGATCTTGTCTTTTAAGTGAGTGCATTTTCAGTTATAATGTTTTTTTTTAGAGTTGACTCCAGACAATATTTTTTTAGGGCCTGTCAAAGTAGCTCCACTCTGTTTGATGGAATACATGAATAGAATGCAAGAAAGGTAGTCACCATATTCATTGCAAATGCAGACAATGCAGTATGACGACCCACACTATGGCAGCTCATATGCTGTTATTTATCAGCAGTTAACAGTTTTGTAGGTGTTCATTAATTACATGATGAGAATTTGGTGACTTTTAATCCCTCGTCTTCCTCCTCCAAGTAATGTAATATCAGAAATGTGTCTTTATATTAAATTAATAAATTTATTGCGTAACATTAAAATACAACTTTTTCCATTATATTGATATTGAATCAGTTAAGACTAGTGTTTAAAATTCCGATAAACACTGCCAAAAATAAATAAAAAGTTCAAATGCTTATTTTTGAATATTTGGTCTCTTATAGTTATGAGAATCCTATGCAACTTCAAAAATTATTCCTGTTGAAGTGTTACTGCGTTACTTTGTGACGTTTACGGGTACTTAAGAAGTGTTAGTTACGGAATAAAATAATGACATTTGCTAAAATCCCTTCTTTCTCTTGACATTTAACATGAAGTTTTAAAACATACATTAATCATATTCTATTAAGGTCATCTTGATTCTGACCTAACTGATCAACAAATTTTTTATGCGCAACCTCGAAGCGATGCATATACATTTTTATAGCACAGAAAAAGTTCATAGGCTGCCGAGTGGCTGAATTTTTTGCTATAGAAGTAATACTACAATGTAGAACAGTATTTAGCATAATATGTTCTATTATATTATCAAATTATTACGCTTCAAAACAAGTATAAACGTATACGCAAATGCGGTTATCATGAAATTAAGTAATGTGCCTCAATAATTTTATGCGGATGAGTTTTAAGTTATGGCATACATACGCGAAATAATTACAGTCACGAAACATTATCTCGGTATACTGAATAATACCACTTTGCATTAATAAAATATTTATGTTACGTCGGTTTTAATTAATTTCTGTTTTCATTACAATATCGTCGTCTTGACTTTTAGTCGATGTGTGGCATCATTAATGTAAGCAGATATTCAATTGGACTCTTCTTTAGTTTTAGTTTTGATTTAAAAATATTGGCGATCATAATATAAAGTATTAATGATTAATAAATTCTAATCTCAATCATAAAAATGATAACCTAATTGGTCTTTCAGTCATATTCACCTGGTCCTCTTTTTCATTTTAGTAATCAATGTAATATATCCCTTTTGGGTTTAGGCTTCTTGTTATGGGCAAAAACTTGAAATTTTTACCATTACTAATTTTTTAGACACTTTAATACTTCTATTTTAAACTTGAAATATATGTTCGATAATATCTTATTCAGTTTAAAACACATTAGATATATTTATAATATCTAAGACTTTCAAATAAACATTTTATAAAAAACAATATTAGAAAATTGTACATATTACAGAGGAATGCTTCCAAAACATATTGACATTTATATAATTTGTTTAAAAGTCTGATTTTTTTTAACATGTGACGACATTTGGCATTTAGTAGTCGCTTACTAGTGCTGTTACAAATTGAAATTTCATTGTATAAAATAATAACTATTAATACAATCAACACTCGATTGGACGCGGAATTACGTATATGAGTACATCTGTTTTAATAAATAAATATTTGACCAAATATAGTCAAAAACTTGCAATAGCAAATTTGTAAACAAGTTTTACTCTTAATTAACAAAGAGGGAAACTTTCTTTTTTAAGGTGAATTTAAATGTAAGCCCTTTGTGATAATTTAGTATTACAAATGATTATAATGAGTTGGTTATACATAACTGAGGCTTATGCCCAATAGTGGACTATTAAAAATTGTTCATGATGATAAGAGCTAATAATTTAAATGTGAAATTATCTTGATGTATTTGTTACACTTTCAGGTGATCCTAAAGTATGCTAAATTACGAGTATATTATGAATTAATTGCTCAATCGAGCATCATAAAATATTTGCAATGCACTTTGAATGTTTGTATAGATATGATCACCAAGAGAAAAAAGACTATTTAATATGGATAGTAAAATCACTATTGAACTCCAAACCTAAATCTCAAAGATGAATAAGGGATTATAAATATTAGTCGCTTTGTTTTTAGTACATTTATGCATATTAAACTGGCGGTCATCAACCGTTGTCGTTCCAAGTTCTGAACATAATTATATAAGATGAAAGTGATAGTATAACTAAACGTAATATGTTTGAATATTTAACTAAGTGCGTAAATAACATAACATTGGACCGATGTTTTCACTACTTCAATACATTCTAGAGTTTTCACTTGAGTGCTTCTTTTGAAAGCTCGTAAGTAGATTTCAATGTCGTTTTAATTAAATCATTCTTTTCTAGAGTATCCGTTGATTTTTGTTCTGATGTATTCTTAGTGTTTACACAATGTGCTTAGGTTTTTGTTCCGTGGTTTAAGTTAGTATTCATTTGTACATCCAATTGTGAATTGAGTTGAGTTTTATACACGCCTGGAATATGTGTTTTTATTTTTTTATTGAAAAATAGTCATAGCATTAAATCATAAATATAGTGGTCCAAATTTAGGTACAGACAACTTTAGCGTGCCATTTAGAAACGAAATTGAGTGAGTCAATAAGGAAATTGACTTTAAATTTAAAAAATACTTTTAAATGATAGCAGGATAGTTTTCCAAATTATAACCAACTAGCTTACCCCGCGAACTCTGTTCCGCCTTAGAGGCAATAAATAAGCAGAGTTTTGATTTTAGACTGAAACGCGGTCGAACGGGATAAAAAGTATCCTATGTCCGTCTCCTGGTTTTAAGCTACCTCCCCACCAATTTCCAGCTAAATCCGTTCAGCCGTTCTTGAGTTATAAGTGGTGTAACTAACACCACTTTCTTTTATATATATAGATTTAGTTGCTAGATGTTCAGGTGTTTAAAAGTTTAGCTTGATAAATTTGATATTTTGAATATGATTTCAGAAGGATTTTATTAGGAAGCTGTGTTATAAAATTATTAAACTTATTACTTCGAAAATATAAAATGTTTCGTAACTGCATTTTAACTAAATTAGAGCATTATCAGTTTTCTCCAATAGTACCCCATTCTATTTGGTATTTTATTGTTATAAAATGCAAATATCTAGACTCAAAATTTGCATATAAAATTGATTGCATCTATAAGCTTGAAAGGCATTACGCAAAGCTCAGTAACCTTGTTGATTACGGAGCGATAAATTTAAATATGAGTGGTTAGTCAGTGATTCGATTCGACGTATCATAATGTATAAGTTTATACACGATGCTCTAGGAACTGCGGGTAGTTTTTGCATCACAGCTGCTACTAGTCACGCTACATCAGACCGGACGTACAATCGTGTGATGAGTGTTATAAAAAAATATGCATCCGTTATTCATTGTAAGTAAAGAGTGTTTGAAATTAACCATTAACCTATATACATTTAAAGTAGATAATAGATTGCATTGTATGATAACTACGCAAAGGGAGTGCGTGAGAAGAAGCCCTTATAAAAGAGTTCAACGCACGTCGACTTGCATTGTACGTATTCAGCGGATCGAAACGTAGCCTAGATTCAGAATGGACACATTTGCATTGGCTATGGTGTACCAATTATTAATGTTGTAGATTATACTTCTATACATAATTGAATATTATTTGTCTTGTTTTATCGACATCATTAAAGTAGTGTAGGTAGGCAAACTACCAAATATCGCTACTAAATGATGACAGTTCATAAATGAGCCTTTTAGGAAAACAGAATTAATTTAACACATTTGAACTACCTTTTTAACCTTATTTAAATAGGAGCTATATTTGATACTTTTTCCTTCTCAAACTTGGATAAAAGTTGCTCTAAGTGAACATAAAATTTAAATATGGCTTAACATTATGTCGAAGCATATAATATAAGAAGAACGGATTATCAAAATGCGAACACTATATGAAAAGGTTTTGTGTAACTATAAAATGACGTGTCGCGCCCACACTGATGAATAAGATATGAATGTAGGTGTACTAGGTAGGTATTCAAATGTACTTACTTATCGAGGGCGAAGCGACCTCCGGAGACAAACTTGCGTCCCCTCAGCAACAACTATCTAGAACACTACACTAGCCAAAGGAAAAGAAATCACAACAATAAACACTTTCATGGAACATTCACTACACTGTCAAATCTGTAATGAAATTTTAAAGCTCAACTGTTCTTGTGATACGCAAAGATCAGAGAGACACAGTGTTGCAATTCTTTCTTTAGTATTTAGCACTTAAATGATAGAATATGCGGCGATAATGCATTTTGTTTGTTCGGAGGCATTGCCTCGTTCGGAAGCGAGCGCGACTCAAATGTCAGACTTAGACATTGCGCAGGCGCAGAGTTGCCCGCGCCCAGTCACGTGACGTCACTGTGGTATTCAAAATGGCGGAGAGGAATTCGAGAGCCTACATGTAGCGACGGCAAAGCCAACCAGTTTGTCACGTTGTGCGCCGGATTCAAATATTCAACATCGAGTTCGTTATTGTCTTTGGTTTTTGCAGGGTAATTACTGACTGTTATTTATAGCACTTAAATATCAACACGTCATTTTTGGTATTTATTATAAAGATCAAGGAGGTAACAACTTGTAGTTAATTACAAAATTGTACACCACCATAAACATGCAGGCTTAACAATGAAAACAAGAGTCTGAATAATATAACAAAATGTCAGGTGTTTCATATTTATTTATTTGCTAGAACTACTTTCAAGGAGGTAACTTTTAGAAGTAAATTATTATATATTAACGTTCAAATTAAATTTTTATTCGCATACAGTATCTAATTATTCAACTAACTTATGATGAACTATATAATGTGTATTAGTATTGACAATAATACTACACTATTTATTACAATTAATTTCTCTAATCTTATGCAAATTCATGTATTAAATAGTATAGTGACTAAGTTCATTCGGTCTTTTTATCGAGCCGATATGTTTTTTTAATCAAAGTGATTGATCCATAGAACCATAGTTTACGATACACGTTTGGCAAGTCCCTAACTTTTACCCTTCTTGAGGTTATTAACATTTCTTTGTATGCTGTTTTTATTAAAGCATGTGGTTACTTTTCAACCTTAGGACACTCGTTAAAATGGACTTATTCGTTTAAGCGTTCGCTAACTTAAATCAGTTGAAGATATACCTTCAGTGGAGGCTCTTCCGTTCAGATAATTGTATACTGTACTGTATATATGTATACTGGGGTATATATTGGCTCCAGTATGGCCACCTATGGACCATGTTTTTTTCCATTCTTGTATTGTTTGTCGGTAAATCAAAAAACTTACTTTTTTTTTATAATTCTAACAATCTGTGGTGGAGGTAGGTCTTAAATAAGTTGAAAACATATTTTCTTTGTCTGTTCTACATCTCTCAGCATATCAGTTGAATCAGAGTTTGAAATCAGTAGAAAATGTTATTTGAAAAGTATTCGGTATGGTAAATAAAGGTTAATTCACAAGTATACTAAGTAAGTCAAGTTGTTAGAAATTTGTACAGATAAACGAAGTACAGTTGTGAGGTAGTGTCAGCTGTTTTAACACAAAACGACAACCATTCGCGCTTGCACAACTTACACTTAGTTTGAAACGCACGTATAACCACTTAATTACGCCAGTCATGCTAAAATACAATGTTATGATGGATTATTCTATTAAATTTTTGTTTGATCTCAATATTTTATAACCTTCTGGTTAGAAATTTGTGTAAGTCGTTTATTTGTAGTGTATCTTCACCAGTCACTTGTTTCAGCGCTATTAAATAAAACACCTTTTGTAAATTAGTGTACGTCTGAAAATATTTAAATATATGAAATAATTACAGTCATTAGAGTCAATATGTAAACACAGGTAGTACCTATCAATCGGTTTAAACATCAGATAAACTGATCACGTTAATTCCTATAAAAGTAACTTCTCACAATGGTACTCAAAAAATTTACCATTATGAATTATCAGTTTTAAAATTATAAACAATTGTACAGTTATGTTTAAGTTACTTAATTGAATTTACTTCCAATTTCAAAACCACCGGTAATTAATATTATGCAATCCTAAAGAATTATTTATATATTATAGTAATACATAATTTAAATATAATTATAACGTTTCAAGATTTTTAACCACTATGTACGAAACCCCTTTCACTGTCATGAGCCGGTGAGGCATCTTACTCGTTTCTTTAAGAAACAATAGAAAGAGACGCAATGAAAGTTTTGTATATACTGCTAGTACTGCATTTAGTGTAGTCTGTCCCGTGTTTTATAAGACGTGTCAGGTATCCGTTGAACTCTGATTACCTGAAATTAGTTTAAATCTTAGGCGTCACTCGTTGTCATACTGTCGTCCTATTATAGAATACGTTTTCAGTATTAATATATACAATAGTGGCTAGTGTAGCAATGTAAAAACACTAGTAAAGATCAGCTAGTTCTAAAGTAAATCTAATCAATATTAAATAAAAATGATTAGCTATAACGACACGCTCAAGTTATTGTTATCACTTATCATGTTGCATTTTCAAACTGTATTATTGTTTTGTATTATAATAATGTTATACTTTTGTCACAAACCAAAAGGTTGTGGTAATTTTAATTTAAACTAATATTTAAATGTCTATTTAAGTGAATGGAATATCAATTAATATTAATTAAAATGAATAGAAATATGTGTGAAAAGAAATTAGTTCGTAAATAAAGTAAGTCAAAGTAAATCTTTCATAATTATCGGTAAGATAATTACGTTTTGCGATGATTTGTTTTTCAAAGAAATCATCGTAAAATACATTCATTTTTTTTAAAAGGCCATAGATATCACGATTTGAGACTCGTTTCAACTTGTCTCATGTAAACAAAAATCACATCTGTCAAAATCGATACCTGAGTGACCATTTTGATGTAAATATCGTTCTGTAAAAATCTATCACTTGAGTTAGGATTGATGAATTCCGTTTTTGGTGACGTTCAATAATAAAATTTCTAACTAAAATCAGTTTTAGGATTAGATTCATGACTGAGATATGTTTTAAAATACGAGTTTCAGTTTAATTGAACTTAACTAAGAACTAGGACACGAGGTTTTTGGTAAATCTAAATGATGTTTAGACTTACTTATGTTCTTGCTTAATGTCCCATCACCGATAAGTTGTTTCGCAAAGAAGGTAGTAGTACATTTTGTAACGCCTCTACTGACTATTAGATACAATACTAAATTATTATTTATTTCAACCTCATGTCGGAATGAAATAAGAAAGTAGTATTTTTCTGTTACGAATAAAATTCTTTCTCGCCATAACAATACACGTACAACGTATTAGATAACATTTATACGTTTTAGTGGTATGCATTCGAAAGTTACTCTTTCACATCATATGGGCCTAGAGTAGAGTAATTTATTTATACCTTGTTGTATTATAGCTTTAATATTTATTGTCAGACTATCGGCAGCAAGTTTTAGAGCACAAGTAGGCATAACCAACAATGTTGTCTTAATATTTCTATTGTCTAATTTTCAACAGTTATTGAAAAACGTTTAAACACGTTTCTCCTATTTCAGATAACTGTTAGAAATAGAATGCACACAATAGCTAAACCGCTGGAAATGGATTCTAATAGGCAAATCTTTGATATGTAGTAGTAAGTAGTAAGAAAATGTAATAACTACTACTACTACTAAACACTTATTTGTCTATTTTTATTTTTACAAAATCTCACTCAATGTTTGTCACGTACGTATGTATAACTATCAAAACTGTCATTTCCCATTAATTGTAGCACTACCGTCGTAAATGACACAGATGGGTACACGAAACTAGCTTGCTACGGTGTCGAAGTTACTTGATTGATGTAAGTAGGTAACCAGTTACTTGTAGCGAAACTGCGACACGATAGCGTTAAATGCATGGCATTAGCACGCAAACATTGTTATACCGTGCTTTAGAATATGTAAAAGACAGCGGGGTCAACAACTTTTTTTATAGCATAACGTTAGTAATTAATTAAATTTAAGTAAACTATTAAGAGTTTTTATTGTTTTGAATAAATATAGAATGATCTGTCTTGAGTCGTAACCGGAAAATTGGTACAAAAATCATAGAAGTAAAAGAAATATACACTGGATGTTTCGTAAATTATTAAAACTTTAGGTACTAAGAGTAAACTATATAACACGCTTCATAGAATTTGTTATATTAAATTACTTTTTATATGTTATAGTGAATCAAATATTTTTTACGGGAAATTACAATAATGCACTGTATAAAATTTAAGTAAAGTTATTATTAGCTCGTTTTATTTTATTTATACTTAAGATAAATTCAAAGACTCAACTTCAAGAGGGGAAACATCATATTTATTATTTTGGGGTCGGAACATAACGATTAACATAAATTATTGGACAACTAATTAATAATGCTTAGTATGTATGTTACTGCAATCGAAAAGGACTATTTTCAGCATTGAACTGCGATAGGCTTATGCTAATGATATTAAAGTAAATATTAAGAAATTGTACTGTACATTAAATATCTTTCTTTTATTTTCAAATTCTTTGTGATCAGATATTTAAAGAATTTTAGTTACCTAAATATCTATACTTATTCACAAAATTGAAAAGTAGAAGAGCCATAACTTTCTAGTGATAGGATACGATTATATTATTACTGTATTGTATTCTTGTGCCATTCATTTTCAGTACTTGTACATTTTTTCTTTCAAAATGAATGTCATTTGTTCATGAAGCACACCATTATTATTATTATTGTCGTTGTTTTAATTTTCAGTACCTATCATTCCTCATCAGCTGATTTATTATTTCAAATTCAAAACAAAGTACTCCAACAAAAGCGTCGTTTAATCATCAGTGTAGAACTTATCACTTCCGATTAGATCTAGTTCTTATGGAAATAAAAAGTGAATTGTTAAACCTTGTCGTTTATAAATAAAATTAAATAAAATAAATAAAAAAACATGCCAATGGGTACACTTGATATAAACGTACCTAAATAAAGAGTTCTAACGTCCTTTAACTTGTCCTACTTTCATTTGAACTCCGTCATCAAATCAATCGTCTCCAATACACCAAATTATTTATATATTTTTCAGAAATAGACTACTTAACGACTTTTTTAATTAGAGATATATTTTTTTGGTTTCACTTCGATATGATAATAATATTTAAAGTAGTTAAAATTTAATGATTTTTTACATTGTTTGTAACTCTGATACAACCTAAGTAATGAAAAGTTTAAAAATAATTACATTTATAAAAAAACATTTTCCAACTCCTGAAATTAACATACTAGTCGCTATTAGATATTAAATTTGAATTTCTGTAGTTGTAAATAGCTTACTATTAATTTTGACTTCGACTTATTCTCACATCGCACCCATCAACTGATCAGTCTTTAACAGTTTATTCCTGGCCTTCACTTTAAAAATAAAGTTTTGACCTATTTGCAGTTGTTGCAATAAAAAGTCAATACGGACAATTACTACAACTTGTTAACTTAAATACATGCTTGTTAGCATGCGCTAATAATCATGTATTTAAGTAAAACCAGCTTGTGAGCTAATTGCCGTATTGACAACATATACCTCACATACTCACATCCATATGCCTAAAGGGATATTTTGTTAACTACTGATATTATAAAGTTGAAGAGTTTATTTGTTAAGTTGAACGTGCTACTCTCAAGAACTATTGATTCTAATCGAAAAAATATTTTGTTGTTGGATAACCCATTTATTAAGAAAGGTTATATAGCATTACACTATGACTAATAGGAGCCGAGCATGAATGAAAATTTTTTTTTTTTTTTTTTTTTTTTTTTTTTTTTTTTTTTTTTTTGAAAAACTGGCCCAAATAATTTCTTTAAGAGACGCAGATTAGGTTGCGCGGTTGAACTAGCATCTAATAAAAACGCCAAAGAAATTAAGCGTAAGGAGATGCTGGAGGGTCTCGATCGTGACCCCTGGGGTCGCCCTTATCGTGCGGCGCGACAAAAGCTCCGCACGTCGGGCCCCCCCCTTACAGAGACCCTCCAGCCCAGCTTCCTGCAAGAAGTGGTCGAGGGCCTTTTCCCACAGCGGGCGGAGCACACGCCGCCATCGATGGTCTTTTTGGTCGGGGACGACGAAGGCGGTGTGCCGCCCGTCAGGGAATCGGAGATAGGGGCGGTTGTTCTACGGATCCGCTCTAAGAACACCGCCCCTGGGCCAGACGGGATACCTGCCCGAGCACTGGCCCGAGCCCTCGAACACATGTCGGACCGCCTCAGGGAGGTCCTGGATTCCAGCATGGCGTCCGGACGCTTCCCTGAGTGCTGGAAAAGCGGGAAGCTGATCCTTTTAAGGAAGCCGGGACGGCCTGCCGATTCGGTAGCGGCCTATAGGCCCATCGTATTGCTGGACGAGGCGGGTAAACTGTTTGAGAGGATACTCTCTGCCCGCATCGTCCGGCACCTCTGCGAGGTGGGCCCCGATCTGTCGGACGCCCAATTTGGTTTTCGAGCGGGGCGTTCGACGGTCGATGCTGTGCTGCGCCTGAGGGCCGTTACCGAAGAGGCAGTGAGCTGTGGCGGCGTGCTGTTAGCGGTGTCGTTGGACATCGCCAACGCATTTAATAGTCTGCCATTTAGCTGCATCAGGGAAGCACTCCACTACCACGGGGTGCCAGAGTACCTGAGGCGGCTTGTGGCAGACTATCTTGAGGAGCGTACCGTCGTGTACGAGGACCGAGATGGTATTCTGAGGCGGCGACCCATGTCGTGCGGTGTTCCACAGGGGTCCGTCCTCGGACCACTCCTGTGGAATATGGGATACGACTGGGCCCTTCGAGGTCGTCTTCTCCCCGGGTTGGGCGTAATTTGTTACGCCGATGACACATTGGTCACGGCCCGGGGGGCGAACTTTCAAGAGGCGGCGCGCCTGGCCACCGTGGGAGTCTCTTTGGTGGTCGGCCGCATTGAGGCGCTGGGTTTACGGGTGGCCCTAGATAAGACGGAAGCCCTTTTGTTTCATGGGCCCCGTCGTGGTCCACCCCCCGGCGCCTCCATCGTAGTCAATTCGGTCCTCGTACCGATTAAGGCCCAGATGAAGTATCTGGGCCTGATCCTCGACGGCAGGTGGCTCTTCGACGAGCACTTCCGACAGCTTACTCCAAAGCTGGTCGGCGCTGCTTCTGCTCTTGGGCGACTTTTGCCCAATTTGGGTGGAGCCAGCGTCGCGACGAGACGGCTATACACGGGGGTTGTTCGGTCAATGGCACTGTATGGTGCACCGGTGTGGGCGGCGGCTCTGACCGCCCAGAATAGGGCTCGCCTCTGGCGCCCTCAGAGGATATTGGCGGTTAGAGCCATACGCGGTTACCGCACCGTATCGACGGAGGCGGCGTGCGCGTTGGCCGGAACCCCCCCGTGGGATTTGGAGGCGGAAGTGCTCGCTGAAGTTTATCGGCGAACGGCAGACTTTCGGGTGGGTAGCGGCATTCGGCCCCCGCCCGAAGAGATACGCGAGTGGCGAGAGGCCGCTCGTCGAGCCACGATGGCTCGTTGGTCGTCCCGGCTGGAGGCTCCACGTGCTGGCTTTGCCGCCGTGGAGGCTCTCCAGCCGGTCATCGCCGAGTGGGCAGGGCGGCAGCACGGGACCCTTTCCTTCCGACTGACGCAGATTCTTTCCGGGCACGGTTGCTTCGGGAAGTATCTGCACTCGGTCGCCAGGAGGGAAGTCCCGCCTGTCACCACTGCGACTGCAGTGAGGACTCGGCTCAGCACACGCTGGCGGTTTGTTCCGCCTGGGCGGCGCAGCGTGGGGTCCTCACTGCAGTTATCGGAGGAGATCTCTCGCTACCGGCCGTAATACGCTCCATGGTCGGTAGCGACAGTTGTTTTACCGCGGTCGCAACCTTCTGCGAAGACGTAATTTCGCGGAAGGAGGCGGCGGAGAAGGTCCGGGAGGACAATATCCACTCGGACCCAATTCGTCGCCGGCGAGCCGGGCGGCGGAGGCGCGCATACCAGCGCCTCATGCCGCCTTGAGTGTGGCCGCGGGTGGACGGGACGGGTTTTCCCCTCCATCCGCTACAATGGCCAGCCGCGAGGAGGCGACGTCCGCGTGTGCCGTACGTCGCCTAAAATAGAGAGTTTACCCATTGATGGTGCCTGCATTAGCGGGCAGGCGCTGGGAGGGATCTGGATGTCGTAATAGCAGCGGTTCCCGGATCCCTCCTATCTCAGGCGCAGAGTGGCACACCGTGTGGTTTTAGTCGGTCCGATTCCGACACACCACCCCGCCGTAAACCCCGGTGGGGTGACGGCCTGAGGGGGTTTCCACACGTTAAAAAAAAAAAAAAAAAAAAAAAGCATCTAATAAAAAGAAACACAGAGGTACTAGATCTAATAAAGGCATTAGCGGTACATATATATTTCCAGTAAAACATGTTTTAGCAGTCTCCTAACGGTTTTTGTGTGATAAATGAATATACTGTTACGAATCCATATATGTGTTAAGCTATTTAAATATTCTGAATAAAAATTATGTTGCGTTTGAATTTAATAACAACCAACATTAAGTTATTTAGTAATTCAATAAATTAAATTAAATTCGAGACGGTTTAAAGATTATGTTAGGAATATGAAAATTTACATGTATTTCTTTTTGTCACAAACAACAAAAGAGGTTTCATAATCGATTCATAAATAACAAAGTTCTGAGGTAACTAATATAAAAACATACCTGAATAAAGGATTTTTTTAAAGGCCGTTAATTATTCTTGGTATGAAATAGTCAGGTAAAAGGAATAGTTTCACAAATTTGCGGTTCCTATAAATGAAATTAGCAATATTTACTTTATAGTAAACTATGCATTTATGGAACGAAGTGAAGAGTGATAATTAGTTTTGTTTACTTTTTTGCCTGAAAGCTTTACAGCAGATTGTTGGAAACCTCTCTGATAATAATATATTACTATTTTAGAGATCGGGGTAAGCTAGAGTATTGGTAGTTTGATGGAGTTTGAGAGATGAGATATGCAACAGCATTTATGAGGAAGTTTTGTCAGGATCAAAATTAATTTCATATAATTTGTTGTTTTTTTTTGTTATTTAAGAAACTAATGACATGACTGTACGATTGGCCTAGTGGTTTAAGCGGTCGCCACGCTGCTCCCCACTTCGCTGAGTGTTGTGGGTTCAAATCAAAATTAACACTTTGTGTTATCCACAAATTGATGTTCTGAGTCTGGGTGTTCTTTGTGTCCGTTTCTTGTATGTTTGTTAAGCCCCCGCGACACAGGACTTATTACTAATGCGGGCCTTGTCTTTTTTTAAAGAAAATAAAAATCTTATTCTCCATTGCGTTTGAAAATAAACGTCGATAGTCAATATAGACCATAGGCACATAGTTATATAATATAGGCATATAGTAGGCACTGCTTAATACTTCAACTGTTGAAAATGTAAACAGGCCATAACATGAGTGATTAAAGTTGTAAACGGACATGAACAGCTGGTAATGGATGTACATATATTTACTGTTAAAGGAACACGTTCACGGATACAGTTTGCCAACAACGTCTCTGAATAGAATTCTTATGAACAAAGCGACATAAATAGAACAAGTCAATTGAGTATAAGATAAATATTAACTACTTAAAAAAACAATAAAACCTTGTTAGAGAAAAACTGACATTCATAATTATTGGTTTGAAAATAAGGTGTGACAGAGACAATCTTTAATAATAAAATAATTAGCTCTTCAGTATAATGTTCTCTAGATAAACGATTAATCAAGTTTTTATGAAAATCGAAAACTTTTAGAAATCAGTGATCTCGTATTATTTCAGGCTGCAGTGTAAAACAAACCCTTTTGTTAAAATATACACCACCCATCAAATACAATCTATGAGAATAATAGAACCCGGACCGCAAAGTTCTGAAAAGTGTTCCTTTTACCTTACAATAGCTGTGATGATAATACTGCACTATTCGATCTCTGTATAGTTTGATACAAATAAGCTAAAATAACACATATTTTTTATCTATGTGACACCAAAAAGATAAATAAGAACGGCACAAGATCCATGGTTTAATGTAAGACCTTATATATTTTTAAATTAGTGAAGTGTCTTAAACCTACGCATATTTTTTCAAGCAATGTTTATCGGTCTATACAAAATTAACAACGTACGTAACAGATTATAATACAATTGATTTCAGATCAAACATTTTTACGCAACAGTGAATTGCATACCCAGTTCAAAAACAAACACAACGAGATCATTGCTAAACATTTTTTGATTTTAAAAAAGTTAGCAATTAGAAAAGCTGAAAGCATTGTCAAGTTGACACTTTCATGAGGGCTACATTAGAAATGGTCGAGTTGATGTTCTAATAGCTGTTGAAGTGAGGTAAAGAATCACAATTTGTCTGGGGCATGTAATAGCACCGAATTACACGCACCATGGAAACGCACCACAGTACACTTTCTACATCATGCTTCAAGTAATACTCTCTATTACTGTTTTACGCAATGTTGCATGTATCCCTAGTACCTGCGAGTACCTAGTAATATCTAGAGTGAAACTGAGTTCATCACAAAATGCATTTCAGTGTTACTAGCTACATATAGGTCTAGGTATTGCAAGACCATTCAATGATTATTTTTTATTTCTTGCATACAGTGTTCATGAAACGGTTTGTACAGTCTAATTGCAAGACGAGAATTATGAAGTTTGTAATATGAATTCTTAGTAGGTCGTAGTTTGAACATGAAACAATAATTATAACTCAAGGACTTATTCACATGCTTCTTATGTAATTGCAAGTTGCAGTAGCTCATTAATAATAACTAAAAACAATTATATCTTAACATATTACATCTATAACATTTTTTATTCATATGTAGATATTCTTATTCTCACTAAACAAATCCTCTATCGGATTGTTTACATAGATCTAATTTCAACCTTTCTTACCCTTAGTAACTTTCACATCTAAAAGTAGCAACTGTTAATATTTGAAGAAAAAAGTAGATTATATTACTTTTCAATAAGAATCGGATGCACAAAAGGTGCTAGTTATTAATCTCTCATCAAATAGTTATCGAACGGGCCGGTTCGACCGAGGCAGTACTACCCTCCCACAGAAGATCAACTTAAAGCGACAGCATCCATGCTGTCGTGTTTCGTTGGTGAATGCGAGAGCGGAGGGCCATTAATGCAAGAGTGACAGTTGCCGTGGTTAGTGTGTGCAATACAATCCCACGATGACTGTCATGCTTTTGCGTCCCCAAGCGAGGCGTGAAAAAGCATTTTGCTAGGCCGCCATAGTGTGGGTCACCATACTGCATTGTCTGCACTTGCAATGAGTATGGTGACTACAACTTTTGGATTCTATTCATGCTTTCCATCAGGTAAAGCAGAGCCACTTTGGCAGGCTCCTAAAATAAAAAATAAATAACTAATAGGTTCTAAGTATAAAAATTAATAAAAGAGGACTTTAAAAACTACTGCTTTCAACACTGCTATTATATTAGTATGTAAATACTCTGCGATTTATATCCTAATTTAATTTTATGAACTAGAATCAACCATCGGAGTCATTTGTCTTGTTATCAGTTTTTCATTATCTGTCTTGTTCTATGAACTTTTTAAAAGAAATTATTTTAGCAAGTGATATATTATAAATCTACTAACCTAGAACAAAGACAATTTAAAGACTTATAGAAAAGAAGAGATATCTTGTGTATGCTATGCTTGATCAAATTGTGCCTTGCCTCAAATTGTTATAATATATTTAATAATTGAGTGTCTAACAAATGCAATATTACGTAATTTTAGGTAGGGTTCTGCGTTAATATGTGTCTGTATGCTACACATACACGTATATATGTTAATCAAGGATGTTATTTAGGCATATTTAATATACATATGTTCGGGATTTACTGAATAACTTCTTGTAGTTATGGTATGGAATACGTTTGAACATGAAAAACATTTTTTTTGTATTTATTTGCCTAATATTAAGATTACAATACACTTATAGTATTTACAACAAATTTATAAAATCTCTAATATTCATGTTGAAATATTTCCAACTTTATCTTTTAGAGTCAGAGAGTACGTGTGAGTTGTATTCCTATTGTTGCAATTTTGATTCGTCTTATACTGGTTTGGTGTGATTCGTGCTCCTTTGTTCTCACATTCCCGTAATCACGTACAATATATACAGTGAGCGAGTTCCCGGATAAGCCCGCCTTCGGAGAATACTTTCTGTTTATGAAATTGTACCTATTCACGGACTTTTGCTTCTTATCTCTTTTTAGCGCACTATTAATTTTTTTTTATAAATGGCTTATTTTAAAGTTCCTATTTAGTTTCTTATTATATTGTTTTAATAATACTATTTTAGCTATTTAACTTAAGGTTCTCTGAGAATATACATGTTTATAGTGCGTGTCACGATTTAATACAAGTTATTTATATAATAATACTAGCTGACCCGGCCACGCATTGCTGTGGCTGTTTACTAGTGATGTAACGAATGTCATTTTTTAAACATTCGCGGATGCGAATGCGAATGCAAATATCTATTACCGACATTCGCGAATGCGAATGCGAATGTTCAGTTTTTATTTTCAAATTTGGCGCCAATTATCTAGGGCTTGATTGCAGTTTGAACGAGTTGCGTTCCGTTCGTTACGAAAATTGTCGAGTTAATACGAACCCCACTGAAGTGTCATCGCGCTCACGTCAGTCTTTCTTTTCGTAAACAAAACAAGTGAATTTTGAGGTTAGAGTGTTATTAGCGCTTTATTAACATGAGTAAATCAAATTCTAGTGAAATATGTACTTATTTTACACTTTGCGATACTGAACGAGCTAAATGCAAGCTTTGTAATAATGAATATTCAAGAAAAGGAAGAACTACAAGTGCTATGAGAAATCATTTGAAGGCAATGCATAAAACAGAGTTTTCTGAATTAGAAACTTGTGAAAAACGAAAACTCGATGCATCTAAAACACATGAACTGGCATCATCTTCCCACCAATGTACTAAATCTGACATGAAACAAATATCGCTTCAAGAATGTGTGGATAAAACGAAACAGTGGGATAATAAATCCTTGAAGTCATTGGCAGTTGATATTTTAATAAGTGAAATGGTTGCTTTGGAAGACTTGCCATTTAGTTTCGTGGAAAGTGTTGGCTTTATGAGACTTATGAAGTATTTGTGTCCATCCTATAATTTGAAGTCTCGCTAGTATTTCACTTCATCTATCTGTGATAAATTATTTGGCAAAGTAAGTCAGAAAATACTCGAATTGATGAAATCCTTCGAAAAATTGATATTTACTAGCGATGTTTGGTCTGATACTTGTTCTGGAGTTTCACTGCTGAGTTTAACTTGTCACGGGATTACAGAAGAATTTGAAAGGAAAATGATAGTGTTAGAAGCAGAAGTGTTCAATGAGGCCCGCCACACCGGAGAAAATATTGCTTATAAACTTGAAGAAATCCTGTCATTATGGAAGATACCCAAAGAAAAAGTGAAATGTGTAGTTCGCGATGCCGGTACTAACATGAAAAAAGGTGTTAACTTATTAAATGTCAAACATATTGACTGTGCTTCACATAAGATTCAAAATGTGTTAAAAGAAGGGATGAAAGCTCAAGAAACTGTAAACGCTGTAATATCAAAATGCAAAAAGCTAGCAACTCACTTTCATCATTCGACTTCTGCCCAAGACGAGCTTGCTAATATACAGAAAAGGCTAAATCATAAATCCCTTAAGATTAAACAAGAATGTGCAACTAGATGGAACAGCACTTTTTATATGCTGGAACGTATTTTGCAAATCAAAGAGTCTTTATGTATTTATGCGTCGACAAATAATAAAATTCCCCTATTAACGTCTGAAGAGTGGATGATTATTGAGAGGTTTATCGATGCACTGAGACCATTTGAAAAACTGACTAGAGAGTTAAGTGCTGCCGATGTTTCCATATCTCCTGTGATTCCTCTTATCACCACTCTACAAAAAATTGTTAGTGACCTTGATGCGTCTGATGAATACATTGGTGATACGATTACCGTTTTAAAAGACGAGCTGATTCGCAAGTTCTCGGGTTTAGAGGATGAACTTCTGTTCGACACGGCAACCTTCATTAATCCAAGATACAAACACAAGTTCTTTAAAAATACAACCACTAAAGAACGTGTCATAGAACATATTTTGAATTTGGTTGGAGACAGTCAAACTGATGTATCAGATACTAATTCACGTTGTCTGAATGCAAAGCGTGTCAGGTTAAATGAAACCGAAGACACTCTAACAAATAAACGTTTATCTTTGAAAGAGACAATGAATTTACTTATGGGTCCGAGCGACAGTGAAGAAGACGATGTAAATGTACCACTTAATATTTATCAAAACCCAGTTCATCTTTTAATCCTTAAAACTGTCACAGAATACTCAACGGAGAGACGCGTGGCAAAAGATGTCGACCCTTTAACTTGGTGGAAAGTGAACAAGAAAAGTACGATCTCCTGTTTCCTGTAGTTTTAGTTACACCACCAACGAGTGTCCCGAGTGAGCGCATGTTTAGTGGCGCTGGACTTATTTACACACCACATCGAAACCGACTTGAAGGAGACAAGGCATCTAAGCTTTTATTTTTAAAGTTTAATATACCTTTACTGAAGTTTAATTATTAGCTTGAAAAATATGTTATAAAATATGATAATTAATTAAGAGGTAAATGTTTTTGTTTCAGAGTCAATATTTTTGTTTAGACTATATTAATTTATTGTTTATTGAAGAAAAATAATAGTTTTAGTTTGATTTTATAACCTTTTTTTTAGTTTTATTAAAGATAATGATTATCTAAATATTACAAAGTTATGTAGGTAAAAGACTGATAAAATTTTCATAGAAAAATAATTCAAATTCTAATAAGTATTCAATTTTTAAGCTTTCATTAAAGTAAAAGCAATAATTTTATTTTTATTTGTTTACAGTGTTTATTTATGAGAAAAATTGCTGTATCTGATTATTATTTTTAGTTTTGTTCAAGAAAAACATTTTAATGTTATATAATCATCTTCTTGAATCATCATAAAATGTTATATAATAGTAATAACTGATAAAAAGTTCTTAGAAGAATTTGTTTTTGTATGTTTACTTACATTGCATTATATATTTTGATTTATAAGTTCCAGAGAAAATTTAATTGTTAAGCTTCATTGCCCAAAGTAAAATATGTAAACAAATAATACCAAGGCAAATGATAAAGTGAAGTGAAGATTGATAATGTGATTGATTTCTAGGTTGATCGACTTTTTCTTGTATTAAAAACTATAAAAAATGAATGGATTTCAATTTTATTAGCCTACTATCATCTTCAACTTGTTTTCTTTTCTGATTTTCATATTCGCAAAACATTCGCAGAAATTTACGAATGCGAATGCGAATGTGCAAAAATATGTGAATATCCGCGAATGCGGATGCGAATGCGAATATTCGTTACATCACTACTGTTTACCATAGCAGCGCCATCTATTGATCACTTACTCAACCCAGTCGAAAGGTATCGACATCTGTTAGAATCATTTGGAGTTAACAGATAATTGTGACTGTCAAATAATAACAGACAAATAATTAGCAATAAATTAAAATTGCGACCATAATTTGAGATTTAAACTATCCTATCTCTCAAGTTGGATCGAACTGCACATGGTGTGCGAATTTTATTATAATCGGTTAAGTGGTTTAGGAGTCCATTGAGGACAAACATTGTGACACGAGATTTATATATATTAAGATATAAGTGGACAGTAACAAACGAACGTGAACGCGGAACGACTTCTCTAGTGTTTTTAATTAAAATTAGTAGTAATTAAAATTCAACTCATGACAATAGTGTCTGTAGTATGAGGAAAAGAAAATTATCAATTGTATAACATTGTCCATTCTACTTGCAGTATTGTGACAGATAATTTATACTCTTATAAATGTAGTCTTACCTGGTACATGTTCGTCATTGAATGTAACTCTAACAGTATGTGGCTGCGACACTCGTGGCGTGAATGCGGCGGCATACCGGTGTCCACCAAGTGGGCGAACTGAGCTGGCCACTAACGCGCCATGACCACCAGAAACCTCAAGTTCCAGATGTCCTGGACCTGCCATACTACCGTCGACTATAGAAAGAAAGTATAGGGTATTACTTTTCATATCTATAACTATGTACAAAAATAGAAATACATATATTTGCTTTGAAAGTGCCCAATAGAATTATGAATAATGATTATATGGCATAGGGAGGTAACAGAGCTGAGGAGGTACCATCGATAGGCGGTACTCAGGTGACTACCTACTGACTACCGCCGTCTATGAACATCTGAAATATTTTGTTTACTTTTGGTAATTTGTAAATAGTTCTAGAATCATCGATTGATTGCCGATTCGACAATCGTTATGTGGCGTTCTAACCGATCTATCACCACTATTTCTGACTTACTGTTCATCATTCCTATACAATGTGACAAAAACTATTTTAGAGAATAACACTATTATATTCATCTTTATATATTTTAATAAATTCTGCTTTAGTAGCTTTCTGAACTTTACTCTGTTATTTTGCTTAACTAATGAGTGAGTCATGCGTATACTATTGTTATTGAAGACACTACTACAATACCCTCAAAAGTCTAATCGGAAAAGTGAAATTTTTGAAAAACCGAAAATAAGAAAGCATCTTAAGCGTAAAATATGGTGGAGAAAGCACAGTGTTTCTTTCTTTCGTTGTTTTTTACTTCATTATACCAAAAAACCAGCATTAACTTCTTAAGCGTAATCTAACCGGATCCATGCACTTCGTTGTGTGGGCGTCAAACGATTGTCGTTAAACTACTAGACTGTCTGATTTCATAATATACTGAGTTATGGAAAAATAAAACTATTTTTAAGATGTAAATACACACGATCTTATTTATCTATAAATATATCCTCAACTTAGTTACTTAAGCCTATGCTGTTAGACGAAAGCCTCCCTCAAAGAGCATCAAGTATCCCAGTCTTATCCTTAAGTTTTAATATGAACTTCGAAACTCGTATCATTTTATTATAATTAACTTTCGTAAATGAACGGATGTAAAAAAGAGTTAGTATGTTTTTTAAATTATTGTAGGCTTTAAAAAGCGATTAAAAAGGTTGACTTTATTATAACAAGTAAACAGCCTGTTTTGTATTAAATATTGCAAAAAAACAAATCTATAAAGATCAACCTAATACACACACATACGTACTGACCACTCATTTTTTTAAACAGTAGCTAAGCATAGAAGGTTAATAAAAAAACGTAAAATCCATTATGTTTTATTGTTTCAAAGATGATAAGACTCTTTAGATGTAAACGGCGTGGTACGAAGGACTTTCACAAATTAAAATTTAGATATAGAATATTCAATTCTCACACCGACCTAACATAAGTTTCAGACACATAATAATGGGAACTATAATACTATATACTATCTTTTACTCGTGGCTTCACTCACGTGGAATTTGGTCTGCTACATTACGTTTCACAATTTTATTCATAGTGATTTCCACTAAAAGGTAGATATATGCTATCGTGGACTTTTATTTAGAACTATTCAAGACAAACAATTCTACGGTAACTTCAATGGTTTTGGCAGCGTACGCCAAGATAGCTCTCAGCGGCCAGTTTTTTTTTTCCGACCTTATTGACATGTATCGTTATATTACTAGTACTACCACTAGTAGTAGCCTATATATTATTTCGATGCATAACCTATATTACTGTAAAATTTCATCCAAATCCGTCCAGTAGTTTTTTCATGAAAGAGTAATAAACATCCATATTCTCAAACTTTCACATTTATAATATTATTAGGCTTTTCATAGTTAAAGAGTATAGACAGTTAACTTCATTATAACAAGCTGTTGAAAGTTCTGACTCGATGATAGTTGACTACGCTTATTATTATTACGGTTAGTGTATATGTTTACAGCACTATTCTAATTAGATATAGAATTACACAGAAATTTCTCTTGTCGTTAATGTAGATTCAAAAACAACTATCTTTGTGCTAGCGTCCGCAAAATTATAATGTTCGTTTGATATTTATTATTATATATATGGTTTGATATTTATTGTTTTACAAACTCAATAAAGCTGTCTTCATATCTCTTAATAAGATTTTCAATCACAATAAAAAGTATTTAAACTTACCTATGAACTCAACTGGTTGTCCTAAAACTCCTTTGTGAGTTGGTTTTACAAATATTCCTTTGGCACCTCTATTATAACCCCTTTGTATAGGTCTGAAAAAAAAAATATTACAAAGAGCTACAAAGTAATTCTGTGTATCATAAAAACATTGTGCACTAAAAGCTCATCACGAAACTTACAATAAAGAAACATACCGATTGTGTTGCTGTAATTAAAACCTCATTTTGTTGCATAAAATTAAATTGTTTTTAAATAAAACTTCAGTTGTGCCTTTGTGTGAGAGTAAAATTTCTACGACCGTAAATTAGTAGTTTGTTAATTAATTGTTAAACTATATTGTTCTTTATAATGCTAGTAGATTTTGATCTTTAATTTTATTTGTTTGTTTGATAGCATGGTGAATAGTATTCATTCTTCAGACTATAACTATTCAGGTGTAACTACATACGTCCACTATTTTATCGACAGATCTTGTCTCCGTCTCTGAAGACAATGTATTTCAAAATCAATGCATATTATAATGTTATAATATTATATACTAGTTGCGCCCGCTACTTAACTTTCCCTAAACTTCCTTCCTTCCTTCCTTCTTCTTAGATAAATATTTTAAAAGAAAAATTTGGTAAATCGGTTTAGCCATTCTCAAGGTTTAGTAAGATTAACAAACAGTTATTAATTTTTAATACGCTTTTAGAAGTTTTACTTGTATCTTTATTTTTTTTTGGTCTAAATTAGTGTGCAACATATCTAAAGTATTAAATTGGATAAAGATTAATTCTGTAATAATACAATAATTAAAATTATGTATTTTGACATTTTAATTCACAAATAAATGAAATATTAAAACATAAAAATGGATACTGTGTGTTTTCCGTAGGATACATACACATACCATGGAGGACATCTTTTTAAACATTTTTACATTTACAATGCCGTAGTACATTATTTTGATATAACTATTAGTAAACTTTCATCTGTATTAGGAACAAAGCGTTTAAAAATTCTGTGTTTCTACGAAACATTATAACTCCGGTTTATTTATATAATAAGCCTTCCTTGATACATAAGCTAAATGATGGTAAAAATCACATTTGAATCAGTTGGATATTTACCGTTGGATTTTAAATTTTTTGAAAAAAACAGCTGCATTTAAACTAAGTAAAAATTTGTAAATATGGTACATTGAAACTATAGATCTGGTTTAAAGCAAAAACATTAAATTTTTAAATATTTTATATAAACAAATCGTTATGACTTCAGTATTTCATTTAAATAATTTAAATAATTCAGGAAATATCATGGTAGTGCGGGTATTTACATATTTCAACTGTCGGCATTTTGACATTTTAATCAGATTATATTGGTGGTGATAATTCTGATATAATGTAATTTGATCCGATAAAATCCACACTATAAATCTGGTATACGAAAACACAAACGACTAAGTTTAATTTAGATTATAAAAAAATTAACACACTATAATTATGTATGCCACATATTTTCAAGATAAAAGCAACTTTTTAGATGCAGTTCTTTACCAGTCCCAGAAATATCTTCTACATTTCTGTACGTTAATAGTTAAATATATTAAAAGCAAGACACATGTAGGCAGATTTTTCATTATTATTTATATTGTAATGACCATTACTGTTTTATTTTTTAAAACAGTAACGGCTTACGTAACTGACACTTTTCGAAACATTATCAGTCTCCAACCTTAATAGTTCGTTAAAAATTATACATGGTTTGATTTGAAAAAAAATCTGTATTTTTAATGAACTGAAAATTATATCTTTTGCAGAACAATCGGTAGTACATCACTCCTGGCCTGGTGATAATGTGTAAAGGCTTTAGTAGCAACACGAATTCAACGCTCACCTTTTTAATTTCAATAAGATCCACGATGTATACGTCAGCTGAACATTCCATGGCCAAACTATGGAGGAATACTTAGATATTTCTTTTCTAAGGTACACCAAAGAAGTTTGTCATCAGTGAAGGTGAAGTGATGATGTGGGAAGTTTTGCAAAATAATTTGTGTTTGATAATATTACGGGTTACTATGGCGAGATGTATCAAGAAATCACCTTCAGAATCACCTGTTAAAAAGTATAGCTTTCATGCTTGTTTTGTTTTTACCTGAAACGTCCGTGTGCGGCGTCCGTTTCAGTTAGGGCCCCCCCAGCCGGGTCGCGGGGGGGCCTATTGGATAAAAAAGACTGCTGCTGTTTCTCCTCCACGCTACTATACGATGCGTCCCGTACCACATACGTGCTCTCTCGTATTTCGCGCTTGCTGATTTCTTGCTGCAATTAAAAAAAAATGAGTGATATGTTTGCAAAGGTTACTTAGTAAATCTCCGTTTTCCTCTTTCTCACTACGACAAATAATATAACTTATTTTTATTTTATTCGGATTCCTTGCGTGGCAACGAAGTAATTTAAATAACAAAAAACATGACATAACATATGTTAAGTTTTCTGAGTGCAGACTATAATAAAGGTGCAGACTATAATAATATAATAATTTTGCAAAATATAAGCAATAGCTAAAGCTAGAAATAAAAAAATGAAACAAAACTTAAAGTTATTAAAAGAAATTGTGACAGTATGAGCACACTAATATAAATTTCTTCAACTTCACCTTTTGTACTACTAGTTTTAGAATTTGTTATGTAGATGCGATCATCATTACCCACAATGGGTATTTCTAATGCATGTCAGTAGAGAAGAGCAGCTTTACGAGTTTCGTATCGATCATTAGCAGAAAGGCTGTGTAATCAACACGCCAGCAATGGCAGAATGACCACACCCTCAAGGGACTATTCACTGTGCAAACGATGTTTATCGAGAGTTAATGAGACCATCAGATACTTTTATTACTGTTATACTTCCGATTCCTAAATAAACAATCCTGATTGTTTGTCGTAATTGTGCTGCCCATGTTAAGGGTATATATAGAATCTTTAAACATTTCAGTAACATAAATTAGAGTTTTGGTCATATAATTTATTTGTATGTGCTTGTATTATTTTTTTTACAAATAATTAAAAGTGAAAACCTAATGAAAGAAAGCATAATAATAAAAAAACAATGAGAAACCAACGAAATTAATGGCAGTTTCCTTTTAATCATAGGAAGTCATAACATTGTAGCGAGCGACCGGATGACTAGCCCTAAGTGCTCATAACCATGGGAGTCACGCACACTGTTTACATAGTTGTGACTTGTTCATAATTTACGCTTGTACTATGTTATGTAAGAGGTCAGCGGTATGAAGTTGAGTTTTACCAAAGAAGTTTCATATTGCGACTTTCCTTAGTGTTTCTTTATCATGAGCAGGTGCTTTTGATTCGATTGATTATAATTATCATAAAAGCAAATGCCAAATAACCACGACGCGGATTGTCAAATAATAAAAATTTACTGAGAGTTTAAAGCACGTAGTTCCCACTCCCTTTTTGGGTTAGACTTATGATGAAGTTTGTGTAGATACTAGTTTATTGAGATAATTGTGATTAAGTACTGTTTTTTATATATATTTATATATTTGTATTTCAACTCATAAGATTATTGACTGACGATAGATTTGTTGTATAGTTGTTGATAGAGGTAATATCAGTTAAGAATGTTTTAATAACTGCGGTTATGTATACAAAAGGGCTTAGTGATCTAAAAAGTAGCAGTGTGTTTTTACTTTTAGGTGCGGTATCCCACATATTGTGATTCGTATATGAACTACAGAGAGTTCAGTGCGCCACTATATATCCTAAACTTAATTTTAAACTCGGCACTGGTCCCGTTGTTTATACTACGTATTTACATGTGTTCGCACTGGGGTGGTACTCTATTCGTGATTACATTCTATAGGACTCGTCTATGTAGGTGCAGTTTGGAATAAAATTTGTAGAGAACTCGGGTAGGTGATGAATTGTTTTCGGTTAGCGCTAGACAGACAAATATAATGTGATTAGTATAGCGCTACAGAGGGTTTCTTAATAAATCATTTAGTATACCACCATATTGATTAAAATTACCGCAAACTTTTTAATCTACAATTCTCAGAAAGTCCCTCAAATATCTCAAGTTATTTTTTTAATTAATTAAGTTTATATGAAATCCTAGTAGTATTTGTTTAAATTTTTATTTATTTGTTATTTTACGTACAAAATCGGTAGTATCAACGGACTTAACGCCTAAGGCTTTCTTTGCCAGTCGAGTTGCACTTATGGAAAATCAGAAAAATAATAATAATAATAACAGTGGTTTTATTAAATCCTATCTATTTTATTTTTAAGAGGGACATATACACACGTACATAACTCCATGTATATATACTTACATATCATTTTCCTATCCTTTATTATTCTCAAGATTATTTAGGGTTGGCTACTAATTTAACCGGTTTTACCAAAACATCAATTTTACATGGAGCGACTAACACCAGATCTCCGAAACCGAACTGATTTCGAAGGTGGAATTAGTTGTCAGTATATTCAAGGGCTCTGACTTCGATCGACATAGATGCTCGTGACAACCATTATCGACGGTTTTACGTGGTCTCCGAGGCACAGACATACAACACCGTCAAATTTCCATTTTCCTGGTTGTTATTAAGAATTTTTTGTAAAAAAAACCCAACAAAACTTTTGACCCGACCTGAGAAATCGAACCCCCGAACTCTTGATTGATAGTCGCATACACTAATCGCTAGATCAATGAGGCAGTATACCTATATATATATAAATATATATAGGTATACTGCCTCATTGATCTAGCGATATAGCGATAATATTATGTGATGAACTAAGACCCCGTTAATTTCGCCAATTTGCATAGTAAACCTTCCTTTAACTCCATCTTAAAGGTGCACCGATTTTTAACCATTTAAACCTCGAGAGGAAGCACGTTCCATAAGAAGATAGACTCGATAAAGAACGAGTACCCGATAAAATTGGTGTTGTGTGGAGCACGAAGTTGGAAGAGATTCTTAGCCTAGTGAAGTTTTCGATTATGATTATTGATAAAAGTTGAAAATGTGTTGTTTAATAAGTAGAAGAGGATAGGGAATTGGGAATAGTATACAGGATTTTGTAGCGAGCGTATTTTTCTACCTTGACAAATAGGTAATTATCCTAACTGGGCACGAAAACTGGAGATGTGGTCATACTTACGAAGACTAAAGATAAATTTTACTGAATATACGAGTATGTGTTACAAAGTATACTATATAAAACTGATTTTAGTAGTTATTTTTAGGGCTATTTGTATGTTTTAATAATTATTGGTGAAATAAATAAGTTTAGGCATCTTTTAAAATGGTTTGTATTTACTTGAAAATTTTAGGTTAATTCTGCAATATTATCGTAGAGCGACTTCAGTAGGAACAACAACTTGACAAGATTGTCGTATGATACTGAAGAAAATTGCCAGGATTATAAGCGATTTAGTTAATTTAGTTTGAAAAAGAAAGCAAATATTACTGTAATAAAATGCTGAGTGCTAGTTCCATATTTTTTAAATGATTGATTGATGGAATATTTTTAGCATCGGTCCGTTTTGCAATATATATTTCAGTTAATTTAATTATTTTTACTAGTACACAATTTTTTAATTTCTCTTTAATTTTTAAACATATCAAAGTTTTCATTTTCATTAAGAATTGTAGAATAAACTTTGAAATACATTTTTATATTTTTTCCTTAACGACGTAAAGTTTCGGAAAAATCAATTGCCCTTGTTTATACAATGTTGGATTCCTCGTTTGATTATAACGTGACTGGCATTAAAATATTTGTAAAATGACTAAACTCTTCCAAAATTTTATTTTGCAGATCTTGGTATTATTGATTTTTGTAAAAGAGGGTGATATTTCTTAAACGTGCAAACTGTTGATACAATCTTAAGAGAACCAGATTTTTTTTCTTTATCAGTTAACCGAGAAGTCATTTGAAAAAGAACAGAACATAAGTTGATTTTTGTAATTAAAATAATATAAAATCTGTGATACGAAGAATTATATTTCTGTAGAAACCAACTGGTTAGAATATTGTAAAAAAATCCTTACACTTATTAACTTAATCTTTTATACCGAAGGAGGAATAAACATAAAGAGTTAATAAAGTATGTAAGGATGTAAGGAAGAAATTGACAGTCATTAATTTGTTTTTATTTATAATGTTATGAATACTTTGGAAGACCGGATAAAAAGTTTATAAAATCAAGTGGTGAGGACGGGTTTTCCCCTTTACTCAGCACAGGGGCATAACCACGAGAGAGAGTACCAGGACGTTGCTTTAATAAAAGTTTTAACTTTCAACTGTTTGATTTATAAGTATAAACCGCCGCACCGCATATTCCGCATACCCCACTGGAGGGTGACGGTGCGTAAGAGTTTATTAAAAGTAATTGTTAAGGGCCTATGTCGTTTTCACGACACGCGACTAAGAGAGCAAACCAGGGAGGACATCTTCACTGCAAAGTGAAAATTGATATTTATTTCTGACAATAAATCTTTTTCAGATATTTTCATACGTCGAGCGAAAGAGAAGAAAAAATTGATACAAACCCTATACCAATCCATCCGGCTAGTGTGAAATAGGAGGCCAAAACCAAATAAGTAATTATTTTATAAAATACTACATACTCGACTGGTGTAAGTATCCGAATCTCTGTCATCGGCCAACCGGTCGAGGTGTTTGTTGAACGAGTCGTGTGAGTAGTCGCTGAACTTATTGAGTTGAGTGTTGCGTTTTGTCTCGCGGTCCAGAGTGTTCTGTCCGGGGTAACGTTCCGCTGGGCTGTTCGGTGAGTCGAGGCTACACACACAAAACGCTTATAATGCACCACATGTAAATTAATGGAAGACCGCTGACCTTTACAAACATGTGCAGTACAGTTACCTTAAAAAACAGTATACGTGAGCAGTTTCCTTGTAACATTTAAATTGAAACAATTTATTTTTACATAAGTATTTATTAATAATAGTCTTATATATCTTTGGCAAAATACAGTTTTGATTGTTTTTTTTACAAATATGTATGCAGGCTTATGAAATTTATATATACCCCATGGTTGCTTAAAATAAAAAATTTACTGTAAATACTGTATTTAGCGAATGTGCGTGTTTTTTGACAAAGTAAAGGTACACGTTATACCCGCTAGAACTTTGTTCATTTATACTCCTTTTTGAGGGTGACTGTACTTAGTTTGTTTCGACTAGCATGGTCTGTAGCACGGTAATATTATCTAACAGTATTTTATCTCTATAGAAACGGTCGGAATGCGCGTCTAACCTACACACTAGGATTTCAGTATACACTCGACACATTTAGTAACATTACACAACACTAAGCGTGCAATTTATGAATAGTTGAGTCAAATAAGTACAAGTACTTATTCAATATGATAAAGAACAATATAGTATATAGAGGTATTATCATCATCGAACTTCGAAAGAATCCTTCTACATAATTAGTTTGTACGCATTTAAATGAGTAACGCCAAAAGTAAATGTTATTTTATTCTCATATGAATAATGAACTTTGTAATTATATAAGATGGTTTAGATGCCGTAGTTTTAGGTACATTTACTATATTCACTACTATTACAAGTCGCAAATTACGTTCGTAGCTATTAATCATGTCTCGTATAACCTTTGTGTGAAACAATATTGCTAATATCTTACCTGTTAGCGCTCATCATTTGTCTTGTTTTTTCGACACTCTCCCAGTCTGTTCGCGCCTGATACGGTTTTCCACCTGGATCGCCCTTGCCTGGGAAAATAATGAACTTCAATATCTGTACCTATTGAAAGTAGTTAATTACTGTGAAGACGAGTGGATGTAATGTTTTGGTTTTGACCAAAGAAATTAAGTTAAAAAAAGATAGATAATTTGGATCAATAGTTATAGATAAATTGTTCAGAATAAAAAAAATGTTTTTTGCCGTATTCAGCGTTCTATTACGCCAAATTTTACCGTACCGTATTTTGAAAGAAGCGAGGACAGTGACATAGTGTATTTGAGGGCAAGGTTTTAGAATCATATATTACGGAGTAGGTATATAATCTAATGATGATAAGCGGTTACTGTAAGTCTGTTAGATACTATAATTAATTTAATGTTTATGACTTTTAATTATTTGTAGCCAAATAGTGTTCAAATCTTTTAATTGATAAATTGAAAGTATATGTATATAATATTCAAAACTATTTTTTTTTTAATCATGGATAACGAATAAAGAACGCTCGTGTGGCGATGGATAAACATTACGGAGCCTCACCACCCCTATTTATACCATGGGTCTCATAAGAGGAGACTGAGGGACAAACCATCCAAGTAAAGTTCACTGCAAGGAGAAGGAAAACTTGAAACGAACACAAACGCGACTGGTCAGCGTGGTATAGTAGAACAAAACTCCCTTTTAAGGAGAAGTTTATGTCCTGATACTGACTGTTTATGATAATTGATGACGAATGAATAAGGATAACGCAAAGTTTAATATACAAACATATTAAAGTCCATAGTATGGTATTAATGTTATATACAAAGCTCATAGTTATGTTCTACAGCAAGACTTATTCGCGATAAAATTATTTAAAAAAGTTACGATACCTTCTATTTCGCGGTAATTCAAACGGGTTACACTAGCGGTGCGTAATTTAATCGTGAATACGTCGTTTATTGGCTGTTGTAGTGGTATATAAAAATCATGAAAATCTAAAAACAGTTAATACAAAGTTCATATTTTAACAGTTTTAAATTAAATGACAAAGAATAAATATAACTTTTTTAGGAACAGATATATCACTTTCCATACATATCTGGAGAAATGGCAGAGTTTCTGTCCAAAAAAATAGGGACCGTTTTATGTGAACAATTCCTTACATTTCCAATTCTGTTTTTCACTTTCTGTGACTTCACTATATGGTTACAAGCTTAAAACGTGAATTATACAATTACTTATAATTCAATACAATATATACTATTAAAATAAAAAAATATATATATTCATTATTATTATATAATAGGATGACTCCAAACTGTATCCACATTTTTAATGTTGTCGAACAGCCTGATCCCAAATATTATTCAGCTTAGAGCGTTAGGTACTTATTTGCATACCGACCGCTATTCTATTGGTCAGCTGTCAAATACAAATTCGGGTCGTTGATTTATGGAGAGTACGTTATCTCTTACCGAAGGGAAAATTTTGCCGAGCTGACCTTGCGATATACATACAAGTGTGTACATAAATAAAGCACGTAATAACGATGTACTAAGGGTGTGCACGTATCTGTTGGCTAGACTAATCGCTTTGTGCCAACAAGCTGGCATTAGAATTTGATATTCATAAACGTCACATTCTGACAGAATCAAAGTAAATATTTGAATGTCAAGCAACAAAATCTTTTTTTTAGTTTGAAATCGTAGGGGTATTAGCAATAAAATGCAATAGAGATTAATACTTAAAATATATCGCTCACTTACCGGGACTACCGAGTCTTCTGCGTTCACTCTCCAACGAGGAATAAGGACTGGCTTGGTCCAAATTGTCCTGTGACCCGCTGTACGAGCTGTACATTTTGTAGTTCGAACGTTTCTCGACCACGCGCTTTGTAGAGGTAACAGGGCTGTAGCGCTCTATCGGACTGTTCACTCTGAAAGTAATATGTTGATAATAAAGCGGACGAAAAATTTATAGCAATTTTTTATAAGAAGCTTGTACACAATTAATTAACCAAGTTTGGAACACTTTATACATTTGTATATTTGCAAAAACAAACTATTAAAATAAACTCATTTCAGCAATTTAAATCAGCTATGTAATTAAAATGAGAAAATGATCGCGTCTGCCCCAATTTCACTTACTATAATCACCAAAAATATATATTTTAATGATTTGAGACGATTTATGTTTAAGTTTAAAAAATCAATATTTTTGACCATTACAATTAATATTTATTTACGTTACATGTTTTATTCAGATACATGTTAATTTCTATGTATTACTTGCGAGTATTATATTAGTAAATAAAATCTGGGTTTATGCGTTTTTACAGCGAACTTGTCTTAATTGAAAATTGTGTCTAATGTCTATATACTATCGAACTGTATAGTTTTTCTTACCGTACCTTAACACAATTTTGACACAATACTGGTGGTTTAACAATTTATCGTCCAATTTAAAACGAAAGAAATGAAACAGTTTCATGCAATAATATACTCTTGTTACGAAGTTGTAGTCAACTACAAAGCCACAGTCTTGTATCCAATTATTCTTTCTTTTTTGTAGTTTTTTTTTACCTTTTTTTGTAATCAAAGAATAACAATGTCTGCTTACTTTCGAGATTCCCAAGTAATTACATACTTAATTAGATGTGTTGCGTGCGTATCCGAGATGTCGGGTAAGAAACACAAACATTACACTGACTTACAACCCATAATTATTTATGGTGATTTATTATTATTTAACAGTTATATAGCTACTTATTTCCTTGCTCTTTAAATTAAACTTTTAACGTAAATATAACAGCACTGAGAGTGAATAAATAGGACACGAACTGATTCTCTTATGAAAGTCACTCTCATGAATTGGATTCAAGATTATTTATTGACTAACTCAGTCAGTTTCCGTCTTTCAGAAGGCAATAATCAACAATTTATTTAACTATCGGTTGACAAAAGGTGGTTTCTAATTTCACTTAAAATCATATACTACATGATAATAATTTCAAGAAGAAAAATCCTGAACATGTGTCGTGATTTTATGGCCAAAAACAAGAGACACACACTTATTCCCTTTAAAACTGAAATCCTAATTCTTGTGGGGACACTCAAAAGCCAGCAATACACTTGTGATTCTTGAGTAGTAGGCATTCAAAAGCAGTAGTGACAACCGACCATAGAGTAACCCACCTGTTAATAAGTTCCTAACCAAAAACAATAACCTATTTCAAATAAAATAATGCGTGTTGCACTGGTGCTGTACATTCATAAAACGCAGCTACTTAAATATAATGAATTGAAGTCAAATGATAACGTTACAAATATTTTGTAAATAAATCTATTTATAACAAATTGCAATCATCTTCAATAACGATCACAAAATCTACGATCTGCGGGTGTAATGACCTTTGTGCTGACTTTCCTACTTTGTCGATTATGCTGAAATATCATATATTTGTTTCCATTATGTTATGCATGTATGTTTAAGCATTGTAGTCCTAATAAGCAGGTATGTATTTTAAGTTTACTGTATAATTAAGTATCTACAATGTTTTTGATACTGTGTGTTTCTTATTTTTATAGAAATCGGTATGTATAATATTACTAAGTCACCGTGATTACTGAGAACGCTCTTATCCTTTAACATTTTAATTGAACGAAATATTGAGGCTAAGAACTGTTTGTATACAAGTATAAATATTGTTATTATAATATACCATTACTTAATGTAAAAAAGTTGTTGTATATTTTATTCGTCATAATTAAAAATCGAGAAATTAAAAAATCGGATTTTGCAATTTTTAAAATAATAAAAAAATGAAAAAGTCAGCATTAAAGCATTAATGCGCTTTGGTTCGGTTACAGCGGCGAGCAATCCGAATTATCAATAACCCCAAAGTCTCTCAATCCCTTGAGTCTCTGCAGTTGTGAAGAGATGTCGCCTCTGTGGCAGTCCTCTATCGCCTTTACAATAGATAGTGTTCTGACGAACTCTTCCAACTGATCCCATCCTCTCTATTCCTCTTCAGGACATCTCGTGCTGCCCTTGAAAGTCACCGTTTCAGAATAGTAGACATATGCTCCAGAATTAAACAGTTCGGCTCTTCCTTCCTGTGCAAATCAGTTAAAGCCTGGAACTCATTAACAATGCACGTGTCTCCCTCCCACTACGATCTCGGGTCCTTTAAGTGGAGCGTAAAAAAGCATCCCACTAAACCGCCAAAGCGTGGCTCGCCATACTACACTGTTTTCATTCGCAGTGAGATGGCGACAACCGTTCTTGGATTCTATTCATGCTTTCTATCAGGCAGAATAGAGTCACTTTGGTAGGTTTCTAAATAAAAAAACTTAAGTTCAATGAAATACAAAAATCTGGCAATAAGATCTAAATGTATGATATTTCAATAAACTCGATGAAATAGTAAAATGGGCATAAAGGTCATTACTCGCTGTGGTGTACCCCATATGAGTAAAAAGGAAACATATTAGGTCGCCAATTTGGACCAGTTTCTTGTCTAATTCATTATAATATACTCGTATAAGTGTCGGGGCACCAGATTCAGCGGCCTTTAAGAAGTATAAGCTTACATTATCACAGCTAATATCAGTGACACTAACGTTTTGATGGCTACTCGTCATCACTAATAAAATTCTCGAATAAGTCACTCAATACTTTCTTTCACAAATTCTTGAATAAGGAAATGAAATCGGCACCTAATAACCTGTTGAAAATGCATCCAAACTATCCAGTTATCGGAGCAAGAATGCCATCATCTGGAAGATGACGATAGCGTAACCGTATTTTTTAGGACTGTTCCAAGTATTCGGCTGTTTTTGGTTAAAGAAATAAGTGATTAAGTAGAGTACTATTTATTGTTATTTACACAATTTTCTAGTTACCAGTGATGAAAAATTAGTAGTGCAATCATTTATAGTTGATTTCGTGTTACAATATCCAATATTGAGCAACAAAAAGAAGTTCATGATTTTTATTTTGGCATATTATACTTTAATCGTACATACCTGTTAATTGGACTGGCCGTCCTGTTTAAAGGGCTATCTTTTCGGACAAGGGGACTCGTGGTCCGACCCACTGGACTTGTGGCCCTGTACGGACTACTCGCTCGATACGGACTCCCTGATCTATTTACATCCAATCTTGAACCATTCCCTAAATATTTTGTGGTTATTGGACTGGCTGTTCTATTCCTAGGACTCTCTGAGCCATATCTTGTATAAGTTTCTTTCTTAGTAGCCTTTGATGTTGAGTAAGCGGAATCGGTCATATCAAAACTTTTTTCTTTGTGTTCTGAATCGTAAGGAGACTTGTAATAATCATTGGAATCACGTCTTTCATCTCGACGATCTATTGAGCTCGTGTGCTTAGAAATATTTGATTCGTATAAATTATATTGGTTCATAGGACTTTCTGATCTGAGACGAGCAACTGTAATGAAAAGTATCATTAAAAAAGTATAATTATCAACATTTTATGGTATATATCTAAATTATTCAGATATTTATCGCTGAAGTTTATGATAACACAGAAATAATTATTTAAAGAGTGATAAAATTTGCAAAATATGAAAATGTAACATACTGCCCGCAAATAAAAAAAAACTGTATAGAACTAAAGTAACAAAATATTTTATTTTTGTACAGAAATTATGAGTATTTTTCAAAACTGTACGTACAACTCCCATTTCAGATACATAAACTTTAGTTTAAATCTGCTACCCTTTTAAGTGTTTTGACAATTTTTTTAAAGATATTAAATCCAATGTTTTACAAGTAATACTACGACGTGACTTCATTGTTCTTTCGCCCTACATTAAGAATACGTTGTCAAATAACTCGGTGAAATGAAAAGTAGATATGAATTACTTTATATTCCACATAACATAAATTAAACCAATAGTAAGTTATATAACCTTAAAATCTAATGTTTGTATAAGCGGATGCAAGTTACCTGGGCTAGATATCCTAGCATAAGCTGGTGAAGGACTTGAGCTGTCACGAGGTTTCTTCGAACGAGATCCTACTCTAAACATGTGCGGCGAGCCGTGAACGTCGTATCCGTTGAAATATATATACAACTGAAACATGTCACAATGTAAACTAGGAAGCTCATTTAGCAGGATGTACAACAACACTATCTATATATGTGAAAATGAATGTTTATCTGTCTGTCTGTCTGTCTGTCTGTGTATCCTTTATAAAATCGCAAACTATGCATCTGATCATGTGATTATCTTTAGCAAAGTTATTGTGCATGAGCCCACGAAGGATACTGAGTGGGTATGAATAATTTCCTTACTTTTCTACGTTTTTCCTTTAAATTTATTTTAGCTGGTGGCGTTAGCTAGATAGTTTGTTATATTTCTCTATTATATTGTGTTTCTATAATATATGATCGAACATATCATTTAAATCCCTTTTTAATCTGATAACAATAGTAATATAGTTATTTATGTAAAACTCTTAAATAATAATTGTGGCTTATAGATTATGCTCGGTATAGGTTGTTGGATTAACAAAAATGGAACACAGATATTCAAAATAACTTTAAAATCAAAAGAGGCTTTTTATTTGGAGTATCTAAATCTATTTTTTATTGTCTATTTAATTCAATCCTGTTAAAATGATGCCAATAAAATACGTTTGTTTTAGAAAACACTTGTTTGATGACATAATTTTGTGAGTTATTATAAGCCATGCTATATTTTCCCTATTTTCTCTACACGACCCATAGGATGACTAGCAGATAATGACTAAGTCTTTGTCCACTTATGTACTGTAAGTGTATTAAGCTAAATGAAATCACACTTTACATAGCAAAGATATAAAAGAACCTGTTCAATGCTAGAAACGTAAAACTGCCTCAAAATTAAGTTTAAAAAAAATAATTAAGCGCTCCAATCATAAACAATAAATGAAGTACCTCTAGTCAATACAAGTGCACTCTCTGTTCCTTCACTCTTATAATCTGATCAGAGGACTATCCGATGCCACCGGGTAGATACCAGGGGTAACCAATAACACCTAAGTCGATCTAAAATTGTATTATATAGTGTTCGTAACAATCTAAATATATGTAATAATGTAGAACTTTTTACAGGGTATACAAGAGTTGTTAATCAGTCCAAAAATTAAAAAACATTTATCTTACTCTGTGTTTCCCAGGTGCTTTAGGCATGAAGGTCGCTCGATATTTGGTTGCGGAGAGTTTTTCTAATGCGCACATGACACTGCGTTTATCATGAACGATGTCTAGCTGCAGGTCGCCTTTGACACCACAACCGCTTGTGTCTAGTTCGAAAGAGTGAGGCTTTAGTGGCTCTGCTCCTTCTAGAGCTCCCGTACTTAGTCGGACCCCAGCAGGATCGAATACTTCACATGTAAATGGACCTCCCTGGAATAAGATTAAGCGCAAAGTGTGATAGTTTTTTCTATTTTCTTTTAAATGTAAAAAGATTGTTAAAAGGCTTCTTGAATACGACATTAGGTGTATGCATGAGTATACATTTTGATCTTTCATGAAACAAAGAGACTTCTTAGTCTAAGAGTTATAACAGTTCAATTAATACTACATATAAATAAATATGTTACATAGACATGGGTGGTTATTGATCGTGACTGCTATGCCAAGTAGATATGTATATGCATGTATTCGGTTACCACTCAGGACAAATTAGGATTGTGTGATGAGCACGATGATTTGTTCCGTGTATGAGTTTATTGAGAAAAAAATGACACGTGTTTATTGCAATAGGCCCGATATCACGCAAATGCGACTAACTATAAACTAAGTTTTACTTCTTAATATACACCTGACTGCATGTACCTATACGGTTTATGGTCGAATTTCGTCCATAATATGTCATAAACTGATCAGATATAGGCTGTAACTACTGAAGTTAGACACTTTTTCATTATATTTGATAAATCTGGCATGACATACAACACAATGTATAGATAGTATCAAACGTAAAATTTCAGTTTCTAAAACGATATGTTAAACTATGAAGCCCTGATATTACACAATAAGTAAGCTCTAGAGAATTTCGTATATTATACGATCGGATCAATATGTGCAATTGTATTGTGAATATATACATATTAATATATTAAGTCAAAGTCGTCTGCAGCATCTGTCTGACTGTTGCAGATAAATACTAAACATAACATAAACTACTAAACCGATTTGAATACAGTTCTAACGATTAGACAGTGAGCGTGACCAGTTTTTGGTGTACACACTATTGAGAAATTGTGTGAATTATTTGAATGATAATTAGTAAAAATATCGAAAATTATAGAGCCATCTGGCAGCAATATACTGTTTTTGTAGATATTTTATACCATTTAAATATAATCTACACGTTTGATGTAACAAATTGATAATATACTACCCGTGTAAAGCCAGGTAGTGCCGCTAGTGGAAAAATAAAATAGGAAAGTAAATTTTATGAAATGTAACCATACTTGAAATAATTTCAATAAGATTCTTTAAAACGCATGAAATACCTCTGAGATAGTCATAACAATATGTTTGGAATTAATACGGTCTTAATTGTTTGCCAGCCATTCCAAAAGTGCAGTTTAGCTCTAAAAATAGTTATTTCTTCTTGTTTTTTTGTTTTTTTTATGGACTATGAAGTCAGATAACGGTAGCCGACAAAATCATCCATCAATTTTACAATAAATTGTGGCGTTACACTGGCTGCAATCTTCACGTTACTCTAACCGGTCGAAATCACAGTATTTACGATTTCTACACAGTCATGAATATTTAAAAAATGTGTGACTACTTACTTGGATTAGAGTATACTTAAATAATTTGGCTGTAATTGCTACACATTCAGATTCTAGCAATAAATGAATAAGAAACAAACAATGCAATTAAACACATGACAGCCTCGATGGCGTAGCGGTAGCGAAAGCGACCCTGTACTTGAGGTCTCGGGTTCGATTCCCGAGTCGGATCAAATGTTTGTTTCGGAGTTTGGATGTTTTCTATGTATATATCCGCAACAAACAATATGTACGCGATACTTTTTGAACACACCTCGTGTTCAAAAAGTATCGCGTACATATTGCTTGTTTGTACTTGTACTTATTTGTTGATACTTTTTGAACACACTACGTATGTATTTACAAAAAAAGGTTAAAAGGATTCTATCAGTCAACCTAGTTATTATAGTACAAGCTCTGCTTAGTTTGAAACTAGATGGCGTTTTGTGTTAAATGTCCGAAGTATTTATTATTATTATTGCATGCCTGTGTTTAATTACATTCTTTACATGCCCATATTTCAATATCTATAATTTTTTTATTTCTACTTGTGACTCCACATCACATATTTTATTATAGCTAGGTGCTAAAAAAACTATTTGTGTTTTGCTGTACGTCTAGTATATTACCGAATACGTGACGATGACTATTTCAATACAACTCCTAATGTTATTAGAAGTTGACGGTAGTGCTTCATTAAACAAAATCAATTTAAGTTTTTTGATACTGACCTGAATATGATCACCTTTGTAAGTAATAGCTATAGTCCATGTTCCTGCCTCATCAGGTTGGAAAGTAGCACTTGAAGCTGTTGTGCCAGGTGCTGATGGAGGTGGGTGTCGAGCTTCCAGTGGAACGGCACGTCCACTAGGGGAATGTGCAGTTACGTCAATATCTTGTCTTCTTGGTGCACCTATAGGTATATAAGAAAATATGACTTATTTTGATAAGATATGTAAATGGAAAATATAAAAAAAATAAAAGTTTTAAGTGTATAAGTACTCGTTAGAGATAACTTTCAATGACATTTCTTTTTTGCTACTTAGGTAAGATATTCTAATTTTTTTTTAATTCTAATAATCCCAGTTTGATTTAGATAAGGACAAAGGAAGAAGGTAAGTGATCTAAGGTAAGGGATCCCATGTTGCTAGAGTAGAAAACGTATCTAAATCTGTAGTAGCTCGAAGATGAACTAAAGCAAATTATAGGAATAGTTACACAATACAATCGTATATGTCGGATAGGTATTGTAATTAATAATGGAAATCACCGTTTACCAACACACTGTTTGGCTGATAGCCATGTTGTGGTAGCCGATCGTAAATGGATTTGATTAACATAAATTAAACATAAAGTGATTAAACTGCATCAGGTTAACCTAAAAGCCAATCAATTTTAATATAAAAAATAAATTATTTGAAGTATTGCAGGCTACTTCATACATGTATGTATTATTATTTTAATACACATCACAAGAAACAATACTAAGAAGTAGACTCAATTTATTTGATTGCGAAATTTATTGATATTTTTTGGATTTTCATATTAGACTGTCATTGAAGAATTTATAGTGATATATACAAATATGTAGAAACAAATCCACGATTATGCGTATTTGCAAGATTATACACGATATTTGTGTATGAATGTTTTTAATTTTATTTTTTTTTAATTACCCCAAATTTTTTGGATACTGGGTACCCATGTTGAGGTTTTTTAGAAGAAATCACCATGAGTGACAATACCGTCGATTACTCCTTCTATATATTTGTAACTCATCTGTTGTTAAGTGTCGTATGTACATAATACAGATTTAAATAAAATAAATAAATAATACACGTAAAAAATAATCTCCATTAGCAACAGAGCTGGAGCAAATTCGTCTGAAACTCGCAACTCATTAAGGAATTGCAGAAATCTCATCAGTCTACCCATCTGTGACCACGGTTGGTACAATTCGATATTAACGGAAAAATGAACAGGAGTCGCACCTTTATATTACCGTCATCGTTATACTTGTTACGAAATACTAGTGTATATGTGCATAAAGTCGCGAAAGACTATTTATTCGCGTTTAGTGATTTAGGCGATAAAAATGCTACTACGGATAATATACTGATAAGTAGTGGATCGAATTATTAATCTTCATGAAGCTTTTTCGAAACTCAAGTCAGTAAATTAAAAAATAATTAGTCTTTTGACTATCTACACTATCATCTATAGTGCTACGAAACATAAATAACTTTATTTTGTTTTAAAAAGTGTTTCAAGAAATCTTCCTATTTTCAAACATATGTATATAAAATCACGCCTGTTTCCCCGGAGGGATAGGCAGAGGCATATTAAAAGCCAGTTTTCGCCAGTGTCCCACACAATAGGTGGCGAGTCTATTGCCGCTAATCAGGATGTATTATTTGCTAAATTTACAAACATAAAAACAAAAATACACCGAGCACTATTTGCCTTTGATGTCGTAAAATACACATTATAATTCTAAATATAAACTTCACGTGACTCCGTACCTGTGGCACTGACTAGCACTTCCACAATACTTCCTATGGCACAAGGCGCCATGCCTGGCGGTGGAACTGTCACCAATCTCGGTAAAACTCTGAAGAAATATCTTCCATCCACTCTGAAATAAAGATAGTATACTTGATACCGAGAATTATTTCAGTACGTCTTAGGCTTAGTACGTGGTATACCACGTACTCAACACAAAAAAGTCTTTAAAACTTAAAATTTTATATTGAAATAAGTACTCGTAAAATTACAATATACACACAACTTAAATTAACCTCGTAATTTTTTATTTTATTTTAGACAAATAAATGCTAACTAATCCTTTGTATGTACATTCCAATCTTAAGTGCGTTACGTGAATCTCTATTATGTTCATGTAGTGAATAACAATTTTATTACTAACTTAAGTACTAAAATTTAAAGTTTACCTGATGTCATCAACTGTGAGAACTATTTCATGCATACCAGCGTGCTCAGGGACAAACTCGCCAGCCCCTCGAGTATCTAATTTTAGTCTTGACTCTTGCTCCAATGGATTCACAATCCACACTTTTACCTCCGATACGGACAAGTCGTTGGACACACTTTCGATCTTTATGTACGTCTGAAAATGAAGAAGCGTGTTAACGCCATGTCAGATTATTTGATCAAGTGTTTCAAAGAATTCAATCCAATGGAATAGTTTATAAAAATTCTCGTGTAATATACCGTAATACGTACATCGTATATCACATGAAGTTAAATACTTATAAAAGGTATATATATACCCATAGTTTTACATTATTGACTCGCATTTTGCCCAATAAATTTCTTTTTCTCTTTAATATTTTTTCTCTAACGGAAATATCAAGCGGCGCTTGTCTGGATAGCACAGACATCGCACGCCGGGGTTTTTTAAGACTTCCGTCTCCCCGTTTCATGTATAAATCCACAAAAATAGAGATAAATTAGCGATCCTAATCTTGTAAACCGCCCTGATTGCCCAGCGTTTGTAAATTTTGACACTTATTCGTTTAAGAATAAGCCCGAAAACAAATGTTTGAGCTTTTATCTCTGTGTTCTACTTTTTTGGGTCTTCACACATTTATCATTACTTGAAAGGAACACAGTAGCCGTGATATAATACGCTGGTTACTCGGTAGTGTATTACGGGTATAAAACTATACTTACGGGCTCTCCGACTCTTCCGGACGTAGAATCAAGTGCGACACGTAACATATCATGTACAGGTGGACGGGGAGGCACATTTCTTAAATGAGTGGCCCACGTCATCAGTCCCAAGTGATCTACCTCGCTTTGGCTCATATCTCGCGCTGATAATACTGGCTGTACGCCTACAAAAAAAACGTTCACTTTATCTCTTCAATTTAATGTCAAGCTTTATGTTGTCAAACGAGATTTTGCACATCAATAAAACAGTCAATTATTTAATCAAAGCCTATTGAAATAGTCTTCACTGAGAGTTACTGCAGTGGTGGTTTTAAATATTTGCCACCATTTTATTTTTTGCAACCCCTACCCACTTTCTGTAATCCAATAACTTAGTAAGAAAGTTGTTCATGAAATTGCAAATTTATGGACTATCGTCATCATTAAATCACCTTATCTTCTTTCTTAATATGATTGAGAGACCTTTTTTTATCCCTTAGGATTGTTATATTAGTATTAAGACTGTTGCAGCTCACGACTTAGTGAAGTTAACATAAGAAGTAGTTTTTGAATATATTTATTTCTACACTAAACTTAACCAACCATGTGGGACGTAGGAGGTGGATTAAGGTATGCTTAAAAACAACTTATGAAATACGAACATTATTTACACAAAATAATGTGTAAATATTTTTTGTCGCACTTATAGTTCAAACACAACGAATTTCAGCATTCACTCGAACAATTTGTTGGTGTTTGTTACTGGTAGAACCATGTGAAGAAGATTAACAAGAAGATCAGCGTCACTTTGTCAGTTAATCTTCTTTTCGTAATAAGGTTGTTCCACAGATGACAGTTATTGTTGTCTTAAAGGCTCTATATTACAAATTCGTTTTAACTACTTTAGATTATGTTACGCCAGTGCATGTAGTTGAAGTCTTATAACACTGCTTCTACTTCTACTTGAAAACCTGTAAATTGTGATCGATAATCTGTTCTTTAGTCGTCTACGGTAGGTAGCCAGGTTTTTGGACTGAGAAAACCGGTACAGTTATAAATCTTTCTCGGTTCCATTCTGCCCTCTCTTTCACGAGAGTAACTTGCTTCAAGAAGAAGATGGTAGATAGAGAAATCTTTCTGTTTCGATAACTTAGGAATACTCAAACGTGCCCGCGTCTTGATTGTTTGAAATGATACATATAGTTTCCATTTGTTTTGTGTTCTGATCGATAAGTGTCATTATTATGATATACCAAAAATATATTAGACGTATAAACTATGTAAATCATATATGTTTTTACCATCCTTTTGGGTGACCTACACCCGTACTTTAGTGCGGTCAAGTTTAAAGTATACAATATTTAAGTGGTTAAATACATGTTAATTGTATAATTGAACATAAATAGTGAATGAAGAAATTACACTAAAGGAAGTAAAATATAATATTGAAACGCTGAATGTATTTTAAAAAATCGTATTCACAAATATATCACAAAGCATTCGGTAAACTTAATTGTAAACTTCCTTTTCTATGAATATCTTTGTTAATTTTTTTTTTGTCAAGCCTGCTGCCTCCTTAAATTTACCACCTTAGGCTCCAACCTACTCAGCCTATTAGTAAATCCGCACCTGAGTTATTGAAAGATGAAAAAACACGTTTGTGGCTTCATGGGGTAATTATCGTCCAATATTATGCCAACATTTTCTAAGGAAGTGCTTAGCGTAATTGAAAATATTATAGAATTCTAAACAAAAACGTAATAGCTCTTAAAATTTTAAACTTAATTAGGAACGTAAACGGTGGTCCGGAATACAAGTTACTTTGTATTCTAACTAGGAAAACAGAACAATTAAAACTTTGAATAAGTTCGTAATTAAACGACTAGATATATGAAATAAAATGTAACTTAGTTAAATAATTTTGACAATAGTGACAAATGTAAAGTAAGGAATGGATTCTAAGCTTAACAGCAATAACAGAAAAAAACAGAATAACTTATATCTTACACTTAAGCACAAGAATCTACGGGGTATTATTTCGGGACAGAAGAGGTGCATTTGCTGGTTTTATGTAATCAAGTATGTACATATCATGTGTCTTTTATTTTTCAGATTTTATGGAAGTTTTTGCTCTCGTATTCTCATAGAGTTTTATGTAGTCTGAAAACGTATTCAAATTTATCATCATCATCATCATCATCTCAGCCAAAATACTTCCACTGCTGGACATAGGCCTCCTCCAACGTTTTCCACAACAACCCGTCCCGTGCCGCCCGCATCCAGCAGCTTCCCGTGACCTTCACCAGGTCGTCGGACCACCTTGTGGGGATCTACCAACGCTGCATTTCGTAGTACGCGGTCGAGACTTCAGAACTTTATGACCCTATCGGCCATCGTTTCTGCGTGTAACATACCCCGCCCACTGCCACTTAAGTTTAGCAATTTTACTGGTAATATTGGTGACCTTGGTTCGTCTGCGTATCTCCTCGTTCCTGATTCGTTCACGCAAAGAAACCCCGAGCATCGCCCTCTCCATAGTTCTTTGGATGACTTTGAGCCGTCTTATCAAGCCCATAGTGAGTGACCACGTCTCTGTGCCGTAAGTGGCAACTGGCAACACACACTGGTCAAAGACTTTTGTCTTGAGACACTGGGGTATTTGTGACGAGAAAACGTTACGTAGCTTCCCAAACGCTGCTAGAGACTAGCTAGACTCGACGATTGACCTCTTTTTCGAAGTTGGACCTACCTAACCGGATAGTCTGTCCTGGATACACGTAGTCGTTAACTACTTCGAGAGTAGATTCTTCAATTTTCACTGAAGAGGGTGTGACATGCGCATTCAACATAATTTTTATCTTGTCCATATTCATTTTTAAACCCACTCGTTTAAAAACTCTACTGAGTCTGTTTCAGCGAGGACAACTATATCATCAAATCAAAATCGAAGGTGGGTGATATACTCGCCATTGATGTTAATGTCAATTCAAATTAATACGTATATATGTATTATACAATTTGTATAATTTCGTTTGCGTCCCCCATTGATCGTAACGTGATGTTATATGTGATATGTGATGTTATGTGACAAAAACTGGTAGTGCGAGAGTTTAGCGCATTCAACCAATCAAACAAACAAATTAGATGTATTTACCAATTTTCTTCGCTGCATCTAGAGCTAGCTGGTTATTTTCTTCCCAGCGCGCAGGGTCTCGTCGCAATCGACTAGGTGGCGGCGCTGGTCCTCCGAGTGAACGAACCAACTCGTTTGCGACGCGGCCGTCATTCCAGTCCGTCTAACAATGTAATATTTTATATTATATATAGTTTAATTCTAAGTTAAAATTCGAGATATTTTCGCTAAGCTTACGGTTAGTTTTCTTTACAGATACACAGACACTTTGGCTAACATCGTGCGGTTTTGAGTTGGTGTGTTGGTAGTCAAAGCGATTAAATCTGACGATGATTGCATTATTACTTTAGATAAAATTATTATGATTTGAATTTATTAATAAAGGTAGCATTTGTAAGCAACTGTGATGACTAAATTGAAATTTTGATCCTAATATTAAAAAAATCTATATTAAATTTTCAATGACATTAAAGCATGACAATGATGTGAACTCGTAACTTATTTATACATAATAGTTTAAACATGAGTCTATTTTACCTATGTTAATATATAACGATGAAGTATCCAGAAGTGACCGACCTACAAAGGATTAGATTTAAAGCGTTATACTTAATCCTCTGACACTTTAAATCTACCACTGTCTACCTACGAAGGTATTCATCATCACCAACAGCCTTTAACAGTCCATTGCTAGCTATGGCTGACCTCTCCTTAACAAAGAGGTAAGGTACTCTATGAGAGTTTATTTCTAATGACCACCAATTGATAAATTGTATCCGCTGTATATAACGGTTTTCGCCAAATTAAATTACACCTGAAGATTCTCTTCAGAGACTTCTTCACATCACAATGATAGGGTTATTATCTTTCTTTCAATATGTATGTAGTGAGCCTATTTATCAAAAAAGGCAAAATACAAGTGGTTTACTATAGATAACTTTAAAACAAATAGAAATAAAAATATTATTACGATATCAATTAGTTAAGAAAACCTGAAAAGAAAATTTTGTCATTTATTTATAAATTAAATTTTAAGCAACATTATCGCTCTGATTTTCTTCTTTATCTTTAATCCATTTCGATAAATCTTTGAATAATTTAAGTAACGACTTCCATAAATTAAAGAAAATGAAATGTATCAGCGCCCAGGATTTCATAAAGCCGATCAGTTTCGTTGTATTTATAACCCTTTTACAACTTACCGTAAAGTTAGTAATTGATCTTTCCAGTCGTGAGTTGACCCATTCAAGTGTTGATCGAAAACCTGCCGACTCCGGTTTCATAAAGTAAGACAGATAGGTCATGCCAGAAAGCTCATCCAACCAAGGAGATGCTAAGTATTCAGGTTCTAAGACCATAGGTACTTCTAGTTCTCTGTGTGCCAGCCTCATCGCTCGTCGACAGTTCTCCACCGCTTCGTGACGATCTGTATGGAATAATAATTGATATAATATTTCAAAATTTCACAGGTGTGACCCTCATGCAAATGTAAGAAACATAAAATTTTAAATGCTCGATAAAACTACGAGTTGATTCTTCATGTAGGTTTATTGCAACTGAAGAATAACCGCTGCAAAATAAGCAATAAGTTTTTAATCTTATATAAAATTTGTATCTTATAATAACATTTGTCACAATCAATACTGACTGAGTTCCCGCCAGTGGGGAAAAATGCCGGGCTTGCAGTAGTCGAGCAGTGCCGAGAGTAGAATACCGCTATTCCAATCAGTTGTCAAGTTGTTGACGCGGCACTCCGGTAGCGATGCCTGAAGCCAGGATAGCATCAACTTCCTACAATCAAACACCAATAATCGTCACACTTCTATAGTCACTGCTGATTTATAAGTATAAATCAACAAGGCCTGTTTTAATTAATATTAATATACTACTTTCATTAGATTCGAGATCGTAATAAGTTCAGTTCAAATACAAGGCAAGTTCTTTTACTCTTTAGTAGGATAACTCGTGCTTAATACTATCTCAATGAGTTGGAAAAGACTGGTTTCGCGAATTTTGCCAATCACTGATTTAACCATGAGTGTGATGTCATTTCGTATTCACGTATAATTCTATTTGTGTAAATGATGTTTACTTTAATTGTGATATGACAACTATATTGTTGACAATAGCATAAAATGCATTACGATGTTTGTAATTTATTAAACCGCTAATAAAATTTTGTATGTAATGAACAAACTGCACTTACTGAAACGTTCATTAACGAATTAGTTTGTATGTTTATAAACAAACACAGTGCCGCATACCGGAACGCATCACCATTTAAATATTATATAATATGATATTATGATGTTTTTTTTAAACTGCTTTTGATTTCAATGTTCTATGAAGAAAGTACAAACAAACTCTTGTGGTCTTTAGAAAAACTTGTTTTTCGTTGACTGGATTAAGATACATGCAAATAGAAGACAAGTCTTGCTTGTTTAAATTGATAGCACAATTAGAACCCCTCTATTGATCTTGGATACAAGTCGCACTTAGAATTTAACCTGTTCCATTTACAAATAAATCACTTGACAATTAATTACCGTGAATAGATTCTAGATAGGCCAAGTGCTGTGTTTAAACACTGTAGCTATTAAGTCAGTTAATCAGCATATCTTAGGTCTGTTTATTTCAAACGAACCCTGAAGCCACGGATGGTTGCGCTCGCGCCTTGTACTGTGCTAATTGCCTTAATGCGTAATAAACATTATCTGCTTTTTAGACAAATTTATTACTAATCTTTAAGGTTCAATATTGTCTTTAAGTTTAATTTCTAGCATCTGTGTAATTGTATCTTATTTGTTTGCTTCTATTTCATTTTTCTTGAATATTTAAAATATAATGTATATTACTTTACATATAACATTATGTAGGGGTAGAAAGGTGAACATCGGGATTCTCACTTAGGAGGGGGTCATCTATAAGCAGTAGGTGGCCCAAGGCACGTCGGGGCTTCAGGGATTACCTTATTAGGGTTCCCCTGGTTCTCCGGCTACGGGTACCTGAGACTGTGTGCGGGTTTTGGTCGGTTCGAGTTCGATATAACCACTTTTCAGTGGTATCAATGGGGAGTTAATTCATTCATAAATTCATCGGGCAAGTTTAACAAAATTCCTTTATTACTACTTTGTCTAGTGATTGATGATAACCACTTATTTATATTTTATAAAAGCAGATAATCATATTTGGTATAAATTTTAACGTCATCATTATTATCTAGAAATTGCTACGTAACATTGGAAGTTATCATGTTTCGAAGGTAGCTAATTATAATATCAGCTTGTTGTTAAAATAGGACGTGATATTATACTGTATTGTTAATTATGGTATCGGTTAAAGATTTTCACGAAATAAATAAGTAATAAATATTTTTAAGTAAGTAAGTTACAATCTACATTGTATGCCTCAAAATACAGCAAAAAATGGCATTTCACAAAAGTACATAAAAGTCAATTTTATTCATTTGGAAGGTCATTTTTTCAATATTTATGCTAAGCACATAATCCAGCCATAACTTTAAATAATAATTACATAATAACAACGTCTTGTACTTAATAACAAGTCGTCATCACATCGCCAGTAGTGTGAAGAGACTATTAAGTTGTATTTTTACAGTTAGGTACTCAGCGAATTACTAAATAAGTAGTTTATACTGACTGACGATGAGGAATTTTGGTGTTTTTATATTTTTTGATATGTTAGTTACATTTGACGTGTTACTGTATTTTAAAGTTTAAGCTCAAAATGAATGATGCCTGTCATATATATGTGTAAAGTAGCAAAATGCCTACAAAATAGTGGAGATACAAATTATGTCCCCGTTTTAAATTGATTATTGCTACATTAGGTGTAAATATACAAAGATTAAAGTTTAAGATCAAAACCTACTTTCTAAGAAGAGGCCTATGTCCGGCAGTGGGCTATTACGAATATGTTTTTTTAATCTTTTCTGTTTACATATATAAGGTAACATAAATTAATTAGACCCAGTTCGTTCAATAAATTTTCATACTTTAATATGTTTGATTTTTTGGTATATTTGGTAGTATCTTAACTTTTAAGGTTATTGGGAACTGCGTCAAAATTTTTAGAAGTAAAACAATAACAATAGATGTGAGTGAAAATATGCAGAATATTAAGTCTAAAACGACTGTTGTAGGAACAAAAGCAATTATTTCTCGCTTAAAATATATACAATTAAAATATTACTATAAAAAGATATTACCTTGGTGGAAATTTGCTCCGGCCGATTTGGTACCGAACGATGAGTGACCAAATCAGTCCCAATATTAATTTTAGATTACCGTTTACGATGTCCACGTTACCTATAAAAAAAATATACATTTTAACAATAGAATATAATTAAAGTTAGTTGTGCAATGTGTAACAGAGACAAAACTAATCTGCATTTCTTAGAAAAAGTTTAAAAAATATTGATATGGTTTAAAACACCTATCTCTTATGCCTATTAACTTTATTTAGTGTTAACACAACACGTGTTGCGACTACAGTCCATTAGAGTAGTAGGCAAATTAATTGATCTTGAAAATGAAAACAATTGACCATAGCAATATAATGAGTTCCTATTTTATTTCATCCAATAGACAAAGCTCTTCGTACAAATTGACGTCACTACAGTAACATGAGAGCAATTACGTGAAAGCTTACATATTCTTAATATTTATGTACACCTGACTTATATAACTTATTAAAAAAAGATTGTCTGTGCTGTATTTTTTATCAATGCATACTTGTATGTATATTAACTTTACCTACAGCTCAATTATAATGTCCATGATCCCAGACCGTCAGACTTTACTTATTTTCTGAATGACAAAATGCATCGTAATAAATTAGTGTAATCATATATTGCAAAAATATATACAAATACTGACTGGATTTTGTTCAATTTACTTACCAGTTACTAGAGGTTCATACCTAACGTACGATTTATTAATTACTGCCAGACTGTTGCTTTCAAATAATCATACTATATTGTAAAGAATTTGCAATCCAGAAGGGAGAGTAGCTCAGCAGTTACCTAGTTAAGCAATCTTAGCCAGGTTAGTCTTTAGATATATGACTACTCTTAACGTGACTATCCTTAACATGTCAAGACCTCTCCGTGCTTCGGAGAGCACATTAAGACATCGGTCCCGGTTGCAATGTAAACTTGCCACTTTATGTAAAAAAATTAAGATCAGCCGTATCGTAAACTAGATAGAGGTCGGCTATAAGTACATTTACAATCAACCCCAATCTAGTTCGGGAAAAAACTATATTTTTAACAATATTATTAAAGTATCATTATAAACTTAAGGTAGGTAAAATAGCCATCTGGCTCATTTCAAATGCCGCTGTGGCAATGATTGCAAATTATATTACATGGCAAATTGGTGTTTTTGAGTTTTTTTGTGATAGTAAGTTGCTCAAATTATAAGAAAATATGTAAAGTGTGATTTTAGAATCATTCTATTTGAGAACGGCAAATCAAGATCTACACAGTGTCGACCAATGTGGAGAAGAACATTGTTCAAATTTAATTTTTATGAGAGAATAAGTAACCAAAAAAACTGTATGAAATAAAAGTTGCACACTTGGCAATTTTACAATATGAAACTAAGTATTTCATTTTACAGTATTTGGTGCAGAATCTTATTCGTCTCTGTTAAACAATTTTCTTTTATCAGTGAGTATTGTCAATGGAACAATTTAATTTTTTGCTTACGACTGAATTTCATTATTCAAGCAAAGTAAGGTAAAAGTCCATATTATGGAACACTGTCCTGGTTTATGAAACATTCGATAAAAATCTCAATAACAAATAATTTTTAACTTATTTGGTACTTATAAAATAATATTTATGATTGTTAATTACTAATATATTGATTAAATTAATTTATTTTCATGAATACTTTAAAATGTAGAGAAAAAAAAATATATTGAATGCCCGCGTCAGGTTGCATGAAAAAAAACTGTTTTTTGGAGTAAAATAGTCACGTGTATCAATGCAATTATTTCAAGTTTTGAAGAAATATATCAATGATTAAAAAATACTTGAAACATGTCAACTAAAAGTTTAGCTTATTATCTTCCTATTGATAATGAATTTTAGGTAGTTTAATAAAGTATTTACTTTTATTTTAAGTGTTTCATAATAGGTACAAAAGTTCTTTAATAGTCCGTATTTATGGAACAGTATACTCCGTGTTCCATGTCCCACGTACGTTCATTTTTCAATGTGGTCCGTAATTATGAAACAGTGACTCGTGAGAGCATTATTTATTCAATTTCGTGTTAATAATTGTTAATTATTTATAAAAAAAGCAGTTTATGTCAGATAAATGTTACTAAAGTGTATATTTCTATAAATTTGTATTAGGTAAGTACTTAAATTTGAAAATTCTATCAAAATTAAAAACTAACCTCTAAAATTTGTAAGTTGCATAATAAATATTGTTTAAGTTAATCAAATCAATAATTTTTTATTTCAGATAAGAATTTAAATTGCGTAAATATGGGAAAAATTACAAAAAAATGCCAAAAAAATAAATCAAGCAAAAAAAATAAAATTAAATCTGTGAATCTAAGTGTTAACAACAGTTCCAAGGCTCCAAAAACGGCTGTTGTCTTAGTTAATACGTGTAAGAAGGTTTCAAAAAGAAATAAATCTACGCATATAAATTATTCTCCTGATGATGTAGCTAATGCATTGAAAGCTGTCGACACAGGTGTTTCACTGAGAAAAGCTGCTGCAGTGTACGGAGTTCCCATAGCTACACTCTCTAGAAAAAAAGGGAACCCTGAAATATCCAAACAAAAAACTGGACCAGCAACTGTTTTTTCTGATACCGAAGAACAAAAAATAGTTGACTGGATTCTTTTTAGAGCGCAGCGTGGTTTACCAGTAACTAAAACAGAGCTCTTAGATTCTATTCAACAATTTGTGAAAATGTCAAAAAAAGAAACTCCGTTTATTGATAGTCGGCCGAGCCGACATTGGTATGAGGGCTTTCGAAAACGACATCCTCAAATGTCAATCAGGAAACCACAACATCTTACTCATAGTAGAGCAGCAGTGACCGGTGATGACCTGAAAGATTGGTTTGATGAACAAGCTAAGTATTTAACTGAAAAAAACTTAATGGAGATTCCTTCTATGAGAATTTTCAACTGTGACGAGACTTATGTAAGTTTATGCCCTCCATCTGAAAAAGTATTGTTAGCTTAAGGATCCCGTTCAGCATATAAGGTGGTTGATTCTGCTAAAGAAGGATTTACTGTTTTGTTTATGTATAGTGCTAATGGTGATCGTGCACCTCCCATGATCATGTTTCCTTACAAAGAAGAAGTACCAGAGAAAATTGTCAAAAATTGTCCTGAAGGTTGGGGTGTTGGGCTTTCAGATAATGGGTGGATGACCTCTGAGTCATTCTATGAGTATATAACAAATATATTTTATCCATGGCTAGTGAAACAAGGAACTCAGAAAAAGAAAATGATCGGAAAATAAAAGAAGAAAAGTTACAAAAAAGAAAAAAATTACAAGAAGAGAAGAAACTTCTAGCTGAAGAAAAGAAAAAATTACAAGATAAAATGAAAGCAATACAACAAAAAATCAAAGAAGAAACGAAATAGTTAAATTTTAAATTCAATTTTAAATACATCTTGTCTTTATTTTATAATTATTCATCCAAAGATTCGAAACTGTTCTTGTCATGCTTATTTTTTAAATCAATGTTTATTTATTGTTTGATAATTCGTTTTATTTTTGAATATAACTATATTAATACTTGACAATAATATTAAACAACATTTAATATTATGAATAAACAAATTAAAGACTAAAAAAAAAACTTTTTAATCTTAATGTTTCAATTTATTTAGTGTTCCATAATTTGGGACATACCTTATGAAACACCCGTACATGCTGATTCATACTGTTCCATAAATACGGTCATAAGTACTCATCTTTTTTTTCAATTAATTTATTAATATTTTCAGCTAAAACTCACTTCATAACAATTTTTATCGCTTTAATAGATATCACAGAAACATTTCATTTGAAAAAATTCAATGTTTCAACTCTATTTTCTTTTAAAAAGAATAAAATATACAATTCCTATTCATAGAGTGTTCCATAATATGGCCCTTTACCTTAAATATAATTCAATATTTGCTAGGTTTATTGTTCAAATATTGATTATGTTATTTTTTTTTTTTTTTTTTTTTTTTTATACTACGACGGTGGCAAACAAGCATACGGCCCGCCTGATGGTAAGCGGTTACCGCAGCCTATGAACGCCTGCGGTACCAGGGGCATCACGTGCGCGTTGCCGACCCTTTAAAAACCTATTTACCCCCTTCTTGAAGAGCCCCATACTGTAGTTTCCAGGGAAAACCTCGGCAGGGAGCTCATTCCATAACGGGATTGTTCGCGGGAGAAAATTTCTCTGAAACCGCACTGTGCGCGACCATTTAGGTTCCAATGTATGTGGATGAGCTCCAAATTGTTAGGTCAAAGTATTACCATAAACAAATAACAGTCATACCGATATTAACAAGTTTGACGCCATCGTCTTCTATAGCTTGTAGTGCATTGGTAACATTCTCCAGCTTATGGTGTTGATTCGTCGGCTTCTTACTCCACCCCTTTAATTTTCGTCCTTGAAGAGCTTCTACCAACGAACACAACACAGTTCCATCTCGAAAATCTTCCACCAAATCTACGACCTACGAAATGATTAAAAGTAGAATAAAGATTAAACAAATGAACATTTATGACATTCTAAACTCTTTTACTTTCTATTTTCTATCACTTTTATCAAAAAATGGGCAATGTGTTACTACACTATTTAATTACCTTTAAGTCTTATCCCAAAACCACAATCAAAAGTTAGTACATTACAAATATTCTACTCCTAAACTAAAATTTAGAGCATTTATTTAATGTAATAACCAGTAAGGATAATCACCTAAAGTATATCATTTTTAACATTCATTCTTAGTATTTTTTTAGATACTGTATGTATCTGTCTATTGTCATATAATAGTTATTGAGAAAAGATATCTTTGTGCTATTTTATCATAGTTATTTTATTAGTACGTTCGTGTATTTTTACACTTACGATGAACGACATAATCGATATGATATTTTATCTGTCACATTTTATTAAACTTTCAAAATAACTATTATATTGAAACTTTTTAATTGGTAAAACACAATTCTCAATAATGTAATAATTCGTTTTCTTTTTAAAAAGACAGCTCCCGCACCACATTTTTTTTAATTTGTGGATCGCACATTTCTGCTTATGGATGGCTTGAACCAGCAACACTCAGCGCAGTAGTGCTTGCAGTCAATAGGATTTTTTTTTATTATAATATGAATAATAAAGAATACATTTTTTTTAAATGAATATTTGGTGATGTTTTAACTGAATTAAATAAAATACCTAAATTGACTATTCATATCGAACTGGGTACTTTCTCACTGTCCATTATAGTTTTACATTTTAAAAAGTATACAAAGCTAATTTGGTCAATGTTTTTTCTCCTAATATTCTCTTAATGTTAGTTAATGTTAAATGAAAAAGAAGGAAAGCTAAATCAACTGAATTATGATTACCTGTATTACAAAAACATAATGATACACAAATATGAAAACATTTGGCTAAAAATAAAGAAGATTGAGTTGTTTGTACAAAATATTATATTGAATCCAAATATCAACTGGTTTATTATGAAAATTACACGCTCACAAGTAATCACGATTTGTTCAGGAATATTCACACATCATATGTTATTACAATAATTACCTTTATATTCATTGGCTTTAGGGTTTCGTTGACCCAATTTTTGAAGGTGTTGGCTTGTATCTCAACCCAAAGGTCCTCGTGGCCTTTGATAGCCATACCTTTGGCCGCTGTCCCTTCAGGGCTACGGGCCGCTAGCCCCGCTTGTGTGATTCGCCCCGCTGAACCCTCGGCGGAGTGCGCCCGCACGCCTTGGTGCGTCACACGCGGTCCCTCCATTTTGTTGAATTACACACTAGTAATAAAATTATTCCGTATTCTATATGATTTCACTCCATTTTCTTTGGCACCACACATCGTTGTCATCTGAAAAGATAATTGACTTATGAATATTTAAAAACGTTTTCTTGACTCAACGGAATGATCTAACATAATAAGAGGAAAACTACGACGGGACAGTTTGATACTCATTTACATAGACGTAATCACGTTTCCCTAAGAATGTATCAATCTCTTTCTTTGTTATATTATGGATACCGTTACGATGTGCCTACTCTGTAAATATGTAATAATATTTGGGCTGAAATTCGTATTTGACGGTTGAATTATGCGACTTCAAAGACCATTGTTTATGTAATATAGATAAAGTGCAATTTCTTTTTAAACTTTGAAAAAAAAATCTGTTACATTGAAAATTATGTCGATTTTATTAAATTTGAAGAATAATTATAGTTTTCTTAGGTCTCAGTTTCATTTAATTGTAACTTAAGCCCAAACATTCCTTTGTGCCGATGTTGATGACCGTTTTAATGCAGCCTTGCTAAATTGCGTACAAATTTCATCATCGATTTAGGCGTGGTTCAATGTTTGTGGTGCAATCAACCTCATCTTAACAAAAAAATATTCATAGCTTTCTGCCTTGATTGACTGATATTGGCTTATATTTGCATATGTATTAAATCTTATATATGTCATTTTTTTTACTTAAATTTATAGTTATCGTTACTGATAAAGATCTTTACAATGTTGCACGTATAAATTAGTACCAGTAACCAATGAAATTGGTTGCGATATACTCGTAGTATGTATGTTCAGCTAGTTTAAAAATGTGTATGAACAGGACGTGATCTCATGGATTAAGTAGTTTATTAATGAAAAATATAGTTACTCTGTAGCAAAAAATAGAGTTATAATGGCTAAAAGATGGGGTAAATTTTATTGACATTATCAGTACCCACTTTTTAGCAAAAACGTTATATATTTGTTATTCACATATTTATCAAAAAATATATAATTATCATATAATTTTATCTAGATATCTTTTGTTATGGTGTTTTAAAAATATTCGTAACTTGTTGGGATAACTTTTTATGAAGCCTAACCACAATTTTAATCGTGTTATGTTTTTAACATAGTGAATACGTAAGCTATATACATATAATACGTATAACAAAGGGTGTTTTTTAAGCGTCACCAGACCGTTACACAGTGATAATGAATTTAATCATTGTCATTTTATATCAAAACAAAACCGGGCTTATCTGCTTGCGTTTACATTTGAGAATATTACAGACATTTTAACAAAATTCTGTCTCATAGAGTTAGCTAGTTATATGACAAGGGTTAGGGCTATTTCACTTGGCAACGGAACAGTAAATTGCAAGGTCTAAACCACATAATGCTGCGGTGTTCAGCCACATCACATTCGAGAACCGTAAATCTCACAACATTATTATGGGATATTGTGCTCATTTCTCACCTTCACCAATGCGATCATATGTTTATAAAACTGTAGTATTCATCGTATTCATAAACTATTAAGTTCGACCATGTTTCTTTTATACATCATATGAAAAAAAATGTGGTCAATAGCCGTTTTTGCAATATGCTGCAATCCATCGTGTTATAAATACTTTTCTTTTTACAAATATAAACGTATAGTTATATTGCACTAACTACAGTAAAGATTTTAATAATTTAACAAGTGTTTTTTAACTAAGCATGATTATAATTTACAACTTTTTTAGAACAAAGAAAGATTTTTTGTTTCTTTCCTTGCTATTCTACCAAGCGCTTTCTAAGTTTTTCGTTAAAAGAAGCAACAACATATTTTTAGGACTCTACTCTTAATCATACTCGTAACTGCTTTTTTTTTTACTGCCGATACTCTAATCACTTGATACGTTTTGGAAAGAACTGCAAACTATAATATAGTCTATAACAAATGTTAACAAACGATATGTCCCAGAGCCTTTATTGAACACGTACGACCTCGTAGAACTGAATAAAACTATAGTTTTAGTCACAGACAGACCATTCTTCGGTATATATACATAGTTTGTGGGTATAGCTATTAACTGCAACATAGTTTTCTTTAAGTCTTTAATTATTATTTTGCATTAATTAAAGTTTTTCAGAAAAAGATCTTATACACTTGTATGTCCCGAAAATGGGTATAGATATGAAAAGGTATATCAATAATTTTATGTCGTTCAAGTGGATAAAGTAAGCCGTGACATAAATATACAAAATTATAATTGTCATCATGTTACTGGATTTTGTCAGCGGCTTCACTCTCAACTATTTCGCTGATTAAATAAACTAACGAAAACTTAACAATTTGTCATTAACATAAATATTACTATTGTATTTTGCGATTTTCGACTGTTCAATTTTGTGCTTTAACTTCTGAGCCTTCTCGTTAAGTGTTTTAGGTAGGTGTGCTAATGAGAAGTTTGCTCATACATCACGGGACGTGGCAATTATTCATAAAGGATAACGTTAACAGCCGTAAAATTCAGTGAGTACATATAACGAGACTGTTACATGTGCTAAGCACTAATTTGTCTCTATTTTCCAAAATATCTCCAACAAACTCAAAATAATGTAATTTTTTTTTGATATTGCGAAACGGGTTTCACAAAATAGGTAATTCTTTATATATTTTTTTTCATATGTAACCCTCACCCAAGCTCACAGCGATTTGTCGGAATTGACTCAATAAAAAATGTATTTGAATACAAAATTCTGTTGCAAAGATTTCAATTATACTCTAGAAAACAGGTCCAAGAAAATCCTACAAAACGTGGCCGCCTCTTAAGGGGGGCAATACATGTAAACGCCTAAATTTTAACCGTTTTGCAGAAGCTTATTTAAAGTCGAAGAAATAAATGAATTATTTCAAAATTAAGCATATTTATTCCTGGCACAATAAAATATAAAATCAGAAAAAAATAATTTTTTTTATAAAATGACTGCCGTAGCAACCAATCTCCTGAGACCCTCGCGGCAAAAGACATTAATCGGCGTGCGTTCTATCTTCAAATACAGCAATCTGAAAAAAAAAGGTTGGGGCATGTTCAGTAAACACATATCTTCTCGTTGAACCAATAAAAAAATAAAAAATCCATAAAATCGTAATCTGCCACGACTCGAACCAAAAAGATCGATTTTTTACCCTTTTTTTCAACGGTTTTTGGGTCGAAATTGGCAATTTCTAAACATTTTTGTGACATTTTTAGGTTGAACAAGAAACTAATACCATATAGATAATGTGTGCCAAATTTCATAAGAATCAGTTGAAAACTTTTCGATTTATCTTGCACGCCAATTTGAAAAAAGTAGTTTCGAGAAAAACGCCTACAAAGTTTTGACACACAGAAACTCTATGATTACAGCGACTTACCAGCTAATCAACGATTCCAGGGCCATACAGAAGTCCTTCAGTGCGTTCCCAGTACTCATTTTTTTTTTCTGAGCTGCTTCCTGGCATGCTTGACGAGCTTCTATATTCATCAAGGAACTGCAGCGATCGGCTCGGCTCACCCTTTGATCATCAATTTTATCTTTGTAGGCAATGTATTGTCGACCAACAACTATTTGTAATAAGTTCATAACTCGCAAGACGTATGTGTAACCGCCATTAAATAATCCAGCAGATATAAAAACACTGGTTTCAATAATTTTCAGTCCAGAATTCAGATGTTTTGGACAGAGTCGCCAGATAGTAGAGTTGAAGCTCTCATTTGCATTCTGTGTGTGACCACCCAAACATCTTTCTAGCAATTCATCTCGAGATAAATCTTCAAAAATTAGCTTAATATGGGTTTGAACATTAGGATGTAGTGGAGCCGGATGTTTAATTTCTTCAGGATTCTTCTTCTTTTTTAGTATGTTGATTACCATGGAATTTCCGCTTCGGTGGTCTTGAGGCACGAGACCCTTCACCTTTTGAACTTTTCGGATAAGACTGCATTTTATTTTATATCACTCACTAAATTACTCCGCACAGAACGAACTCCAGAAGAAAACTGAACTAAACTAACGGCAACACTGGTTTCTACATACTTTATATTAGCTATACAGTTGATATTTTCGTAGAAATAAATAACAAAAGAGTTTCCGAACATCTGCTCACTCGACTCTCCAATACAAAAGACCCATGGCCAGATTTCCAGATTTCTGAGGAGCAGGTAACAAGAGTCGAGCGCTTAAATTAAGCGACAAATTTGTGATGAGATTTAAATGAATTTTTAATAGATAAATAATACGAATTTATTTTTACAAATTTACATAAGTATATTTTTAAGATGTTAAACTAACTATTTACGAAAAAAGAAATCGATTTTTTTTACATGTATCGCTCCCCTTAAATAGGTTTCAAGCAACCACACCAAGTCATTTTTTTTTTTTTTTTTTTTTTTTAACGTGTGGAAACCCCCACGGGCCGTCACCCCACCGGGGTTTACGGCGGGGCGGTGTGTCGGAATCGGACCGACTAAAACCACACGGTGTGCCACTCTGCGCCTGAGAGAGGAGGGATTCGGGAACAGCTGTTATTACGACATCCTAATCCCTCCTAGCGCCTGCCCGCTTTCGCGGGCGCCATCTGCGGATAAACTCTCCATTTAGGCGACGTCCGGCACACGCACACGTCACCTCCTCGCGGCTGGCCACTATAGCGGATGGAGGGGAAAACCCGTCCCGTCCACCCGCGGCCACACTCAAGGCGGCATGAGGCGCTGGTATGCGCGCCTCCGCCGCCCGGCTCGCCGGCGGCGAATTGGGTCCGAGTGGAGGTTGTCCTCCCGGGCCTTCTCCGCCACCTCCTTCCGCGAAATTACGTCTTCGCAGAAGGTTGCGACCGCGGTAAAACAACTGTCGCTACCGACCATGGAGCGTATGACGGCCGGTAGCGAGAGATCTTCTCCAATAACTGCAGTGAGGACCCCACGCTGCGCCGCCCAGGCGGAACAAACCGCCAGCGTGTGCTGAGCCGAGTCCTCACTGCAGTCGCAGTGGTGACAGGCGGGACTCAATTCCCTCCTGGCGACCGAATGCAGATACTTCCCGAAGCAACCATGCCCGGAAAGAATCTGCGTCAGTCGGAAGGAAAGGGTCCCGTGCTGCCGCCCCGCCCATTCGGCGATGACCGGCTGGAGAGCCTCCACGGCGGCAAAGCCAGCACGTGGAGCCTCCAGCCGGGACGACCAACGAGCCATCGTGGCTCGACGAGCGGCCTCTCGCCACTCGCGTATCTCTTCGGGTGGGGGCCGAATGCCGCTGCCCACCCGGAAGTCTGCCGTTCGCCGATAAACTTCGGCGAGCACTTCCGCCTCCAAATCCCACGGGGGAGTACCGGCTAAGGCGCACGCCGCCTCCGTCGATACGGTGCGGTAACCGCGTATGGCTCTAACCGCCAATATCCTCTGAGGGCGCCAGAGGCGAGCCCTATTCTGGGCGGTCAGAGCCGCCGCCCACACCGGTGCACCATACAGCGCCATTGACCGGACAACCCCCGTGTATAGCCGTCTTGTCGCGACGCTAGCTCCACCCAAATTCGGCAAAAGTCGCCCAAGGGCAGAAGCAGCGCCGACCAGCTTTGGAGAAAGCTGTCGGAAGTGCTCGTCGAAGAGCCACCTGCCGTCGAGGATCAGGCCCAGATACTTCATCTGGGCCTGAACCGGTACGAGGACCGAATTGACTACGATAGAGGCGCCGGGTGGCGGACCACGACGGGGCCCATGGAATAAAAGGGCCTCCGTCTTATTTAGGGCCACCCGTAAACCCAGCGCCTCAATACGCCCGACCACCAAAGAGACTCCCACGGTGGCCAGGCGCGCCGCCTCTTGAAAGTTCGCTCCCCGGGCCGTAACTAACGTATCATCAGCGTAACAAATTACACCCAGCCCGGGAGGAAGATGACCTCGAAGGGCCCAGTCGTATCCCATGTTCCACAGAAGTGGTCCGAGGACAGACCCCTGTGGAACACCGCACGACATGGGCCGCTGCCTCAGAATACCATCTCGGTCCTCGTACATGACGGTACGCTCCTCAAGATAGTCTGCCACAAGCCGCCTCAGGTACTCTGGCACCCCGTGGTAGTGGAGTGCTTCCCTGATGCAGCTAAATGGCAGACTATTAAATGCGTTGGCAATGTCCAACGACACCGCCAACAACACGCCGCCACAGCTCACCGCCTCTTCGGTAACGGCCCTCAGGCGCAACACAGCATCGACTGTCGAACGCCCCGCTCGAAAACCAAATTGGGCGTCCGACAGATCGGGGCCCACCTCGCAGAGGTGCCGGACGATGCGAGCAGAGAGTATCCTCTCAAAAAGTTTACCCGCCTCGTCCAGCAACACGATGGGCCTATAGGCCGCTACTGAATCGGCAGGCCGCCCCGGCTTCCTTAAAAGGACCAGCTTCCCGCTTTTCCAGCACTCAGGGAAGCGTCCGGACGTCAGACTAGAGTCCAGGACTTCCCTGAGGCGGTCCGACATGTGTTCGAGGGCTCGGGCCAGCACTCGGGCAGGTATCCCGTCCGGCCCGGGGGCGGTGTTCTTAGAGCGAATCCGTAGAACAACCGCCCCTACCTCCGATTCCCTGACGGGTGGAACACTGTCCTCGTTCCCCCCGTCGTCTCCGACCATGAAAGCCATCGACGGGGGTGTGTGTTCCACCCGCTGCGGGAAAAGGCCCTCGATCACTTCCTGCAGGAAGCTGGGCTGGAGAGTCTCTGTAAGGGGGGGGCCCGACGTGCGGAGCTTTTGTCGCGCCGCACGATAAGGGCGACCCCAGGGGTCACGATCGAGACCCTCCAGCATCTCCTTACGCTTAGTTTCTTTGGCGCGGCTGATGGCCAGCTTCAGAGTTTTCCGCGCCTCTCGGTACTCCTCATGAAGCTGGTCCTCTCCGCCTTCTTCGCGGTGTCGCCGCCGACTACGGGTGTAGGACCTCCGGGCACGAGTACAGGCCGCACGGAGGTCCGCCAACTCCTGGGACCACCAGTAAACCCCCTTCCGTGGAGGCCGACAACCTCGTATGCGGGGCATGGCCGCATCGCAGATCTGCGTAACCGCATCGCGGAAGCGACCAGCCCCCATGTCAACCTCCTCGGCCGGGGCCCGCGGAGACAGCCAAGAGTGAATAATGGCCGCCTCCTCTAGTAGGTCCCTATTTAATTTGGCTAACCACACCAAGTCATAAGGCAACCACCGCAGTAGACACCATGTTAAAAATAAACGGTATTCGTAAAATAACTAATGGCCTGTTTCATTGTCTTCGAGACTAGTAGACAATGATTTGTGTTAAAGAATAATTTTATGACTAATCTTTTTAAATAACGGGTATTCGTTCATAGTCGTACCATGATCCTTGAAATTTATATAATTTCTAGCTGGTCTTTGAACTTATCTCAACTATATGTAATTAAGTCTTAAATATCTCTCTTATCGTATATAAAATCAACAATAACCTAACATTTACTAAACATTTTTATTCATCGTTTAATACATCTTGCGCTATTTTTTACAAAATGGAATGAAATAACTTTAAAGAGCCGTGGGAGATTAGTGCCGTGGCATACATTAATTAGACAGGCATTGTATGACATACGAAAATATTTAAAGCGAATCTCGGCATACATGGAATTGGAGTTGTATTTCTAAAGTAATCCGTGTACAGTCACTTTATTTGTCTAGTGATTACCACCTAAACGCCGTGACAATACAAATTTTGTTCGGAGAACTAGCATGGTATAACAAAACTAGGAATCATATTATAATGATTAGGATGTAAATGAAAACCGTAAAATGAAGTACCTTACTTAAACTGTGTGGGTTAACGTGAAATTTAAAAATAAATAAATCAATTAAACTACCGTTCACTAGGTGTAAAGTAAGTTTTGTATGATTCTCTACAACCAATACGAAATGAGTATTTTGGATCTTTGTTTTTTTTTTATTTTGTTATCAGTGTCTAAAACTCAAACTTATTAACATAATATTTAGTAATAAAACAAATAAAATAATGCTCCATTCCATTCTAATAATATTGTTAAACTATCTGGGGGTTTAAAAGCGTGACCATGAGTTTGTTTGTCCGATTTTTTATCTTAAGGTTCAACTATTTGGAAGCGGGCGGCTATAAGTCGGCATTGACGGACAGCGATCTTTTATTTTATTTATTTTCGCTTATTATTATTTTTTTTTAACAAGATAACTTTAGGAGGATTATTTAATTTACGTATAAATAGTTTATATAAATATAAAAAAAATATGCATATATATTTTTATATATATAGAAGGAAACACATAACTACACACATACATTCATACACAATCGTACAATGATGAATAGACAAATAATTATTCTGATGACTCTGTTAACAAGTTTCTGTAAAGCTTGTGTAATCTAAATTTGAAGGTTAATGGGTTGATAGACTTTCTTATATCTAGGGGGAGGGCGTTCCAGAGATGTATGTCTATATTATAAAGATTTGCTGAAGACAGGATGAAGGTAATGGAATAATTTCTGATATAGTCTAAATTTACTGTGAATATTTTTCATGTAAATATAAACTATATATCCAACAAGAAAACGAAATTCAAAATAAAAATACAATTTACAGGTACTACAATGCTAAGGGCAACGACGTGACAAATTAAATCATAGCTTCCTAATCTAATAGTAGGAAAAACTAAAGTTTCCTACCTGTTGAAATTATATCTAAAATATATAAAATTATTTAAAATCATCAGTTTTGTAGAAAAACTCTACGGGTTATTTAATTTGATCCTTTACTTGGTTTGTTCAAAGATTTGTAAAAGTGTACACTTTTTCTCCATAGTAAATATTTTGATAGAAATTGACGAATAAAGTGTCCACAATATTTCTACAGCATTTCGATTCAATTTCAGTTCTGATTGATGCAGCGAATATTTATATCACAAAGTCTGTGTAAAATATTGCATGTGCATAAAGTTATAAATTGGTTGGATTCTTGAATAATCTTTTTATTAGACGTGTGATAATTATTATGCACCATGCTTAGATGTTATTGTTAAAATAGAATTTTATATAAAATATACATTTCATTTCAATCTGCTGGCTGTATTGTCCTTTTTTTAACGTCAATTAGATACATTCCGTATGTTGTTGATATTACATTCATTTAGTCATTATCAATAGCTTCTAACAGTCCACTACTCAACATATGTCTCTCCTTCGAAAGAGGTTTCGGCCTACTATACCACGCTGGTCAATGGTTATCGTCAACATTTCTATATTAAAAGTTTGTCTAGTTATTGAAAAATTGCATAACAAATATTTAAAATTTTCTAGTTACAATTTATGTCTGACTGTCTTTGTTCGTATAGTAGGTAAATTAGCAGAATGTGGGAGCGTGGAGCATGCTCTCACAGTGTGTGAAGAATCGAAGGTAGTAATAGTAGTAGGTGTTGGTAAAGTTTTTGTAGTGATTGCGTAACGCTGAACAAGCAATTGTTTTGTCATCGACGAAAGAATCAGCAAAACTTTATTTCATATAACTTTTGCAATCCTGCAGTGACTCTATCTTGAGAAATTAAATTTCTGCATGTCAAATCGTATATATCATTGACAAAAAGAAATATATCCGATAAACGGTGTGATTCGTAACAAATAAGTTCTATTTAAAGACAGTGCTAAAACATTATAAACATATCATGTTATGAAGTTCGTTGAAATCGTCTCAACAACTTGATGTTATATGTAGCATTTGTCGTAAAACTTGAAAAAAAATCATACTATGCCGAAATGCCACTCGAGAACAGAGTTAGATTATCTTTTTGAGATTGACGAAAAGAAAAATTGAAGTAAAATTTTGTATTATTACTTTTTTACCAAAACATATTTAAATTTTATATTTCGATTTTTTTTATTTTGATAGGTTATATCTTTAAAAATAACACACTTTAATTTTAAATCGATATCTTGAATAGTTTTTGAGTTACAGCCATTTAAAAGAGTAGCCGCTCGTCAGTTAGATAGTTGCATTGAACTATTTAACTGCCGAGCAACTGTCTAATTAGCAATTTTTTTTGCAACATCAATATTCAATGACGGTTATTTCTCAATTTTGAAGATATTTAATGTAATGGGAGTAAAAGTTGGACCTGCAGCAAGAGATTATACGGCTCTTAAGGACGAGACGAGACTACGAATCGCTGATCATCACCAACGGGCTTATTCAAAAAGGGGTCGATCATCGTATGTTTGATTTTTATTAAAAAAGTCTTCTTGACCTCCACTTATTTTTTGTTCTACGTCCTATGTTTGATTATTTTTTTTGACCTTATTTGTCTGTCTTTCCCTGTGATTTTACCTTCCTTCGTCTAATTTTTCTTTCCTACTACATTCTTCTATTCTATCTTCTGCAAAGTTCTCTGTGTCTAGTGTAACCTTACTGTTCCATTGTTGAATTCTTTCGATATTTTCTTCCATTATTTCTGATGCTTTTAAGGTAACATTCTTCTATGTTATAAATATAATATATATATGTATATGTAAGTACTTACTTGCTTTTTATCCAATAGCCATATCCTCTAATCTTTTGTGTTAATCCCGTATCCAAGAAGTATATACCTTTCGGATTTTTGCTGTCCCACTTTAATATTATTTAAGCTATATATAAACACTAAACATATACAGTAGTGCTCAAAAGTATTGACAATTCAATAATTCATATCACAAAAAATGATAACAAAATTGTTTCCAATCAAAGATTGTATTTGAAGTAATGATACGGTTCACAAATTAAGACACTTAAATGTGATGTATTTCTACACAAAAAGAAAATATAAAGAAAAATCATTTACGACATGACTCAAAAGTATTTTGACAAGGCAAGGTTTTTATTTTATAATATAAAAAAAATATTTTATTGATATTAACTATTAGTATTTTGTTGCATATCATATGAAGCGGTCTTGAAGGCTAATCCTTCAAGACCGCTTCACAACGCGCCGGCATCGAGTCAACTTCATAAATAATAATATAAAAATACTAAAATTATTTTGAAGTACTCAGTAAAAAGATAACTGCAAAAGTAATCTTGTCAAAATACTTTTGAGCGCTGCTGTATGTATATAAACTTCTGTTCCAAATGTCCTTAACAATTTACACTATACCTTGATTTCTTAAAGGAAAGTTACATATGGTGGTTACACACACATTACATATGGTATACATATGGTGTTTTACCTTCAGATTTTGTTCATCCAGTCCTGTTAATAACAAAGGTTGCAGCACCTACCGCTTCTTCCTTCTTTTAGCTTATTCTGGAGTGTACGCTACTGTTATCTTATGAATAGTATTTCTGTTAATACATCAATTTTTAAGCTTTGTATTAAGGAACTCTTTACTACTCATCAACACCTTGTAACAGTCCACTGCTGGACATAAGCCTGGATTTTGGCCTGTTTTACTACGCTGACCAGACGGCTAACTAGCTTGAGGTCTCGGGTTCGATACCCGGCTCGGATTAAACGTTTGTATGATCTACAAATATTTGTTAGAATTATTTTCGGCGTTTGGGTATTTTCTACGTATAATATGTATCTATTAACGAAAACAAAGTACATAAGTATTCTAACAGTCAATCTAGTTATCATAGTACAAGCTCTGCTTAGTTTGAAAATAGATGACATAGTGTGTTAAATATCTGAAATATTTATTATTATTATTTATTGAATTAATGTTACATTGACTATTTACTAACAATTTATTTCCATATCCAATTGTTTTATACATTTGACACTATGGAAACCTATGTAATATGTAAATATTTTTATATCTTTACTCATATGTTCGCTGGTATTGTATTTAAGAGCAAAACCACGGCTACGACTAGTGAAACCTGTTCAAAATATCGGACAATTCAAAAGTATGTGTCACCTATAAATCGCGTTAATTCTCGATATAATTCACTAATAATAATAATGCCAATATATGATATGAGTATCGGTTAAGAAACAAACTAAACTTAAAAAAAATTAAAAAATCCGGACTTAGAATTCATAAACTGTTATGTGTCTATGATGTTTAACTTTTGTATGTTTAATGATGAGACATGATGACACTCCAACATTTGAAATAGAAGCTGCATCAACTGTGATATGCTTATATACGGCTGTAGAAGTGTACAATAAGTATCAGCGATTCGATTTAAACATAGCACAACCCACGTCTTTATACAGCCTCCAATATAATCATTGTTCACCTTTGTTGGGCTCCACTGAGTCATAATACACATTTTGTATATTGTGATTGATCAATTCTAACGAGGCTTAGCGTGATTTACAATGGAACACTTTGATCTTGTTTTATAGTTCACTACTAAAGGTGTATTCGTAATAAATTTATGATTTGATAACAAGAACACGTTGTAATTGCTTTTATTGTTACAGACATTTAATTATTTTTGGATACCAGAGACCACCTGGCGATCGAATTTCGACAACAACTTGTCAAAGGAGTCAGATCCTCCATGAGCAATACGTAATGGATAGTTATGAGATTTATACCGTTTATGAAGTTAATCACCCTAACTATTTTCGTTTAATTATCATATTTTTAGGACATTGTTAAAAGAATTTATATTCTTCTCAAAAAAAAATTACAACTAAAATAACAAAACGCTAAACTACGTTTTGTAAACTTTTCATTCTTAAATTTTGCTTAGACGAAAGCTAGATGGTTTTAAGTGTCGTATTTCTGAAAACATTTCTACATATATTATCTTAAAGGTTTACCTAATTACCTAAAAAACGATAAAATATTTAAATCAATTTACTACAATGAGACACACAAGGCGGAACAAAAGTACCATACAAGAATAATTTGAACGTTAAGTGTACCAATAGTATTTTCGTAATGTGCACCAATGTCAAGTTAACACACACACATATAGCTCGTATGTAGTTTTTAGATGCATTTTCACAAAACTTTTAAATTTTTAACACATTTTAAAGTTTTGGCACTTAATTTACATATGATTATTTTACAATTATCTTTACGCATATAAGATAGATTAAACTAGTTAGAAACATACAGTTGTCCAATGTGTTTAATGCATTTAATATACCTCAATATGATGAATGTTTAAAAATGTTCCTTTACAGATGATAAACGGGTAACGCTACAATATCCTAGGCTTATATAAAACTTTTAAATTTTGGTTTTTTTTTTTTAATATATCTTTTTTGTATTAATTTGTTACATTCTGTAAAAGAATTAAAATAGGTAGGAAAATGGCATTACAATCTTCACTCTAACTAGTGTAGTCTTGTTTAGTAAGTAAGTACGTAGTTTTTTTAATTGAAGAATAATTGACTTACAGAACACAATTGCAAATATGCTTATTTGAGAGTTGTGAAGTGGAGGGTATAGCAGAAAATAGGGCAATTAGTGTAAGCAATGGGCAATGACTGTACTTTTTAGAAGATTTTGAATTTATTTCATTATTGCCCAAAATATTGAAGTTGGAACTATAAACTACAAATACTCTGTGGAATAGTTACCGTTTACCGTTAGTTAGAATAATTGCGCTCATCACAGTACAGACATTGCCCAGTATCTTAAAACGATAAATTAGACTTAAAACGTAAATAAATAATCAAAACAAAACATTCAACTTAAATCTTATAGGATAGTCTTCAAAATCTCAAAATAAATTGAGTTTGACTCTTTAGCTAATGTTGATGAGTCAGAGGAACAATCGCCCCCTCCAAAACAAAGATGGCACAAAAATAAATATAAATCGAAACTATCTGGCATTCATTCTTTATGTTTCGATGGTATGCAACGCACATGAAACATTTTTGAACGAGCACTGCAAGTTAATTCATTCTTCATCACATTGAAATGGCAAACTCCACAAGTTGGCTTTGGTACAATGTTGATAGGTTGTATTGCAATATTACTTAAAACAGTTATCTTTTTAGATGCTGGTGTTTCTAGCTTTTCCTTATTTTTTATGTTTATTTCTCTTTATACCTTCATTGATATCAATCCAAGTTGTTGCTCAGAATGATCAATCAGTTCTTGGCTAATATTCAGTAAAGTCATATCTATTTCCTTAGAATTAACACCCTCACTGTAAAAATTCATAGAAGGATTTTCATAATTTTTTTTTTGTCTTTTTTGTTTGCATTTTCAGTCTTTTTCTTTTCTTTGATCAATTTCTTCTCTTCTTTTACTTTCAACAGATTTTTCTTTTTGCTTTGTATATAATGCTGCTTTAAAATTTTGGGAGCTAATGGCATAAGGCTGTCCTTTAGTTTGCCATTTTGATTTCCTTACTGGTGTTTCTGTCAAGTCTTTTTCTTACGTCTTTTTCTGCAACACAAAAACTTGCTTTTGTCACTCCTGATGTTTTAATAGTCAACTTCAGATGTCCCTTCAAAAATGCTTTCCACCAACCTTTACCTGGCCTATTATTTAAAAACGAATTAGGGCGCATGTTTTCCACCAGGAACTTTTGGACGGTGTCTAAAATGTCTTCTTTGTTTCGGGGAAATCCCTTTCTTGCTGAAATTATTATCCGATCCTCTAAGCGACTTTCTTCAGAAACAGTTAATATAAGTAATGGTCCTAAGCTGGTTTTATGTCCTGGATTTTTAATATGGTATCAGAAACTGGACTCGGAACACCGTATTTTTCAGCAATTTGTCTTGTAGATTAATTGTTAGAAATATCTTGTACAGCTTCTATTAGTTTCTGCAAATTTTCTTTGCTACATTGAACTTTTGGTGTCTTTGGCATACTGTAAATAAACAATAATAATCATTTAGATATTTATGCATAACAATTAAGTGAAACAACAAACAAACACTTCTATCTGTGATGGCAACGTACTTTGTTCAAAGAATTGCCCATGATAATTGCACTGTGCAATAACTATAGATATTAAAATATGGCAATAACTAAAATGTGGTGGGCAATAACTAATAATATGTAAATTTATGTGTAGTAATTGTCCACCTTTAAAAACCGTTAGAAATAAAATTAAGGCAGATAGTTAGGGTAATAACGGAGAAAACACATATTATTGCATCATATGTTATACACCAATAGTTGAATATATAATAAAATGCAAAAAAAAATCTATTTCTAAGCAAGCAATTCCTTATGGAAATAGCTAAAATATTTACCTGTTTGAGTAACACGTTCACGCGTCTTGACGAAATCCGCTATCACTGTTTTTTCTTCTGCAGTATTGCTGAGTGTCAATTTTAAATCTACTATATATTAAACACGGAGTCATCTTGCAAATCGTAATCGAACTAGGATGATCCAAAGGAGCACCTCACAATATTTTTCTTAAAGCCACACACAATGGGCACAGGGCAATTACACCCTGGTTTACCCTATATAGTATATAACCAACGCTAGTAGTTTAGAGTATTTTATTCATTTGCTGTATAAATAGGGTCACCAGATTTTCAGAGGGAAAGATAGTGTTGCTAATGACTTTTGTTAAGATCATTTGGAGAGTAATAATGTAATTGCAAACCTCAGGACTCTACTCATGACTATTGAAAATAAATAGATGGATAAAAATAACGTCTTACTAAAGCTATAGAAGTATTATGAGACTTAATACAGATATTGTTTGACAGTCCGCCATAGATCAATGTCAATTCAAAGATAAAAGAATACCTTAATTCAGTTATTTTGATGAGGTTTTGTTTAAAGTTTCGAACACATTAGTATTTGTGCTTGGGTTTATAATATATAATACTAACATTGAAACAATTCCTGCAGTAACACATTTGGCCAGCGTAATTTAGAAAGTCAAAACTACCTTTCTAACTAGGACTAAGATCAGCAGTGGACTATTGAAAGGCTTTTGATGATGTGATGAGAAAAAAATGATTAATGCAGTTCCATAATTTCTCCGCCTACAGGCAGTTTTACCTTTCTTTGTTTCTTACAGAAATGCTTAGAAAGAAAGACTTTTTAGAAATATCCACAACCAAAAATAGTAAAGAATCTTATTCATTTTATAAGACAAGATCCCTAGTAATGAGATTTTTTATACAATTTATATAAATAAATATTGAAATGTGGGATTTGAGGTAAGAAAATCATGAATTCGTGATCTTGATTGGCATTCAACGGCTAGGTAAAAACCAGACATTTCTACTGAATTCCTAACTGCTAATTATGTTACGAGGCAAACGGGTTTTAAGACGACAGTTAATTTCTGAGTTGTGTGAATGGTAGATAACTACTATGGCCTTACTAGGCTATAACCTTTTTTCTAGTTTGTATAGGAATAATAGTACCAAAGTAATTCATTAGTATTCACCGATTTATAAAAATATAATAAACATATTTTTTAGTCTATCAAGTAAAATTACTTAAAAATATTTGTAATCTAAAAGTCAGTTATTTATAAATCGATTTGGAAAAAGGATACACATATTTTATGGTTGGTCTCAATGAAATTAAAAAAAAGAATCATAAGTACAGTTTAGTATAATTTTTATTATGATGATGTGTTGGCACATTTAAGTCGATTATCTTTTAATAATAATAATATTACGGACATCTGACACACAACTCCCTCTACTCTCAAACTAAGTAGAGCTTTAAACTGATTTAAATATATACACATTTTTTGTCCGTTAATACATATATTATACATAGGAAACACCCAAACTCCAAAACAAACATTTGCAGATCATACAAACGTTTGGTTCCTCATGGGAATTGAACCCGAGAACTCAAGCTTAGCTGCCGCAATCGCTTCCATTACGCCATCGAGGCAGTCAAAAGTTTTAATCAAAAGTTAATAATATAAGCACAATAGCAACAGTGTTCACGTTGTCCATGCTAATAGCCATGCACATCATTTTTATGTAGCCTAATATATATACAAATTAATCAATTCTCATTGTGAATTTTAGCAGTTATCATTATCGACTATACGATAACGATAACTGCTAAAAAAAATACTAACAACCTACAAACTCAAGATGATCATAACTTGTTACGGATATATAACATGTTATGGAAATACTGGTGCATAATACTACATCAATCTCCTCTTACTACTCTCTACTCTACAGCCAAATTCTCAGTTCTGAGGATATTATTGGTTGTTTATTTAAATTTTTTACATATTTTATACATATTGTGGGTTCTCTATAGATCAACTTTTGGTTGATACAAAATACAATATAAATACAAATTATAATTCGATACAGAATAATGCATACAAATACCAACAGATACCTTATAAACGGGTAGAAAGGTTATGTTACTATTACTGAGTTTCAAGACACGAATCGCAATAATACTTCGTTATATTTATGTGAGCGTACCTACATATAAATTATATAAATACAGACAGGTTTCACACAATATTAGGACATTGTGCCACACGCTCATCTTATAATAGTTTTATTTACATACTAGCTGCCCCAACAACTTCGTTCTGTCAAAAAATTACTAGTCTGAAACAGGCCAATTAAAAATGAAATAAAATGTATTTCAGAGAGATCACTTATGTAGTTAAAACTTTATTTTCGGCAGGTATAGGTTAGCCTGATTAACTTGAAGAGGAACTAAAGATGATCCTAAAGTGCCTTTGTTTTACTTTGATTGACGTCAAATGTTTGATAGATAGAGACAATTCTTTTAATTTACTCTGTGGTTTTTTGTTTTTATCAATTATCCCGTTATTTTTACATTTTTCTCTCGATGAGGAAGGAAGATTCTTCCACAAGGAACTCACTTAAAGAAATTATACAAAAAAATATATGTTATCGAGTTTTACGCTTAGCAACACATTTCGCAATTCATTCAATTTTGTTTAAGAACATAGATTCTAATATAATTAAAACGGTAACGTGTTTGATTTAATTTGTACGTATAGTTATTGGTTACATACCACTCATTAAACCGACAAATAAATTGATTCAGTCCTCATACGTGTGATTTATTCAAACAGAGAACTACATTAGCGTATATCGTGGGTTTAATTTAATTAGAAATAGCAAATATACACATATATTAATATAAAGGTATGCACAATATCTGATAGGATTTCCGTGCAATAATTACAAAGTTACTAGGACAGATTTATAACAAAGTTCGTAGTTCGAGCTTTGTTACAAACCTTGGTGTATCTGATCAGGGTTTAATGTAGCTTAGACCTTATTTTAAGTAAGTACATTTTGTTTCACTGTTTTAGCATATTCTGTAGGAGTCCAGGTCAATGCCAAAACTCCATATGATACATAAATAGCTGAGTAAAAATCTGAATCTTTTAAATTTTATTATAAGAGCTTACTATTAGTTTTACTAAAAAAAGTAAAAAAAACTGTGAAAAAATATTGGATATGGAACTATTATTGAGTGAATCAGATGCACTAATTTATTATAAGATATATACTTAATAAGTATATAATACGTGTGTAATATTTGAAGAACTGATTAGTTACCAATAGTGAACCTTACCCTCTCGCCGTATAATATGTATATATATTTTACCTTTTTAAAATGAAATCAAACTTCTGTACTTGCTTGAAAGTGCTGTGCAGGGAAAAAAATGAAGTACATTTAACATTGCCTGAGAAAATTCATTAGCTACTAAAGTGAAAAGGGACAAAGGCCAGAAAGTCATGTTGTTTACGGAACTCATTATTTCTAGTTACATTATGTAGTTCATTATACATTAGGTACATGTTCTGTAGCTGTAGGCTGACTGATGTTGGGTGTCGATGAGGCTGAGCCACCCACTGAGCAATGATTTAAATCCGTTTATGGCAAGCAGTATAGAGATCCGATTATAATAATATGTGTACTGTATTAAATACAGACAATAGGTTTTAAAACTTTACTCAATGTTTTAATTTACACCATCACTAACTGATTTATCTAAAAATCATAATAAATAAAAGACGCATTGTAGGGATAGGAAAAATTTAAAAATATATATATTTTAAGTGACGAAGTAAGTATGGATATTGTATTATGAATATCCCGTTCCTGGTATTTTCTGAAATAAGAAGTTTACAAAAATAAGGCTACTGTTACTAAGCGCACATAATGGGAATTTCAGTGATACTTCGAGTGATAGGCTTGCAGTACCAAGTAAGACGTAAATAAACATTTTCTTTAGTTTTAAAATTATTCTACATATATAAATATTTTATTACGAGAGCGATATTTATGTTGACTTTGGTTTTGAATGGCTACAAATAGCAAGTAACTTAAAACTGTGAAAAAAAACCTACTTGCAAAATGAAAAATGCATAGGGAAGAAAAATCAGTGTGTCCTTTAACACTTTGTCGTAGAGAAGGTATTTGCACATAGCAATTTAGAAAGATAAAATTAACAATAATATCTACATACAGACGCTGGCGACCAGTGCATATTATATGCGTATGTAACTACGTTGTAGAATACTAAGCAATACGACGTTCAATTGCACGGAATGCACAAACACAGGCATCTCTAGCAGTGTTCTAGTATACGAGTATTTTATAAGTAGGTTTCTGTTCTGTGTATCAGACCTTGTGTACTTATCACTTCCTCTCTTAATAAATAAAACTATTATTTTTTCCTTCAAAGTGATCAAAGTTCTTAGTGCACAAGATATATATATATGAGTGTTTGAAAATGAATTAAGTTTGCGCAGAAACAGTTGTAAACTAATACAGAGAGAAGATTCTCTCCTGTTAAGAGCAACCTTGACAGCAAACGGTTCATCGGACAGTCGTGAAGTTGTGCAAATACTAATCGATGTGAGAACTTTCATTAGTATATCAGTAACACAGAATCAATATTTACATTGTAGGATAACTCATCTTTGTCAGGTGACGCTTAGAATGTTTCTGCAATACAAAGAAGTCATTTATTTTCTTTTGTCATTGAAAATTTGATATTTAGACAGTAAACTTTATTATGTATCATTAACAGCCTCCAACAGTCCAAACCTGGATGTAGGCCTCTTCTTAGCTAGGAGCTTTACAAATTGCCTGAGTGCTACCATTACGATGGCAGGACCGTGGGTGTGACACTCCACATGCTGGCAGAATGCCCAGCATGGGCGGAGTTGAGGCTTGACCTCGTGGCAGCCATCGGAGTGAGAATTCTTTTGCTCAGTAGCATAATTGCGGCGATGGTGCGGAACGAGAGCGTGTGGAACTACGCTGTCTCTTTCTTTCTCCTCTTCCTCCGGCATGGTACAGGGAGAGCTTAAAAACTCTCCCACTCTGCCAGGTCCATCCCAGGCCCGGTACCGCAGAAGACTCGGTCGCAGAGCGATCTCTGTTCTCCATAAACGCAAGCCTGGGGCTGACAGATGAGGCTACCTTTCACCCTAGCAGGCTAGGGTGGCAGCGTGACGTGCTACGGAGGACATGCGCCCTTTTGGGTACAGAAAACGGAACATCGGTGTTCTTACTCAGGAGGGGGTCATCTGCAAGTCGTAGGTTGAGGCCCCGAGGTACGCCGGGGTTCTAGGGATTTTCTTTCTGGGGTGCACCTAGTTCTCTGGCTATTAGTACCTGGGTGACGTGCAGTTTTTGTTCGGTACCGACATAACCATCGATAGGTGGTATCCGGGGATTTCCACACAGGAAAAAAAGGAAGTTGACAAATTATATTTTAAATTATTAATTATTATATATGTATGTATATATGTACTTATTTGACTATATTCATAGAAGCATAGCCGAATAACGCAAATATTTAAGAGACATGGGATTAAGAAATATAATTTATACAAAAAATCGGATTTCATTGTTTATATAAAACATACTGTAATCAATCACAATCGTAACAGCGTATACATATTCGTCAATAAGTAATTGCCCTAGCTTCATCTCTGTTCTTCTCATTTAGTGTTGTTATTTTTATTCGCTCACACCTACTTGACATGACGTGGATTGATCACATGTCGTGGTACACTAACCATGAGTGCTCTTATTGTATTCAGTATTAAGTCAAGTATTATAGAAAAAGTAACGGATGCAACGTGACTTTTATATTTTTTTCAAAAAACCGTCCACTGTTTTATAACACTGTGATACTGAAGAAATGCATACATACTCAACATAGCCCATTTATTGTGAAAACTGCTCCTGCTATATTGTAAAAACTATCGCCTTGAATAAATGTTGTGAAATATATCTTCATCATCATCTCAGCCAAAAGACGTCCCCTGCTGGACGTAGGTCTCGTCCAAGGTAGTAGAGCCACCCTGATTTCAGCACGAGCGGGTCGGCTCGATCGGAGTAGTACTACCCTCCCATAGAAGATCAACCTAAAGCGCCAGCATCCGTGTTGTCGTGTTTCGTTGGTGAGTGCGAGACCGGAGGCCCATTGATGCTGGGGTGACAGTTATCATGGTAACTGTGTAAGCCTTACACTGTCACGATGACTGTCATGCCTTTTACGTCCCCAAGCGGGGTGTGAAAAAGCATCTCACAAGGTCGCCATAGTCACCATACTGCGTTGTCAGCATTTGCAATGAGTATGGTGACCACAACTCTTGGATTCTATTCATGCTTTCAGGCAGAGTAGAGTCACTTTGGTAGGCTCTTAAGATAGAAGGTTCTCCACAATAGTCGATCCCGTGCCGCCCGCCCGTTGAATGCCCATGTCAAACCCAGAGAAAATTGGAGAATCTATCTTCTAAGTTGCCGAAGACTACATGTATCTAAGACAAACTATGCAGTTAGGTAGGTCCAACTTCAAAAAAGAGGTCAATTGTCGAATCCAGCTAGGTTGGGCAGCGTTCGGGAAGCTACGTAATGTTTTCTCGTCACAAATACCGCAGTGTCTCGAGACAAAAGTCTTTGACGAGGATGTGTTGCCAATGATGACTTACGATACAGAAACGTGGTCGCTCACTATGAGCTTGATAAGACGGTTCAAAGTCATCCAAAGCGTAATGGAAAGGGCAATGAGGAGATCCGCAGACGAATCAACATCACCGATATTGCCAGTAAAATTGCTAAGTGTAGCAATTTTACTGGCAATATCGGTGGCAGTGCAAGTGCGCGGTGCACATTACACGCAAAAACGATGGCCGATGGGGCTGTAAAGTTCTGGAGTAGCGACTGCGTACTGGGAAACGCAGCTTTGGTAGACCGACCACAAGGTGGTCCGACGACCTAGTGAAGGTCCTGTGAAATATATATGAGTATAAAATAATATAGAACTTTTTCAATATAAAGCATCAACTTTATATGACTATTCTGAGTATTTATAAAAAAATCTTATATACTCTAAAAAGATCTGTTATTTTGATTTATGAGAAAATTATCTTGGCTACTGCTAAGAAGATAATGGCGTGGTGATTTACAAACTGGATCCCAACAGAACGATAGTTAATGGTTTTCTAGCAACGGGATCGTGAGTTAGAAAACCACCGCTGTTCACATTTGGGGGACAATCTTAGAACCTATATTGGCATTGATATTACAGTAACAACTGTTTGTCATAAAAATGTTTATAGATGCCTGAATTAACAATCTATTGGCTGCAAGGTTATAATTATAAGGATAACCTTAGTATTCATTCTCTATTTCTATTAAAAATAAATTCATAAATAAAAATTAAGCGCTAAATAAATGCGATAGCAGAATATTCTTTGCCTTAACATAATTCGTACAATAGGGTTCGCTATACATTTGTATGGAAATGTGGCAATTACAGAGTGGTGTAACATTGTTCGCCGTCTATCTAGTTTATTCCTGTCTTTGCAGTTACCAGATAAAATAAAGGAAACAATCAACATTCATATATCTTTCCTTGAAGCTTTTTGTGTTACCAGCTTGACATGTTTATATAGTACAAGTGTTTGTTTGTTATCAATGTTATCAGTATGTTTATAAACATAACCTTTTCAATATCTTACTGACTCTCTTAATAACTCTTAGACGAAAAATTTTTGTTAAATTAATGGAATCCAGGATAGAAACAGTGTAAAACTGTTCTTAGTGGGCACTTTTAAGAGAAACCTAATATCGGTAACCATAATAAATTGTCCGATTGTTTATATGTATAACACTTATTTTATTCTCATTATTTCATCTTACGTACGTAAAAAGATATGTTGTACCTGCTGCGTAGAAAGATGACTGCAAACTGTATCAATTCGATCTAAACACATTCAGCAGAATTTCGTTAACGCCCAAACCGAAGATTGCTAACATACTTATTATAGGAGTAGGTAGGTAAGTATTTTGCTTGTGTGTATGTATCATTGACATGTTGCATCATTATTAAAGTCCTTCGTTCGTTCGTTAGAAATCTGCTTATGAATTCCATTCTCGATTGAAAATGTCTTGTAGGTTATTTTTAATATTGTTAGAGACCACTAGCCTACAGTATAATCTTTCTTATATAACATATGCATCTATTTAAATATATATTTGGTATCTAAAGTTAATACACTGTTGATCAGTAATAAGTATTTTAACTATTGAAGCGCATTCATTAATCTATGGTAGTGGTAGGAAGTGAAATATTCTAAGATCGTTTCGTTCCGTCATTGCCGTCAAGCGACTCACTCATGCGTATGCTTGAAACATGCAACAGACAAAATAAATGTACTCGTACATAGAAAACGCGCACATAATTTATCTTCTAACAGCAAGTCTTTCTAAAATATTTGTATTTACTTTAAAGTAATAACATAGTATTTGAAAATTTACATTTAAATATAAGTACAACTATATGAGGTTTGCCAGCTTAGCAATTGAGTATCAGTCTGATTCTCAAACTATGTAGGTTAGGGTGTCCCTTATATGACAAAAAAAAATTTTTTTTCGAATTTCGAAATGCATACCCTCTATAATTTTTACTAATGCTATAAGATACTTAAATATAAAATTTTATCAATCTAGCATAATTGCAACCAGTGCCGACCGAGCTTCAAAGTTTAGTAAAAAACGTGTTTTGTCCTAAAATTTCAGTCTGCTATAATTTCACAATAAATGCAATGAATTAAGTGAATAAAATTAAATAATAAATTAGATGAACATTAATCTTTAATTAAAAACATAAAGAAATAAGAATCATTCAGGGTAACTTCTTTTTAGAGTAGTTTTTTTACAGTCTGGATACAATTTTAGATGTTCCTGGACACAGCGCAGCAAGAACTGTTTTTGTTCTTCGTCAGCCGTGATAAGTCCGTTAAAATCTTGCATTAATTTAACAGCCCTTTCAGCAGTATCATTTACAACTCTCACATAACTTATTCTTCTTTTAGCCTCCAGAAAAGCAGCATTGTTATTCCAAGAAGATACATCTTCCTTTAGAAAACTGTCGTCGATCTGCAGTCGTGATAAAAATTGTTTGCTCTTTTCCGATACGAAATCATCCAGTGCTTTGTCTAAAAAAAAAGAAAAATAAGTTAAATAACAAATAAAAATCAACAACAATTTTGAAAATAAATAAATAAGTATTGGACATTGAAATTGAAATCCAACAAAAAGTCAATTTAACTTACCAAACAACTTTTGAGTCAGTTCTTCCTTCGACGGGTCATAGCGTTTGCTAAAATCCGAGATTTTGTCCCTGTTGAAGTTGGCAATCATCTTCTTCTTAGTTTGGTTGTCAACTTCGTCATCAAATAGTGATAGAATGACTGTCTCTTTACATAAATACTACAAGTGATGGCTGAACTTGCTTATAGAAACTTTAGAAATTGTTGCGTCCACTTTTTCATACTCTTTCAACATCTTCAAGAAGCGCAAATCTTGATTAGGTGCTTTGGTCGCCACTGTACATTCGAGCCAAGATTCAACATACAATATTACGAGAAATAAGCAAACATCTTGTAGAGCCTTTTTGTCCTTCGCAGTTACTCTGCATTGTGACTGAAGTAAACATATTTTTAAAGAATAGATCGCTCTCGCCATCCAGCGTGCCTGATGTATAGCTCCGGGGGGCCTTAGTTTTAATTTTTCCTCTGTGTCTCCTCCTAAAAATATTACGCACAGTTCGACCAATTTGCGGTAATCATCTCTTACAAAACCTTTATCTAATTCTGCCTTATAAAATAGTAACAACGCTTGAATGTCTGTCTCGGCAACCCGTGCTTTTACGAAATTAAGAGATGGTTCAATTTTAGTACAATCAATGTTTTTCCAATTTTCTTGGAACTTTTTGAACATCGGAATATCTGGGCTACTAGTAATTTGCTTAATCTTGGTGTCAAAGACAGCTTTTAGGACCAATTCATAAACATGATGACGACAGGCGAAAAGCAACAATTCTCTTCCTAAAGTTTGCTCCAAAATAGCACAAGCTCCATTAAAACGGCCCATATTGGAAGCTGTTGTGTCGCAGCACATTATTTGCACTTTATCATAAAGGTTCCAGTCAAAGAGAGCTGCTGATACAGCCTTCGCTTGATGTTTTCCAGAAGAACTTTCTAGTTTCGGCACTGCAAGAAGCTGCTCTCTATCGTCAAATGAAGCTATAACTGGCAAGCGTTCTTCTTTTGAACTCCGTACATCCAACCCCGGTAATAGTTTGCCATCCCAATGGACTGTGACTATGTCGGGTACATTGTTTTGGAAGTTAGATTTTATTGCTTCTGCCCTTGATTTTCTAGTTTCAGTACGAATTCGCTGAATCGAGGATTTGTTAATACAGAAATCATCGCTGCTCAGACCAAGCGCTTCTACCACCGCATTAAGAATGTAAATGGTATCTCTAATGCTTAACTGGCATCGATCTAAAGCTGCAACTAGTTTAGGTGTTATAAGATTCTTTCTACCTCTTTTTGAACTTTGTTCATGGCAGGGAACGTCCGGCAAGCTGAGTTCAGAATTCAAGATCTGTTCTTCGTCTGAATCTTCTACACTGTCTAAGTTATTTGTGGTGGAAGTAGATGCAACAGCTAGTGATTCTCTTTGTCTTACAATCCTTTCCTCTTCTTCCAATCGTCGTTGTCTAGATCTTTGTTCTTTTTCCACCAATTTTTTATCTACACCACCTAAGCATCCCGGTCGACCTGGCTCTCTCTGTTTCATTAAAAATAATTTATCTTCCTCTATTTTCATTCTCTCAAAAGCATCAGCATGTGCAATATCAAACAAATTATCAAGATTAATTATAAAATTGTTCTCACGACTCTTAAACGTAATCTGAGTTTTCTTACAATTTTTTTACAACTCTCTCCAAACATGATATAAATCAATAAGTTTCTTCACGCAGTTAGGAAATGCCCTTGTTGGAATTCTTGCTTTTTCCCAATATATGATGCACTCCCTAATCACAAGATTTGCACTTTCACTAACAGTCAATTTAACCTCACGAATATTGTAAAATAGGACTGAGAGAACTTGTCGATTAGATGGTAATTTTGCACCATTTATTTGGTAGCTAGTCAATCCGATAAGAAAAATGTTTTGTTTATCACTCCGTAATTCCACCGATATGTTTACGCACTAAACAATGAAGCACTAATAGTCTCAAAAATCACGTACGAAATGGCAAATAAAACATGTCGTAACAGGTCACTGGGCAGTACTTAAGCAACTTGTATCGACAAGTTTAAATAGCAAGTCGGCACGGGTTATCGTTTATATATCGAACTAATATTTTTTTTAGACAATATAGGGTTATTACGAAACTTTTAAGAAGGTATGCGTAAAAAATATCGAACTTGAAATTTAAGGGACACCCTATGTAGGTGTATGACATACACAATTTACAGACATTTTTGCTCTATGTTTCTCATAATTGTGTTGTCTGATAGCAATATATTACATGCAAGTAAGTGTTGCCAATTATAATTGGTTGGTAACAAATCAAAACCCAAATTATCATTACATGTGAATGTAGATGGAAATAATTTACAAGAAATCAATCAGTATTTAAAATCTCACTTCCCTATTATAAATATTTTATTCGACGTTTGATTACATTTTAAGGAAGAAATTAATAACATACTTGAAATAGACTACCATTAAGTTTTTATTTAAGTACTGCACCTTACTGAGTTATTCATGACTTTGCGACTAAATGCTTGGTCACTATACGAGTATTACAGCGTAACAAAAATTTAAATATCTAATATTTAATGTAAATTCATTGCAATGCGAAATTTTTTGGAATCTGTCCAATCGTTCTTAAGCTTACTTATCAGATTTGTGAAACGAAAAATGAGGTTTCAGCAATTGGGGCTAACTAAGTATATTTGCCAAAAACCTAAGCTTCTGTAGCAAATTTAAAATAATAGATATGTAATGATGGTTATGTTAATTACGTTAGTTAGTATTAATATTAGTTGTGTCAGTTACTAAATCAAATTAATCTCTTCTTTTGAGCATTTTATCAAACTAGGTTGGGGTCAGCCTTAAGTCTACTACGAAACGACTGAACTATGTACAAGGCAATATCGAAGTTCTGTGGGGGAAGAACTTGGGTTGCTGTCGAACCTGCGGATGTGCTTCGAGACTTGCAGAGCTCTCAATGTATTAAGTAATGCTCCTATTCAAAGACTGACCTGACTAAGATTGAATGACTTTGCAATTTGTTAACCAGATGGATACAGAGAGCTGCGGTTGTAGAGAACCTTGGGGTAGGCCTACGTTTAGCTGGAAGCACTCCACTACCACGGGGTGCCAGAGTACCTGAGGCGGCTAGCGGTAGACTATCTTGAGGAGCGTACCGTCATGTATGAGGACCGAGATGGTATTGTGAGGCGGCGGCCCATGTCGTGCGGTGTTCCACAGGGGTCTGTCCTCGGACCACTCTTGTGGAATATAGGATGCGACTGGGCCCTTCGAGGTCGTCTTCCTCCCGGGCTGGGCGTAATTTGTTACGCAGATGATACTTTAGTAACAGCCCGGGAGGCGAACTTTCAAGAGGCGGCGCGCCTGGCCACCACGGGTGTGTCTCTGGTGGTCGGGCCTATTGAGGCGCTGGGTTTGCAGGTGACCCTGGACAAGACGGAGGCCCATTTGCTCCATGGGCCCCGTGGTCGTCCAGCCACTGGCGCCTCCATCATAGTCAATCCGGTCTTCGTACCGGTTCAGGCCCAGATTAAGTCTCTGGGCCTGATCCTCGACGGCAGGTGGCTCTTCGACGAGCACTTCCGATAGCTTTGTCCAAAGCTGGTCGGCGCTGTTTCTGCCCTTGGGCGACTCCTGCACAATTTAGGTGGAGCCAGTGTTGCGACGAGAAGGCTATCTATACACGGGGGTTGTCCGGTTAATGGCCCTGTATGGTGCACCGGTGTGGGCGGCGGCTCTGACCGCTCAGAATAGGGCTCGCCTCTGGCGCCTTCAGTGGATACTGGCGGTTAGAGCCATACGCGGTTACCGCACCCTATCGACGCAGGCGGCGTGCGCCTTGACCGGAACTCTTCCGTGGGATTTGGAGACGGCATTGCTCACCGAAGTTTATAGGCGAACGGCTGACTTCCGGGCGAGAAGTGGCATACGACCTCCAACCGAAGAAATCGCGAGTGGCGTGAGACGGCTCGTCGAGCCACGATGGCTCGTTGGTCGTCCTGGCTGGAGGCTACACGTGCTGGTTTCACGTAGGATCTCCAGCCGGTCATCGCCGAGTGGGCAGGGCGACAGCACAGGACCCTTTCCTTCCGACTGGCGCAGATTCTTTCCGGGCACGGTTGCTTCGGGAAGTATCTGCACTCGGTCGCCAGGAGGGAATTGAGTCCCGCCTGTCACCACTGCGATTGCAGTGAGGATTCGGCTCAGCACACGCTAGCAGTTTGTTCCACCTGGGCGGCGCAGTGTGAGGTCCTCACTGCCGTTATTGAAGGAGATCTCTCGCTACCGGCCGTCATACGCTCCATGATCGGTAGCGACAGTTGTTTTACCGCGGTCGCTACCTTCTGGGAGGTTGAGGAGGCGGCGGAGAAGGCTGGGTAGGACAACCCTTCACTCGGACGAAATTCGCTGCCGGTGAACCGGGCGGTGGAGGTGTGCGTACCAGCGCCTCATACCGCCTTGACTGTGGCCGTGGGTGGACGGGACGGGTTTTCCCTTCCATCTGCTATAGTGGCCAGCCGCGAGGAGGTGACGTCAGCGTGTGCCGTACGTCGCATAAATGGAGAGTTTATTCGCAGATGATGCCCGCGTTGGCGGGCAGGCGCTGGGAGGGATCTGGATGTCGTAATAACAGCTGTTCCCGGATCCTTCCTATGTCAGGTGCAGAGTAGCCCACCGTGTGGTTTTAGTCGGTCCGATTCCGATACACCACCTCGCCGTAAGCCCCGGTAGGGTGACGTACGGAGGGGGTTTCCACACGTTAAAAAAAAAGCCTAAGTCCAACTGTGGACATCTTTTGGTGGAGATAGTGAGTGTCTATCCGCTTTAGTTCTATACTGTTTTATATATACGTTCATGAACAGATCACGTTGCCCGGGAATTAGGTAAGAAGAAAAAGTAGTACCAATATTTCTTATTATAGCCAAGGTATTCAACAGTCTCTATTCTACTTTTATTAAACAAACTGGAAAAGATGAGTATTGGTGACACATCACTTTATCTGTTTAAAAGTTATTTTACCAACAGTTCACAACGTGTTAGTATTAATAGAGTCAGTAACAACCTTCAGGATGAGAGTCAACTTTCAGTGCGTGCCCCTGGGCTCCGTGATCGGGCCGACACTCTTTCTCAAGTTTAGCAATGACAGTCATCTAAAAAATGGTAATATTGTGATGATGATTCCGTTTTGTTTTTTGTATGAATTCATGGAACGACAGTTTTCATATGGTTCAAATAAACTTCAATCAGGTGTTATCATGGTTAAATTCCAATGTACTCATACTCAATGTCGATAAGACAAGATACTTACTATTAGCGATGAGAGGTATAGGCTCTTACAGAACTGAGCAACTATTCAATTTTACTATTCAATAAATATGGTTTACTAAATACTATGTGAGTCTATTCTATGTATAATATATAATATCATAACTGTTTGGGGTATTACATGTATAACGGTGATGAAGAAGTTGGAGGGAACTCAAAGGGGTGTCCTAAAGGTGGGTCACTTCCTACCTTTCCTTTTCCCTACTAAAGACGTATATCGTGCAGCTGATGTCCTCATAGTTGGCCAACTATACGTCCTAAATGTTACTCTTAAACATCATTCGTCACTGATATACAATCCTTTACACACAAAAAAAGGACCAAACATTTATTTTTTGGCAAAATGACACCAATCAATGGCCTGCCTTTTCGAGACGGTTCTATGGTTTTCTGGGTGAATTTCTGTACAAAAATATTCATAAAAAAATCAATTTACTAGCTTACAAATTTAGCTTCTCTATGCAACCTTATACCGTTCTTCCATTTTAATTCTATTTTCTGCAGTTATTTTAGTATTTTTTATGAGCACACACACACACACACATATACATATACTCACATGAACGTAAAACACGTACATGCACACACAAATACACACAAATACACACACACACACACACACACACACACACACACTTACACACACACATGCACGTTAAGCTCCTCACTTCTAATTAAATCAATTCTTGACCACGCAACACAGCGCTCATTGCTCCTTCCACTGTACTATATATTCCACTAACCAGAATCTGGAGTGGTAATCTATAACACAGGTCATCCTAGTGCAGATGTAAGTCTACCACAGACTTACATCAGCACCAGGATGACCTGTGAAAATGGTGTTACAGATTATGTCAATATGTTAAATTCGTTATTAATTGTAAACTGTGCGTGAAAAATAATAAATTATTATTATTATACTCTTAGTTTTGTTCTGTAATTACTATAAAATATTATAATGATTGAAGGATTGAACTTTCACAAATATTTCTACTTTCATTGAAGATTAAGGAAAAGAATTGCATTTTAGTATGGTGCCGAATCGAAACTCTCTCTGATCTCTACCTGATAAAAAATATTTTCAAATAATCTTGTTAATTTATCAAATTATGTTTTTTTTTGTTTGTTTTCTATACGTGTCTAAGTTTTTGCACTGAAGATTCAATGCTAAATAGACGGTAAAACCAGAGTACTTAAAACTTAGTTTGACATTATAAATAATTTATGAAGTTCAGTGAATATTCATTGTAGATTATATTTTATAGTAGATTGAAGCGTTTAATATACTGTAGGTATTAAAACCACCGAAGCGTGACCGTGTGAGTTTATCAAATTGTCTGGCAGTCATTTATCTCAGGAATGCAATTGATAGTCATTTTTATATCTTTAATAACCTTATTACATAACAATAGAACAACGGTTGATATTATCTGTTACTTTGTATAATGTACTTTCGTCTTGCTTTCCATTTTTCTAACAGTTGTCCGGGGCACGATTTAAATATTCACAAAAGTAGGTGACAAAATTAGTTAAATCAAGTGCTCTATACAAATCATATTTGGTAACACTCTTGTCTTTCGTATGTAACTATATTTCAAAAGTTATAAAATTTTTATTAATTATATGGCATGTAAGTTATCGCCAAGTCTTTGTTCGTGCATTGCACAATGAACGTGGGCTAGGAGGAAACAATCAAGTTGTATATCTAGGTAATATTAACTGTTAAGCACAGAATATAAATTAATTAAAAGTTATGCAGTCAAGTTAAAATAAATTAAATTTTAGTAAATATAAACCTAAATACGGACTGCCAAAGATCGGGATGATTCGCGCTTTTAGGAGAGGCCTTAGTTCAGCAATAGACAGCACTAGGCTTAAACATTCTTCATCTTAAAAACAAACAATACACTGTATTTATGGTATTACTTATAATATAAATAAAGTATATTGTATAAACAATCCTCCATGGACACCAGATAGTTTCAAACAAATAAGATATAAAACACTAACGCACCATACATACTATCAATGATCTTAGGTACTAGGTTGCAAAGAAAGATAGATAGAAAAGAATCATTCACATAAATGACAGCAAGCATATAACATAAGCTACAAGCTAAATTGCTCTGTACTTGTACCACCGTAGATTGCATTACTAAATTATTAAAACTCTATTATCTACTGAAGTATACGCCTGCTTTATATTAAAGAGGTATCATTAATTTACTTAACTCACGACAAAATCGCAGGTGTAGAAACAACATTAGCATATGTATTTCTACTGTGTAATGTGGTCTATATAGAGGGTGGGCCACGAATTAGTTAACATTTGTAAAAATTGTATAAAAAAAGTCATTTGATATATTATAAAACTTGTTTATTTACAAGAAAGTTAATTAGTTGAAATGTATTTTTTAAAAATTACATCGCCTAAATGATCACGACGATCGTTTCGACGTTTTAAACTCTTCTAAATGAGCACCGAAATTTTCGAATACTCGTCAGCAAAGAGACCACAAGATCGCCGACATCTCTTCGCTGATTTTTTCTTTTTACGTAGACATGATTCTTCAAATAACCCCATAAAAAGAAATCTGCTAAGGATAGATCTGGACTTTTGGGTGGACATGAAATGTCGCTTCGTCTGGAAATCGGCTTTTCCGGAAACATGTCTTTTACCACCGGCAGAGACTCATTGGATGTGTGGCAAGTGGCTCCACCTTCTTGAAACCATGTTTGTTTAACCAATCATGCGATTGTAACCAGTGAATTCCAGTATCATCGGTCCCAAGAACTCCCGTAACATTTTCACATATTCAGTAGAATTAACAGTAACTGAACGGCCGCAAGAATCTTCGAAAAAATAGGGACTAATGATTCCTTTTGCTGAAATTGTAGCCCAAACAGTTACCTTTGGAGAATGAAGTGGCCTCTCGTGTTTAGCTTTGGAATTTTCACTGCTACAATACCTGCAATTCTGTTTGTTGTTAACATATCTGTTAAGGTGAAAATGGGCTTCGACAGAAAAAAAGATGTTGTCAAAATTACTGAATCATTCTAACATTGTTTCGGCATACAACTTACGTAAATTTAAATCATTAAATTTAGTTCCTGCACTATCTGGATCTTATATGGATGTAATTTCAAAATACGGTGTAAAGATGTGCGGGATAACGCTAATTCAACCAAACATTTGAGCGTCGATGAATCTGGATTACCTCTAACACAAATGGAAACTTGCTGCACGTTCTCTTTGGTCTGAGAAGTCCGTGGACCTCCAGTTTGCTTCACATTTAACGTAGATCCCGTCTTTTCAAACTTCTTCACCCATTTTTTTATTAAAAGAGCACTTGGGTACTGATTTAAGTCGTGTAAATAATATTCAACGCGAAATAAGTGTCTCACTGCAATAAGCGAACTATTGTTTAAATAAAATTGTTTCATACAGCAAACGTGTTGTAGCTCGTAAAACGGTGCGATAAAATTTCTGAGAAATGAGCTAGTGGTTAGACACCTCCTCGCGCCCCGAGCGGTATTTGTTTGTGCGGGATGTTAGATTCAAATGTTAATGAATCCTGGGCCCACCCTTTGTATAACTTCAAAAGAGTGAATGTGTAGTAATTTGTGTGTAATACTAAATGACAGATATTTAAAATTGGCACGCTTGTGTATTTTAAATCTAATAGTTGCAGTAAATAGTATTGAAATCTTACAGATCATCCCAATTGTTCGTTCGATTTTTCTTTCAATATTTCTAACAATTGATTCATAAAGAAACTAGAAATTCTTTAGTCAGTTATATTTCTTGAATCGTGAACGAAGGTGTGTACAAAAGAAGAAAAGTGAGGGGTGCTAAAATTGTATATTTTATTTTTAACAAGCGGCTGGCTAACGTTCTACTTCGTGCTCGACTGCCTCCGATAATGTGCGAACTGCGAGCCATCCACGTAGAAACACCTATCTACGTATACATTGTCCACATTAAAAAATATGAAATGCTTCTCTTGTATAATAACTTATAGACAAGGGTAAAGTAAAGTCTGTTCACGTGCTCACGCTTCGAGCAATTAGATATTTAAAAATCTATGTAAACGTTTTCCAAAAAAAGAAAATTTTATTGATTGTAGTATGGAAATTGTAAGAGAAGTAAATGAAGGAAGATGGTCTATATCAACAACAATACAGTAAAAAAATACATGTGATACAATACAAAGGATTTAAAGCTTAATGTAGTGTTATCATTGAGAATTATAATTACATAGTTAAATCCGATCTATTTCTATGTAAACACAACGACCAAATAAAATAATGTATTTCGCCAATGATAAGTTAAATCAGTTAATTAAATTAAGCAAAAGATGACTCAAGGTGAATTACTCAAAACAAAGAACGCGAATATATATTAAATACAATTCTATGCTTGAGGTTGATTATTGCGAGCTCGTGTGCATGGTTATTTAATTAAAATAAAAAACAAGTTCTTTAATTGTAAGTATTTTAGAGTTATCAAGAGTCTTTAATAGTCCCTAGAAAGGAGGTTTTGATCCTACTATACCACGCTTGCCAGATATGTTGGTACTAGTTTTCTGTCAAATTTTTCTTCTCTTTGTAATATTGTTGTGTAAATAGAAATGGTAGTGATTGCACTTAGTATCTGTGTGCATTAATAATTAAATTTGAAGAATTCCTATTTTTATTGAATTGATTACACTCAAAATTTAAATAAGACGACTGCCTTAAAATAAATTGCTATACAAAATAACATAATGAGGTTATGAATTCTTTAACTAGTTTTTCTTATACATTTTGTGAATTAAATATTCATATTTACTGGTTTTTGGTGCCTTTTTGTAATAAGTAAAAAGCTGTATTTCAACGAAAAATAGCCGTACATATTTCATATAATAAGTAGTATTATTATGTAAGGTGATTATTTTGAGACAAATCATCTTAAAACACATCTATTTCCTCTAAAGAGTCCAGAAATCACTACTTAAGACCAGTTTCAGTTGCTCACGTAAAAAATAGACCACATCTATCAAAATCTATACCTGAGTTAAGATTTAGACATAAACATCGTTCTCGTTCATTCGTTCATCGTTCATAATAAGCTATCACTGACTTGAATATGGATCAGTGAATCTGGTATGGAGTGACATTCAATAAAAAAAAACCTAAAATTAGTTTCTAAATTCTTCAATGTTAAGAATAGATTTATTTATAGAACGAATTCAGGCTAAAAGATAGCCTAGATATCTAATAAATTAAAAATAAGAGGAATATTGAAGTAGAATTAAAACTATAGCTACTTAGATATATTCCAAGCGGAAGTTATGTTAGTATGTACATAACTTACATCTATAAGCCTTTTAAATAACTTTCGTCGGTTGAAACAAATATATTTCGTAAACAAATATATGACAATATAATCAGGTTCTATTCTCGTTCAATGAAAATATTAATATTTATATATATTGTTTATGATAAATGGTAATAAATAATGAATAATTTTACATAAAGATTGTTCTATTCTACAGTAACCCCAAGTTTGATATAAGCTGTTAAATCTAATATTTTTTTTAATAATTATCATAATTATTTATTAAAATTAAATACTTTTGAGAAGACATTTATTAAAGGAAATCGCTAAACCTTTTAATTGTACAAGTAATTATCACAACAAAGATAAAGACAATAATAGATATAAATATAATATAATATAAAAAATATATTGAACTACCACAATTCACACTAATAAAAAAATATTGTATATTATATTAGCATAACATTTTCGGGTAACTTTCATAGCTACATTTTCAAATAGTTGACAATTCTTAAACATGTTCATGTACTTTTTACGACTTTTTGTTTCACGAATTTAAATATGGCCACTCAATAATATCCGAAAGCTTTTCTATTTACTTAAACACATATTGTAGAGAACACATACAGTTTTATATTTCACTTAATCTCGTTGTCACGTAGTATAATTGTCATTAAACATTGATTTATATATCATGAGCTCACGACATGTGCGCGGGTGGGTGGAGTGTGAATATGTTACAGGTGATGTCATTAAATCGCCACTTCACAATCCATCTTACTAACCTTACTTATGTAAAGCAAAGAATGCGTAAGTTTCGATGACATACTACTCTATTTAACTTACATTATGCAAGCAACGAACCGGTCAGCTGGTAATAATGGTCAAGTCATTCACAGATACTACACCACCTGTCTAAAATACTACGATATAATATTGTTTAAAAGACTATTGTATACACTAATGTTTTAAAGGTTCTGTGTTAGTTAGATCAATGAAATGATATTGCAAAACTAAATTGTATTGGTACAACTAAATTGTATTGGTAACTTACAAATGCCCTTGCTGATCATAAAGCAAGATTTACGTAAAAAACAAAGTATTTTTGACACTATTTACCTTATTAGTCAATATCTAGGAGCACATCACAAGATGTTTCTGTCACTTCACTTAGTTATCACTAATACTTGGTTTGTTTTGAAGGTTTTAAACGCACAAGTGTCCGCAATAGGTGTTGTGTAAACGTGTATGAGCGGTAAACATGCGCGGGCGAGGCACTAGCCGCGAGGAGTGACGGAGGCAGTAGGTTGCGCGGGAGTGTCGCCCCCCTGCCCCGCGTGACAAGGATGCCCCTACGCCGCCGCGCGCTGGTATTCCGAGTGTGACGATAGCGTGCCCATTTATGTCTTTGGACATGGTTGATGGCCACAACGGCCATATGGTGTCGTGCACTTAGTGCGATTAAGGTTTTTTAAAAGGAATTCAGTAATAGCTTTGAATTATGTCAGTGTGGAAAATCGTAAAGAATTTGAAGTTGAAAGGTAACTTTGCCGTAATATGTATGCAATACTATGTTTACGCTTATGCTTGCCAAATGATGCTTAAAATAATTTGAGTTACATATGACATATTGTGTTTTTATCATTTATGCGTATGTTAAATATTTAATTTTATATTATTTTTATGATAGAATACATTAAGACCTTCTGAAATTCAGAGGTCACAAAATAAATCTATATCAATTATTAACAACAATAAAACTGTTTTCCTTAATTATTACTTACCATCTATTAAAGCACTGGAATGTTTTCTTTTTAAAAAAATATTACAATGATGTATAGCAAAAAAATGAACTAAATCGTTATTTGAAAATACTTAAATTAGTTTAAACACTTTTTTCAAAGTTTAACTTTATGATCATGTTTATTATGATCGTAAAAATGCAGTCAATTTAAAAAAATATCAGAAAATTTTAACAACTATAGCCATAAATGAGGGTGCAATTTAGCACTTTCCTAAAACATAATAATATAATATTTATAACAGACCCACGTACTATTCTACAAAACATTATTACAATGTTTATTACCTCATGATGACGTCATTTTTAGGGATCAATACCTCATAGGGACACACAATATTAATACGATTATGGTTGCCTATCTGTGTATCTGTCTATCACCCTGCCTATACCCTAATCGTGACAATACATAGAAGCATGTACTTAAAGTTAACACAAACTCTCATAAAGTTAAAACAGTTGTCTTGATTTTATTTCATGAAATTAATTAATAATTATAAAGCATTTTAGAAAGATGCGCTGTCTAAATATTTAACTTGATAGTGTGCTTAAATATGATGTCCATATATGTATCTAATAATTAAATATTTAGGAATTCCAAACTTCTTGGTTTTATAATATGGAATACTAAAGATTAAAAAAAAAGCTACTACAAAATTATTTTAACGCATTCGTTAGCCCCACTCTGGAATATAAATCAATCACATGGAATCTGCACTACGAGGTGTATGCAAAGTTATTGGAGAATGTTTAAAAACGATTTCTTTATTATTTATTATATGAAAACCATCTGGCAAAGCAGTACAGGAGCTATAAGGATAGGCTTAAATGTTACCACATTACAACTGTAGCTAATTACAGAGACACACTCGATCCAATATTCCTCCATAAGCTAATTACTCGTAACTGAGTCATAGATTGCAACAAACTTTTAGATTCGCTGAGAATAAATATTCGCATGTACATTCCTAGGAAGCACGTTTTCAATTTTTTCACGATTTCGCACTCTAACACTAATTAAGGTCACATTGCTGTTATGCCCACACTCTGTAGGCGACATGTTGCGTTATCCAAGTCTCATGCAACAAATATATCTGTGAAACCTTTTCAAAATTTAAAAAGTCCATGCACAAATAAGGAGAGGTCTATGTCCAGCAGTGGACTGAAAAAGGCCTGTTGCCTTTTTTTTTGTTTCACTTGATCGAATTTTTGAAAAAATTAAAGGATCACGTTTTTTGCTCTGAAAAGCACATAATTTTTAAAACAGAAAAAAAAAATTCTAGCTTTTCCCACATTTTTGTTCCAGAAAGTGCTAAAATTCAAAAAAAAAATAAAAAAAAAAACTGTTGAGTTAAAAGATAAGGATTCACGAAAAGTAAAAAAAAACAATCACCGAAAAGCGTATGAAAAAGATTGAAATTCGATTGAGAGTATTAACTTTTTTTTAATTTAATTAACAGGAGATCAAAAGAATCAAGGAATGCAGCGGCGAAAACGCGATAAAAATTATTAGGTGATGGTTTTTTAAATGTCCTTAAATTATTGAGAAAATTTTTTTTTTTTGAATCCTTCTTTTTTTAATTTAAGCACTTTTTGGAACAAAATTGTGGGAAAGCTCGGAAAAAAAATTTTTTTTCTCATTTTTAAAAATTATGAGCTTTTCAGAGCAAAAAACGTGATCCTTTAATTTTTCAAAAATTCGATCTAGTGGATCAAAAAAACGGCTGGCTGGCTAATTTGGTTTTTTGTAGGGTTTTTGTGGATATATTGAACTGTAAAAGGCATACTTAACATTAGTGATTTCCTCAATACTTTCGATCCAGTGCTTGATTTTCCAAAAAACCACCAAAAGCCCTTTTTTTGTTGCATTTTCAAATTCATGTCACAGAAAGAAAAAAATTTTTTTCTGGAAAACTATAGCCAGTCGTTAGGGAAAATTATTCAAATTCTTGAAACCCATCTTTAAATTTCTGTGGAATCATTGGTTGCTGAAATATCGACAATCAAAGACAAAAGGATCCTTTTTCATTTAAAAACCGATATCTCGGCGAGAAGTGGGCAAGTCAGGGTGTATAAAAAAGCAAATTAAAGCTAAATAAACAAGGTATCCGATTCTTATAGTGGTTAAGCTAATACAATTTTTTCCACGTCCGTAGACCAAAAAAAAAAACTAAAAAAATTAAAAAAAAATTTTTGTTGCTGGTTTTTCTACGATTACTCAAAAACCGTGGAGGCTACAAAATTTTCAAGTTCAAATCCAAAAACTACACACTTGGAGCTATAATTTTCTTTTTTTTGATTTTCTGTACGACCATTTCTCTCGAAGTTACGGCCTGTTGAAAACTGCCCAAAAATTTGGAATTTTTTTTTGATCCCTTAATTTTTTCCAGTAGTGTATATAAATTGTATTTTCACTTTTATTTTATTTTAGTTTTCTAATATTTTGTTTTGTTCTGTGCCTATTTATATTTTGTACTTTTTTTTAATATTTCAGCTATGAGCTAAATATTGGTATCCAATACTTAAATGAATACTATGACCTGTAATTAAACAAGTGCACTACACTACACCAAAAACTTTTGTTTGTTCAAGTGATTTTATTAGGTGCATCTTATGTTGAAGTCCTCAATAATAAATAAATAAATAAGTAAAAACGTTTTGGCTAATAAATTGGTATAATAATATTAAGAAAACTTCAAAGCAGAATTCATCTTTCTTAACAAAATAATGTTTAAAATTGTCAATATTGTGCGAATGTACACTTATATTTTTTTTCATTTCAAACAACTCCGTATAAGTTAATTTATTGCCACTTTGAAATTTACTACAAACCGTCGTCAATCTAATAAATTTAAATGTGTAACAATATTTATCGATTTATTGGATACCAGTCTTTACCTTTTCTGCGTTCAATAATGGATTTATATTGGTAGTGTAGGTAGAAAGCTCTATATATAATAAAGAAAATTTGCAATAAATATTCCTTATACGTTTTTTGTTTCACTAACGCATCTTTCTCAATAACACGCACGGCAATTATGAACTGCAAGTTTAAAATATAATTAGAGTACTGATCACACATCGTACTATTGCTTGGAGTGGTTTTCTTCAGGAAATTCTGAACCACAAAAACTAAATAGGCGTTGTATATACAATACTAAATATATGTATATATCAAATACGTTAAATAAATCTTTAGAACTCGAAATGAGTTCGGATAAAAAGAAACTTGGTGCATTAGGTATATAACTAAATAACTAAGTTGATTTTATTTTTTACTCATTGGAATGTAGATGCTTAGAACGAGTATTCCTATTTAAATGTTTTCAACAACCCAAGTCTTCTGTAAACAAGCATTGTTATGTAGTAGTAGTTTGTTGCTCTGCATTTATGCTCATTATTGTGGTTTTATTATGGTTTTCTAGCCGGTAGAATTGGTTCCTCCGACACCGAATAGGTCCACTGTCCTTTGTAAGAATCTTTAAGAAATTACTCTACTTCTTTTATAAAAAGGCAGCTATAAAGTACAATTATATAAACAACAGCTGACAATTACATGGACTCTACGTAGTCTACATTGCCAATAACAGATGAATAAGACTTAAGCTATTTCTTCACTTAAAGTATTGAACAATTATTTCAAAACCTGTGTTGCATATTATAAACTAATTCTTTTAAAACTACGCGTAAAAATGTCGTATACAGTTTTCTCCAAAATTATGTAGAAGAACGCGTATAGTCGCCACAAAGTGCTTTAGTTTTTTTTGGTACGGATTGGTATTAGGATAAGGGATGTGGTAAGCTTCAGAAAGAAAACAAACGAGTAGAAATATTAATAAACATAATTTACTTTATAAAGTTAATCTTAATCATTCTTGTTTAAACAGATACACTAGGTTATAAAAGTATCATTGATTGGTGATTAGGAGGCGGATTTCACAGACTAATCCTCCGGCTTTGTGATATGCAAACATATCACATTTACTCGTATATATATGTAAAAAATCTCTGGGGAATGGGACTTAAAGAATGGTAACGTACTTGTGACTCTTGAGATACCGATGGGCGGTGGAAATCACTTACCGCCAGGTGATCACCTGATGGATCACACCACTTGACCAAGGAGATGACTTCATCTGCTTATTTACTCCCTATAACACAAAAAACCTAAGCATTTACTGTTGCGAAAACCTATAACAAAATCCATTGCTATTCCAATGGTTGTTATAGCTACGAGTTGGTCTGTTTCTCTGCTAGATGTTTTGTGCTAGTTAAAAGCCTTGCGGGATCTTAGCAAATAGCCTACACTATGTTGAATTTATAAAATACCAGTCGTTATTCACATAACAAATTATTTGCAGAATTTGTATTAGAAAAAAGTGACTATTTCTACAAAATTACGCACTGAGTCATAAAACAAAGAAGGTTTGTAACGTACTTAATGATATATAAAGTATTTGTAATATAATATTTATTTATATTTGTTGTGTAAAGGGAAGACAAAATATTTTCTTAATTTATGTGGGTATAAATTATTTAGTACTACATCCTCCGAAAGAGCATACAGCTATCTGTAAAAGAGTTAAATTGGTTTCAAAGGTCGCACAAGGTTTAATTTGATGCGGGTATTGTCGGGCGGGACCCTTTATGCTAAAGAGAATTTGTCGATTTTAAATTATTTTGCAATGTTTGGTCGCCTTGACGGCACTTTCTAACCAGCTTATTAAATTTAAGAAATTCTTTCTGTTAAGGAACAAGTTTATAATTCTTTGTGTTAATAAGATAAAGTGTCATTATAACAAACTGGTTAACCACATCAATTTATTTATCAAATACTCGTATAAGAAAATTCAATTCCACAATTACAATTTTATTAGTCTTTTCTTAACAAAAACAAAGAGAATGTTAGTCATACTTCCAAATTTTCATTTGCTCCCAAAAACTGTGTAGACATTAGACGTTATTTCAAATTAAAGAGACGCGTGCGCTAGTGCACGAATGTTGAGAATTATCAAGCTAGGGGGAAGCCCGAGGCATCCTAACTCTTGAATAAATTTGAATAACTGAACAGAGGACTCGACGACATATGGCCTACAGGCCACAGGTGCCGACGCGTTATGTTTCTATAAAATTGTTCCATCTGAAGATACGGACGATCTTAGCATCTTTTACAAAAATAAGGTAAATTTATGCATCAATGAATTTCCATTACAACATTTTGTAATAAATAGTAGAATAAGTGTTAAGTTTGTGTTGTTCGAGTAAATCTTTTTATTCACGATGAAATAATCAAAAATATATTATTTAAACAATATTTTGTTCTGATTAGCAATATTATACTAATAACAAGAATATTTCTTATTGCTGAAGTAAAAAAAGCACTGTTCAATCACGTGCTTGTGTAAATGTCAATGTGTCAGGAGTGCATCCAAATACTTTGATAAAAAAAAACACAAATGAGTATGAAGCGGCGAAAGTTTATTGACATAAATGTATACCTAAATACGACAGACACAATCTACGATAGGCACTCTAAAACATGAATTGAATTTTCGCGGCGCAGGTGAAATGTTCCAAGAAAATTTTCGATGAATTCTAAAATGAAATTCTTTGCTGCCGGCGAAGCCATATGTTACGTAGTTTTTCTATTGCCATATTTTCTCTTTACTAATGTGTTTGTTTTACTTCTTCCATATTATTATATGTTTATTGAGTAATATTAATGTCCTAAATAGTTTCCAGTAATTTCCTGGATATTGTTAGTCAACAAAAAAATTTGAATCGCAAAATGTGAAATTTCATTCCACTATTCAAGAAGTGTTGAATCTGTCAGGGTATCGATGAAGTCAAAATATCTAATGCAGCCATGCCCCCTTAGCCAAGATGCTAGTGTTCCGCGTCGATTCTCTTTCTACAGTCACTAACGTCTCTATTCTCTTATATTATTGACTAACGTCTACTATTAACCACGTGACTTAGCGTTGAGAGACATCATTCCCATACATTTGTTACTTGCCTAATAATGTTTACGTTAGTAAAATGTCAATTTGATGAAATTAACATTCTATTCTGACAAGTATTATCGACATGCATTCATGTCTAATTTTGTTTAGAGATAGAGAATAAATTACATTAAGGTTTACTATTAATCTTAGACTATACCACTATTATTCAACATCATCATCATCATTTCAGCTAAAAGACGTCCACTGCTGGAGGTAGGCCTCCCTCAAGGTTCTCCACAACAGCTGGTCCCATGCCGCCTACATTCAGCGGCTTCCCGCGACCTTCGCCAGGTCGTCGGACCACCTTGTGGGGATACTATTAGTAGTACTGAAAGTGATGTTACCGGATCGTAGAAAAGAAAACCGGACAAGTGAGATGTAGGCACAGAGAGTTTATGGATTTTCAGTAATCGACTTTTCAAGTTCATGCCTGTTTAATATAAATCACATCAAATCAAAATCACATTGACCAAGGTCAACCACCTTTTTCAACATTTTAAAGACATATTCATATATCGTTATACCTAACCGTATTTTCTATGAGTTTACAACTATTATGTTTTGTATTTAAAAAAAAATTATGGCCCTATCTTACTTACTATAAGGGGTCCTCTTTCCATCCAACAAACATTCCATCCAACAAACCCAAACACTCTTGCAACTATAGAGTTACAAATTCGTTGCTACTGTTTGTTTCCAGTACACAAAATCAAGGGGAGGAAGGATTTGGATTTTGGATATTGCACTCACTCGGTGAAATCACCGAAAATATTTAAAAGGTTACGTTACCTTCTAATTACCGACGTTGCACGTGGTCACCGGTAAACCAGTGTTAACTTAGCGACGCTTACTGACACTGGTTTTTTCAAGGTTGAGATATCACTCCGGTCAAGATAGCCCAAATGTGCCGAAACAAGATATGTCTCCCACATATTTAAAGCACGACTTGCAGCTTTTCTACAAAGAGAAAAACATATTACATGAGAAAGATAAAGTACATTTTTCATGAATCTAAAAAAACTGTAAAAATAATTCATAAGAAGGTACCTAAGAAGCTTAAATTATTCATTAGTCTTTGAAAGATAGCTGCTGTCGAATTTGAACTTATTAATTTTCTAAAATAATTTTAGCATAAATTATCAGAAACAATAAATCTAAACAGGTTTAGAGATTCGTAAGAAGTCATAAGAAGATTTTTCATACATTAAGATTACATACTGGACAGTGATCCTAACTGCTAAGCCAGAGATCGTGGGTTCGATTCCCACCCAGGACAAATGCTTATGTGATGAGCATGATCGTTTTGTTGTGTTTAGACATAATTTAACTATGTTCTGTATGTATTTAAAAATATATAAGTATGTTTATCAGCAGTTTGGGTACCACAGTACAAGCTCTACCTAGTTTGTGACCAGACGGCCGTGTGTGAAATGTGTGAAATTATTATAGTGTTGCTCGATATTAGAATTAATATAGATCGTTTTATCCACAATTCTTTATACAATGCAAACAATATAATTTGACTAGTTGAAACAAAGATTTTATTTAAATCAATGTATTTATTTCAAATAACAAATGACAATTATCAAGCAATCTTTAATTGACTTGAACGAACGTGAAAAATGGACTCACCCAAGTGTAATTAGAAACTTGAAATATCTATAGAATACGTAAAAACTGTGGGTAAATACAATTTATTATACTTAAATATATATGGCGATGCAACTTTTTTAAAAGGTATTCATTATCAGCTCACAACTCCCAAAAACTGGGATTGCGGGGAGTGCGCACTGAGTGGATAGTAGATAAAAAAGTTCAGAAGGTTTTATCAACGGCCTTTACCTGTCAGATTTAATGCTGTAAAATAAATATCCTGCCTTAGATTCCTTAAGCATGAATTCTGGTTAGTTGGCTATTTTTCTTGAGTAATATTTTAAAAATCTGATGAATTTAATTGTCTTATCAAGTAATTAAGATTGACTAATTTATTGTTTTATTTTTCATCGTGACAACTAGTCAAGTGCATAAGTCCTAAAACTGTAACGAGGTTTTATTCTACAATAGAAAAAAAAATGAGGATGAATATTTAACAAGTTTATTACCGACACATACACATTTCATGGTAAAACCAGTTGTGAGATAATAATTATTTTTAAGTGAGTCATTGGGGGTCAACTGATGACTGGTACTATGATGTCATCATTACTTATGTCCTAAAGAACATAAGAACATTTCAAAACGACCCCTATTGCGTATATTTAACAGCAAGTCATTTCTGTGAGTAAAGAATGGCTTTAGTTGGAAAGCGGTAGTTTAGGTAGAAAGTGAATTACGTCACTTTTATCGATAAATAAATACTAAAAATAACATTAGGATAAAATTTACTTTTATACTTTAGGTAACTTTACTTATCAAACTTTACTATGTTCACATATGTATCCAATATTCGAGACTCGCAGTAACCATCTGTAGGTAAATATATATCACTTGTTCCTGCTGTACAATTTTATATCTGAAAAACTGGATTCGGCACAACCCGTGGAACACATAAATTTTCGTTTTATGTCTGAATAGAACTGATAACACTAAAAGGCGTTACCGACAGACGTCGCGTACCTTTTCAGGAGAGACCAATAATAGGCTCGCAGTCGAATGTTTATATATATAACATATTCTTCATAGATATAACGATATTTATAACGACAAGTAAATGGATGTTCTACAGATGGACATTTTCTGTGAAATGTAAACTTGGCAATTGTGGTTAGAATACTCTAAACCTTCTTTTAGACTTGATTACTAAATAAATGAAGATATTTTTCATAATTTTTACATTTATAATAAAGATATAGCAACTAATGAATCCAGTTTTCATGTTGTGGCACTGCATTGTAATGAACAGTGGTTTTGTATGCAACGTGCGGTGCGGATGGGGCAAAACTGAATTAAAACTTGTCTGTCCGTTACCGATGCTGCAGTAAACCAATCAATACGCGATTACACGGCCCGTGTTCCGACTTTAATGATATTACCTCAACAACATTTCTTTCTTTCAACAGTTTTACAATATAATGAGGAAAATGCCTTAATGTGCTTATATAACGAATAGAAATATCAATTCAGTACATATACCTTTGAAATAATCGAACTTATTGGTCATTATTTACGTGATTGACAATAAAATATTATGTCTGTACTGTTTCTTTGCATAATGAAGGGTTTATCAATTGTCCAAAATCAATTGGAGGCGTGGAAGAAAATATCATTTAAAATGCAATTTTACTAAAATGAATAAATGACACAAGTAGGATATTATTTTATATTAAGGGCCTTGCTGCACGGAGTTTTATAGCCTACAATAAATTTTAACGCAAATAGTTAAGAAAATAACAAATCTAGTAGGTAGGATAAGCACTTTTCATAATCACAAGTAAAAGTTTTAATCACGAAAAATACTGTTCTGAATGTTGTCCACTTGCTTCTCAATACTTTAAAACTTATGTTATTTATCCTTGAAGCATTTTCTAGATGATTTATTCATAGATTCGAAGGGTCTTTTTATTGGCACTAGCCCTTAAAATCACATAAATAACAGGAAATCTACAATTTTATTGACATGTTAATTGATTGGCACTTACAAAATTTGTAGCTTCACTACCTTACTTTAGCGGATCTACCTAACTTTGACTGCACGGATGAGGTAGTTATTTAGGTATAGAGTGGTCGCCAAGCCGCTTGTCACTGCACTAAAGTGCTGTGGGTTCAAACCCTTCCTAGGAAAACACTTTGTGTGACGCACAAATTGTTGTTCTGAGTCTTGGTGTTTTTATTTTGTGTATGTATAATTGTATATAGTTAGAAATATGCATGCGTGTTTATAGAAATATATTTAGAAATAAGTTAATCAGGTACGACTGTGGGCGAGGCACATTGCTCACAGAAACGATGACAGATGGGACCATAAAGTTTTCGAGTCTCGATGGCGTACAAGAAACCGCATCGTTGGTCTACCAACTATCAGAGGCCTACCTCTAATAGGTGGTCCGATGACCTGGTGAAGATCGTGAGAGCTGTTGAATGCGAGCAGCACAGGACCAATTATTGTGGTGAGTCTTGGGGGAGGCCTATGTTAAATAATATGGACGTCTTTCGGCAAAGACGATGATGATGTTACTATAATACAGGTTCAGTCTAGTTTGAGATCAGACTTCTAATGTGATATGTGGCATATTATTATAATTCTGTTAATTTTTTTCTTACCAATGCCGTTTGCTTGATTTTAAGATGCATAACTGAAATGTATCACCAAATAACAGTTATATTATATAGGATGGGCAAAGAATTCGTTAACATTTGAATCTAACATTTTAAGGGGAGTTCTTGGTAACAATTGTAATACATAATTTTAACAAAATGGAGGACTTTGTCACACATCCAATGAGTCCCTGATGGTCGTCAAAGACGTGTTTCTGGAAAAGCTGATTTCCAGACGAGGCGAACCAAATACACTATGTTATCTAAAAGAAAAAATCAGCGAAGAGATGTCAACGATCTGGCAGTCTCTTTGCCGACAAGTAATAGAAATTTCGGTGCTCGCTTAGAAGAGTTTTTCGTTTTTTAATATATCAAATGACTTTTTTATACGATTTTTTCAAATGTTACCTAATTCGTTGCCCACCCTATACTTAATCACGTTTAATCAAGAAACATTGCTGTCAGTATTCTACCGTTTCGTAAACGCATTTATTTTTGAAATTGTGTTTTATCAGAAAATCACGTACGGATTTAAGTAGCCGGATCTTGTGCTATTGTTAAGAGCGAACACCGCACCCCAATATTGTATCTGAATATTGTAACAGTAGCCGAAAGAGGTAAGAATAATTTCATTAAAATAACAGTTAAAACAATTCCATTACAATTATAATAACATCGGACTGGCAAGGTATTTTATTCAATTCAATTTAATTATGGTACATTTTTAGGTTATAATGTATGGGTAATTAGTGCGTTAAATAAATAGTTTTGTGTTTGAAGAAGGAATGGAAAGGAAAGCAAGGAAGGAAATTACGAAACTAATTCCGATGTGTTCTTTCATACGATTTTGTTTAAACTACTTAGTCTAAAAATCACTTTATAAACCTAAAATATTTTTTTAGAATACCATTTTCCTTTTTGTATTATTATATATAATACATATTTAAAACGTCAAGTTAACTTCTTTATTGTCAGCAACCTTCAACAGTTCACTGCTGAGCATAGGCCTCTCCTTAGTAAGAAGGTTTTAGGCTACTGTACCACACTGGCCATGTGGGTTGCTATAGGATTTGTTTCAAGTTTTCCGTCTTTTTCCAGTCATGTTGTTCAGTGTAGTTTCATCTCTTAGACAGCTCTTTTGATAGCTGCGGGATGAATAGGAGTGGTGACATTCTCTGTTCTTAATTCGTCATCAAAAAATTGATTTTTGAGACTGACATAGTATTTACATACAAGTGTGTATGGAACTCTCGCTGCACGAGTCAGACGGAAACTTGTTTCGATTTCGCAAGTTCAAGACATTTTCATTGGTAGGTTACCAAGGTTAAGATTTTATGACACACGCACTGCTTGCCCTGTAAATATTTAAAAAGGGCGAAAAGGGTTTATCAAATTGGCACTGTACCCAATTCTACTTGTTCAATTGACGAAAAAGGCAAAATAAATATTAATGTCATCACGATCTGAATACTTCTTCTTTTATTGAATTTTTTATATATAGAAACGTTTAACTTTGATTAAAGTTATACCTACGTTTTTAATCATTATAAAAGTAATAACATAAGTTCACACTACATACTATATTGTTATATTTATCGTGAGAATAAAATTCTTTTCTTTACAAATACAGTTGGTCCAGAAAACTTCTATTAGAAGTTTAAACTCTGCCTAAATCAAGAACAATGTGGAACGAAGGTAGTTTTTTTTTAAATTATCGGCACAAGTTTTAATCAGAGTCAATTTCTTATTATAAAATCTTTTGAATGCAAATAACAAACCACATAATTCCTAATATACCTACTCATTTCTATACTTTTTAAAAAAAAAGATTACAGGAGACTATTTGAGACGCACAGTAGTGTGGAAAAGTTTTAACAAGTCTGGGACGGATCACTGTCCCGTAACAATATTGGTATATATAGCTTTCTCCTTGTTATTCATAATTTATAAAATGAACTTGTCTTAACAATATTGAATATACATATATACATATATTCAATATTGTTAAGACAAGTTAATATAAACTGCAAATGCCAAGAACTTATTCCATTATTTTTTTATTATTAATGAATTGTAAGTACTCTATATTTGAGGATGTTATGCTCCAAAAGAAGTCTGCAGAGCGGGATCGGAAAAAGACTGATCCCGCTCGAAGGACGCGTCGAAGCGGGCGCGATAGAACTCGCTAGCTCCCTAATCACCGCTTTAGGGTCGCTGTGACCACATCTTGGGGTGATGTGATCGCTGCAAACGACCCGACATAGTTGACATTCCGGTACAGCCGAGGTGTGTCGTCTGAGGCGGGGTGCTGTTCTACCTCTTACTGTGTAGAACAGTGAGCGGTGTGATAGCGTCCTGCACTAGGGTATGAGGTGCCAGGGATGCACCTTAAACGTGAGGTACGGCAGGGAGAACTCCAGAAGCCACCAATGCGTTCTTGGAGCTTCTCCCGACTGCTGAGGTAGGCTGCCGCGGGGTTTAGTGGGTAGACCGGTTCTCTAGGAGTTCCACACACGCCCTTCGCCTCCCTACGGAGGGTATAGTGCGAATAGCATTCTCCGCGTAAAAAAAAGGTACTCTATCATCATTATTATGTAAATTATTTAAACAGCATGTATTTTAGCAATTTTTCTAAATATGATTGTATTTTAAATCCAGTTATTTAATTATATGTATTGAGTGGGTGAAAAGGAATAGTAGATAAGTCTTGCTATTGAATTATAAGTTTCAAAATCTTTATTTTTTACTAATAACTTAATAGTTAAAATTAAATTCAAGTATTTCTTTATTGTCGTTTCTTTTTCAATGTCTTTTTCTGTAATACCTTAAATCAAAGTTACCTTTTTTTTTTAAATAATAGAAAAATCGTAATAACATTAGCATCTAGTGCTGTTATTGATTCTACTTTCTTTTAAGAGTAGGTACTATAACTTTGTTCTTATTACTCTTGTCAAAATGTGAAGTTGATAAAGAGATGAAATTCCATATAAATATTTTAGAGAATTGTTTTACTGGGATGTCTGAAGCTAAATCGGAATGTTGCGAAACATTTGGCATAGAAGCAATAAGAACATAGATATAGCTCAATTGTGATGCTCTATTAGTATTTTAAACAGTAACTACTTCCAACAACCTTTATTAAAAAAGTTGTAAAAAGGTACAACATTTATTTCTTTTAATAAACACAGACGAATTTGTGTGAGTCAGCTAGTCTTAGCCTAAATGTAAAAGATATGTGTATATAAAGATATATCTCCAAACTTAAGCTGGAGTAAATGAATGATACGCTTTTCATGAAAGTAAATAGTCTTTCCCTTTGGGTTGTGGAGGTCTGATGCCAGTCGTTCCGTGAAAAAACTGATTTTCTGATAAAACCAGTTCAACTAGTAGCCAACTCAAACTTGAGAATAATAAAGGTTAGAAAGATAATGATATACACTATCTTTTGCCCACGGTTCCGCTTCTGCTCCGTGTATGTGAGTTATCGCGGTAAATAGTAACCATCATATCTCCATCACAAATTTCATTAAAATAAGTGCAGCAGTTTAGATGTGAAAGTGTAACAGATTTTTTTTTTATAGAGACTTGCCAAAGTGACTCCATTCTGCGCGATGGAAAGCACAAATAGAATCCAAGAGCGGTGGCCGCCGTACTCACTGCGAATGAAGACAGTGCAGTATGGCGATCCACGCTACGGCGGTCTAGTGAGATGCTTTTTCACGCCCCGCTTAAAGGACCAGGGATCGTAGTGGGAAGGAAAAACGTGCGCTGGTAATGAATTCCAAGCTTTAGCTGATTTGTACAGGAAGGAAGAGCCGAACCGTTAAGTTCAGGTGCGTATGTGAACCATTCTGAAACGGTGACTTCCAAGGCCAGGACGTGTTGTCCTGTAGAGGAACGGAGAGGATGGGATCAGTTGGAAGAGTTCGTCAGAACGCTCTCCATGATAAAGGCGATAGAGGACTGCCATAGAGGCGACATCTCTTCGTAACTGCAGAGATTTAAGGGATTCAGTGACTTTCGGGTTATCGATAATCCGGACTGCTCGCCGCTGTAACCGATCTAAAGCGTCCAGCAAATACTGCGCGCATCCATCGTAAAGATGAGAACAGTACTCCACGTAGGAGCGTACCTGGGTCTTATAAAGAAGACACAGATGCTCAGGCGCAAAGAACCGTCTCACTCTGTTCAGTGTACCCAGCTTCCGCGAGCAACGCGCCTTAGCAACGCTTTCAATATATTATCGCAGATTGAGGTCCCGGCTAATATCCATATCCAGGATACTGAGATTGTCCTGCAGTGGCAGTTGAATGTTCTGAAAAGTGGAGAGGGGAAGGAATCGAGACTTTTTGGCAGAGAGCGCGCACGCATGTGTTATCTTGGCATTGAACTCGACCAGATTCTCATGACCTCATTGAGAAATGCGGCCCAGGACGCGGTCGAGCTCAGTGACAAGCTTTTGTCAGTTTTCCTTAACGTCCGCTAATTTGGCTGTAGGGTGACCATAGTATCGTCTATGAACTGTGCTGTCGTTTGCATAACAATGTATATTGCCAAGGTTCAACATGTCATTGAAATGCAGAAGAAACTGTGGGTGACAGGACGGAACCTTGAGGTACAGCATTAACCTGCTGAAAATTGGAGGTGGCGTCGTCGCAGAGGACTCTAATGCGACGCTTGTGCAGAAATGCGGCCACCCAGCTGCAGAGTTAAGTTAATTCATTAGTGAAGATACGATGCTGAGGTCCCTCGTGTCCTAGATCCTGTGTTGAAAGATTTTTTAAAGATCGGGCTGCCGCAATGAAATCCTCCTTAACATACCTGTTCAGGAAACTTACGATGATAGATTTTACCTTTGAGTTGACCAGAGGTATTCTGTTAATGTAATTTATTTGAGCTTTAGGAAATGTAAACTTCACTTTTGACAACAACCTAACTTAACAAATAGATGTTCACCAGTCTTAAGTGGAATACCCTTGATTTCGACAATGTTTAACCTTGACCGCTGGTCAGCCATCGTTAGGTCGTGTTTCATTTCATCACATCGTTGTGTAATGACTCCACTGTATCCTTAACATGTTCCAAGCTAGTGACTTTGGAGTCTAAGTCAGATATTTTTACAGCAAAGTCATCCGTCATTTTACTAATGAACTCATAGCTTAATTTGAGCTCCTTGAACTCATCCTTAAGAGTGCGGACATCCTCGATCAGTGTTGGCAGACTTCCCAGTTGATACTTGATTTCACGTATTTCACTCAGCACTACCTGGAGTGAAGCCGGTTCAGGTACTAGTGATGGAGAAGGACACGAGCTCCGGCATGTAGGACATTTCCACGTAACCCTCCTGTCAATTCCCAGTTACCGCCATCCAGTCTCCGAGATGCTCGCACAACCAAAGTCGAGGTGATTTATTTTTATGTATGTGATGTTAGGATGTCCCTTAAATATCAAGTTCGATATTTTTTTACGCATACCTTCTTAAAAGTTTTGTAATAACCCTATATTGTCTAGAAAAAAATATTAGTTCGATATATAAACGATAACCCGTGCCGACTTGCTATTTAAACTTGTCGATACAAGTTGCTTAAGTACTGCCCAGTGACCTGTTACGACATGTTTTATTTGCCATTTCGTACGTGATTTTTGAGACTATTAGTGCTTCATTGTTTAGTGCGTAAACATGTCGGTGGAATTACGGAGTGATAAACAAAATATTTTTCTTATCGGATTGACTAGCTACCAAATAAATGGTGCAAAATTACCATCTAATCGACAAGTTCTCTCAGTCCTATTTTACAATATTCGTGAGGTTAAATTGACTGTTAGTGAAAGTGCAAATCTTGTGATAAGGGAGTGCATCATATATTGGGAAAAAGCAAGAATTTCAACAAGGGCATTTCCTAACTGCGTGAAGAAACTTATTGATTTATATCATGTTTGGAGAGAGTTGCAAAAAAATTGTAAGGAAACTCAGATTACGTTTAAGAGTCGTGAGAACAATTTTATAATTAATCTTGATAATTTGTTTGATATTGCACATGCTGATGCTTTTGAGAGAATGAAAATAGAGGAAGATAAATTATTTTTAATGAAACAGAGAGAGCCAGGTCGACCGGGATGCTTAGGTGGTGTAGATAAAAAATTGGCGGAAAAAGAACAAAGATCTAGACAACGACGATTGGAAGAAGAGGAAAGGATTGTAAGACAAAGAGAATCACTAGCTGTTGCATCTACTTCCACCACAAATAACTTAGACAGTGTAGAAGATTCAGACGAAGAACAGATCTTGAATTCTGAACTCAGCTTGCCGGACGTTCCCTGCCATGAACAAAGTTCAAAAAGAGGTAGAAAGAATCTTATAACACCTAAACTAGTTGCAGCTTTAGATCGATGCCAGTTAAGCATTAGAGATACCGTTTACATTCTTAATTCGGTGGTAGAAGCGCTTGGTCTGAGCAGCGATGATTTCTGTATTAACAAATCCTCGATTCAGCGAATTCGTACTGAAACTAGAAAATCAAGGGCAGAAGCAATAAAATCTAACTTCCAAAACAATGTACCCGACATAGTCACAGTCCATTGGGATGGAAAACTATTACCGGGGTTGGATGTACGGAGTTCAAAAGAAGAACGCTTGCCAGTTATAGCTTCATTTGACGATAGAGAGCAGCTTCTTGTAGTGCCGAAACTAGAAAGTTCTTCTGGAAAACATCAAGCGAAGGCTGTATCAGCAGCTCTCTTTGACTGGAACCTTTATGATAAAGTGCAAATAATGTGCTGCGACACAACAGCTTCCAATATGGGCCGTTTCAATGGAGCTTGTGCTATTTTGGAGCAAACTTTAGGAAGAGAATTGTTGCTTTTCGCCTGTCGTCATCATGTTTATGAATTGGTCCTAAAAGCTGTCTTTGAAACCAAGATTAAGCAAATTACTAGTAGCCCAGATATTCCGATGTTCAAAAAGTTCCAAGAAAATTGGAAAACATTTATTGTACTAAAATTGAACCATCTCTTAATTTCGTAAAAGCACGGGTTGCCGAGACAGACATTCAAGCGTTGTTACTATTTTATAAGGCAGAATTAGATAAAGGTTTTGTAAGAGATGATTACCGCGAATTGGTCGAACTGTGCGTAATATTTTTAGGAGGAGACACAGAGGAAAAATTAAAACTAAGGCCCCCCGGAGCTATACATCAGGCACGCTGGATGGCGAGAGCGATCTATTCTTTAAAAATATGTTTACTTCAGTCACAATGCAGAGTAACTGCGAAGGACAAAAAGGCTCTACAAGATGTTTGCTTATTTCTCGTAATATTGTATGTTAAACCTTGGCTCGAATGTATAGTGGCGACCAAAGCACCTAATCAAGATTTGCGCTTCTTGAAGATGTTAAAAGAGTATGAAAAAGTTGACGCAACAATTTCTAAAGCTTCTATAAGCAAGTTCAGCCATCACTTGTGGTATTTATGTGAAGAGACAGTCATTCTATCACTATTTGATGATGAAGTTGACAACCAAACTAAGAAGAAGATGATTGCCAACTTCAACAGGGACAAAATCTCGGATTTTAGCAAACGCTATGACCCGTCGAAGGAAGAACTGACTCAAAAGTTGTTTGGTAAGTTAAATTGACTTTTTGTTGGATTTCAATTTCAATGTCCAATACTTATTTATTTATTTTCAAAATTGTTGTTGATTTTTATTTGTTATTTAACTTATTTTTCTTTTTTTTTAGACAAAGCACTGGATGATTTCGTATCGGAAAAGAGCAAACAATTTTTATCACGACTGCAGATCGACGACAGTTTTCTAAAGGAAGATGTATCTTCTTGGAATAACAATGCTGCTTTTCTGGAGGCTAAAAGAAGAATAAGTTATTTGAGAGTTGTAAATGATACTGCTGAAAGGGCTGTTAAATTAATGCAAGATTTTAACGGACTTATCACGGCTGAAGAAGAACAAAAACAGTTCTTGCTGCGCTGTGTCCAGGAACATCTAAAATTGTATCCAGACTGTAAAAAAACTACTCTAAAAAGAAGTTACCCTGAATGATTCTTATTTCTTTATGTTTTTAATTAAAGATTAATGTTCATCTAATTTATTATTTAATTTTATTCACTTAATTCATTGCATTTATAGTGAAATTATAGCAGACTGAAATTTTAGGACAAAACACGTTTTTTACTAAACTTTGAAGCTCGGTCGGCACTGGTTGCAATTATGCTAGATTGATAAAATTTTATATTTAAGTATCTTATAGCATTAGTAAAAATTATAGAGGATATAAGGGACACCCTAATATTTATATATATAAATATTATAATGGTGCCCTTATTTGTTCCGCAATAAACCTAAGAGGGCATAAGTATCACATTACATATGCTTCCAAATATTTTATATGTGAAATTTTTGCACATTACAGTTGTCAATCATGTACTCATACATGCATATATCAAATAACACTTATTTCCCCAGACGGATAGGCAGAGGAATATTAAGCGTCCATTTTTCACTAGTATTGCAATCTCACGTAATAAACGAGCCGCGTCTATCGATCAGCAGGTGCACCACTTGCAGGTGAGGTTACCTTGGAGTTCTAAGCTCTTGTTGGGAACTCTATGCAAATCATGTACTCGTCTCCTGCAATATTATCAGATAGTATGTCGTGGTTTTCTTAGCGATGACTTATGTATATTTAGAAAGAAATTAAAAAGAAAACTGTTAATATGATATTACTAATTTGAACAACCAAAACGTACAAAAAGTGTAGGGTTGATGTAATAAATGAATTTTGCATGAACTACATGAAAACTCGAATATTTCTTTTTTTATTTTTTTTTTAATTAATTAAATATTTAATTACAGAAAATTGGTGCATTACCTCCTACTCTATGTCCTTCTGGCTAGTTTTACGTTACTATTTAATTCGGCTACAACAGCAAACAAGGATGGTAAAATAAAACATTATAAATAGTAAAATACTTCTGTTGTCTTCCATTAGCTAACAAAGTTTGTGTTTGATACACGATGCAAAATATTTCAACGCAAAATAAAACAAAGAAGGAAAAAAATTAAGCCATAAGTACGATGAAATGGATATTTCAGATGGATACGATGTAAATCATGATACAAAACCGGATTATTATTTGAATTTCCATGGAAATGCTAAAAACAAATAAATAAATGATACGCATTATTTATGTCAGACGTAGAGTACAGGAAAAATTCTCAACAAAGTCAAATTACATTTCATAAATATCATCACTATTTGATTTGTTCACGTTACAAATGGGCAAGATAAATAAAATTCAAATAGCGCGCTTTGTTACTCTGTATTTTCATCACTGTGGAGAAGCTTTTAACAGTCTTGGACATCATGATCTTTCTTACAGAAGAAGTACTGACCCAATATCTCGACACGCTAATATTAACCACATTATTCGTCTTGGTCTTTTTACCACTGGCGTTTCAGCTGTACGTGAACCCAGAGGTACAAGATGAGGAGAAGAGCTAGTCTCTTTCTATCATCATAGTTCCGTTATGGCCATAGAAGATCGGTAAGCCTTTGGTGTGAGACGCAGCTTGCGTCGACATCCTCACGAAATCACATAATCCAAGTATAGCTGGTTACACGGGTGCTGCTGCTACATCTGTTGAAAGCCTTAAATAGTTACACCATACCATACCAAACATTAGATATTAATTACACTTTTGCACTGGTTGGAGGCGAGGCGCTGCGAGCATAGTTTCCCAGTGCTCGTGCTTTGTTCAAACAATAAACTAAGCAAACCATTCACGCTTCTAGTAACTGGAAGGCCGGCCTTCTTCTAGAACACAGAATTCACATTGCTATTCAACGTAGTGATGCTGCCAGTCTTTAAGGGATACTACCAGTAGGCGATGATGTGGAGAAATTTGAAAGTAAGTGTGTTGAATTTATTTGAGTACATATTATTCTTTTTTTGCTAGTACGTATGTGGCAAATGTAAACCTAAAAAACAACCAATTTAAATGTACCTAACATGTAATCTGTACACTCCTGTATTTGATATTGTAATTTATGTATTTAATTATTTAGTACTGCTTTCAGTAAGTAGACTCATTTTAAACATAAGAATATTTCTGAAATATAGAGAAAAGTACATAAATAATCAGGAAATATTTTATTAAATATAGGCGAGTAAAACTGTTTGGGGATCGATAGAATCACGATTTTATTTACGACGCTTTGAATTTTCGTTACAGTTGAATTAACGTTTTTCTTGTTCAGCACCAAATTACATAAAACCTTTGTCGTGAGACAGTAATAGAGAAATTTACGCTTTGGGGCACAATCGAAATTATAGTCTCCAATTTCGCATCAATTTCGACAATCACTCTTGAGAAATGTTTTATTTTTTCACATTTTAAGTATTTTTATAATATTATGAACATTGTTGATGTAGCTTTGCTCGTAGTCATTCGATCATAAAGTAAGATTTAGTGTTGTAAGACTATAAATGTTTATGATTTCTGACCAAAATATAATAATTTTGTGTTGTGGAATTGGCAAACCTTTTAAATTGCTATTGGGAAAGAAGATGGTTTAATATGTACCAAGAGTTTACTTGAAAATTAAAGGTTTTAAAAAAAAATTGACACTTGAACCATGATTATGAAACACAAAACCTCAATTGTCAGTCTTAATGAGATGCTTGCGTCTATAATAAACAAGAATTATAAAAAGCAAATGAGGGAGTATTTGCTAGCAATAAATGATGAGTTCTGGTTCAAATAACAGTAATCCAGCTCAATTATTAATAGAAAATGACTCATTTAGTAGTCAATAGTCCGTTTAAGGTTAGCAATCTGACTTGGTTTGTGGCACCACAATAATACATCTATCATAACACAGAGTAATTCATGAACTTTTAAAAAAAGTTCAAATTGTAATATTCAGTGACGAGATTAGTAAGGGTATGGGTCTATTGCTGATACTGAACTTGTTTGTGTATACCCTGATTCGATTAAGGTTCAATTTTGATAAAAAAAACAGTGTTAAATTCAATCAGGATAAAATGGAGGTGCTCGAGGTCTCGGGCTCGATTCCCGGATCGGACCAAATGTTTGTATGATCTACAAATATTTGTGCCGGAGTTTGGGTGTTTTCTATGTATAAGATGTATGTATTTACAAAAAAAGTATATAAGTATTCTATCAGTCAGTCTAGTTGTCATAGCACAAACTCTGCTTAGTTTGAAACAAGATGACGTTGTGTATCAAATGTTTGAAATATTTATTTTTTATTTATTATATTATTTATTAATTTTAATTGAGTATTAAGGTAATTTAGATAATCAAGTTTGTTATATTCTCTTAAATAATTATATACCTTAGATTTGAAACAAACAATTATATTTACACTGCCATATAGTAAAACTTTGCCTCACTGGCAAAGCTTTACTATAGAGAATAACGTTAGGTAGAAGTTATAATAAATACGCGGCTACACAATATATCTAATCACAAAATGAAGTTTCGCAACAAAATACCATACGAAGAGTATAGATATACCACAAAGACACTGCATATCAGCAGCATTACCCACAATAAAATACCACAAGATATTAGATTATGAAAATAGCTATTATAGTTAGTTAGTTAATGAAACAAGTACTATTTGAGAAGGTTTACTAACCGTTGCAGATTATTGAGCTGATGCTGAAAAAAATTCTTAGGATTAATGCTGTTTAATGTTTAAAAATAAAGTACATTAAATTTATTGTCGTATTTTATATTTAATTTGTTTTCAATATTTTTTTTCCTTTTCAATTTGAATTGGACAATGAGTTTTCTTTAGCAATGTTTACGGACTTCAAAAAAGACATCACTGTGTTTTATATTGACGTTTCTTTCTAGAATTTCTTTTTCTTTCTTAGGAAATACTTCTAGATGTAAAGTCCAACGTGTAAAATATGTGTAAAGACTTACTTAAAAATAAATAAATTTATTTTTAATTATTTCAAGTTTGAAAAAAAATTGATCAATACTTTAAAGTGTGCCTTGTTAAAAAATTATGTATTTGTGTTTCGGTTTACTATTTAAAACATACTGGCCTTCCCATAAAGGATGAATTTATAGCTATCATTTATGCGGATGTTGTCGCTTTTTCTAGAACTGTTTAAGACAAACAGTCCTACAGAATATTATTAATGTGAAACTCCAAAGGTTTAGGCAGCACTACGGGCAGCGTATATCAAGTTAGTTCTCAGACAAGCAAAGACAATATTTTTTTCTACTTCATTTATTTATGACCAAATTACACAAAATCTTAGTAAACGTGCCACCAAGATATCGCTGCAATATAGTTTTTCTACGCTATTTTATAGCGATATATAGATAACATCTTAATTATTTATCTGTCAACTTCAGTGTAACGCGCCAAGTAAAACAATAGCATATAAGGACAAAAAGGCAGCATGGCAAATCGAAAAACCTTTAAAAGGGATTACTATTTCAACATATACCTGAGAAAATGTTCTTGTGTATATTACGTTATTGAGCCGCAATTTTCAAGACTTAGATAGCTTCCAAAGCGATTTTATGATAGCAATATTTGGCAAGTACTACCTCTTATTCAGCTTCTAAGGTATCTAAGATGTTAACTTACTATACAATAAATAAAAAAAATATAAAATCATCATTAAACACCATTTATGTAAATGTAAAAACTTAATAATCACAAAAGTAAACACCAAATTATTTCTGTAAAAAGTTGATTCCTTAATGGCTACTAGGCTACGTACTTGTTGAATTTCTTGTAATAAAGACCGTAATTAGTTTTAGATTGGTGGTGACAAGCGTCTTGTGCCTGGGAACGATGGTTAACTGGCATTCAACGAACGGAGCGAAAAAATCACAAAGCCGCGTATTATAACGGATTTAGGGAGAAATGGTCTCACCACTATCCGGACTGCGGACTCTTGAATTAATGAGACTACTTCAGAAATCTTAAAATCGCTGGCAATTGTATTCTGAAGCTAATAACTTATTTGCAGTCACAGATTTAAATGAAGAATTTTAAATGTGGAGAATAATTTCACTGACAATGGAAACCTTTTACTTTTTATGGACTTCAGATGTAAAATTTAAAAAGACATTTGAAACGCAAGGGCTTCACAGAAGGTAGATTTTTATTACCTACTGGAAACATTTAGTGAATAATTTGTGGTATTATTATTTATAGTTTTGTTATATTATGTGGTAAATTTGATCGGTATGATAATTAAACAGTCCCTGTAAAGATTCTGTTTTGTTTTCACTTACCAGTGTAACTTGACCTCACTTTCTGTATGTTGACAGGCCAATGTATGTACTGTATAGTACACTTTTTTTCGTATATTCTTCTTATTTAAAACATATTTGAAATAAATATAACTAAAAACTTAGAGTAATATTCTACATTAATATGAACTAGCGAAACTCAACACCCGGCAGATTGTTGAAGGTGCAATTTCTAATTTCTCATAGCAATCTTAGTTCTGACTTTCAGTCATTTCAAATTATAAAAATTCTTTTTTGAATATTTTTGTATTTTAATTTAACAACACATAGGCTCTCAGTTAATTATAAAAGTTAGCGAGTTACTGTTTATGGCTCCTGTTGGTTTTATATTAATAAGCATAACTACTACATACAAGTTTTTACATAAACTATATAAGCTATTCGTTTTGTCTCAACCGAAATTTTCCACTTAAATCATACTAGGATATTTATTATATTTAATTTTTAATATTTTTCTATCAGATTACGAATTTATGACCCCAAATATTGGTTTAAATTCCTTCTCATAATTTTAGTAAAGGTTTTTAAATGATTTTGTCTTGCGTTAAGAAATGTTTAATTCCCTTAATCAAATCAATCAATTTCATTTTCAAATTTTTATCAGAATTGAGCCATTTATCGTTTTCAGTATTTTATGTAGATGTACTTTGACTATTACTCTAAGTAATTTGTACGAACGGTTTAAAAGTTATCACGATAAGATTATCCTGAATGAAGCATCATTATGCGCCTACTATAAGGAGTATTTATAATGTTAGTACGGATGTGAAAAAAACTCTGCCTGGAATTCATTACCAGCGCACTTGTTTCCCTTCCACTACGATCCCGGATCCTTTAAGCGGGGCGTGTAAAAGCATCTCACTAGGCCGCCATAGCGTGCGTCGCCATATTGCACTGTCTTCATTCGCAGTGAGTACGGCGGCCACCGCTCTTGGATTCTATTTGTGCTTTCCATCGCGCAGAATGGAGTCACTTTGGCAAGTCTCTATAAAAAAAAAATCTGTTACACTTTCACATCTAAACTGCTGCACTTATTTTAATGAAATTTGTGATGGAGATATGATGGTTACTATTTACCGCGATAACTCACATACACGGAGCAGAAGCGGAACCGTGGGCAAAAGATAGTGTATATCATTATCTTTCTAACCTTTATTATTCTCAAGTTTGAGTTGGCTACTAGTTGAACTGGTTTTATCAGAAAATCAGTTTTTTCACGGAACGACTGGCATCAGACCTCCACAACCCAAAGGGTAAACAGTATATTTAAAAACGTTAACTTTCCAATAACGACTCCTATAAATGTTTATGACAACCGGTACCGACAGATTATCATGCCCTCTAAGGCACAAAACTGAAACACTGCCGAAATACCGCACTTCGGACTGTTATTAAGAATCCTAAATCAACGGGGCAGTCTGTATACGCATGTATATTAACACATTAGTGAGGATCACTCTGTGTTAAGTGATTGGCAATACAACTTTACACTGAACTAATCCACAGCTTCTGTCTAGCGTACGTCGCTCACCTTTAGAATGAATGAGACTATTAATAGACATAGAGTGGCTATCAGCCTCGACATCACTAAAGCCAATAGAATTTAACATCATTCTCTAAACTTCAAACATATCAAAGACATATTTTTATGCAGACAGTAGCATAGTACATGCGTATTATTTTGGACACCATACGGCCAAAGGAGTTTGACGTGGAATTCGACCTAGTTCTGAGCAACATCTTAATGGGTTCAACTATCGAGAATCTGGTCAAGTGTAAATTAAAGAAAATACAAGTGTGCGCGTTTTCTACTAAAAGATATCTGTTCCTTCCCCTCTCCATTTTTCAGAACACTCGACTCCCACAACTAGATAAGTTCCGTATCCTGGGTACCTATGTATATTTGTATGTATATTTTACAAAATCCAGGTTTGCTTCTGCGTCTAGTACTGTTCTAACATTTGCGATGAATCCGCGTAGTATTTACTTATGGCTCTCGATCGGTTGCAGCAATGAGCAATCCGCAATATCAACAGTCAATAGGCCACTGAATTCCTTGTGTCTCTATAGTTGTGAAGAGATCTCGCATCTATGGCAGTTTTCTATTATCTTTGTCAGTGTAGTGAGTGCTCTGACGAATTCTTTCAACTGGACCCACTGTCTCTCTGCCTCTACACTACCACACGTGCTAGCCTTGAAAACCACGGCTTTAGAGTGGAAGACGCACGCTCTCGAACTAAACGGTTCGGTTCTTTCTGTCTATGCCGAGCAGTCAAAGATTGAAACTCTCTACCTACGTCTTTCCCTCCCTTTATAATCCCAAGTGCTTTTAAGTGTGTTATGAAAAAGCATCTGCGTAGGCCGCCATTTTGTGGGTCACCATACTGCATTGTCCACATTCACAATGAGGATGGTGGCCATAACTCTTGAATTCTATTTATACCATCAAGTCACAAAAAAAACATAGTGCCGAGTATTTAATAAAAAAGTCTTTAACGATCGACTGTTGAATATATACCACTCCGTAGCAAGATTGTTTCGTCCTACTATAATTCGCTGGCCAAATGGGTAAATAAATAGATTGGTGAGAATGAATTTAAAAATTGAAGTGTCATTGTAATTATATCTCAGTCTTGAATATGATTTGTTTCAACACTGTTTATATTCACACACAGAATTGATTGTCTAATTAATTTGAACATGTTAATCTAGCCGCTAATAGGTAATATGCTCGTATACCTAAGCGATGTTAATAATATATCTATAAATCCTCAAAACATGTACCCGATTGACACATCTCTAGCGTTTAAATAAGTTTATCCATCAATTAGTTATCGTATTATTAAGTTTGAAGGTCCTACTCACAGAATGGAGCACACTAGCCGTTAAGATGTACATGTTATAAGGGGAGACCTTTGCCTAGCAGTATACGTCTTTTGAATGAGAAGAAAAAGAAGTAAAGAAGTAGAGAAAGAATTATTTTATCTTATAAAAGAACAGAGTTAGATGGATAAATAAGGAATTTAATGTTCATGAAATGCAAGAAGGATGTTCGAGTGAGTCCTGTTACAAAATTTATCTTTCAAAAATCTATATTAATATTAGACAGTATAACAATCTGTTCGTTGAAGACATTGAACTCTGGTTTTGTTAGTAAAATTTTGCGAAACATTCCTAACACAACAATAGTCTGTGATATAATTACCATATATTGCAGTTTTTGAATTGTCCCAAACCATTTGTCAAATTAATTATTGTTTAATACCATCACGGGAAGGTAGGGTGCGGCGTGACGTTGATAAATGACGTTTCGTTGCGAAAATTGTCGCATATCTCCTAACCGAAGGCAAATTGTTATATCGTAGTGTTAAAAAGCTGAATTTGACAGGCGTTTGAAGCATAAAAGGTCGCTTACAAGACTTAATTGAACATGTGCACCTACTGTTCTGTTATTTTGAAGAGCTTTGATATTATTATACCGAGGTGTAATATATTATACAAAAATGCTGTCGTGATTTGTGATTTTAATTATGTTATAACCTAACTCGGTCCTCATTTCGAGTTTTATTTAAAAACGAATTTGAAGATGATGATGATGATGACGATGATCAAAATGATGTATGTATGAGTGATTGATGGGCAATGTGCCCAACGAATTTTTCACCGAAAACAAATTTGAACAAAGAAAACAAATTTTTAAGGTGATATAAAAATACATGTGGGTAATAAAGCCACAATGATTTCGGCACGAACAGGTTGGCTCGACCAGGGCAATACTATCCTCTCACAGAAGATCAACTTCAAGTGGCAGCATCCGTAATGTTGTCTTTCGTTGGTGAGTGTACGACCGGAGGTCCGTTGATGCAGGGGTGACAGTTATCCTGGTAAATGTGTGAGTCTTACACTGTCACGATGACTGTCATGCCTTTTACGTCCTCTGCTGTATGTTCGTGAAAAAGTATCTCGCTTGGGCCGCCATAGTAAGGATAACATTAATGGCAGCGTTCACAATGAGTATGGTGACCATAAATCTTTGATTCTATTAATACTTTCCATCAGGTAGAGTAGAGTCACTTTGCAAGGCTTACAATATTAAAAAAAAAATGGTTTTTAATTTACTCTTTGACACATACCATGAAATCTCATTACTATTTATTTTATGAACAGAACAGAACAGAATTATATATCAATAGAAGTCGTATAGGTTTTGCTTTATTTACGGAGTGTTAAATTTATTAAGACTTCAGCCTCTGGGTCTGGTCCTTTTAATTGCGGCGAAGCATAATTTTTTACAGTCTCAAGGTACTGCAAAACAATTATTTTAGGTTAATTTTAACTTAATACTTCTTCATATTCTTAAAACAAAAGATAGGTACATAGACAACTTAACAATGATGCGATTCTCATACACCTGAATCTAGATCTCATGTTCCATTTTTTCTGCCAAGGTATGGAACACGTAAAATAACAAAAAATCACTATTGCCTACATTTTGAACAGAGAGAGATCATAACAGAATACAAAGCGAATAAATTAAATTAATTAATGTCTTAAAACTTGAGAACAATCGACTTGATCATGTATAAAACCTATACCTACACGTAGCTATGAAATTTTTCCGATAATACATCTTTAATCAGTACAGGACCTCTCTCTTTCTGCATTTAAAATTTTACAAAATAAATTTATAGACAAACGAAATTAAATCTTTAGAAAAACATTTACCATCTCCAAATGCTTAGCTTTAATCAATTCATACTTGACCCCATTCGCCCTTCGAATCTCGCATGTAAGCAGTTTTGTACAGTATTAATGTTTACTTAATTATTGTTTATTCTGTAGCAGATGTTTGGCAATTCAAAAATATTTTAAATGTATAATTATGACCTTTAAGATGTATTTTATGTAATTCTATTTTAAAGTAATAATATAGGTTTATTATAATAGATGAGCAAAAATTCTGAAATGTGGGCACAGTATAGTACTGTACATTCCAGAATATATATTATATTGACTTAACAAATAGATATAAATATATTCACGTAATGATAAGAGTAAACTCATTAGCTTTGGCTAGTGTCGATGGCAGATGATGTGTACTAAAACTTATGTTGTTATCTAAAGAGCTCCAATGTACCTAGTTGCTTGCTTAGTTCTGTAACATTGGCAAAATATATCATTAGGGGGTCCAAATCTGTTATCCTTCTTTGTAAAGTAACTTAAAGATATTTAGAGTATATGTAGTTAGGTTTAGTAAGGTTTAATAATATTTAGTTTTTCATTGTTTGAAAGCTCTGTTTTAGCTAGAAATGAATGAACAGTCGAAAAAAACTTTCAGGGTAACCATTTACTATGTATTACGCTGTTTGGAGTCGATATTAGAAGTGAATCATCATCAACAGCCTACAACAGTCTACTGCTGGACATAGGCCTTTCCTTACCAAGGAGGTTTTAACCTGTTATACAATGGTAGCCAAACAGATTGATATACGGATTTGTTTCAAGTTTTCCTTTTTTTTTATTAGAAGTGAATAATGAGTGCTAAACTTTTATTTTTCAATAAAGATCAATACTACTGTTTACCCCTAACAAACAACATCAGTGGTCCGGAAACTTCTTCAATTTTCACGTCGATTAAGAGGAATAAAGGTCGAACCGTCATTAACAGGGATAAAAGGCGGAAGCACACATAAAGGGGTGACCCATAACATTTTACTGATAGCTGTGTTGTCACCCCGAATTGTCATTGTAAAGCCGTGTCTACGTATCGTATACGTATCCAACAGCGTTCCGGAACAACACCATCTATTTTGAAGTTGAGCACGTTTTGTAAATTCCCAAAGGATAATAAATCTAACAAACAATTTTTCTTCACACACATATTACATGAAAGGTTGACTATGACTGAAAAAAAAGGACTGTGTGTGAAAGTGCAGTTTAAATGCAGGCTGTTTAGAAAAAGTTTTGAAGTGGACGTACCACAAAACTGGCTGTAGGATGTCAAAAAAGTACATACGAGGGCGCCTGTTTTCAGCAATACCATATAACGTCTTACGCTATTTAACGAATTTATCTCAAAGATCAATTGTAGACAAGACTATTTTAAACTTCTCAGTGAACAAGGTACACATGGATAATTCTAAACTTATAACAAAATTACTGTTAACATTGCTAAATTAATTATTTGAAATGAGGAAATAAGAAAATGCTGAAATTTGTTTATTAATTGACATTAAAGACTTTTTGATCGAGAAATAGTAAAATTTTGTCTATATAAGTTATATTTACATACTGATTTTATATACAGGTTTCCATTATAACTACTTAATTTTAGACCGTATTTAAAGTCAACATCTCTATAAGTAAATTAAGTCTGCATATTTCTTATTTAATACATTTAATTTGGTTTTATGCCTGTAAATTTAAATCAATTTAAAAATAACATGTAAAAGGTATTGTGAATCTATAGTAATAACGACATACCTTAATAATAGCAGTAAAACATAATGAAAGTGTATTAAATAAAATGGCATTTTAAATGTTTATGCAGGAAATGGTGCGCTCCAAATAAAATGATCGGTACTGTGACTTTTACTGTAATAAAATTATTTTGAACGCTGCCTGTACACGTATTATAAGTTGGCAGATAGGAACGGGAGTTTTATCTCTTATATTAAAAAAATGTATTTCTATGATTAAAGGTTATGACGCTCCTGATAAAATAATACCTTAGTTCTAAGCATACTAATATCATCTGCCTATATATTTAAGGATATAGACTGAAGTTTCACTTTGGAATTTATCAGATTACAATTAAAATTTTATAAAACACTATTGATGTAAATAGTTATTACAATACATTTATGAATCTTTATCATTTTTTATTTGAATATTTTAGTTACTTATTTAGTATTTTGTAGCCATACCATCTTTATAAGACTAATATCAAAACAAATATGTAGGTATAAGGTGGGCCACGAGTTAGTTAAAATTTGGAAAAATCATATGAAAGAAACCATTCGATATATTACAAAAAATATTTATTTACAAGAAAGCTAATTATGTAGTTGGAATTTTTGTTTTAAATTACATCGTCTAAATAACCACCGTTTTGTTTATCGTTTGCACTCTTCTAAACGAGCACCGAAATTTTCGAATACTCGTCGGCAAAGAGACCACGAGACCGCCGACATCTTTTCACTGATTTTTTTTTTTAGTTCACGTACTGTATTTTGTTTATTGATGTAGACACGATTCTTCAAATAACCCCATAAAAAGAAGTCTGTTGACTGGACTGTCTGGACTTCTGGGTGGCCATGGAATGTCGCCTCGTCTGGAAATCAGCTTTTCCGGCAAAATGTCTTTGACCAGCGGCAGGGACTCATTGGACGTGTGACAAATAGCTCCATCTAGTTGAAATCATGTGTTACGGTAGTAGTCAGCGAACTGCGCTGGCATCGGTCCCAAGAACTCCCGTAACATGTTTGCGCAGAATGTTAGATTCAAATGTTAACGAATTCTTGGCTCACCCTATATATAGAATCAATAACCATAGTCATTTAAAATATTTTGCTCGCCATTTATGGTATTATAAACGAAAAAAATTAAGAAAATAAAATTGTTGATAGTCGATATATTTTGATTTATTACTATCTTCATGTGAAGAAACTGTTTCAATTAATAGCATTATTACGAATACGTACGGCAAACAATCTTTTTAATTATTTTTCTAGCAATTATTCCATTGTTCCAGTATGTATTACAATTTTCTAGTATATTAATAAATTATTTACAATTATCATGCGCAAATAAAATGTTAGTACTGGCATCCAATAAAAAGTATCTTAGTATTAACCCCTAAAACTGTTTGTAAGCGTATTGTTTAATTATATCTTGTTCGAAAACACGCAATCTTGCCAATGTTCCGTGTTAATGAATACAACATTAGGAGCAAATAGATGGAGCCTGACGCCTCTAACATCCCCTAGTGTCCCCCGACAGGAATTGATGAGGTAGTCGAGAGGTGTTTGTTATCAATGGCGTATACCTACGTACTATGTTGTGTCACAATATTTTATACGGAGCTGTATCAGACTGGGGTATTGATTGTGTGTATATTTTGATATGTAGGCAAGTTTATAGCAGTGAAACGGAAACGATTGGAATTAATGTAACTGGGTATGTTCACAAAGCACCTGCTCATCTATAACACACTGGAAGGCTTCATGAACGCGAATATACTGTCGGATTTCTTGTACATGTATATATATAATACAATTCATGTAGAAGGGATCATTTAATGCCTTTATTCTTCAACTGATCATGATGATTTTTGTGTGCCCATGCCGATTATTTGAATGACATAAGACACCTTTTCTCCAGGAACATCAAAATTTCCATTGCGGAAAGGAAATCGTGTATAAAAGCTTGTGATTTAATAAGTATAAACATGACACATGAGCCCTACAACAAGCACTCATTGCAACTTAGTATAACAAAAAGGGCTTAAGAGTAAATTTTCCAGACGATTAAGTCAACAGCATTGACCGAGAACCATGCAATAAAATAGACGAAAGAAGGGGCAAGTGAGGCTTAGTAATAAAGTTCCGTTTGCATCCAGCCTAAAATGTTTTTTATCTTCTATTATTTAGACCAGTATCTTTTTGTCACAGGACAAATACTTTACATTGTGACAGAGTTTTCTTTGTAGGAAATACTTAATTGTTGTCATTTATAATTCTGATGAAGCTGAAGTTTTAATAACAAATTGCATAAAACAAAGAGTCCTTTGCCTTAATATTGATGATGCTGTGATATTTAAAATGTTTACTATTCTCAAGTTTCGTTTTCATTTTAACATAATTTACATTCCAAATCCATCCAGAATGGTTGTTTAAGTACAAAAGTGAGAAAAGTTTGTTAAAATAATTATAAGTTGGTGAATGTTGTGCAAAATTTAAAGTCGTGATGAAACTTCATTTCCATAACGTCTGCTTACGCAAGTTATCAGAAGCAGTCGTTCATAATATCAAAGTTTTCACGAATAGATTCAAGGCAATTTTATAAAGAGACGGACGCTCTACGAACTTTCATACTATTGACCATAAGTTTAAAATGATATTTGGACAAAGACCTACAATAAAACCATAAAATATAAAACTTACTAAATAGCTTAGAAAATGACTCGTATTATTTTACATTTCTTGCCTATGATGTTCTCTTTGACGTACGTATATATCAGCATATTAATGTCAATAATTCAATTACTACTGTAATTTATAAAAAAGTTTTAAAAATTCGTGAATCCTAAATTCAACTCAAATCATTTACTGATATTTTGCTTATTTCATGATGTTTACGACTTTAATTGCGTAAAGATAACAAGAAAACTGCAACTGAGTGTACTTTATTGATTATACTTCTTTAAGTAATAGTTTTTCATGGTATTAGTGAAAAAGTGCAGACAGGACACCTGATGGAATGTGCAATCTACAACCCGTGAATCAAAGAGACAGTACTTTCTCTATTTTTCAAAACACAGTGCTTTAAGCTATCGTAATTCTATACATACAGTGTTAATGACTGAAACTTATGTTATTATACTGTCTGCAATCTGCTGCACTTAGCTGATCGCAAAATCCAATCGTTAAAGTGGTTTTAACCTACTCTGTTAAACAACAAAAGCATTTGCCTACTTAGTACTTAGTAAGTACTTCTCACTAACGTCCGGCTGTGTTTTTGTAGTTGTGAGAATATGTTTTTACAATCGGCAGGCCTATTAGTCTCATTAAACGATCTCCATCCTCTAGCAAAAGCAGGCCGAAGTGACGATACGAGCGCTACGAACTGCGCACACACTCTTGGAGGGCAATAAAGGATCCACGAGGTCCTCACACGGGAGGGGGTCATCTACAGCCGTATGTTTGAATTCAAATCCCACCCAGGATGAATGTTGTATGTATAGTAAGTAATTGAGTAGATACATGAAATTAAAATTAGTCAAGATTCTAGCAAAACCAACTAAAAAGAATTTGGTATTATTTTTCGTAATTATTTCCATTAAATATGAATTTGTGATTGGACTTTAGAGCAAATACATGCAAGGGTGCGTTAAATCTATAGATTCAATTACTCAGTCGGTATTTTTTTCTGTTTTAATCGTGAATGTATTATTTGTTATTTACATATTACAAGCAGTGCAGATTTAACTATATCATTACCACACTATGTATGTATTCAAAACGTGTAATTATATTATAGGTTTATAGAATAGATGATCACAATATGCAGATCATCTGGCCTTTTGATAGGAGCTCCTCTTTTGTAGGCAAATGTTTGAGACGTCACATCCTAATTTCTATAATATCAGTTATTCAAACAGAGAATGGCAGTTAGTACAGGAAATAGGAAATAGTTAAATATTCTACTAAATTCCTTCAATAATATTTTAGAGTAATGTTGTCTAATTGTTTAACAACTTAGTTATCGATACTTATATAAATGAAATATTTTAATATAATATCATTTTTCTTAGTTTGGAGATGTTCATTTCTTGAACAGGCAACCAAAAATGCTAGTAATACTCGTCTCGCCTATTTGCACCGGTTACCATGTGGAGCCAATGAAGTAACTAACATCGTTATGAATAGAATCCTCAAAATTAACGCAGTGTTTTGTCCTTACACTTCCTGCATTCAGGGTTCATTCTGAACATAACACAGACTCTACATACGTAATAAAACAACGATGGGTAAATTTAATTGTTTTAGTTGTTAAGCTGCACCATGAATTATTGTATGTACGGTTGATATAGTTTTATGTAACAACACTAATTACAATATATAATAGAAGGGGATAGTAGGTATACGGGCAAAATTTTGAAATAGGATGAACATGAAACGTAATTGCCTGTATAATATGTTTGGAGACTGAAAAAGTATTACATTAAAATTTGTTTGTTAAATGGTACACATATTTATAATTGTATACATTATATGAAAGTATAAATTTGTTTTTGTACTGCGGCAGTAAAAATATTACGTTAAATCACATGATTATTCTATTTCATAACTTTAACTGTAGCAATTTTTATTAGCAAAAAATAGGTGCAGTAGTCGACAATGGCTGCAAGATTTAAAGCTTTATTTTAAATCTAATCGAAGTTTTTTGAGTGAGATGATATTATTGTGATAAATAAAGTAACACACACTGAAGTAATAAATAACAAATATAATAGAAAAATACAATATTTTCCTTGTAAGAGTATTAAGGGTAAGATTGTAAATATATACACACGTATATTTACACACGTATATTATATACACAAATCCCTGTTTCTTAGAAAACTTTAAGGCGTATGTACATTTAGTTACATATTTATGAGGTAGTATAAGTTCGAATTGCAGTTCTTTATAGTTTCTCTCACCAAGTTTGAATCGGTAAGATCAAAGTGATGTGACACTCCTAAAAAGAAATCAATGAATATTTTTCTACCATTACAGAGTATATTACTAGAATGTAACTGAATCAGATGTTTATAATGTTAGACTTTTAATTTTAGGGACATCTATACAGAAATCATTTACTGCCACTTTGATAACCTAATTGATTAATGAACCCATAACGGAACAGCTATCTAGACGAAATATAACCATCGGCAATCATCGAGTCTACAAAAGTGAAGTGTAAAAAAGTATCTTAATAGACCGAAATAGTGTGGATCACCATACTACATTGTCCGCATTCGTAATGACTATGGTGACTACAATTTTTGGATTCTATTCATGCTTTCCATCAGGCAGAGTAGAGTCACTATGGGTGCCTCTTAAAATAAAAAATAAAAGTCCGCGCAACTTCGGTTTGAGTCTACTCCCATCACTTCGTCTGATCGGAGAAAACGCTCTTTGTGTTGGAGAGACGTGACATCCGTTCCTCCACAAGCCTATTTAAATAGAAATAATTTGTTTAGTTTTAAAAAACGAACTTATTTTTTAATTTTGAATATTCCCAAACACAACTTCTATTTTAGACTGCTAAATTTCATAGAAATAGCAACAAAAGTGCGATACACCTCAGTTCCTGAACTTCTTGTCTGATAAAGCGTATTAGTGCACTGAATGGCAGCACTGCTCTACTAGCGGCGAGGTTTATCTTGGCTTTATGTCGCCGATAACTTGTCAAACTGTATCTGACCCTTACGGTTAAAAATACTAAAAGATTTTATTTTATTTCTTTTTCTTCCAAAAATGTTCTTTTCTTTACAAGTAATGATTAACAAAACCAAGGTGTTAAATTACACCAAGTTGTTATTCTTCATTGTACATACACTAAACATATTACTTAATAAGATACTAAGAAATGTCATGTACAAAAGCGAGTTTAACCCAGAATTAAGTTTTCTTGCAGCAAACAGCGTGAACAGAGAATAACAGAGAAATGTAGGGACTTGGTCATACGTACTTAGGTATCGGTAGAGCAATGAATATATTTAAAAAAGAAAACGGTAACATAGATATTGATTTATACACTCAAAAAACTTGTAAACATAAATATATATAATACTTACATTTAAATATATACTGACATGATGTACTAAGGGTCTGATTATTACAGAGACAGATAATAATCTCTGGCTCTCTTCCTGAATACACTCAGAGAAGGGCTGCTTCTTATTGCACGCGGTAACACGTTCCATAGCTAAATAGCTGCAACACTAAAAGAGTTGTAACATCTCTAAGTATAAAAAAGGATTCGAAGAAGTATTTTATCCATAACATGTATTTACTATACAAAAAATAATTTACGAGTTTTAAAAAAGGAAAGTGAACCGTCAATAAAGCCTGTTAATCCGAAACGATTTCAATCAAGAAGGAATTGGAGAATTTGTAAATGTTATACATTCACACCACAGCACAAAATAAATAAATTCTGACTAGAATTATAAGCTGGAGTGTAAGTTGTTTGGTGTGGTATCAAATCATACTTATGCACTTTTATTCACTATTTAAACAGGGCAATACGACTGAACATACCGGTATTCTGATTTTTAGTGATAATTGATTCAAAGATTTTTTTTTATTTTTTTTATTCTAAACACCGATTGTCACCAGATGTTAAGAACCTAACGTCGAACAAGAATACTTCAAACTGCTCCATGGGCCTCTAGAAACTTCACTCAAATAGAAAATTCCTTACAATCAGTTCTCTTTAAGGCCAAAGTATCACGATCAAGCATTGCGCCGCATGACTCTGCCATCAATATTATCTTTATTTTAGTACACATAAAAGAGTAATACTAGTAGTAGTAGTAGTAGTATATAAAAAGAAGACACAAAACCTGAACACCATCAATTAGTATGGCATAAAAACCAATACCTACTCATCTAAATTCACCTAAATTCCTATAAGGCCGCGTAACACAACACTCCGGGTGGTCCAATTAACTATTTATTATCTGTTTTTCACTGCTCCAAAACGATTTCCAGTGTAAATGATGCTTAGTATCTATTTACGTATGTATAATGAGTGTCGAGTTGATTTTACAGTTTAACTCTTTCAATATGAAAGTTTAAATGGAAATAATTAACTAAACTTCTGCGATTTCTTTTGTTTGAATTTGTAAGTAGTTTAGATAGCTGACGATCGACCGCCAAAATGAAAGTAGTTAAAATAAGAGTGAAATATAAACCTTATTCTAATTAAATTGATCTAATTACATTATTTGAATATATTTTAACAATGCAAGTAATATCACTTTTAAGTGCTCTTCCATTTTGCCGCCCAGTCAGTGATGCCGTTGAAATCTTAAATAAATTTACTCCCTTGTAGTAAATTGCTTTAATTTCACGTTGGTGTATGTTTTAATAAATTAACATAGTTTGATCCTAAAATAATGCATGCGTTTTTAAACCGTGCCACTGAATCTAACCTTCAAGCAACTTTTAGTACGCAAGTCGTTCTAATAATTAGGGCGTAGAAGGCAGATACTTCTTTATGCTAGAAGCTTCTTATAATTCACTGAAAAATGTTTAAGGCTATAAAACATACGCGATTCTTAAGAGGAATTTTTGAATAATATAACAATATATTATACTTACACTTTAATATTAACAATTCCCAGATTGGATTTGAGTATAAATTGGATGAATTTAAGGTTATGACAGGAATATCTTATTTATTAAAGTATACCTTATTAAGTTATATCAGACTAACGTTGGTTGTTTGCTTGTATATAGGGCAATCTTTTTTGACCTACCAAAGTACCTACTTCATGAAAAGCATGAATAGAATCCAAGAGTGGTGGCCAATACTCCTTGCGAATGCAGACAATGCCGTATAGTGGCAGTGGTAGTTCAACCACACTATGGTGACCAATCACGAGAAAATCAAGAAGATGAAATTATTTAGAAATCAAATGTAGCGCTTAAATATGCTATTTCTTTTTACGAAAAAAAATGTTATAACCCTGGATAATCTTACTGACGATTCCATTTTCATGCATTAACCTCATTATTTTGAAAGTAGATGTACATACGTAAGAGCTTCAAAAAGGACCTCAACGGCCTTGGTTGCAGCTATCCATCGTGAGCGGTGTAATTCGAAACTTTAAAAATAAGACTGCACTTGCATTGTTCAACATCTTATTATTTAATTGTGTCATTGACTGCCTCGGTGGCACAGCGGGGATGAATGCGACTGTTGTACTTGAGGAGACCTCGACCTCGGGTTCGATTTCCGGGTTGGACCAAAAGTTGGTATAATCTGAAAATATTTGTTTCGGAGTTTGGGTGTTTTTTATATACATATAATAGGTATGTGTTTACAAAAAAAAAGCAGTATGTAAGCATTCTATCAGTTAGTCTAGTTATTATAGTACAAACTCTGCTTAGTTTAAAACTAGATGCCGTCGTGTGTCAAATGTCCAAAATATTTATTTATTTAATTTTAAACAAAACCAAAGAGTCAATAGGTTAGCAAGTGTGCACCTCGTAAAAGTGGTCCACCTTCAAAAGAACTGTCGGTTACCATTACTCGTGGCAACACTTTTTCTTTTTATTATTTTTTACGCGGGGATACTTTTCGCACCATACCCTCCGGAGGGACGAAGGGCGTGTGTGGGACTCCCGAAAAACCGGTCTACCCACTAAACTCCGCGGCGGCCTACCTCGACAGTCCGGAAGAGCTCCAGGAAAGCATTAGTGGCTTCTAGAGTCCTCCCTGCCGTACCTCACACGTGAGGTATATCCCGGGCACCTCATGCTCCAAGGGCAAGACGCTATTGCACCTCTAACCGCCCTGCGCAATAAGAGGCAGAACAGCGTCCCGCTCCAGACGACACTCCCCGGCCGCACCGGAGTATCACTTGTCTCGGGTCGTTTGCAGCAGTCAGATCACCCCAAGATGTGACCGCAGCGACCTTTAGGTGGCGATTAGGGAGCTAGCGACTTCTGTCGCGTCCCCTTCGCCACCTCGTTAGCATTGCCGCGATCAATGCTGACGGTGAAAGGTTTCGTCCGATCTGTCCGACCAGGACTCACTCTCGACTCTCAGACTCCCAAGCAAGGCAGTCCTCCAGTGTGTGCTGGGCGGAGTCCCGTTCGGACTCGCAGTGGTGGCATTGTGCCGTAGCCTCCCATCCTATTCGATTCAGATACTCACCGAAGCAACCGTGCCCGGTGAGTATCTGGGTCAATCGATAGGTGACACAGTCGATCCTCTCTATCCACGCTTCGAAGTTCGGCAGAACGGCTCCGACGGCGCGTTGGCTAGCACAGCCCTGAGTTTCGAGCCGTGACTACCAAGCCACCAGAGCTTGCTTATGCGCGTTCTACCGTAGCATTCCGGGCTCATGATCCGGCGCAGCCTCCTCAGCATTCCGACCGTTAGAACGAATTCGGTCATGGACCATCGCGTCCATGTCGGCCAGAATGTCGGAGATCGCGCCAGGATCGTCGCTGCCTCATAGGAGATTGTGCGGTAGCCAAGCACGATCCGCATGGCCATCAACCGCTGCAGGCTCCTGAGTAGGAACACCTACTCGGGGCTACCACCCTTATACCAATAATATTACAAGTATTTTAATATTATCGCTTACAGCATGGTTGCACAGACTTATGAAGACTAAGGGGCCACTTGGGCAAATCATGAACTGATGGCGGGCCGGCCGCCAGAAGTATAGGTAACTAAAGACAATAAAGAATTGATAATAATTTATTAAAATTCAAAAATAATTTTTAATTTGAAGCATGGAACTGCATAGTGCTTACAATATTTTTTATATTTGGCTCAAATTTACTTGTAGCAACGCGTAAAACTGCTTCCAAACTTTCATTTGCAAGGCGGTTTCGATTTTTTGTTTTATTATTATTTAGTATTGAAAAAGTTTGTTCATATATATAGGTAGAACCAAATAACGCAACTTTTCGTTCATATTTTTATTAACGCAGCGTTAAAAGTTCAGCAAGTCTCTTTCGTTGAATTTGTTGCGTAAATCTTGATCGTTTTGAATGTCGATAATTTCTAACTGCATTGACTTTGGTGCATTTTCAACTGAAATCGTGAAAGGATTGCTGAATATGTCCAACAGAGGTTTCACTTTTTTAAACTCCGAAAATCTGTATTGAAAAGATTGAAACAAAATATCTAGCTTTTCTACATAACTGAAATTAATCGCCGTTTTGTTGAATTTTCCAGCCATTTTCTTATAATTCGGAAAATGATTGTAATTTCCAGAATTCAATTGTGGTCTGAAAAGTGGCAGCTTGCATTGAAAAGATGATACATGAGCGTAGAGCTGGGATATCAGTTGTTTTTTTGCCTTGAAGCCGTGTGTTGCAGACATTCAAATGCTTTGTAATGTCAACTAAAAAAGCCAAATCACACAACCAATCAGGATTTTTAAGTTCCGGGACATCCCTTTGCTTTTCCACCAAAAATATTCCAATTTCTTCTATTAAATTTAGAAATCGTTCCAGCGTCAATCCACGGCTTAGCCACCTTACTTCTGTATAATACAGTAAATCTCCGTATTCGCTTTCGATTTCATCAATGAATTGTTTGAGTCCTCGTGATTTTATGAAATTTACAGTCGAATTTACCACTTTCATGACATTTCGAAATTTATTTTTTTTAGAACAGAGGGTTTCTTGGTGTATAATGCAGTGAAACTGCATGAGATCTTTAGCGTTTATGTTTTTTCCTTGCAGATGCTTTTTCAGCAAAGTAACTAGCCCGGAATTGACACCAATCATCGAAAGAGCACCGTCAGTCGCAACTCCCGATAATTTTGGTAAGTCCAAATCAGTTTTTGAACACTCATCCAAAAGTACATTGAGTATAACAACTCCTTTGGTTTGACCTTTCAATGAACACATTCCAAATAACTCTTCTAAGACTTCAAAATCTTGAGTAATATGATGTATCCTTGTATGAATATGAGAAGTTGAGCTGTGGAACTAATATCAATGGATTCGTCGAGTGCTAATGAACTAAATTCAATGGTCTTAGTTTTTTCAATTAATTGTTCCGCAATATTACCTGACAAAGACATAATTCGTCTTTGGATAATCATACGATTCAGTTGAATTTTCTCAAACTTTTTTGCTGCTTCTGGACACATTTTCTTAGCAGCAATTTCTATGCATTCTTTCACAAAATCGCCATCATTGAAGGGGCGACTTCGCTTTGCTATCATTCGAGAAATTTCATAACTAACTTCTGTAGCTGTTTATGAATCTTGAATGCGTTTTGTAAACATAGCTTGCTGACCAATAAGCTCCCGTTTTAAAGACAACATTTTTTGCTTTCTTAATTCGCCTGTAAACTTGGTGAAAGAAGGATGCTGCGTTTCATAGTGCCTTTTTACATTATATTCCTTCACAATCGCAACAGAATTCTTGTAAATTAAACAAACGACTTTGTTATGCGGCCATACAAAAAAGTATTTCTCAGTCCAAATTTCTTGAAGTTGTCGATTTTCATCTTAAACCTTACGTTTTTTACTAGGTCCTGGCTTCTCCATGTTACATTCTAATCCTGGCTAGGATTAACACAGCACCTAAAAACAATTACAGTACCTACTTAAGATACCCATTCTTTTTTAAATTATCAAAAATAATTGATTAAATTACCCAGAAATTTTAAGATTTTTATACAGATTTTATATCTGAAATAATGACGTAATTATTACAGTTAGAGAAATTCTGATAAAAATAGTAATTTCTTTGTTTTATTTTAATATTTGGCCAACATTAAAGCTAAATTTGATTAAAATTGATTAAATAGGTAGGGAAACACTTATTAATAACAGAGTTTTACTTACGATTTCGGAACACAATTATACACGGCACTTAACGGGTTAACAGGAAATCTACGTTGAATGTGGATCAAAATATATGACACTGGCTAGTCGAGTTAAAATCTACACTAGAACTATTGCCTCCCCAAAACACTATTAAACTGCACTTATTCTCAATCACTTATTACTTCACTTTGTATTTTCGCGCTTATTTCTTTCTGTTGACATTTCACTCAAATTAAAACCGAACTGTCGGTCGCTACGGTTAGCGTGGCTTTTATACCGCGCATACGACTCTGGAAGCTTCGTGTATCTACTCGTACCTATGCGTTCAATCGGGAATTCGGGACTATTGCTATCTCGCTTGCTCACACTGCGCTCGAAAATTCTTGATTTCTCTACTACTTTGAACTTTATGTCATGGAGTCATGGAGGCTCGACGAGCGGCCTCTCGCCACTCGCGTATCTCTTCGGGCGGTGGCCGTATGCTGCTACCCGCCCGGAAGTCAGCCGTTCGCCAATAAACTTCGGTGACCACTGCCGCCTCCAAATCCTACGGAGGAGTTCCGGCCAAGGCGCACGCCGCCTCCTTCGATACGATGCGGTAACCGCGTATGGCTCTAACCGCCAATATCCTCTGAAGGTGCCAGATGTGAGCCCTATTCTGGGCGGCCAGAGCCGCCGCCTACACCGGTGCACCATACAGAGCTATTGACCGGACAACCCCATGTATAGCCGTCTCGTCGCGACGCTGGCTTCAACTAAATTGGGCAAAAGTCGCCCAAGGGCAGAAGCAGTGCCGACCAGCTCTGGAGAAAGCTTTCAGAAGTGCTCGTCGAAGAGCCACCTGCCGTCGAGGATCAGGCCCAGATACTTCATTTGGGCCTGAACCTGTACGAGGACCGAATTAACTACGATGGAGGTGCCGGAGTGTGGGCCAAGACGGGGCCCATCGAACAAAAAGGCCTCCGTCTTGGCAAGGGCCACCCTTAAACCCAGCGCCCCGATACGCCCGACCACCAGAAAGAGACCCGTGGTGGCCAGGCGTGCCAACTCTTGAAAATTCATCCCCTGGGCTGTGAAAAACGTGTCATCCGCGTAACAAATTACGCCCAGCCCGGAGAGAAGATGACCTAGAAGGGCCCAGTCATATCCCATGTTCCACAGGAGTGGTCCGAGGACAGACTCCTGTGGAACACCGCACGATATGAGCTGCCGCCTCAGAACACCATCTCGGTCCTCGTACATGACGGTACGCTCCTCAAGATAGTCTGCCACAAGCCACCTCAAGTAATCTGGCACCCCATGGTAGTGAAGTGCTTTCCTGATGCAGCTAAATGGCAGACTATTAAATGCGTTGGCGATGTCCAACGACACCGCGAACAGCACGCCGCCACAGCTCACCTCCTCTTCGGTAACGGCCCTCAGGCGCAGCACGGCATCGACCGTCGAAAGCCCCGCCTGAAAAATGTATAGGTACCCAGTTTTAAGGTTTTATGTTTACTCTAACTTATTTTTAGAACTTTTTTTCTGTTAACAGTTTTATACTACGATAGAGACTCAAAATTATACATTATTAAATAGCAAGGAAGTTACTTTCTTGTAAAATCTGTATATTCTATATTAAGTACGAAAAGTTATGAAATTTCAAATTCTCACATAAAATTTAATTTTCTAAAGGCTATGCAGTAATTTCTTTAAACATGTACAACTTCCCATTTATACGCCTAACTTTAAACCCTGGAAGTCACGCAACACTTAAAAGTAACTAAGTAGAGATATTACAGTAAACCAAATATGTTACAATAAACGAATGAGATGACATTACATACTATGTTTTGTGAATGTGACAAGGGTTTGTAATTACATAGCTTGAATTTTTCTTCGGAAAATTGGTAACTTTTACTTTATAGATAACTAGCTTTTGCCCGCGGTTTCGCTCCCGTGGAATTTGGTCTGCCACATTAAGTTTCTTAACAGATCATTTTAAATAAATATAGATATATACATATATGTTTTTTAATAAAAATCCTATGTTGCTTCTAATACATCCAAAAACATGTGAACAAAATTTCGTGATAATCGGTTGAGTAGTTTTTGCGTGAAACCCTAACATACAACCCTACTTTCTCATTTAAATAATAGTTTTTATGTTATTGACCTTGTGGTCTCGTGCAATTTTTTTTTTAAACTATTTATGCTTTGTATACATATTTTTTAGACCAATTTTTTTGTATAATAGAAACTTTTAATGGTTTTTGATTAAAAAACAATATCCAGCTATTAACCTAAATGTTAAGTTTTTTACAGCATATTGAATTGTATCTGATTAGTTTTAATTATGCACGATACCCATGGATATGTACCCAATTATCCATATATGATCTATTTCATTATAGATATACCAAAAAGCATCTTACTCCGCCATAGTGTAGGCCACCACACTGCACTGTCTACATTTGCAATAAGTATAATGGCCCCTATTCTTGGATTCTATTCTTGCCTTTTATCAAGCAGAGTAGAGTCGCTTTGGCAGACTCTTTATGATTAAAGTTTTACCATATTCAGTAGAGTTTAAGGACCAATCTGCACTATTGTATTTCATTAGATTTTCACGAGAAGCAAGGAGTTCTTTTTTTTTTTGACTTCCGTGAACAAATATCTTACAATCTTGAGAGATACGACTAAAGAGATTGAATGATTTTGGAGAATTTCACAGAATAATATTTGGTGAAAGTATTATAAACAGCGTAAAATTATGCTCAGTTCTTCGCCAAATGCCTATTTTATCTCTGTCTATAAAGCAGAAGTTTGGAAAAACGGTAATAACTAGTAGAACACTAATTTGTTTTCTTAGAGTAATTTTTTTAAGAACTTTTCTCGTGGAATATTCCTCTCAAGCCCATTTTGTGATACTACTAGAACTGCACCAGATAACTGTAATTACCCAATTCTCAGAAATATTCCACATCAAGTGAACTATATTTATCCTTAACATTTTCTTCTTGGAATCTCTAATTGGCTTGATCATAGTGATATAAGTTTTCACCTTACAATTTTTTTAAAATATCTCCTAATATTTAGCTGTTCGTTTTTTGCCTTTTAAGTATTTTTTTAAATTTGTTATTTCAGCCCTCTTCATATAAAAATAAATTTTCTCAATTGAATTCGATAAATGATAATGCAGACGAGCTTTGCACGGTCTTATTTAAAACCCATACTAATCAAGTTTTTTGATACTTTTCACCAAGTACGTGAAGTTAGTACGGCAATGCATTTGTATTTTTGGAGTTGCAGGTCTCCATCGGCAGTGATAGTTAAAACTGAGTGTCACATTTGTAGACATACTCGCTATTCCATAGAAAAAAATCAAGAATCCGAATTTGATTGATAATTTTATTTAGAGTCTTCACACTTTTACTTTTATTCTACTTCCTTATTCAGTATTTTATCACATTTCAGCCATTTCTTCTTTTACTCGGACCAATCATCTTTTCTTTGGTAATGCTCTGCTCTCGTGTCAGCAAGTTTCATACTGTCATTACTCTCTTTACCACATTAAGCACATCACTGCCACTCAGATGGCTTTATATTTATTTATTTGAAACTTTATGCATTTTTGTTTAGTGGTAGCGCACAGTTTACAGAATTTAACAGCTAAAATATACACTACACAACATTATAGACATAAGTTTATACACGAATATATTTAAATTATATATATACGTAGAAAATAGGGGTGTCATCTAGGTTACTCAACTAGAACTCGCTTACACAAGAATCAAACAGTTTAACCTCTCAATTACTAATTTCAGAAACAAAATCACTCTTAATTACCAAAACTTCAGACGTTCTACAGAACACATAAGACTCCAGTAAGATGCAAGACTAATAATGACCATACATACGTTTGGTAGTTTTACACCATTTTATTTCATTTTCCAGTTGTAGGAAAACTCACCGACACACATCAGATCCAAGAGTGCCGTCTGTCTTCAGTCATACCAAACAAACGAACAAAACATTTAAAGCTCCAGTGTTCCGTATGACGTCAAAGTGAATAAAATTTATTTTAAATAGGTTTTATTTAACAGAGGTGCCAACATATGTATATTCTTCCTACATATATTTTCACTATTCTACATGTGAAAATATATTAGTACACTATGAATATAAGAAGATAAGTTGGTGTAGTATAGTTTCGAAAATTCAGCCGATGGAATACCCATATTAGTAGAGCTCTCAAAGCTATTTAATTCCGTCATCCATAATGGCACTGCACCGGAGGCATGGCGCAAGAGCGTGGTAGTGTTATTCTTCAAGAAAGGAGACCAAAACCCTACTGAAGAACTACCGCCAAATTTTACTCCTCAGCCATGTACCTAGTCTTGCCATAAATATTGTAATAAAGAAAAAAGAAAATTGTTAACTGCAAATAACATTTATTACTTTTACAGTGTGTCAGTTTAATACATAAATATAAAACAATTAAAAATATAAAAAGCTTATTCGAAGTGGTCTCCATTGGCTGCAATACAGTCCTTTAAACGATGAGGCCAGTTATCAATAGAAGCACGCACTCTTTCCATGGGAAAATTCTTCACTGCCAATCGTATAGATTGTTTTAGGGACTCCAAATTATCATGGCGTTTAGAGCAAGCTGTACTCTCTAAAACTGACCACAAATCATAATCCAGCGGATTAAGATCGGGACTAGACGACGGCCAGTCTTCAGCTCTGATGAAGTCCGAAACGTTCGATTCCAACCAAGACTGCGTGGACCGAGCTTTATGACCCGGCGCCGAGTCTTGCTGGAAGGACCATACTTGGTTATTGAACATGGTGATGTTAAGGGGCTTAACTACCTTCTCAAGAATGGTATCTTGATACACTTGTGCCGATGTTTTGATACCTTTTTCACAAAAATATGGCTCAGTCACTCCTTCATAGCTAACACCCCACCAAACCATCACTGAAGTCGGATAATGTCCACGTTGCACTCTGTCGACTAATTGGGAAGCTTCCTTAGAGCTTTGAGCATAAATACGGTCATTTTGTTTGTTAAAATGTTGCTCAATTGTAAAAATTTTCTCATCCGTAAACAAAATTTTTCTGTGACCTCCCTTTGCGTACCGCTTCAGTAGTTGTTTCGATTTTACCACCCTATTCTTCTTTAAATTATCAGTTAAGAAATGGCCAGTGCGTCTCTTATAGGCTGCAAGTCCTAAGTCATCTTTTAAAATACGCGACATGGTTCTAGGTGCTATCTTCATTTCCCGAGATAAAATCTTTTGCTTTCGGACAGGATTTCTTCGAATTCTTTCCCTTACTGCTTTGACCACCTTTTTCGTACGAACACTACGTGGACGGCCAGATCTTTTTCTGTCACAAACAGAGGAGGTCTCATTGTACCTATTAATAGCCCGGTACACAAACATTTTACTAATACCAAGTGTATGGAGAGTTTTAAAAATTGCATTTGGCTCCATACCTACTTTGTGTAATGCTATCACAGCGATTCGGTTCTCTTTATCACCCCACACCATTTTAATATCGCAAAATATTTTACAATGTATTGGCGCCAAAATGAGAAAACACAATGAACAATCGTATAAAAATGACAGATTCGAAATTCAAATGTAATATTTTTTTATAATTAAGTGTAACAGTATTTATGGCCAGACTAAGTATATAAGTTGTTTTCAAGGGTTATTACGAATCGTCTTGCCCAAAAACTCGATGACTTCCAGCCCGTGGAGCAGGTTGGGTTTCGAAAAGGCTACAGTGCCGTGGACCACATACACACTTTAAGGCAAATAATCGAAAAGACAGAGGAATACGAGAAAACCTTCGATACAGTCGAGACCTGGTCTGTCTTAGAATGTATGCAGAGATGCCTGGTCGACTGCCGATGTGTTCAGGTGATGAGATACCTTTATGAAGCTGCAACAATTACCGTCCAAGTACAAGAAAAGAGCACGAGACCAATCCAATTGCATCATGGGATAAGACAGGGAGACGTTATATCTCCGAAACTATTTACCAATGCATTGGAAGACGTCTTCAAAACGCTCGATTGGAACGGACGGGGAATCAATATCAATGGCCGATACCTCTCACATCTGCGGTTTGCAGACGACATAGTTATCCTGGCGGAATCTCTGTATGATCTGAAAGAAATGCTGAACAGTCTGGATGATTCTTCAAAACGAGTGGAACTAAGGATGAACATTTAAAAAAACTAAAATAATACGTAATAGCCATGTATCTCCAAGTCCCGTAACCGTAAATGGCGCTACTATCGGGGTTGTGCACGAATATATCTACCTTGGACAAACTATTAAACTTGGCCGGTGCAACTTCGATCGGGAGGCCGATAGGAGGATTCGTCTAGGTTAGGCGGCGTTCGGCAAGTTTCGTCAGATCTTCGAGTCGCCGATCCTACAATCATTTAAACCAAAGTATTTGACCAGTGCGTTCTACCTGTAATGACATACGAAGACGAGATGTGGACACTCACCATTGAATTGGTCCATAACTTTAAAGTAGCTCAGCGTGCGATGGAGTGTGCGATGGAGCGTGCGATACTGGGGTTTCTTTGGCTGATCAAATTTGTAACGAGGTTACTCGACAGAGAACTGACAACTGACTGTAAATGACATCGCACGGAGTGGGCGGCCTCGGTGGGCCTCTGTTTACTAAACAGTCCTCGCCGCACGAGTAAGGAACTGGTGCGTCTTAGTTGAGGTTGAGACGCTCCCACCGCCGGCGAACCGGGCGGCGGAGGCGCGCGTACCAGCGCCTCATGCCGCCTTGAGTGTGGCCGCGGGTGGACGGGACGGGTTTTCCCCTCCATCCGCTATAGTGGCCAGCCGCGAGGAGGTGACGTGTGCGTGTGCCGGACGTCGCCTAAATGGAGAGTTTATCCGCAGATGGCGCCCGCGAAAGCGGGCAGGCGCTAGGAGGGATTAGGATGTCGTAATAACAGCTGTTCCCGGATCTCTCCTCTCTCAGGCGCAGAGTGGCACACCGTGTGGTTTTAGTCGGTCCGATTCCGACACACCGCCCCGCCGTAAACCCCGGTGGGGTGACGGCCCGTGGGGGTTTCCACACGTTAAAAAAAAAAAAAAAAAAAAAAAAAGAAAAAAAAAAAAAAAAAAATGAGACGCTCTCGGATCACCTATACATCCGATTTGAGCTCTCCCGGACCCAGGACCCCAGTAGGGGTCACGTGGCGCAGCGTTCTTCTCGTTTTCTGCGGTGGCCTGTAGCCTAACTAAATAGGGACCTACCAGAGGAGGCGGCCATCATCCACTCTTGGCTGTCTCCACAGGCTCCGGCCGAGGAGGTTGACATGGGGGCTGGTCACTGCCGCGATGCGATTACGCAGATCTGTGATACGGCCAAGCCCCGCATCCGAGGTTGTCGGCCTCCACGGAGGGGGGTTTACTGGTGGTCCCAGGAGTTGGCGGACCTCCGTGCAGCCTGTACACGGGCCCGGATGTCCTACACCCGTAGTCGGCGGTGACACCGCAAAGAAGGCGGGGAGGACCAGCTTCACGAGGAGTACTGAGAGGCGCCGAAAACTCTGAAGCTTGCCATCAGCCACGCCAAAGAAATTAAAAGAAAGGAGATGCTGGAGGGTCTCGATCGTGACCCCTGCGGTCACCCTTATCGTGCGGCGCGACAAAAGCTCCGCACATCAGCCCCCCCCTTACAGAGATACTCCAGCCCAGCTTCCTGCAGGAAGTGGTCGAGGGGCTTTTCCCGTATCGGGCGGAACACACACCCCCGACGATGACCTCCTTGGTCAGAGACGACGGGGGATGGAACGCGCGTAATGTTCCGCCCGTCAGGGAATCGGAGATAGGGGCGGTCGTTCTACGGATCCGCTCTAAGAACATCGCCCCTGGGCCAAATGGGATACCTGCCCGAGTGTTGACGCGAACCCTCGACCACATGTCGGATCGCCTTGGGAAGTCCTAAATGCCAGCTTGGCGTCCGGGCGCTTTCCTGAGGGCTGGAAGAGCGGGAAGCTGGTTCTACTACAGAAGCCGGGACGGCCGGCTGATTCGGTCGCGACCTATAGGCCCATCGTGTTGCTGTGATGCGAGTAAATTGTTTGAGAGGATACTCTCTGCCCGCATCGTCCAGCATCTCTGTGAGGTGGGCCCCAATCTGTCAGACGCCCAATACGGGTTTCGAGCCGGACGTTCGACAGTCGATGCTGTGTTGTGCCTGAGGGCCGTGACCGAAGAGGCGGTGAGCTATGGCGGCGTGCTGTTGGCAGTATCGTTGGACATCGCGAACGCATTTAATAGTCTGCCATTTAGCTGTTTGGGAGTTAGTATGTTTGTGTACTCCACAATATATTTTTATCTGATGCATCTACCACTTGAATGGGTAAATTAAACACAGTATAAACTTAATAGGAATTTACTGTTCAGGTGGTACCAATATTCACAGTATTTGTCTCCAAGAGCTTGAGTTACATGCTTGTAGTCGCTTTGTTAATCCGAGTCCACTTGACATTCTCTTGTGTGTCCAACTCTGTGTATAAAAAGTGACGTCGTCAAAAACAGTGTTGCCACAGGAACGCTACACCACCCCCCTACGGAGAAAGACAGCTAGTCTCTAAAAGTCTTAAATCTAACACGCCTACCCGATCGTGTGGTATAAGGCGCAGGATGAAATAAAACTGGGGGAGCGGCTACCTACTTTTGAGCTGGAGAAACCAAAGGATCCTTAGGAGGGGTTGCAGGTTTCGGTGGAAATACCTGATTAGAGGAAGGATGTATGAGTAGATCTGGAGCAGGAGTCGAAATAAAGGCGAGTTTTACGTGATCGACGCTAACGGTAACCGTTTTACCTATGATACTAATGGTAATAGTTTTACCATTAGTTGCTCTATTCATTATTTAGTGAGGACCAGTGTACGGAGGTTCAAAGGGACGATAAACGGCGTCCTCACGTAGGTAAACGTGTGAGGCTGTGGCGAGGTCCTTGAACATGAAGGAAGCCTTGGTACCGTGTCTTGAAGCCGGAACTGGATGAATCGCAGACATGTGATGCCTGAGGCGCGACACAAAATCAGCAGGGTCGACCGAGACTTCAGAATGGGACGAAGGGACTATTAGTTCGCCTGGAAAACGCAGAGTTTCACCATATAACATCTCCGCAGTAGATGATTTGATGTCCTGTTTGAAAGCTGAACGGATGCCAAGAAGTACCTCTGGTACTGTATGAGGCTCGCCTCATAGCTGGGGTAGTAGCTGGGGTAGTAAATACTGGGGTGGCTTAAGTTGTGAAGTTTGTTGAATATAGTACGACGCAGGTCTTGTGGAACATATGGACGAGGTTTGCCGGTCGAAAGATCCCAGAACAAGAAAAAATTTGTGCCGGTAATGTTCATCTAAGAAAATTTCCGACTGGAATGCTCCAAAAGTTGGATCAATTCCATATCTGCCTCTTGTGACTGAGCAAGTGCCTCGTATTCTTGTTCCAAGGAGATTGTTTCGATCCATGACATGGCGTCAGCAACGATGTTGTCTTCACCTTTAATGTATCTAATCTCACTTGTAAAATGACTGATCAAAGATAGTTGGTTTAATTGTGGTGGTGGAAGTTTTTCGCGGCGTTGTACGAAAGCGTACAACAATAGCTGGTGATCTGTGAATATGGTCACATGTTGAACTTCCAAAATATGGCAAAAATGCTAAACACTTTCGTACACAGCTAAAAGTTTGCGGTAATATGCCGGCTACTGACATTGCTGAGGAGTAAGCTTCTTGCTGAAAAATGGTAACGGTTACCAATGTCCGTCATCGTACTGTTGTAAGCAAGAACCAACATGAAGGCTAGATGCGTTGATAAAGAGGCCAAGAGGAGCATCAGCGACAGGATGGTGGAGCAGGGTTGCAGCAGAAAGGCTTTTCTTGCATTCCTCGAAGTTACTACGCAGCTCAGGTGACTATGGGTATGGCTTAGAACCTTTGCATTTGGTGGCAACTAGAGCAGCTATCAGAGGTGCCTGTAATTTGGCGGCCTGGGGAACAAAACGCTGGTAATAATGAATCATGCCAAGAAAACGGCGCATGGCCTGGACTGTTTCAGGAGGTTTGAAGTCCAAAAGTGCTTGGACACAGTTCTGAGGAGGTCGAGTGCCATCAGCACTTATGTAGTAGCCCAAGAACTTAAGTTCGCTAGCGCCAAGGACGCATTTAGTCGGGTTGATTACAACGCCGTAGTCCTGGAGACGCCTGCATAGTGTGCGAAGATGTTCGACATGAGTAGCCTCGTCTGATGAATAAGTCAATATAAGGAAAACAGAAATCGAGACCTCGTGTAACCTCATCGATGAATCCTTGAAACTTTTGTCCTGCATTCCGTAAGCCGAAGGTCGTAAATGGAAATTCAAAGAGGCCAAATGGAGTCACGATGGCAGTTTTTGGAATATCGGTCTCAGAATCTGGGATCTGATGGTAAGCTTTCACCAAATCGAGAGTACTGAATACCTTGGCTCCAGAGAGGTTATGAGTGAAGTCGTTGATGTGGTGGACAGGATATTTATCCGGAATAGTCCTGGCGTTCAAGGTGTAGTAATCGCCACAAGGGCGCCAGGAATTGTCCTTTTTGAGGGTCATGTGCAATGGAGATGACCAAGCGCTTTTAGAAGGCCTTGCTGTTCCAGAGCGTACCATTTCTTCAAACTCCTTTTTGGCTGTAATCAAATTTTGAGGTGCCAAACGACAAGGTCGACTAGAGATAGGGGGACCGTCGGTGGTTTGAGTATGAAGCACAGTGTTGTGCTTAATAATTCTATGTAACCCAGGAGGTCGTGTAATGTCTGGAAATTCGGCAAGTAAGGATGAATAAATGGAATTTCCAATTACGATGGCCTTGACGCTAGGTTGCTCTATGGAAATGCAGGAAGCCTGACTAGAGAGACAGGTGACGCCGTCTATGAGCATTTTGTTACGATAGTCAGGCAGCAGGTGATAATGTGCTAAAAAGTCAGCACCGATTATCGCGCGCTGAACGTCAGCAACTACAAACAAACACACGAAGTCTCGTCGTAGCCCTAAGTTGAGTCGAAGATTAACGGTTAGGTTAGGTTTTGATGCAGCTCCCGTTTGCAGCGGTCAATTGATAGTCGGGTGATTCTACCCGCCGAGGTAACCAGCTATGTGGAAAGCAACATAAGTGAAAATCAGTATTGATCAGAAACTGACGCTTTGTAACTCTGTCGGTAACGAAGAGTCGGCGGCTGAGGTGCGAGCAATCAGCTTCCGCCACTATTGATCGCCTCTGGAGTGTTCCGGAGGTATGGTCCATGTGCAACCAGTAGTGCACTTTGTAGCCTTGACACCATATCGCCGGTGGTACCAGCAAAGAGTGCTTGGAGCTGGTGAGTTTGTGCGTAAGCTCCTGGATCTCGATCTATTTCGATGTCGGCCTCGTGTTTGGTCAGTTGCTCTACTTTGTTCACCAAATTTAGAAGCAGATTCTGAGAAGGAGGAAGGTTGGATGTTGTACTGCTTGATGAAGTCGCTGTGGAGCAAACAACGGCAGGTGGCCCAGTAAGTTCATTAATTTTGTCAGCCAGGTTCGCCAGCTGCTCGAGTGACAAGTCTGGCTGGGATGCCGAAATAACCTGAACACTTTGCGACATCTGCCTCAACCACAACTGCTTTAAAACGTTTTAATCGGACAGCGATATTCCTGCAAGGGACTTCAGGTGACGAAGAAATTGCGATGGTTTCCTATCCCCTATTTCTTCCCCACTGAGGAGTTGGCGAACTTTCTGTTCATCTGACAGAAAAAGCCTTTTTATAAGCTCAGCCTTCAAAGTTTCATACTGTTTGCCCTTCCCCGGCGGCTGCACAAGCTGCAATATCTGCAATCTCACTGGCATATTTATGGTCAATCTGACCTACGATATAACTATATTTGGCGGAATCTGCAACAATGCCAGCAATGTTAAATTGGGCCTCCACCTGTGCAAACCAAACTGCAGGTTTATTGGGCGTAGAGTGGCTCGACGGCCACGAGAGGGGCGACGGGACTACCGTTGAAGTTCTCGCACTGAGCAAAATGACTGACGGTGGTCAATGCTGAACACCAGCAAACGGACGGCCCGACCCGCAGACACCAACTTATTGGGAGCGGGTGCCTTTAACCTGCGTAGGAGACTGGCCACGAGGAGAAAACCTCTATAAAAAACCACAGGGGCAGGATGGCTCAAAGGGGGGTAAACGCTCTCGGTACTCTTCTGTCCAATCAGAAGAGACTAGACGAGTGACGGTAGGGGCCGAGGCAGGATTCATGGGGAATCCAGGGGCGGGTCGGTCCACTGCTCACGCAGGGACGGACAGGCATTAGTGCTGCCGCCGGTGAGAGAGGACTAGCCACCCTCTCGCGTTCCGTAATCAACAGGTGCTCATCAACGACCCAACTAGTGGCTCTAGGAGGGTACGCTGAGAACCTGTTGACCGGAGGGCTTGCCTTGATTGGCCGGCCCATGACAAGGACAGTCTATAACACCAGACAGCAAAGTCGTAAAAACCTGTCTGTACCTGTCGTAAAAAACTGGCCGACCTCCACAGTATACCTATATAGGCTTATCCGGGTGCGGGGGGCACCGCCCGGACGGACCGCATTTCTCCCATACTCGTGGGATTAGATATGGACTCTAACGAATGTAAAACCAAAACAATAACGGATCGATTTAACAATGATACTGGCTTAACGAAAACTGGAATTTTGAGATCAAGAGCGGAGAAGGCGGGAGAAGATGAAGGACGGCGGTTGCGGCCTCGATCACAATCACTAAAAGTAGTCTTAAGTAGATCCACTACTCCGCTTCCTGTAGATGGAGGTGAGCGAGCGGAAGAGAGCGATAGCTCAGCCTCGATAAGGTCAGAGAAGGAGGCACGTCGACAGCCTCGGAAGCGCGGGAGTTCGCAACTCGAGGCCGAGGAAGAGTCTGGTCATGCGAAACGGGCACACAGTGTCAGTGACGCAAACCAGCCAGATACAGAGGGTAAAACTACCAAGCTAAGTTCCACAGAGATCGGCGCCCAAATGCTCTTTAGTCTGGCTGAGGTCCAGGAGATACTGGACAGACCTCGTAGCACCAAAGTGGAATTAACGAGCTCCATTCGCCAGGCTCTGGGAGTTTTGCAGGGTGGCATTAAGGAGCTCTGCAATCAAGCGGTGTCACGCGAGCGCGAAGAAGCGTCTGTCCGGAACCAGACGCAAACTTTATCCAATAGGATAGTAGAACTGACTAACCAGGTGAGGGATCTCCAACAGGAGATCGAATCCCTCACCCGGGTAAAGTCAGTGGCACCATCTCCGGCCACGATGCGAAGTGATGCGGCCACAAAGACAACAAGAGAAAACTCGTTGCCTTCTGTCAATGCCAAACAGGGCTCAACAAGTGGCTCAGCGGTGCCACTAGCCCTAGCAAGGGCAAACCAACCGGACTGGGAACAAATTGAGGTTATCATGAACCGCGAATTTGCCCGATTCCAGTCCGGGCTTTTAGATAGGTTTTTCCCAGAGAGAGGTGCTAGACCTCCTCTAGGTCAAGGACGGGCTCCAGTGGCGAAGCAGCCGGTTGCTGCAACCAGAATTCTCTCTTCTTCTGGGAAAAAAAAGAAGAGTAAAAAAAAGAAGAAAAAGAAGAAGCTGAACGGGCCAACTGCGCAAGTGCTGATCCCTGCAAAACCCCTAATAAGGCAGGTATTGGGATCAGGGACCCTGATACAACCAGTAGTAAGGCAGGAAGGGGGAACCTGGGCCCAAGTTGTTGGGAGAAAAGCCCAGGCTACTGCTGTGAGACAGGGCACAGTTGCTGCACTCGCCCCGAAGGAGAAGAGGCCACAGTCACCACGACCTCCCAACAACGCCGCCGTCGTGGTCATGGTACCTCCAGAATCCAATAACTCACTTGCACAAATAATGCAAGCAGCAAAGTCCCGCGTAAAGTTGGCGGAACTAGGAATTACGGGCGGGATTCGGCAGCGTAAGGCGATCACAGGGGACCTTATACTGGAGATCCCCGGGCCAGATAGCGTTGTCAAAGCGGACGCTTTAGCCGAACGCTTGCGTGCAGTCATGGGCGACATGGATGTGCGATTTACGCGGCCGTGCAAAACGGCCGAACTACGAGTGATGGATTTAGATGAATCCATCACTCCTACCGAAGTTGCAGAGGCAATAGCCGCAGCGGGTGGCTGCTCTCCGTCCGACATCAAGGTCGGAGAGATACGCAAAACGGCAGCCCGGTTGGGAACGGTTTGGGTGCGTGGCCCACTTGTGGTAGTACGACAAATCGCGGCCGCCCAACGTCTGCAGGTGGGTTGGGCGTTGGTCCGTACCGAAGCATTAGCATGTCAGGGTAAAATGCACGGGCCACGCTGACAGAAGTGGGCGTTGCTTCCGCTGTGGGGAATTAGGCCATAAGGCCCGAGCCTGCGCAGCGAGCGCACCGAAGTGTCCGGTGTGTCTCGACTACGGCCGGGCCGCCAACCATAGGCTGGGCAGCAAAAATTGCTGCCCTCCAAAGAGGAAGAAAACGGAACAGCTTCAGCCTCGGCCCGCTTCTGTTCAATCGGGGCAGTCCGTGTCGAGTGGTAACACGACGGGAGAGGCAATGGAAACTTAGGATTCCCACCCCACACAAGGATTTTACAGGGCAATCTCAATCACTGTCGCGCAGCACAGGACCTTCTGATCCAGACGCTTGCGGAGCAGTCGGTTGCCCTGGCAGTAATCGCAGAGCCCTACACAGTCCCAGATCATCCACGGTGGTTCGGGGCGGTCGATGGCTCAGTGGCCATATATTGGTCGGGGGGGGAAAACCTGCATTGCTCTCTCCTGAGGAAAGGTGCAGGCTTTGTGACAGTGGAGTGGGGAGTGACAGTGGTGGTAGGCTGTTACTTCTCTCCCAATCGCGGCCTAGCCGAGTATGAGGCATATCTGCACGGGTTAGAAATTTGCATACGCAGCTACACTGCCCGTCCGGTATTCGTCTTGGGTGACTTCAACGCCCACTCAAGAGAGTGGGGCGATACCCGGGACGACGCGAGAGGAGAGGCCATCCTGGAGTGGGCGGCTGGACTGGACCTCCGACTTCTCAATCGGGGTTCAGTCAGCACATGTGTGCGGTGGCAGGGGGAGTCAATTGTCGACCTGTCATGGGCTACTCCCTCTGCAGTGCACATGGTATCGGGATGGCGGGTGGCGGAGGAAGTGGTTAGCCTCTCTGACCACCGGCACATCTCATTCGATGTGTCGCTCCGTCACCCAGAACGCCTACACCAGGAAAGAGAACCCCCGCGACGATGGTCCCTTAAGCGGCTCAACCGGGATATGGTCGTAGCCGCATCCCACGTCGTGGATTGGTCAGAGGAAAGGGTTTCGTCCGATCCAGAGGCACTAGCTGCCTGGTTTGGGAACATTATGGCGTCCATATGTGATGCCTCAATGCCCCGAGTCAAGGCGGCCAGAACAGGCTCGGTGTACTGGTGGAGCGCGGAGATCTCGCGGCTCAGAATGACAGTCGCGAGATTGCGCCGCCCGTACCTTCGAGCTCGGAGAAGACGGCGAGCCACAGTCGAGGAGATCGACAGAGCACGGCGGGAATATGGAGCTGCAGTAAAGGATCTCAGCGATGCAATCGCTGAGGCCAAGGCTCGGTCATGGAAAGAACTCATCGCGGGACTGGATAGGGATCCATGGGGGCGCCCATACAAAATGGTACTGGGCAAGCTCAAGCCATGGGTCCCACCGTTAACAGAAACTCTGGATCCGGAGTTTCTGGGAAGAGTGTTAGACACACTCTTCCCAAGGGTCCAGGACAGTCCTGCGATTCCTCCGTCCCAATCGGTCCGCCAAATGTGGTCCGAGGACTATGAGGTGACGGAGGGTGAACTTGACCGAGCCACGCGGCGGCTCGCTTCCCGCAACACCGCGCCTGGACCTGATGGCATTCCGGGTCGGGCGTTGGTGATAGCTCTGTCGGTACTGGGGGACAAACTGAGGCAGATTTTCACAGATTGTTTCCGCCTCGGTATCTTCCCCCTCGGCTGGAAAGAAGCAAGACTGGTGCTTTTAAAAAAGGACGGAAGGGCTGCAGATTCTCCCTCTGCGTTCCGACCGATATGCCTGCTGAACGAGTCGGGGAAACTCTTTGAGAGGATAATCTCTGACCGGATTAGCGGGCATCTGTCGCGAGTGGGCCCTGACCTATCGGACTGTCAGTTCGGATTCCGACGGGGACGTTCGACAATAGATACTGTTAGGTGCGTTCGATCCCTGTCGGAGTCGACAGTCCGATCGGGGGGGGTGGCGTTGGCGGTTAGCCTTGATATAGTCAACGCTTTCGGCACCCTCCCCTGGCGGGCAATTAGGGCGGCCCTCGAATATCACGAGGTGCCGCTCTATCTGCGAACCGTTATTGAGGCCTATCTGCGCGACAGGACGGTGAAGTTTATCGGTCAGAATGGAATGGAGAATCGAAAGGAAGTATGTTGCGGGGTTCCCCAGGGCTCGGTATTGGGCCCATTATTATGGAACCTCGCATACGATGCTGTCCTTCGCACCGGTCTGCCCTCTGGCCTAAGTGTCGTCTGCTATGCGGACGATACATTAATACTGGCTAGAGGGTCACACTTCGAGGAGGTGCTTTGGCTCGCCGAGCAGGGGGTGGCTAGTGTTCTGGAAAAGATACGTGAGCTGGGCCTGAGGGTGGCGCCTCATAAAACTGAGGCGATATGGTTCCATGGCCTGCGTAAGCGCCAGGAGCCACCCAGCTCATGTCTCCGGGTAGGTGACGCTGAAGTCCAGGTAGGCCAGTACATGAAGTACCTAGGCCTCATCCTGGACAGTCGGTGGAGCTTCGAAGAGCATTTCGGGCGATTGGTACCCCGAGTGCGAGGGGTAGCAGGTGCGCTGCATCGTTTGCTGCCCAATCTCGGGGGACCACGGGAAGAAGTTCGCCGCCTCTACATGGGGGTTGTTAGATCCATGGTCCTCTATGGGGCACCCGTCTGGTTTAATGATCTAGCGGGTGCCTCCCGCTGCCGGGCCCTACTCAGGAGCCTGCAGCGGCTGATGGCCATACGGATCGTGCGGGGCTACCGCACAATCTCCTATGAGGCGGCGACGATCCTGGCGCGATCTCCGCCCTTCGATATTCTGGCCGACATGGACGCAATGGTGTACGACCAAATTCGTTCTGTCGGTCGGAGTGCTGAAGAGGCTGCGCCAGATCATGAGCCCGGAATGCTACGGCAGAACGCGCATAAGCAAGCTCTGGTGGCTTGGCAGGTATGGCTCGAAACTGAGGGCTGTGCTAGCCAACGCGCCGTCGGAGCCGTTCTGCCGAACTTCGAAGCGTGGATAGAGAGGACCGACTGTGTCACCTATCGATTGACCCAGATACTCACCGGGCACGGCTGCTTTGGTGAGTATCTGAATCGAATAGGACGGGAGGCTACGGCACAATGCCACCACTGCGAGTCCGAACGGGACTCCGCCCAGCACACGCTGGAGGACTGCCCTGCTTGGGAGTCTGAGCGTCGAGTCCTGGTCGGACGGATCGGACGTAACCTTTCACCGTCAGCATTGATCGCGGCAATGCTGGCGAGTCGTGAAGGATGGGAAGCCGCGATCTCCTTCTGTGAGCAGGTTATGCTCCGGAAGGAGACTGCAGAGCGAGATCGGGAAAGGGCCGATCCCGCTCGAAGGAGGCGGCGAAGGGGACGCGGCAGAGGTCGCTAGCTCCCTAATCGCCGCCTAAGGGTCGCTGCGGTCACATCTTGGGGCGTTGTGACTGCTGCAAACGACCCGAGTCAGGTGACACTCCGGTGCGGCCGGGGAGTGTCGTCTGGGGCGGGGCGCTGTTCTGCCTTTTACTGCGCAGGGCGATGGGAGGTGCGATAGCGTCTTGATCCTGGGGCATGAGGTGCCCGAGATGTACCGGTACCGGGTAGACCGGTTTGTCGGGAGTCCCACACACGCCCTTCGTCCCTCCGGAGGGTATGGTGCGAAAAGCATTCCCCGCGTTAAAAAAAAAAAAAAGAAAAAAAAAAAAAAGGTTTATTGGGCCAAAGTGGAGGTAACTGACACCTTACATGCCTCAGACTGTGATTGAGTAGCCGTACCTTCACTACCTGTCATATTGGTATACAAAAAAGGAGGAGTAAAATAAAGTTCATAGAATACCACACGATGACAATAAAATTAAAAGAAAATGACACTATATACACACCTCAGTGTGACCTTAACACTGAATAGAAACCAAATAGTATCTATTTAAACTCTGTATAAAAGCAAAAATTATTATCAAGAAAACCTATATAAGAATTGCAATAGCAATTATAAAAATAGAAACTTTAAAAGGATTTTAGTTGTCACACCATACATAAAGTATTCCTAAGCTTAGTACATAAAATAACAGCAAACAAGGTACAGGAAAAGAATGTAAAATTAAAAAAGGAATTATTGCAAGTAACTTTAAACCAAAATTTGAAGTCTTTTCGTAGGGTGTTGATTTGTTATGATAACTGTTATGTACTTAATTGATTATGACAATAAAACTTATAAAATAGTTGATAATTGTTAGGTAAACTTTTTAAAATAAGGTTTTAAAAGTTCTATAAAGTCACTAGTGATGAGAACACAGGACACAAATTAGTTTTGCTAATAGGCACAACACAGGACACAACGCTTGTATAGTTCTTTGTTGACACGAGTAGGCACAGTTGGAGAAAAGATACAGTAGAACAGGCACAGCTCACTTGAAACACCGTTCAGGAAGTCTGATTTATGGCATCAAGGCAGTGGTGTAGATGCTCTTGCACTTTTTAGGTGCTTGCAGCCAGTGGGTTTCTTGTAGGTCAAAAGGTAAGTGTCACTTGTTCAGCTCTTGAAGATAGGTTGTATAAAGGAAGATATTGGGTGTATAAACACGATGCACAAAAACACAATCACGTCGGGGTCAGCACTTTGGGAGTTACTATGTTTGTGTACTCCACAATATATTTTTATCTGATGCATCTCCCACTTGAAGAGGTAAATTAAACATAGTATGTATAAACTTAATAGGAATTAACTGTTCAGGTGGTACCAATATTCACAGTATTTGTCTCCAAGAGCTTGAGTTACACGTTTGTAGTCGCTTTGTTAATCCGAGTCCACTTGACATTCTTTTGTGTGTCCAACTCTGTGTATAAAAAGTGGCGTCGTCAAAAACAGTGTTGCCGCATGAACGCCACAGCTGCATCAGGGAAGCACTTCACTACCACGGGGTGCCAGAGTGCCTGAGGTGGCTTGTGGCAGGCTATCTACAGGAGCGTACCGTCATGTACGAGGACCGAGATGGTGTTCTGAGGGGGCGGTTCATGCCGTGCACTGTTCCACAGAGGTCTGTCCTCGGACCACTCCTGTGGAATATGGGATACGACTGGGCCCTTCGAGGTCGTCTTTCTCCCGGGCTGGTGGTTGGACGTATTGTGGCGCTGGGTTTGCGGGTGACCCTGGACAAGACGGAGGCCCTTTTGTACCATGGGCCTCGTCGTGGTTCACCCTCTGGCGCCTCCATCATAGTCAATTCGGTCCTCGTACCGGTTCAGGCCCAGATAAAATATCTGGGCCTGATTCTTGGCGGCAGGTGGCTCTTCGACGAGCACTTCCGACAGCTTTCTCCAAAGCTGGTCGGCGCTGCTTCTGCCCTTGGGCGACTTTTGCCCAATGTGGGTGGAACCAGCGTCACGACGAGACGGCTATACATGGGGGTTGTCCGATCAATGGCGCTGTATAGTGTACCGGTGTGGGCGGCGGCTCTGAACGCCCAGAATAGGTTAGGTTAGAGCCATACGCGGTTAACGCACTGTATCGACGGAGGCGGCGTGCGCCTTAACCGGAACTCCCTCGTGGGATTCGGAGGCGGAAGTGCTCGCCAAAGTTTATCGGCGAACGGCAGATTTCCGGGTGGGGAGTGGCGAGAGTACGCTCGTCGAGCCACGATGGCTCGTTGGTCGTCCCGGCTGGAGGCTCCACATGCTGGCTTTGCCGCCGTGGAGGCTCTCCAGCCGGTCATCACCGAGTGGGCAAGGCGATAGCACGGGACTCTTTCCTTCCGACTGACGCAGATCCTTTCCGGGTACGATTGCTTCGGGCAGTATCTGCACTCGTCCGCCAGGAAGGATATGAGAGGTAGGTATATGAGAGGTAGGGCATAGCGTGATATTTTCCGCTCAAAACTTGGAGCAGCCCGACTGGGGAAGGACCTCCGCCTTACAGAAGACCACAACCAAATAGCACTGCATCTCCAGCAGTGCTGTGTTCCTGTGGTGAGTAAGGTATCCAGAGCTCTAGAGAATTCGCTGTTTTGACAACGGGGGACTAGTGGTGCTTATAATACTGCTACTGGCTCGTGTGGGCGCGGGATGTGGGCGCGGCGGTCAGGAAGACCCGCTGAAACGGTTGTCCGCTGGCCGCCTGCAGGATAGATGGGTTCCCGAACCCAGGGATCACTACAACCTCCACCCTGGGAGGCTGAACCGCCAGCCTGCGAAAAATCCCTGCAGTAGTAGTCGTGCCGGAGGAGGAAACCGGAGTGGAACCCGACCGCTGCTGCAGGGGGGGAGCGGGGGCCCTTTCGTACGCCGCGCCGACAAATCGCACTACCCGCATCGACCATGAGTAGATTAGCACCGCCCCATTGCCCCCTTAGTTGTCAACACAGTGAATTCTCACAAACCAATTAAACCCCCCCAAAAAAATGACGAAGAAAAATAGAAAAAATGTATCTACAGCGGCATCCTCTTCCACATATATGGACTTCTGCAACATCAGGGGACTTCACTCCAACCTGAACGCAGTCCACCATCATCTGGAGATTACGCAGCCGACCCTCTTATTTCTTACGGAGACGCAGATATCCTGCCCGGCTGATACATCATACCTACACTACCCCGGCTACAAACTCGAACACAAATTTCTGAGACGTGCCGGTGTATGCATGTACATCCGGGAGGATATCTGCTGTCGCCGTCTCCATTTTTATGAAGACAGGGACCTGTCAGTAATGTGGGTGCGCGTAGACTACGGAGGTGAGACTCGAATCTATGCGTGCCTATACAGGTCTCATAGCGGTGACAGGGAGACTAAAGCACTCTTTGAGCACCTGCAGGTGACGACTGACAAAGTTCTTGAGCGGTACCCTCGTGCTGAGTTGGTGATTTTAGGGGATTTTAATGCCCACCACTGTGAGTGGCTAAATTCTCGATCCACCGACTTTGCAGGCAGGTCTACTCATGAATTTGCTCTGGCCCATGGCCTCTCACAACTGGTACATTCTCCAACAAGAATACCTGATATTGAGAGCCATGCACACTCTTTGCTGGACCTTCTGCTGACGACGCGTCCGGACGACTACACTATTGCAGTGGACGCACCTCTCGGCTCGTCCGACCACTGCCTCGTCCGGACCGAAGTCCCATGCCCTCGGCATATTCCACCTCGCCCAGCCAATTTGCGCCACATGTGGCAATATAAATCAGCAGACTGGGATGGATTGCGTGAATTCTACGCATCGTACCCGTGGAGACAGCTTTGCTTCACGCCAGAAGATCCTGACTCCTGCGCAGCCGCTGTCACTGAGACGATCCTGGTGGGTATGGAGTATTTTATTCCCAACCCATCAGTAGCTGCGGGGGAAAAAAAGCGACCGTGGTTTAACCGGCTTTGCAAGGAAGCCAGGCTAGTCAAGCAGGCCGCCTATAGGGCTTGGACCACGGCCCGTACCAATAAGGATCCGAACATCTCTGATGTGAGACGCAAACTAAATGCTGCCTCGAGGTCCAGCAAAAAGACAATTGCCAGAGCCAAATTCGATTTCATCGGCAGGATTGGTGAGCGACTTACGAGCTATCCCTCTGGGAGTCGTGCGTTTTGGTCTCTTGCTAAGGCTGCCGAAGGAAATTTTTGCCAGTCGTCTTTACCACCATTGCGAAATGCCGATGGTAACTTGGCCCATAGTGCTAAAGAGAAAGCCGACCTACTTGGGCAACTCTTTGCCGCGAACTCGACTATGAACGAGGATGGAAGTGCGGTACCGCCTATTAACCCGCCGTGCCAACACACTTTGTCGGAAATACACATTTCGCAAAGAGAAGTGCGGCGGGAACTAAACTGTCTAGACGTTCATAAGTCGAGTGGGCCAGACGGCATACCTGCAGTGGTGCTCAAAAAGTGTGCCCCTGAGTTGTGCCCTGTACTAACGCGACTTTTCGCGATTTCCTACCGCAAAAGGCAAGTGCCGTCTTCGTGGAAGACTGCCCATGTGCATCCAGTGCCAAAAAAGGGTGATAGATCGGACCCATCGAATTACAGGCCTATAGCTGTAACCTCCCTTCTCTCTAAGGTGATGGAGCGTGTAATCAACACACGGCTCCTCAGTTACCTGGAAGAGCACGATTTGATCAGCGACCGCCAGTACGGTTTCCGCCGCGGTCGCTCGACTGGTGATCTTCTAGTGTATCTCACTCACCGGTGGGCTTCAGCCATTGAGAGTCAAGGTGAGGCTTTGGCAGTTGGCCTGGATATAGCAAAGGCGTTCGATCGGGTCTGGCACAGGGGCCTTCTATCGAAGTTACCGTCCTACGGCCTGCCCGAGGGTTTGTGCAAATGGGTGGCTAGCTTTTTGTCTGGCAGACGCATAAAAGCCGTCGTCGACGGTAGCTGCTCCGAAAGCATGGACATAAACGCTGGTGTCCCGCAAGGCTCCGTGCTATCTCCAACATTATTCTTGCTGCATATCAATGATATGTTGACCATAGATAACATTCATTGTTATGCGGATGACAGTACTGGAGATGCGTATTACACGGGCCGGGCTAACATCCCTCGTACCGCTGTAGTAGAAAGTCGCGAACAACTTGTGTCTCAAATCGAGAGCACTTTACACAGAGTCTCCGATTGGGGTCGGGATAACCTGGTCCAATTTAACCCCTCTAAGACACAAGTTTGTGCGTTTACTGCTAAAAAAACCCCGTTCACTGTAGTTCCACAATTCCAGAATACACCCCTTACCATCTCACAGAGTATTGGGATCCTCGGTGTCGACATCTCCAGTGACGTCCAATTTCGGACTCATTTGGAGGGAAAGGTGAGGCTGGCATCAAAAAAGCTTGGTGTTCTGAATAGAGCGAAGCGATATTTCACACCGGCACAAAGGCCACTACTGTACAAAGCACAAGTTCGGCCTCACATGGAGTATTGCTGTCATCTCTGGGCGGGAGCACCGAAGTACCAGCTTGAGCCTTTCGATTCAGTCCAGAGACGTGCTGTGAGAATAGTCGACGATCCTGATCTCACGGACGGTATCGAGCCACTAAGTCTTAGGAGAGACTTTGCCTCCCTGTGTGTACTCTACCGTCTCTACAATGGGTTGTGTTCAGAAGAATTGTTTGATATGATGCCCACAGCCACATTCTACCATCGCACCGCTCGCCATCGTCAGGGAGCTCATCCACATACATTGGAACCTAAATGGTCGCGCACAGTGCGGTTTCAGAGAAATTTTCTCCCGCGAACAATCCCGTTATGGAATGAGCTCCCTGCCACGGTTTTCCCTGGGAACTACAGCATGGGGTTCTTCAAGAAGGGGGTTAATAGGTTTTTGAAGGGTCGGCAACGCGCACGTGGTGCCCCTGGTGTCGCAGGCGTCCATAGGCTGCGGTAGCCGCTTACCATCAGGCAGGCCGTATGCTTGTTTGCCACAGTCGTGGTATAAAAAAAAAAAAAAAAAAAAAAAGGAATTGAGTCCCGCCTGTCACCACTGCGACTGCCGTGAGGACTCGGCTCAGCACACCCTGGCGGTTTGTTCCGGCTGGGCGGCGCAGCGTGGTGTCCTCACTACAGTTATTGGAGGAGATTTCTCGCTACTGGCTGTCATACGCTCCATGGTCGGTAGCGACAGTTGTTTTACCGCGATCGCAACCTTCTGCGAAGACGTAATTTCGCGGAAGGAGGCGGCGGAGAAAGCCCGGGAGGACTACCTCCACGCGGACTCAATTCACCGTCGGCTAACCGGGCGGCGGAGGCGCGTGTACCAGCGCCTCATGCCGCCTTGAGTGTGACCGCGGACGGGACGGGTTTTCCCCTCCATCCACTATAGTGGCCAACCGCGAGGAGGCGACGTTTTAGTCGGTCCGATTCCGACACACCGCCCCGCCGTAAACCCCGGTGGGGTGAAGGCCCGAGGGAGTTTCCACACGTTTAAAAAAAAACCTTCATTCAGCAGTGGACGGCGATAGGTTGAATTGGTACTAATCTACAAATTTTTCTATTTACTATCTATCAAAATATTGTTTACGTACTTCAACGGGTAATTACACGTTATGGTAACTATGACAAAACTGTCTGTCCACTACTGTCAAATATTTAAAACAGGTCATTCAACTCATTCACTGCAAGTGTACATCTTTGTAAAACACAGTACATTCACATTTGAGAACGAACAAGGCATGTCCATGTGACGTCTAGACAACGAGCGGTATCATGCTGGCGTTCTGCCGCAGCGGGGATGTAGTGCACAATACGACAGTTGGCGCGCAATTCGTCACAAGCCCGTTCTAGCGTAACTAGCGCTCTGCTGAAGCTGCTTTTTGTTCACGGACAAAAAAAAATACAAAAACAAGCGATACGATACTCTGGTACAGAGGGAACGTTACTGATTGTGTCTGAAACATACCTAAGTACGTTGTTAGACAAGATGCATTGTACATATAAATTTGGAGGAGTTATCCGGGAGCATAAATTATTTGTTTTACAAATAAACAAACAGCCATGCGTATCACTCGATTTAAACATTGCACGAATATTGTCTGTGCTCTTAACGAAGTTGCCACTGCGGAAATAAAATATGACTTAAGAAGTACATACTAGTGTTGGAAGTGTGCCATGAGACGGACTTAAAGAATATTTATGGGCCGCAAAAATTTTGCCACGCAACAAGACCATCTTCCCTAAGGGACATGAGAGTTAGATTAAAGTTTTGTTAATATGGAAAGGTTCCTGTGCCACTCGATTTCCCGGGAGATTAAAATAAACACATTTCAGATTGCCAACTCAACCTAACTTTGTGTGGTTATCGACACAATGGTCAAATAAGAAAAGAACATTTACCCAGATCTTTGTAGAAATATATCACACAGCGGCTTCCAAGTAACTAATGTTCGTAAAGACCGCCATTAAATTTGGCCATTTGAAATGGTATTCGTAAATTGTAAAAGTTTAAGCTGATGAGCCCATTAACTACGCAACGTTTAAGGCACAAGTATGTGAAGCAGATATTCATGATAGGGTCTACGTAATTTGAGTAGTTTAAAGAGGAATTACCACTTTTGATATCGCTGCCAAGTTAGTTGTCTCATTAGTTTAAAATTTTATCATTTTCTATTTTTATATTATACTTACTTAGTCTGGCCATAAATACTGTTACACTTAATTATAAAAAAATATTACATTTGAATTTCGAATCTGTCATTTTTATACGATTGTTCATTGTGTTTTCTCATTTTGGCGCCAATACATTGTAAAATATTTTGCGATATTAAAATGGTGTGGGGTGATAAAGAGAACCGAATCGCTGTGATAGCATTACACAAAGTAGGTATGGAGCCAAATGCAATTTTTAAAACTCTCCATACACTTGGTATTAGTAAAATGTTTGTGTACCGGGCTATTAATAGGTACAATGAGACCTCCTCTGTTTGTGACAGAAAAAGATCTGGCCGTCCACGTAGTGTTCGTACGAAAAAGGTGGTCAAAGCAGTAAGGGAAAGAATTCGAAGAAATCCTGTCCGAAAGCAAAAGATTTTATCTCGGGAAATGAAGATAGCACCTAGAACCATGTCGCGTATTTTAAAAGATGACTTAGGACTTGCAGCCTATAAGAGACGCACTGGCCATTTCTTAACTGATAATTTAAAGAAGAATAGGGTGGTAAAATCGAAACAACTACTGAAGCGGTACGCAAAGGGAGGTCACAGAAAAATTTTGTTTACGGATGAGAAAATTTTTACAATTGAGCAACATTTTAACAAACAAAATGACCGTATTTATGCTCAAAGCTCTAAGGAAGCTTCCCAATTAGTCGACAGAGTGCAACGTGGACATTATCCGACTTCAGTGATGGTTTGGTGGGGTGTTAGCTATGAAGGAGTGACTGAGCCATATTTTTGTGAAAAAGGTATCAAAACATCGGCACAAGTGTATCAAGATACCATTCTTGAGAAGGTAGTTAAGCCCCTTAACATCACCATGTTCAATAACCAAGTATGGTCCTTCCAGCAAGACTCGGCGCCGGGTCATAAAGCTCGGTCCACGCAGTCTTGGTTGGAATCGAACGTTTCGGACTTCATCAGAGCTGAAGACTGGCCGTCGTCTAGTCCCGATCTTAATCCGCTGGATTATGATTTGTGGTCAGTTTTAGAGAGTACAGCTTGCTCTAAACGCCATGATAATTTGGAGTCCCTAAAACAATCTATACGATTGGCAGTGAAGAATTTTCCCATGGAAAGAGTGCGTGCTTCTATTGATAACTGGCCTCATCGTTTAAAGGACTGTATTGCAGCCAATGGAGACCACTTCGAATAAGCTTTTTATATTTTTAATTGTTTTATATTTATGTATTAAACTGACACACTGTAAAAGTAATAAATGTTATTTGCAGTTAACAATTTTCTTTTTTCTTTATTACAATATTTATGGCAAGACTAGGTATATATTTTATGATAAAAAATATCTATATATCGGCAAGCTAAGTCTTCAGTTTCCTTTTGTTACAATAGTGTAAGAAGTAAATACGAGTTTATTTTAGAGATAATTCTATAGAAATATTTCGAATGATGTTACGCCATAAGCAACATTATTTATTTTTTTTTTTTAATTCAGGAATGTTTGCTATGTCCTGATCAAATTATTGACCAAGAATGTTTGAATTTTACTTAAATGATTTTATGAGACCTTTTCTTTTTTTACATGTGGAGGGGGCCCAAGGGGTTCCCTCGGGGGATCACCCCATCGGGGTTTACGGCGGGGTGGTGTGGAGGAATCGGACCGACTAAAACCACACGACGTGCCACTCTGCCCCTGACATAGGAAGGATCCGGGAACAGCTGTTGATACGACATCCAGATCCCCCCTAGCACCTGCCCGCTAAAAGCGGGCACCATCTGCGGATAAACTCTCTATTTAGGTGATGTACGGCACACGCGCACGTCACCTCCTCGCGGCTGGCCAATATAGCGGATGGAGGGGAAAACCCGTCCCGTCCATCCGCGGCCACACTTAAGGCGGCATGAGGCGCTAGTATGCGCCCCTTCGCCGCCCGGTCCGGCGGCGGCGAATTGGGTCCGAGTGGAGATCGTCTTCCCGGGCCCTCTCCGCTGCCTCCTTCCACGAAATTACATCTTCCCAGAAGGTTGCGACCGTGGTAAAACAACTGTCGCTATCGACCATGGAGCGTATGACGGCCGGTAGCAAGAGATCTCCTCCAATAACTGCAGTGAGGACACGCTCGCCACGCTGCGCCACCTAGGCGGAACAAACCGCTAGCGTGTGGTAAGCCGAGTCCTCACTGCAGGTCGGTGGTGACAGGCGGGACTCAATTCCCTCCTGGCGACCGAGTGCAGATACTTCCCGAAGCAACTGTGCCCGGAAAGGATCTGCGTCAGTCGAAAGGAAAGGGTCCCGTGCTGTCGCCCTGCCCACTCGGCGATGACCGGCTGGAGAGCCTCCACGGTGGCAAAGCTAATACGTGGAGCCTCCAGCCAGGATGACCAAAGAGCCATCGTGACTCGACGAGCGTCCTCTCGCCACTCGTGCATCTCCGATAAACTTCGGCGAGCACTTCCGCCTCTAAATCCCGCGGAGGCGTTCCGGCCAAGGCGCACGCCGCCTCCGTCGACACAGTGTGGTAACCGCATATGGCTTTAACCGCCAATATCCTCTGAGGGCACCAGAGGCGAGCTCTATTCTGGGTGGTCAGAACCGCCGCTCACACCGGTGCACTATACAGCGCCATTGACCGGACAACCCCGTGTATAGCCGTCTCGTCGCGATGCTGGCTCCACCCAAATTAAGCAAAAGTCGCCCAAGGGCAGAAGCAACGCCGACCAGCTTCGGAGAAACCTGTCGGAAGTGCTCGTCGAAGAACCACCTGCCGTCGAAGATCAGGCCCGGCTTTCGTAGTAGGACCAGGTTCCCGTTCTTCCAGCCCACGCCAAGCTGGCGTTTAGGACTTCCCCAAGGTGATCCGATATGTGGTCGAAAGTTCGCGCCAACACTCGGGCAGGTATCCCATCTGGCCAGTCAAAACAGACACACTTGGCGCGTGTGTATCCCGATGCCAGACACTTAAAACATCTCATTGGTCTAGGCGCCAGGACTGTAATGCTGGCGTTCACGAAATCAATGCGGATCTCGCCAGCGTCGCCCAAAATTTTGACCGACGCCATGGGACAACTGATCCACACAGCGCCCAGTCCCCCTGGACCGGGGCAGAGGGTGCCGACCCTGATGCTGTCCACGTTGTAGCCTGTCTTCTTGCTAATTGCAACGCGGCCATCTTCGGCCGTCACAGAGTCATCCAGGCCCGAAATGTGCAACTCTGCGCACTTGCGCACCCAGCCTCGGTGCAAGCGTACTGGCCGCTGCTTTCGCCGCTTGTCGTGCCTTCGGAGCAGTTGCGGGAGCAGCAAACACCGATGCCGCTGCGGCATAGGACACGTGATCCCCCACAACGGGAAGCGCTGATGGTGCCAGTGCGGCCTTTGGTTTATGTGCCGCGAGCGGCGGCCGGACAACGGGGGCTGGAGACAGCCTCGCCTCCAGGCCGGCGAAACGCCCATCCATCGTACGCCACACTACGTCCGTAATTCGGCGCAGATGGACATCTGAGATGGCACCGAGGTTGGGAAACGGAGCAGGCTGAGACAGGGTCGAGGTCGGATCTTTTGCCGGACGATGCGTCCGGAATTGGGCGAACTGAGCACTGTGCTCAGCCACTTGCCCCGTCAGGCGGTCGTTGGCTGTCTGGAGCCGAGCCACATCTTCAATGAGCCTATCTACGACCCCCGCAATAGCAGAAGAGGAGTCCTTAAGGGCTCTCACAAAAGAGCCCTTAACATTACTCGACTTGGTGGCCACTTGACACTTTGTGAATAACGACCAACGCCGCGTTCGCTCTCTCCTGCGTGGACGACGGTATTTGGGGAACCGAATTCCCCACCATCGGCTCCTTAATTTTCAACAGGAGATCAGCAATCTCCTCCTCCGCCAAGATTTCGCCGTCTGCCCTGACCCGTCTATAGGCTTCCGCCTTACAAAAGACGGAACCTGACCGGGCAGAGACTGGCATTCGTGACCTCCCGCTACGGCTGTTAATGACTTTAGGAGGCAACATCTCCTGGGATGTGTCACTCTCCTTATCCCTGGAGCATCTGCGTTTCCGGCTGTCACACAGCTCCGTCCCCATGAAGTCCAGCACGACCGTCCTCATACTAGAGCTTCCGCCCGCGGTAGACTTGGAACGTAATCGCTCCGATGTTCTTCGGCTCCCAGCAGTCATAATAACTTCTGGGAGCCCACCGAGGTAGGCATCCCAACCAATGCTTCCTCGTCGTTGGAAGAGAAGTCGTCAAACCTTTTCTGCTTCCTACCATCTATCTCCTTCTTTCCTTCCACAGTTTTTAGGTTTTTCTTTAATTGAAATTCCATAATTGAACCCACGAGATGAGGAAAATAAAGGTCGACACGGGCAGAGATTCCCAATACCCGGGCAAGCGTACATTTATGCCCAACCGAGGGGTCCACAGGTGACTCGGCTGGAGGTACGCTTGCGACTGAACAACTCATCAGCCACGCATCCCCTGGTCACGCACCAGAACACGGGATTCGGGGTAATTTTTAAAAGAGGTTTTCTTCCTCGCAGTCCGGGCGGTTAAGCCAAGACCCTCGCCCCCGATCTGAGTCGCGAGACTCCAACTCGGGACTACGATATGACGATGGCGGCAGGGAGACTATGTCTCCTGATGCCTGCACGGTGGTAGTGTAAGTGCACACCGAGCCCGTCCTACCTTTTCCACCGCTAAGCGGAGGAACTCCGACCCTAGAAAGGGTCCCACCATCGTGATCTTTTACCGAGGTTTTCCTCCTCATTGCTCCGAAGAGCAAAGAACCAACAGAGGATCCGACAGACACGCCCGCTCTGTTGGACTAAGTCTCGGCCGAATTGCCGAAGAAAATGGCTTCCTCTTCGTGCTAGAATATTAACCGTTGGCAGTGATGACCACCATCGCCAACGTTACCTGGGTGCACCACGTGGAGGTTTTCTAGCCAAGCACCCCAGATTTTATGAGGCCTGTCCCAACCTGCTTATAACATAGCTATCGTGCTGGCGGATGAATAGAACTGGAGCGCAGTGGTTTCTTTCTGCGAAACTGTTATGCTCCAGAAAGAGACTGCTAAACAAGATCGAGAGTGGTTCGATCCCGCCTGAACAAGACGTCGGCGGCGGTATGAACCTTTGACGAGACCGCAAGCCGCCTGAGAGTGTGGAACTATGGTGGCTGATTAGTTGCTGCGGTTGACAATAGGATGGTGGTTTGATCACATAAAAGGCGATCGATCCGAATCGAATCATAAAAATCGGATCAATAGGTGGAGAAACCTTTATGGCTTCTCCAAGATACGGCCAGACTAGACGCGGCGTTGATCCCAGAGGGGATCTAAAGTAACATAGTCCGGGTCTCCTTCAGAGTAGGACGCCTGGAACCGGCTGTCTGAGTGGTTTTTAATGCAAACATCACATACTACTGGCTCTTGCGTCTCTGAGGAGTCGTAGAGAGAACAAGAAAACGATACAAGTATTTCAATACTTAAATTATATATACTTTTAAGGGTTCCTCACCCGTAAAATGGAAATATTATTCGTTGATATGTTTACTGTGTTACTTCAATGTTGACATATTTTACAATACTCCAGCTACTAAGTTACACCAGCTTTTTTGTTACAATTATTTTTCTAAATGTATACGTTAATGCCATTATATAACAGAGATTTTCACTAGACACAAATGTTTTCAAAGTGGTACTCTGTAATTGCTTGAACATTCCCGCTAAGATAACAAACAGATTAGGATCAATGAAACTATTAGGATACTTCCCTAAATTGCGATAATATTTTTGTACGAGAATATCTTAATTATGTGGCAATTTGCGAAAAACTAAATTATCATAAAAGTTTGACAAGCATTCAAAAGATAATCTAATGATGTTAAAATTTGTGTGAATTACTCAATACCAATCAGCAGATACTGTTAGCGGCTTAAGAACTCGCAGACAATCTCGGCAAATGGTGCCATTAGCTGAATGCGTAGAGATCAGCGTGGGTAACGAGCGGCTTAGCTCCGCCCGAACCCGCGATCATTGAACAATTTGAATAATACATGAAACACTCACCTCGCATTGGGAAACTCAAAGGCCAACTACGACTATTTTGCCGGTGGAAGCAGGTGTATCTTCTTTATTATTATTAAAAGGTATACTGATTTAGACGTAAATACAGATTCACATGTTATACAAAAGTTAAGCAAAAACAGTTACAATAATAATTAAGTTGAACTCATTGTAGCTGTACTTTAATTTTTTATTACTCAATAGTTATAAAATCACAACGATAATAAAATAACTACGGTGATTGTCAGTAGACCGTCTTTGATAGATTCTTATTAATATCAAATCAAATCAACCTATCGCCGTCCACTGCTGAACGAAAGTCTCCTCAAGGAGCGCCAACTGCCAGCCACTTTCTTCAAGTCGTCGCGTCGGTCCATTGCGCCACAGGGCGCCCTACACTACTTAATAATATATTTGCTACTAATCAAGGGATCACCTATTAAGAAAAATCACTGCTCTCCCAATCATCTTACAGCTTATTTTATAGAATAAAAGAACTACAATAAAAATCGATGAAAAAGCAAAGAGCTACTCCATCCTACAGAAACAACAATAAGGTATTATAGAGTAAATAGTTGATTTGAATTAAGATTTTATTGCATCGTTATTTTTAATACTCTTGTTATTCTTTCATAATACGATATATTATTTTATTTTTAATTTTGATTGAGGTCAAATATGTATTCGGAGAGGTCTGTACAAAGTTTATTAACTATTATGGTTATTAACTAAGTATGTAGTGAAAACAGCACATTCTTAATGTTATTTTTCACAATACAATTTAGAAAGAAATTTTAATTTATTCCAGGAAATTGATTAACATGAACGGCCTTAAACATTACAATTTAATTCTAATAGTAACACAGCACAAAATTTGTAAATTGTGCAAGGTTGTGGTTTCCAATGATTAATAAGGGTTCGATAAACTCTGAACAAATGAATTGACAGAGACAGGGAATAGTTTTCTCATGGAAAGTGTAATTAATCAAGAGCCAGAAGCAGTGTTAGTGCAACCGCAGACGATAAATCATTCATCCAAATTCAAGCGATATTTTATAGAAGCTTGCCCTATAAAATTGCCTAGACACACCAACATTCTATAGATATATAGTATTAGGTAGTGATAAATTAGATCCAAGCTAGCCTTCTTTCAAATTCAAAATAAGTTTCGATCGTTCTTCAGCTTATAGTAGAAGTCTTAAGACACTAAATCCAGTACTTTCAATCGTGAGCAAAATTAGATTACCGTATCTTGATATTTGTTGACTTCACACTAAGTTTCTAACATATTACTTTACCGTTAGTTACACTGAGGTAAAGTCTCAACGACATATAATCAAATTGAGCTATACTTCTGTGTTAATATTGTATAACAGTGTATTAAATTATATATTTGCTATTATTCACACACACTTATTTTTTATACGTTTTTAAATAAAATGTTAAAAAAAGTTTTGATTACAAGTTAAACAATGCTAATACCATTTTTTGTGAATTTTACAACACGATGACATCATCAGATAAACACTACAGTATATGTTAATAAAAAATAACATAGTTATTTCTAAGGAGAGATCAATGTCCAGCCGTGGACTATTAAAGATTGATAATGGCAACTAATGATTAATAAATTATAATTAACTGTAATCTTCAAAACCCATCCTTAGACGTTAAATCATTTTCTTTAAATTTAAGTGCAACCAATCTTGCGTACGAGCTGTTTGATTTAAAAATAATAAGCGCAAAGATACCAAAAAAAGCACCAAGATACATGAAAAACAATTTTCAATCACAGCGGGAAGCATTATCTTATTGAAGTCAGTTAAAAACAAAGGAAACGGATAAATTAATGCTACATGAATTAATCGATATCTATCATTTCAACAAAGCTTATAAAAGTTTACCTTGGAATTGTCATTTCTTAGATTACATTCAATTCAGATTTTTATAAAGACCTAAAGAAACGTCATAAAGGAGAAGGGTAATTTTGGCGCCAGCAGCTACTTTATAGAAATTTGTATTAAAAGAAAAATTATATTTTTCTAAGCGGAATCACGAAGTATGTGCCCTACCGTGTACCGTGTTTCTAAATAATGTCTAAATAATGTTATAAAAAATTGATCAAATAGGATATGACTGAATTTTTAGCAATCGATTTTGAATAAATGGATAAAATCCAAGAAGATATATTTTATAAAAATCAAGTTACAGATACTTTACTATTACTTAGTTAAAATTAATTCAAAAAGAATCAAGGTTCTTTAAATTTTCTACAGTTGGCAACTCTGGTCACACGCTGACATCTATATAATCATTAATTGCTACTGTAAATAAATTGCTCTCTATTTAAGAAATAGTTACGCCTATCGATCGGATATTGAGAAAATGGATCGCTGTGTGAACTGTACTATTGCGACTGGTCCTAGTAACTCTATCAGCAGAACAGTCTTGGATGATGAGGTGATATTATCAGTTATTTGGTGGAGTGCATCTCAGCCAAATTAGGCACTTTAAATTAGGCTTCAAGAACAAAACCTCATTATGTGCCTACTGTTAAAGTCTCCCGCAGCATGTTTATTATGTGTTTTTTGTTGGGAAATATGTATGTTAACACAATATTTTTAACAGCTACTTAAGTGATTGTCCTTTGACTGGTTTAATGTCATTGATTAAAGATGAATAGTAAACATTTTACACACATATTATAGTTTTAGTTTATTTCCTTTTTTCGTAAACGTAAACGTACTGCTTATATCTGTGATCTGCGAGTACCTAGTCTAGCGCCTCTGTGCATAAAATCGCACAGGTGTGCAGTTACCATGTTTTTTTTAAATTTGTAGAAGAAATACATATCTGTAACCTTTATACTTAATATCTGTTTAGTTATAAGAGTTAAGTATGTTTGTAATGTTACACTCACAGTTATAAAAACATTTCATAAAGAAATTCAAAAAATATAGTCAACTCAAGTTAACATAATTTCATTCTTGGATAGTCAAATGTCACAAAATTTTCAGGAAACCATTGGTATTGAATAATATTATAAATAAAACAATCTATACCAACTAATCTGACCAACCTGATAGAATGGGCCAAAATCTTTCGTACGAGGGGCTTATGGCCAGCAATAATAAATAAAATAAATAAAAATATATTTTTTATATTTATAACACCCAAACTTCGAAACAAATATTTGCGAATCACACAAACATTTGGTCCAACCCGGGAATCCAACCCAAGACCTCAAGTACAAATATCGCATTCACTATCCCTGCTGCCGCGGTTAAAAAGGCTGTTAAAAGCTGTTAATGATGATGATGATGATTAATAAAACAAGTATGATTAAAGTAATACCTCGGCCCAGAAACCAATGGTGTCGTTATCTTCTCTTTTATCGAAAGTAAATAAAAATGACAGTATTGTAGTTTAGATCTGCAATGAATTTTCTGGAGTTAACGACTCTATAAAATCAAGAGGTTAAAATTTGCTTCTTTTCAGTTTTCTCTGCAGTGTAGTCTTTGCAAATTTTTTGTTGTGAAATCACAAGTTACGATTATACATTGCAATTATCATTTCATTTGGTAAAGTAATTTAAAAGTCGGAACAAATGTTTGTACGAGTATGATCTGTAAATACTTGTTTCGATGTTTGGGTGTTTTCTATTTATCCTATCTATTTATTTACAAAACTACACTCTAGCTTACATAGCACAAGCTTTGCTTAGTTTAAATCTAGATGGTTTGTGTGTCAGGTATCAGCAAAGGCCACTGCAGTGGTGGATAATATATACATTATCAACACGGCAAAATATCCACCCCATCATTGTTTTGTCACGAAAAAGTATCGTATTTGCGTTAATAAAAATACAATTTTTATCTTATAAAAAATTGCTACCTCAATATTATGGAGTGAAAAGTTTTTTGTACGCTCTGCGGTTATAAATAGTTCCACCGTTACGTATTAAAAAAAATAATAGATCACAGAATAGAAACAATAATGAAGTAACTTTAAATTGTGAGTTTCAAAATTTGATAAATCTAAATGATGGCAAGCATGAATAGAGTCCAAGAGTTATCATGGTCATTATACTCATTGGGAATGCAGACAATGCAGTACACAGCACACACAGCACAGGAAAGACCACAACACGACTGCCGTCGCTTTAGGTTAGTCTTATTTGAGAGGGAGAACTGTCCCGGTTGAGCCGGCGTTCGTGCTGAAATCAGTGTGGCTCTACTACCTACCTTTGTATGTATGAAAATTTTCTCTTTTACTTAATTTTGTACAGTAGAGATCCAAAATAATAAAGTTCCCTTTTAGAATATGAATAAGGTTAAATTGTTTTGTGTACTGTTTTGAGGCATATTGTCACACAAGTTAGAATAAAAATTGAAACCTATTTGCTATCAAAAACACGATTAAAAGTGATTCTGTACTAATTCCATTAATAATTACTTCATAAGCCTGAATTTTCACAAAACTTTAAAGAGATTACATCAAAAGTTTCTAAATTTTAATCTCAACTTTAGTGCTTTTTTACGGAAATTAACGACTTTTAAATTGGATATAACGTTTTTCTTTTAGCTGAAGACTAGCATTAACGACTTCAAGTAAGATAAAGCAAAGCGCAGTATTAGCTGTAATCTGAGTATTTTATGCTGGAGTTCAGTGATAAAGCTCTTCTGAGATTAAGTGGCACACTGTTGACTAAACTGAAATTATAGCTACTTATACACTTCAGAAATGAATGGTTAAGTTAAATTACATAAAATTGTACATAATTTTTACATTTTATATTATATTTTAATTATTATAGTTTAATTATCTCTTACGTAAGCAAAAAGTAGATACTTGATTGGTTTCTTATTTTATGGATTTTAATACTGTCATTGAGGAAATATAAAAAAGGTAAAAGTTACGCATACTATGAGAAAGATGGTTTTTTGCAATTTTACCCTAATAGGTATAAATATGCAAACAATATCATACCGTATTATCCTGGGCAGGTGTTACACTGCGCAAATAAACACAGTAACGATCAGGATTTTATTTGCACCTTATTGTTATGCGTGTTTGCAAATGAAATATTTATTGTTTAATATATGTATATTGTTGTTTATTATTATATATTGTCTACGAATCTTACTTCACATAAGATACAATTAATAAAAGGAGAAGAGTAAAAGTGGAGTTTTCGGCTTACTCATATTCACTAGACAAAATAAAATTTGTTTTAAGTACGATATTACACAGTTATTAAAAGTATAAATCATTTTTTATTGATAACATCATAATAAAGAAGTTAGAAGATTAGAATGTCAAATGCTATAAAACCTTAAACTGATTATTTATTATAAAAATTATTATTTTTACTAGATTATAAACCGTAGTACATCAATGTATACAGTAAATTAATAATGTTTTAATATAATTTAATATAATGTATAAACAAAAATACAAGAGTCGATGGAATATTTGGGACTAATTTTACTAATGATTCTTTCTTCAAAAACTGAAAGCTACCATCACAAATGAAATTAAAAATACGCACAAGCACATGTGTATATTTATTTTAAAAATATAATTTAGGTCAGCACTTTAATGTTGATAAAGAAAAACGAATGTGGAGTTCGTATTGCTTCTATAATATATTTTTGCTGTTTTTGCATACATCGTCACACGTTGCCTGAAAATTTAGGATATATTAATATACTTCAACCTATCGTCTTTCGTCTGCCACTGCAAAGGTCTCCCCCAAAAACCACCAACTATCCCGGTCTTAGACAGTCCGTATCCATCCGCTATCAGGCACTTTGTTCAAGTTGTCGGTCCTTCGTGCTGCAGGGTGCCCTTCACGATGTTTACCTAATATAAAAGTTATATAATACCTTGGCAACTTAATTCGGTAAGTTTACCGTTTAAATATAATATATTAAACTATGATTATATTGAAAGCGTAATCTGTCCATTTTGTTTTATTAAGTGGATTCGAAGTTTAAAATATCGTGAACACGATTTTAGCTTTTTGGATAGTATTTATAGCTTTCAAGCCCTAACTTTTATAGTTATTAGAAAACGATGAGACAAGAGACTGATGGCTCCTAGCGAACTTAAGATAATGTGCTGAATTGAACTAACACATCACTTTCGAGGAAGCTTTTTACGATTGTCAAGAGCGGAAATAAGAAAATTTTTGCAGGTTATATTCTGTATCACTGTAACTCGTGAATCGTAAACGTATATCAGTAAGAAATAAATTTAGTGTAAGGAGTTCTCTTTTTTATTTATTAGCTTTTTCTTATTACTTTACGAGTGTTCAACTCGTTATTTTATTAGGAGACGTATAACGCACAAATCTAGAAGACTATTCTTGATAAAGGCGTCATATTATCATATTTAAAACCAACATAAATTTATCATAGACTAGCTGACCCAGCCACGCGTTGCTGTGGCTAAAGCTTTTGTTATATTACATTATATGTAGTAAACAATCTAAGAGGCTCAATAAGAGAACATCAGTCACGGAGTCCACTATGCTTTTTCACACAGATGGTTTTTGTAAAAAAATATGGTGATCTCCTTATTTGACTTTCTACTACTATAACCCTTTAGTACAATGAAATTATTTACGAACAAAGACGAAAATGTTGATGTTGGTATACAAATTCACTGGATTGAGATTTGAAGGGGAAGTACGTTGAACATAATTAATTAAAATGTTCTTACACTTGATATTAAGCAGAAATCAATAGGTACAAAATAAAAATTTATCAGATTTATTATTTCCATTTAATTTTATAACAAATATATGTATATTACAGTATAATACAGTAAATAGCATGTGACGCTTAAACTCATGAATGAGGTAGGCAAGGCAGACAGTCTTAAACTTTTAAACATTAATATCTATTTTTTTGAATTATAAATACTTTCAATTTCAATTTAATTTAACACCAATCGGTGCACAATGTTTTTGGTTAACCTGTCTTTAGCTAACACAAATAGATTCGACGGTTTCCCAACACGTGAACACGCAACATATAGTTGCCCATGAGAAAAACATGGATTTTCCAAATCTAAACCACAAATGGACATTGTTTGACCTTGAGATTTATTTATAGACATGGCGAATGCTAAACGAATTGGAAACTGTAGCCTTTTGAAGGGTATGGTAAAATCTGATGGTATCATCGGAATACGTGGCAGCAGGACCACTTTTCTTTTAAACTTCCCAGCCAAAATGGTTGCTTCAAGAATGTTTCCGGTGATCTTTTTGATGACCAAACGCGTACCGTTACATAACTGAGGTGGATTCAAATTACGGAGGAGAATAATAGGGGAACCAATCTTTAATCGAAGATTATGTAGTGGCATTCCAGGGATATCTAATGAATTTAAAAATTCGATCGGAAAATTTACACTTTCATTTTCATCAACAACAGTATCGATTGATTTAAAAGACAATCAGATCGCCTGGTAACAACTGTTGTATCTGGAAGTTAATTTCGTCAACATCAACGTTTTTGGCTGCCAAAATCGCCCGTTGACTAAGCCATTCATGATTCAAATAATTATTCTGTATATCAGGGAAAATACTCTGAATCAATTCATTTTTATCCTGAACAACAGTGCAAAAATTATCTGGTAGTTTAATGCATTGCGTATTTGGTTGCAGTTCTATTTTACCGTTCCCAATATCTAGTAGTTGTTCGGAAAATATTTGTGCTGATGGATCATTTTGCAATTGTACTCGCATATTTATGGTCAATCGAAGTGTTTCAACACTTTACCATAAGAATGATTGTTTCAAACATGCATTAATCTCATCCGCGAAAGTAGAGCGAAGTATAACCGGTAAGGTCTGCCGGAAGTCACCAGACAAAAGTAAGATAACACCACCGAAAAGTTTATTATTGCTGTTTAAATCTTGCATAGTTCTGTTTAATGCTTCAAGTGAATATTTGTGTGCCATTGTGCACTCATCCCAAATTATTATAGAACTCTTCCGCAACACTGCAGCTATTCCACTATTCTTTTTGATGTTACACATTGCATCTGGTTTATTATGAACGTCCAATGGCAGCTTGAATGTTGAATGTGTTATTCGCCCACCATCCAGTAAAGTAGCCGCAATGCCTGACGATGCTACTGCTAATGCAATTTTTTGTTGCGACCGTATTTTGGCAAGAATCAACGATATTAAAAATGTCTTACCAGTTCCACCGGGTGCATCCAAGAAAAAAAAACCGCCTCGTTCAGCAGCAACAGCCAGCATAATCCGATCATAAATAATTTTTTGTTCTGCTGTCAATAATGGTTCACTGTTCATGATAATTGTTGTTAAACTTCCATGGTCATATTGATTTTCTCGTTGTAAATCGGTATTGACTAAGTCGGTGGCTGGACGATTAGGTGTTGGCATACCATAATGATTAAGTGGTAAATTTGAAATAAGAACACATAAATCCTCGATCAAGACCATTGCTTCATTGTACATCTTTGGTGTATAATCTATGTTTTGGCATTGATTTGCTTTTCTTATTCGGTGCAAGATGTCTTCTGTCATACAATTTTTATATTTTTCCCACAAAGTCTGTGCTTGCGAAGAATAACATGTCGTCAAAATAATTGCAAACAACTGACGAATGTTATTCGGTGTTGATGTCAACGTAGCATCAGCAAGCGTTAAGTCCCAATGGTTATCGTCTTCTAGCAATTGCAGTTCACGACATGCATCCTGGTATGTATTGAATACTCGACCATTAACTGTTCGTAAAAATTCAAAAGACGTTGGTCCGAGAACATTCACCAACGTCAACAACACGTGGCAATTATGCTGTTAAAATGTAGCTTATATGACACTTATATTACTTATATTACTTACTCAACCCAGTCGAAAGGTATCGACATCTGTTAGAATCATTTGGAGTTAACAGATAATTGTGACTGTCAAATAATAACAGACAAATAATTAGCAATAAATTAAAATTGCGACTATAATTTGATATTTAAACTATCCTATCTCTCAAGTTGGATCGAACTGCACATGGTGTGCGAATTTTATTATAATCGGTTAAGTGGTTTAGGAGTCCATTGAGGACAAACATTGTGACACGAGATTTATATATATTAAGATAGACTTAAAGTAGCTGTTGTATCAGATACTGTATGATTCTTATTTTACATCTAAGTTACAAATAATTGCAAACAATATAATTGCAAATAACACACGATCTGAAACACACTCAACACTGTAGAAGTCGACGAGCAGATGTTTAAAAGTAATTCTATTTGGAAAATATTCACATTGTCGTGATAAAATAATTGTATGAAAACGCATTGCGGATTCAAACATAAAATTGTGTGCAATATTTCATTGGAGTTCAAGAAATGGTGCTAAACATAGTAGATTATGGTGCAACAGTTATAAATGGTACCCATTTATTGTCTCCGCGGTTCCCTTTGACACTAATGAGCCTGAGAATCACGTTTCCAACTGAATCACAGGAATTTCGATTAACGTACACAAGTGTGCACCCGTTTAAATATCGCCCGGAACAATTTGTCACAGTAATACATAGCCTTGTTATAAACGTTATCGATCAATATGATCGATGGTTGTATAAGAGATGAAAAGAAGCATTTCACTTCTCTGTTTACAATTTTCTTTGAAAGTAGTCTTTAGATGTACTGTTCCCAAAAAAGAACCGCCATTCAGTGCAAAAGATCTTAACTGATATATTAACATATCTAACATTAAAAGGATGCATATATTTTTAAAACCAATGATTTATAATTTATTCATGTTTTATTATATTATATTATTATTATTATTGTGATATACTTGTAACCATGATCTTTACAAGACAATCGATGAAGAATATGGATACCGTCTCTAAAATGAGTTCTTACCTCATTCGCATTCTAGTTAATTAAATAATTTACCGTTAGACGACACCAATACTTGCCACCTAAATGGCGTAAAAATACAGCCAAATCAAAACTATACTTTTTCAGTTATATATGTCAAAAGATGAGCCGATTGAAAAAAAATTGACGCATTCAGTACAAAAAAAAATACAATTTCATCCTCATTAACAATGAATTGAATAGTAGAGCGAGAGACAAAGAAAGCCGCAAATCGATACCAATTTAGCAGCTGCACTTGTAACTAGCAGATAAAAATTGAACGCGACACGAAACTGGCATTCAGCGCTTTAATACGAAATCTACTGTTTTTGTATGCAGCTAAATGCTTTATTATTTACACGTTGAAACGTGTTCCTTTGTCTATATTTGGAGAGAGTGGAATTGAAGTGGTTTCTTTATTTATTAATTTTGCGCTCGGATTTAAGCCACATTTTCTTTACATTCTTATTAATCTGAAGGTGAAGAGTGGGGTCATGTTATTCGGTTAAAGCAGGAGTGTTATACTAATTTAACTTAATGGAAATCAGAAATATATTATAAGTATAGTAGGTCACCTCTTTGTTAAGAAGAGCCCTATGTCCAGCAGTGAACTGTTAAAGGCTGTTGATGATAAAGATGATGGATTGTTTTACATTAAAGCCAAAAGGCATAAAGACAAAATAAATTGAATTTGTTAGGTAATAATGTATAATCACTAGACTACGGTGAAGCCATAGACTAGATGTAACCCCGTGGTGAAAACGTGGTTTATTGCAATAGGCAGAGGATGATGATTTTTTTATTTCTTAGCAATAACACATTTATAAATGTATGTAGGTATATATTTACTCATGAGTTAAGCTCTTTATGCGAACAATTCTTCTTAGTGCATGGTATTTCGTGTACAAAAAGAATAAATTGAAGGGGTCGGCCCTTGGCGGTACGTAGAAATATAGTTTCATTCTGCAATTTCTATCATATGTATCATGGTGAGTGCTCCGAGGAAATGTTCGGACTAATACCAGCTGCAACTCGTCGTCATTGTTCCACAGGGCAAAATTTTCATCTCCATCACTGGGATAGTAATTGGCATTCTACGACAGTACGCTTTTCTAGACGCTTTTTGTATCGCACAACCAAAACAAACAAATGATCTTTTGCAGTATTTTCGGCCATTCAAGGTAAAAACGTACTACTTTTTCAAAGGCTGACAACGCTCTTGTGACTCCTGGTTTCAGGTGTTCATGGGCGACGGTAGTCACTTTCTATCAAGAGACCAGAACCAAGTGACCCAAAAACTGTACTACCATGTTTATATCGGTTATTTCCCGCTAATAACTATATCTATAAATTTTGCTTAATAAAAAGTTAATAATATATATATATATCTACTAGCTGACCCGGCCACGCGTTGCTGTGGCTAAAGTTTTTGTTATATTACATTATAGTAAACAATCTAAGAGGAACAATAAGAGAACATCAGTCACGGAGTCCACTATGCTTTTTCACACAGATGGTATTTGTAAAAAAATATGGTGATCTCCTTATTTGACTTTCTACTACTATAACCCTTTAGTACAATGAAATTATTTACAAACAAAGACGAAAATTTTGATGTTGGTATACAAATTCACTGGATTGACATTTGAAGGGGAAGTACATTGAACACAATTAATTAAAATGTTCTTACACTTGATATTAAGCAGAAATCAATAGGTATAAAATAAAAATTTATCAGATTTATTATTTCCATTTAATTTTATAACAAATATAAGTATATTACAGTATAATACAGTAAATAACATGTGACGCTTAAGCTCATGAATGAGGTAGGCAAGGCAGACAGTCTTAAACTTTTAAACATTAATATCTATTTTTTTGAATTATAAATACTTTCAATTTCAATTTAATTTATCACCAATCGGTGCACAATGTTTTTGGTTAACCAGTCTTTAGTTAACACAAATAGATTCGACGGTTTCCCAACACGTGAACACGCAACATATAGTTGCCCATGAGAAAAACATGGATTTTCCAAATCTAAACCACAAATGGACATTGTTTGACCTTGAGATTTATTTATAGACATGGCGAAAGCTAAACAAATTGGAAACTGTAGCCTTTTGAAGGGTATGGGTAGAATCTGATGGTATCATCGGAATACGTTACAGCAGGACCACTTTTCCTTTAAACTTTCCAGCCAAAATGGTTGCTTCAAGAATGTTTCCGGTGATCTTTTTGATGACCAAACGCGTACCGTTACATAATTGAGGTGGATTCAAATTACGGAGGAGAATAATAGGGGAACCAATCTTTAATCGAAGATTATGTGGTGGCATTCCAGGGATATCTAATGAATTTAAAAATTCAATCGGAAAATTTACACTTTCATTTTCATCAACAACAGTATCGATTGATTTAAAAGACATCAGATCGCCTGGTAACAACTGTTGTATATGGAAGTTAATTTCGTCAACATCAACGTTTTTGGCTGCCAAAATCGCCCGTTGACTAAGCCATTCATGATTCAAATAATTATTCTGTATATCCGGGAAAATACTCTGAATCAATTCATTTTTATCCTGAACAACAGTGCAAAAATTGTCTGGTAGTTTAATGCATTGCGTATTTGGTTGCAGTTCTATTTTACCGTTCCCAATATCTAGTAGTTGTTCGGAAAATATTTGTGCTGATGGATCATTTTGCAATTGTAGTCGCATATTTATGGTCAATCGAAGTGTTTCAACACTTCGCCATAAGAATGATTGTTTCAAACATGCATTAATCTCATTCGCGAAAGTAGAGCGAGGTATAACCGGTAAGGTCTGCCGGAAGTCACCAGACCAAAGTAAGATAGCACCACCGAAAAGTTTATTATTGCTGTTTAAATTGCTTGCATAGTTCTGTTTAATGCTTCAAGTGAATATTTATGTGCCATTGTGCACTCATCCCAAATTATTATAGAACTCTTCCGCAACACTGCAGCTATTCCACTATTCTTTTTGATGTTACACATTGCATCTGGTTTATTATGAACGTCCAATGGTAGCTTGAATGTTGAATGTGCTGTTCGCCCACCATCCAGTAAAGTAGCCGCAATGCCTGACGATGCAACTGCTAATGCGATTTTTTGTTGCGACCGTATTTTGGCAAGAATCAACGATATTAAAAATGTCTTACCGGTTCCACCGGGTGCATCCAAGAAAAAAAAACCGCCTTGTTCAGCAGCAACAGCCAGCATAATCCGATCATAAATAATTTTTTGTTCTGCTTGTGGCTGGACGATTAGGTGATGGCATACCATAATGATTAAGTGGTAAATTTGAAATAAGAACACATAAATCCTCGATCAAGACCAATGCTTCATTGTACATCTCTGGTGTATAATCTATGTTTTGGCATTGATTTGTTTGTCTAATTCGGTGCAAGATGTCTTCTGTCATACAATTTTTATATTTTTCCCACAAAGTTTGTGCTTGCGAGGGATAACATGTCGTCAAAATAATTGCAAACTGACGAATGTTAGCCATCTATTGATTACTTACTCAACCCAGTCGAAAGGTATCGACATCTGCTAGAATCATTTGGAGTTAACAGATAATTGTGACTGTCAAATAATAACAGACAAATAATTAGCAATAAATTAAAATTGCGACTATAATTTGAGATTTAAACTATCCTATCTCTCAAGTTGGATCGAACTGCACATGGTGTGCGAATTTTATTATAATCGGTTAAGTGGTTTAGGAGTCCATTGAGGACAAACATTGTGACACGAGATTTATATATATTAAGATTAGAGCGCCGCGCAATGATTGTCGATATCGCCGTTCCTCATGACGAGAATCTCGTGAAAGTTGAAAAAGAAAAACAATTGAAGTATTTGGATCTGTCTCACGAGATTGCCGATATGTGGAATGTGGATTCGGTAATCATTGTTCCGATAATCATATCTGTTCACGGATTGATAACCAAGAACCTCGACCAACACCTAAAGAGGCTCACGTTAGAGGGTTGGATCCTCCTTGATACCTCCTTGACCCGTATTGTGAGGAGGTTCCTGTCTCTGGAGCCCTAACCACCGGTATCTTGGTCCCTGTACCCGATGTCGGTGGTCTACTATTTTTTATATTTTTAAACATGTATTTTTTATTTTTTTATATATTTAAAAATGTAATCAATATGTATATTTAAACGTAATAAAGAGATTAATAATAATAAAAGCTAAAATAAAAAAATAATAAAAGCGTCGTGTTAATCGGATCTCTGCATCGAAAAATAATAGCGAAAAATAATAATAATATTTAGTTAGAATTCTTTATCTTTTTTTTTGTAATTTATAACCGATGACATACTTACCACGCTAGTGGATAGCGTAAATAATAAACTTTTTGGTAATAATAACTTCGATTTCATTGGAAATTTCTCATAAAATAACTAATTTCAGAAACATTTGTTCCAAAATTATATTATGCATTCTTGATTTGTCTACACAAAAACATGTGGGGACCCTGATTGATGAAATTATTAAAAGCTTAAAGTGACATTAACTAATTATTATATAAATAACATTTATAACGGCGACTCAGGAAGTTAGAATTGTGACAAAACTTTTAAGAACGTAATTAAAAATAAACGCTCGACAAAATTTGAGTGCATTCGTGACGCTGGCGGTCCTACCTTAATTTATTAATGTTCAAACGATAGTACTGCATGTAATTAATAATATATGTATGTATGTTACATTTTTATACTGACAACTTGTAATCATACTAATATTATAAATGCGAATGTAAGTTTGTTTGTTACAGTTTCACGCGAAAACTACTCAACCGATACACATATTCTTGGAGGTATTAGAAGTAACATAGGATATATTTTATTTAAAAAAAATGAAATATTTATTTAAAATTATCTGTTACGAAACTTAATGTGGCAAACCAAACACCACGCGAGCAAAGCCGCAAGCAAAAGCTTTTACTTTATAATACTCTTTTTTATTGTTTTGAAAGCTTTTGGTGTGCAAAAAAATAAAAAATAAAAAGACATTTATTGCTAAGCGTGTACTTTTGAGCGTTAAGACATAGTCAAGTCAGAATAGATAGAGAAGTTAAGAATAAAATATAAAAATGTTTTTGCTAAAACAGTTTTTCATGTGTCAATGTTGAAACAAATTAACTAAAATTAAATAATCTCTGTCAATATTACCACACACTTGTAATGAGTATAACAATTACAAGTGTGTAACGTTCAAAGAAATACACGTAAGCATATTATTTAACAATGTGTTAGACGTGATGATTCGAATTAAATTTTTCGCTTAAAAAAAATAACAGTAACTTTTCGCAAGTATCAATCGAAATGGTTCGCCACAAATTAGAGACTATTCAACGGTCTGTGGAAAAATGAAGCATTCAAATAAACGTTGAAACTAGACTAAAAGAAGTGTAAATTGTAACTTATTTATCAAGAAACTCTTTTACACGAAAATGTTAACTAGGTTTTGTTATTAGATATGAACACCAATTTAAAAAAGGTTTTATCTAAAATCTAATCTAATTCATTTTACACCATGTTTGAGCAATACTACTGCTTCCTTAGCCAAGATGCAAGTGTTTCGTGTTCTCTATCTAGAATCACTAATGCCTCTATTATCTTGTATTATTGACTATATTTTTTTTTTATCCGCAAGATAGCCCTATATACATGTAACTCACTGAGATTTTACATACTACACACGGCTAACAGCAGTTAGCGTAGTGTAGTACGAGAGATCATGCGTTAAAGAAGTATTGTTTTTATTGCGTTGCAATATTTATTGCTAAATATACTATGAATTTATTATAGCCTTAGATTTTCACACACATACACACACACACCCACACATACACCACACACCCACACACACATATATGAGACACAATATTGTAAATACTTACGCTAGGTGCAAAGTTAACATATTGATTTTTATTTATTTAAAGTGAAATTGTGGAAATATATATATAACTAACATAAAAATAATAAAATCATACTAATGTTTATTAATACATACATACATAGGTAAGTACTTACTTAATAATTGATAATAAGATATCACATCGATGGCAGTTCCATTTTACATGTTATATTTACATTAAGATTATCCTTTATATTATTTATAACAGAAGGTAATAAAATAATTACTATGTAATTTGTAAATATCAATAACAAGTTTTAATAATTGAGTATAGATTGGTACCATACATATTATGTCATTTCAAAAACTAAATTATCTGATAAAAGTTCACGATTTTTCATTGGATTGGATTTAATATACATATTTGCCGCTAGTAGGCTATTCAATCTACTAACATTTGTAAGACACTAAAGGTCTTTGGTTGACCTGGTTTCGTTATAAAACCAAAGCTGGTCGGCGCTGTTTCTGCTCATTGGCGACTTTTGCCCAATTTGGGTGGAGCCAGCGTCGCGACGAGACGGTTACACACGGGGGTTGTCCGGTCAATGGCCCTATATGGGGCACCGGTGTGGGCGGCGGCTCTGACTGCCCAGAATAGAGCTTGCCTCTGGTGCCCTCAGAGGATATTGGTGTTTAGAGCCATACGCGGTTACCGCACCGTATCGACGGAGGCGGCGCGCACCTTGGCCGGAACAACCCCGTGGGATTTGGAGGCGGCAGTGCTCACCGCAGTTTATCGGCGAACGGCTGACTTCCGGGCGTCGTGCCACGATGGTTCGTTGGTCGTCCCGGCTGGAGGTTCCACGTGCTGGCTTTGCCGCCGTGGAGGCTCTCCGACCGGTCATCGCTGAGTGGGCGGGGCGACAGCACGGGACCCTTTCCTTCCGACTGACGCAGATTCTTTCCGGGCACGGTTGCTTCGGAAAGTATCTGCACTCGTTCGCCAGGAGGGAATTGAGTCCCACCTGTCACCACTGCGACTGCAGTGAGGACTCGGCTCAGCACACGCTGGCGGTTTGTTCCGCTTGGGCGGCGCAGCGTGGGGTCTTCACTGAAGTTATTGGAGGAGATCTCTCGCTACCGACCGTCATACGCTCCATGGTCGGTACCGTGGTCGCAACCTTCTGCGAAGACCTAATTTCGCGGAAGGAGGCGGCGGAGAAGGCCCGAGAGGGCGACCTCCACTCGGACCCAATTCGCCGCCGGCAAACCGGGCGGCGGAGGCGCGCGTACCAGCGCCTCACGCCACCTTGAGTGAGTATGGCCGCGGGTGGACAGGACGGGTTTTCCCCTCCATCCGCTATAGTGGCCAGCCACGAGGAGGTGACATGACGGTGAGAGTTTATCCGCAGATGGTGCCCGCGTCAGGCGCTAGGCGTGAGCTGGATGTCGTTATGACAGCTGTTCCCGGATCCCTCCTATGTCAGGCGCAGAGTGGCACACCATGTACTTTTAGTCGGTCCGATTCCGACACACCACCCCACCGTAAACCACGGTCTGGATGTAGCTCGCCTACAGACTGCTCATGAATGCCTGACAGGGCAGGTGGCTAAGCTGAGTGCCGATTTTACCCAGTTTCGGTCGCTGGTGGATGTCTCTAAGCGGCAGGGGACGGCTTCTAAGCAAACTGCCTCATTTCTGGTTCCGGTGACGTGAGCGATGCATACTTGCACCAAATTTTGGAGGCAGTAGGGCACATGCTAGACGGGCGTCTCGCGAACTTGGAGGCGAGATTGCCTCCAGCTCACGTTATCCGGCCACCACTCGCTGCAGATAGGCGAAAGGCCGCAACAACATCGATTCCACTGTCTGTTGCAGGTGGGCGTAAATCATATGCAACAACGGTGTCAGTTTCTGCACCTGTGGTTGCCACGAGGGCACGACAGGCGGCCAAGGCTATTATCAAGACGGCGTCACCGGTTGCAGGACCTAAAGCGATGTGTAAAGCTGGAACGGAATTCCCTCCGCTTTCCACTCCATTAGCTCCACCTGGCCCCTCTGCATCTGCGCCGTCCAATGACAGTTGGCAAGTTAGCGGGGCTAAGAAGAAGTCCCGAAAGCAGGGTAAAAAAGCTGCTCAAAAAATAGCTACTACCCCGCACTCGCTATCGGTGGCTATCACCACGAAGAAGAAGCCACGAAAGCTACAGCCTCCAAAAACCGTGGCTGTAGTGGTCACCGTGACGCCGGAGGCGGCTAATGGCGGACTGTCCTATGCGGCCTTATTCAAGAAGGCCTGGAATAGTCTCGCCACTAATTTCGGGACAGTAGGAGTCAGGTTGCACCTCACCCGCACGGGAGCTCGAATCCTTGAGTTCCCCAGGGCTGAAGGCGCAAAAACAGCAGACCCGTGTCAAGAAGCTGCGAAAATATTTGCACTACCAAGCGCGCTGAACTGTGTATGTTGTATGTTATATATGTTGCTGCTGAGTAGGGGGGTTAACCGTATATGGTGTTTACTTCTCCCCCTAACGGAGTTTGAGCGACTTCAAGGTTTTTCTTAACAACTTGTAAACCTCGATGCGGCGACTAGCGTCTGGGCACGTCCTAGTGCGGGGGGACTTCAACGCAAAGTCCATTGCGTGGGGTTCTCCCAGGACGGACGCCAGGGGCGAGGCCATAGAGGAGTGGATGGCCTCGGTGGGCCTCTGTTTATTGAACAGGGGCTCCACCAACATGTGCGTACGACAGCAGGGAGGGTCGATAGTCGACCTTTTGTTCGCTGCCCTCGCCGCACGAGTAAGGAACTGGTGTGTCCTGGAAGAGGTTGAGACGCTCTCGGATAACCTCTACATTTATTTATTTATGATTTTTTTTATTTATTTATTATACATCATGCACTTTATGTACATAGGCGGACTTAATGCCTAAGGCATTCTCTACCAGTCGACCTTTGGGTGATGCAGAGAAAATAGGAAGTAGTACATTCGATTTGAGCTCTCCCGGATCCAGGACCCCAGTAGGGGTCACGCGGCGCGGTGTTCTTTTCGCTTACCGCGGTGGGCTGTAGCCAAACTGAATAGGGACCTACTAGAGGAGGCAGCCATTATTCACTCTTGACTGTCTCCGCAGGCTCCGACAGAGGAGGTCGACATGGGGTCTGGTCGTTTCTGCGATGCGATTACGCAAATCTGCGATGCGGCCATGCCCCGCATCCGAGGTTATCAGCCTCCACGGAAGGAGGTTTACTGGTGGTCCCAGGAGTTGGGGGACGTCCGCGCGGCCTGTACTCGTGCCTGGAGGTCCTAATCCCGTAGTCGGCGGCGACACCGTGAAGAAGGCAAGGAGGACCAACTTCATGAGGAGTACCGAGAGGCGCGATAAACTCTGAAGCTGGCCATCAGCCGCGCCAAAGAAATTAAGAGAAAGGAAATAATGGAGGGTCTCGATCGTGACGACCCCTGGGGTCGCTCTTATCGTGCGGCGCGACAAAAGCTCCGCACGGCCCCCCCCTTACAGAGACACTCCGGCCCAGCTTCCTGTACGAAGTGGTCGAGGGTCTTTTCCCGCAGCGGGCGGAGCACACCCCTCATCGATGGCCTTCATGGTTGGAGACGACGGGGAGAACGCAGACAATATTCCACCCATCAGAAAATCGGAGATAGGGGTGGTTATTCTACGGATCCGCTCTAAGAACACCATCCCCGGGCCGGAAGGGATACCTGCCCGACTTCTGGCCCGAGCCCTCGAACACATGTCGTACCGCCTCAGGGAGGTCTTGGACGCTAGCTTGGCGTCCGGACGCTTCCCTGAGTGCTGGAAAAGCGGGAAGCTGGTCCTATTGAGGAAGCCGGGACGGCCAGCCGAATCGGTAGCGGCCTATAGACCTATCATGTTGCTGGACGAGGAGGGTTAACTGTTTGAGGTGATACTCTCTGCCCGCATCGTCCGGCACCTCTGCGAGGTGGGCACCGATCTGTCGGACGCCCTATTTGGTTTTCGGGCGGGGCGTTCGACGGTAGATGCCGTGCTGCGCCTGAGGGCCGTTACCAAAGAGGTGGTGAGCTGTGGTGGTGTGCTGTTGGCGGTATCATTAGACATCGCCAACGCATTTAATAGTCTGCCATTTAGCTGCATCAGTGAAGCACTCCGCTACCATGGAGTGCCAGAGTACCTGAGGCGACTTGTGGCAGACTATTTTGAGGAGCGTACCGTCATGTACGAGGACCGCGTCGGTTTTCTGAGGTGGCGTCTCTTGTCGTGCGGTGTTCCACAGGTGTCTGTCCTCGAACCACTCCTGTGGAACATGGGATACGACTGGGCCCTTCGAGGTCGTCTGCCCCCCCGGGCTGAGTAATTTGTTACGCAGATGACACATTGGTCATAGCCCAGGGGATGAACTTTCAGTAGGTGGCACGCCTGGCCACCACGGGTGTCTCCCTGGTGGTCGGGCGTATTGAGGCGTTGGGCTTGCGGGTGGCCCTGGACAAGATGGAGGCCCTTTCGTTGCGTTTTCCGTCGTGGTCCACCCTCTGACGCCTCCATTGTAGTCAAGTCAGTCCTCGTACCGGTTCAGGCCCAGATGAAATATCTGGGCCTGATCCTCGACGGCAGGTGCAGCACACGTTAGTGGTTTGTTCCGTCTGGGCGGCGCAGCGTGGAGTCCTCACTGCAGTTATTGGAGGAGATCTCTCGCTATCGGCCGTCATACGGTCCATGGCCGGTAGCGACAGTTGTTTTACCGCGGTCACAACCTTCTACGAAAACGTAATTTCACGCAAGGAGGCGGCAGAGAAGGCCCGGGAGGACGATATGCACTCGGACCCGATCCGCCGCCGGCAAACCGGGCGGCGGAAACGGGCATACCAGCGCCTCATGCCGCCTTGAGCGTGGCCGCGGGTGGACGGGACGGATTTTTCCCTCCACCCGATAAAATGGCCAGCCGCGAGGAGGCGACGTCCGCGTCTGCCGTACGTCGCTTAAATGGAGAGTTTATCCGCAGATGGTGCCCGCGGTAGCGGGCAGGCGCTAGGAGGGATCTGGATGTCATAATAACAGCTGTTCCTGGATCTCTGCTATGTCAGGCGCAAAGTGGCACACCGTGTGGTTATAGTCGGTCCGATTCCGACACACCACCCCGCCGTAAACCCCGGTGGGATGACGGTCTGAGGGGGTTTCCACACGTTAAAAAAAAAAAGTTTCATTATAAAAACCAAGTCACTGAAGTCATCGGTAGGAGGGCTGCGTTTACCGAAATAAATGTGTCGAAAAACGAATTTCTCGCTGTAGTTTCATTTATCAACAGTCACGGAGGTCGATCTAAATTATATCGTTAAGCCTACGACTAGCTCATAAATTATCCATGGACGATTACTTATATAGTCATAAATATTGATTTTTCATTTTATTGTGATATTTTTTCAATTATTAAATCACTGATCTTATTCATCATATAATTACTACGCTTATATGTAGAATATTATACTCAAGATGTGATTGTAAATTTTCTTAACATCTGTAATAAAGTCAAGATCTAATGATTTCTTAGGGTATGTCTATATATTTACTCGTGTATAAATATGGTTTTGCATTCATCTCAGTTTCATCGCAGTTCTCATCGTGCATGTCCTATTTTTGAAAATAGGTTATTTTTTTGGTTCTATATCATCTATCTATATCATGTATCCTGCAATCAGTTGTCTGGACTATGAGCAGATGTGGAGTAGTTTCGTACTTTTTTTTTAGGAAAAAATCTAGCTCACGCTAGGAATAAGTCCTGTGTCACGGGAGACTTTACAAACATACGCGTACAAGAAACGGTCACAAAGAACACCCAGAACAACTGTTTGTGGATCACATAAAGTGTTGTCCCATGTGGGGTTTGAACCCACAACACTTAGAGTAGTAGAGCGACGTGCGTCTTTAGAGTCTATTTTTCCCTTTACTTCATATACTGAGCCAGTTATTACTAACTTTACTCGTCTAATAATATATCTTGTCGTTTTTTCAGTCTACGAGTTTTTTTCAGGAACGGTTCACTATCCTGCACGCTGGTTTGGATGGTATTGGAGTCATAATTTGTTGCAAAACCTATAGACATTTTATTGATATCTAAAACGCATTTTACTGAGCATTATTTTTTTAAAAATAAATTGTTTCAATTGTTAATAGATAGCTGTTTTTATTATGTTGATGAATTTTTGTCAACTACAATTTTTCGATTTTAACGCAATTACTTTAACGTTACTTATTATTATTTTATTTATATCCTTACAATTTTAATCGACTATTGATAGTTTTAATCTACTTTGACAACTTCTTATCTTCGTTTGTGATGATTTAAATCCTTTTTTCTGACATTTCATATAAACATATTCTATAGATATGAACTCTGATTATACTCTGAGACTATATTGGTTAATATACTAGAGAAATGTAGACTTTGCCAGATACGTTACAATAACAGACACCCTTTTTTTTTTTTTTTTTGTACTGTGCGGAAATTCCCACGGATACCACCGCAGGGTGGTTATGTCAGACTCGAACCGACCAAAACCCGCACGCCGTCTCAGGTACCAATAGCCAGGGGACCAGGTGCACCCTAGTAAGGAAATCCCTGGAACCCCGACGTACCTCGGACCAACTACGGCTGCAGTGGCCCCCTCCTGTGTGGAGAACTCATGGTTTCTTGGAAACTTGCTTCTGCTAGGGTGACAGATGGCTTCATTTGTCACCCCCAGGCCTGCACTTATGGAGGACGGAGATCTTCTAGTGATCTCCGGCGCCTGAGCCTTCTGCGGTACCTAGCCCGTTCCCGGGCCTGGCGGACCGGGAGAGTTCTAAACCTCTCTCGGTCCCGCTCCGCCATCTCCTTCGCAAGCATAACCTGCTCGCAGAAAGAGACGGCGGAGTTCCACGCACCCTCGCTCCGTATCATGGCCGCAACCATGTTACCGAGCGAGAGAGTCCCCACTTCGATGGCCGCCATGAGGTCACGCCTCTGCTCCACCCATGCCAGGCATTCTGCCAGCGTGTGGAGCGCTGTGTCCACGGTCCGGCCATCGCAGTGATGGCACTCAGGCGTTGGCTCCTTACGGCTCAGACACAGGTAATCTCCGAAACATCCTTTTCCAGTGATCACCTGCGTCAGTCAGTATGAGAGGGTCCCATGATGCCTCTCAAGCCAATCCTCCATAAGGGGTCTTATCGCCGAAACAACGGCATGTCCAGCGCTTGGCTGCCCAAGTCGTTCCTTTCACTCCTCTACGAGGGCCTGGCGGAGTTGGGATTTCTGATTTTCGATGTCTCGGGTTTCAGGACTCCGACCCAACTCCCGCGCCATCTTGCGCCACTGATAGAGAGCTGCAAGGGCTCTCGCCTCCAGGTCCCATGGTGGAGTTCCGGCCAGGAGACTCGCCGCCTCAAAGGAGATCGTGCGGTACCCCCTTATAATCCTAATGGCCAGCATATGCTGTGGTCGTCGCAGTAACGCAATATTGGTGGCCTTCAGGACTTCCGCCCATACTGGGGCCCCATAAAGGGCCATGGACCGCACAACTCCAGCGTAGAGTCTCCTGCATGAGTCATCGGGTCCCCTCATGTTCGGCAGCAAACGTGCCAATGCACGCGCTGCACCAACTACCTTGGGGACCAGACTTCGGCAGTGATGGCCGAAGTCCCATCGGCCATCGAGTACTAACCCCAGATACTTCATAGAGAGCTCGATGCCGATGCGAGTACCTCCTACTGTGAGGCTGAGTCTATCAGGTGGCTTCCTCCGAGGCCCATGAAAAAACAAGGCCTCGGATTTGTGCAAAGCCACCTCGAGACCCAGTCGCCGGATTCGCTGCACGACTTGGGCAACACCGGCCAAATAACAGACACCCTAGCGACGAAAGTCCGACTGCACGATTGGCCCAGTGGTTTAAGCGGTCGCCACGCCGCTCTCCACTTCGCTGAGTGTTGTGGGTTCAAATCCTACGTGGAACAACACTGAGTGATCAACAAATTGTTGTTCTGAGTCTGGGTGTTCTTTGCGTCCGTCTCTTGTATGTTTGTAAAGTCTCCCGCGACACAGGATTTATTCCTAATGCGAACGTTGTCTTTTTAAAAAAAAAAAAAAAAAAAAAGTGAGACTTGGACCTCCTCCTTGTTTGGAGACAGGCCGTTAAGATACTTTCTTGGGTGGGATTTCCTAGACACTAATTTTTTAAAGAGATTAATAAAATTATTCATTTGTTAAAGGAGAATGTTGAACTTTTCTGCTTGTATTAAGAATATCTGTTCGATTCTGTTATTTGGTGATGGAATATCTGCTTCATTGCTCCCTTGATTTTCTTTTGTTACAAAACTATATTTATTTAGATATGGGTTCTAGAAGAACCTGGTTGTACTTTGTGATCTCTTCAGTTTTGTAGTTTACGTCTATGTATTTAGTGCGTGATCTGTTAAATTTTATAGCATATATTTCTCTGTAAGCTTTTGAAGTTGTTATGTGTGTATCGAGAGAGAAAGCGACAGACTTAGGGAATTCAAAAGTTATTAAGTTACTGTTTCTGTGTGATTAAGCACATCTTACACAGCAGTATAGCCTCATGCAGTAGTTTTTAGACTGTCCATATTGCTGGTAGCAGCAATTTGATATAGAAGGTCAAAACTTCCTTTCTGAGGAGGGGCATGCAGCAGTGGATTGTTAAAGGCTATATAATGAGATGATGTGTATTTCTGGTATCTCTGGTATTATATTAGGATTTACAGCTTTCATTATTCTTCTATAGAGACCGACAGCTGTTGGATAAATTGAATGTTTTTAGTTAATTAATTGTTGAGGCTTCGACTACTTTAGCACAGAATGTAGAGGCAGGTTTTTTATTATCCATACTTTGTACTTATTAATTGCCCGATAACTGAATTATCCGTCTCTTTTAACGCTTCCTTCACTGTGCTTAACGGCGTTGTGGGGTGAAGATTTTTGATGACTTTTCTATAGGTCGTTTTTCCTTGCAATTGAATGTATGTCCGACTATACCTTTTCGTCTGCCAGTATTTATGAGAGATTTATAAACATCGAATGTTGAGTAATTAATTCGAAGTTGACTTTTGTTAGCAATTTTAAAGATGAAGTCTGATTTTTGAACAATACTTTGGAGAAGTCCAGTGAGTTTATAGACATTTTCAATACCGTGCAGAATTATTTACTGAGTTATACAGCCATTTTCGCTTGAATTTCAGAAAGTCTCTTGAATTCGTCAAGAGTCCACTAAAATGGTTACTAGTTGCTGTTCGTTCAGAAGATGGTGAAGACCCCTTTTACCTCTTAAAACTGGTGCCCTTTTCCAGATAGGAGGGTTGGCGTCTACTGTGGACTATTGTTTCTGAGTGAAGGATGGTAGTGGTGGTAGATGGGTTTTTGTTTGACTTGTTGTAGTCGTCGTAGAGATTAGTCTGGTTATGAATAAATTAGTATGGAGTGCTTGATGAATCATCTTTTTGTGTTACTTTTGAGAGTCTATGTATCCACACGATGTTGTACATTGTCTCCCCCTCCGTCAAAATACATGGAACAGCCAGAGTTAGACTCAGATAGAGATTGTCCGGTCGCTCGGCCGACCCTTCTGAATAATTAAAATATAAACTGTAGTTGTTTAATTAATATAAATACTCTTAAATTCATTCAGGCTATACGGTAGAAAAGTATTATTAAGTTACTAACGTGTGGATGTCTTCTATCCCCCTACAGTCCGAGCAATTTGATACGCAGTCAGTCCATTACCCACGTGCCAGTAAGCCAGCGGGTGACCGCGATGTAAATGTTGACGATTTGTTCACCACCCGCCCGCCAGCCCACATTCTACTAAACTAACGAGCCCCTTACCGAGGCACCTCTATCATTTCTCCCCTTTGATATCGAACTTTTTGCTAGCGTTCGCATTGAATGTAATATGACTTAGATTTATACCCATTATAGTGTAATGACTATAAATATTTTACTGACAAGCAAACATAGTATTTATGGCATTTAATACCTTTATAATTATTAATCGTCTTAGACAGTTTAAGCGTGAAAATATTCAAGAAAACTAATCACTTTAGATATTTTTTTCACAAAGTTAGTACAATGATAAAAATATAAAGATAGAGATATAGATTTATGATGTACATTGTAGAATTGATGTGTGACAAAAAAAAATATTTTTTTCAAATAGTTGAATAAGTTTAGTACAAAAGTGCAAAAGTAATAAAATAGATGAACTAGTCCATTCATAAGGCTTCACCGTTCTATCCCTAAGTTTTATCACGTAGATCCTGTCAAAATAATATTATCCTGCTCTAAATTTGAAGCAATTACTAAGTCTACAAACGTGACGTGCGATAGTGCGGTTAAACGTTTACTTAGGTAAACTACGTTTACAGATTTGTGTGATTATCTTAGTAGGCCCAATATACTTTATATTTAACAGATTACATGGTGATGATGATATTTATAGAATACGTACAAAGATATGATACATATTTTCATCGCTTGTTATAGTAGCTACAGTAATAATTTCCAAGTTTAAATATTAAAAAATCAAGCGCTAGTTTCAAAAACTTGTAAATATGCTATTACTTATACAGAATCAAAAAAACAAGTCCAAGAATTGTCTATGACTGTACATATTGTAGACATTTGATAACTCTTCAAACTGAAAGATTGAAACAAGTGTATGTTAAATACGTATGTAAATTTTAGTGAACATTGAGTTGAACATTAATCCAATTAGAGGAAGCTCAAACTTCATGGCCAACGCAATAGCTACAACTGTAAAAAAGCTGAATACCTATAAGTATTTTCTGATAGGTCATATCGAGTGTTACTAGCACAAGCAATGTTGATGCATTCTTAGCCAATCTCGGCTACGGCAGCTAGTCTCAACGGAGACCAGCTAACTACGTAGGTGATATTAAAGTACATAAGTGTGTGCGCAAAACTCAGGTGTACTCTTCATGGGAATGAGTGAGGGAAATGCTGAGAGTGAGGGATCACTCTCAGCATTTCTAAAATCAAGAAAAACCCAATAATAGTTTTTGGCCCGACTCAGGCAACCAACCCAAGACCTCTTGATTAGCAGTTACATTCGCTAACCGCTAAGCACAAGCAACATTTATTTGCTAACTAAATAAGTATTATTTTACAACGTTTTAAACAGATAGAACTCTTTGTCTAAGTGCAGTGCCTTCACACTAATTTTCTTTTTCGTGATCTGTTTTTAATCATTTTTCTATCTCCTTCGAGTATAATATCTTTTTTTTTCTTTTTTTTTAACGTGTGGAAACTCCCTCGGGCCGTCACCCCACTGGCGTTTAAGGCGGGGTGGTAAGTCTGAATCGGACCGACTAAAACCACACGGTGTGCCACTCTGCGACTAACATAAGAGGGATCCGGGAACAGCTGTTATTACGACATCCAGATCCCTCATAGCGCCTGCCCACTAACTCTCCATTTAGGCGACGTACGGCACACGCGTACGTCGCTTCCTCGCGGCTGGCCACTATAGCAGATGGAGGGGAAAACCTGTCCCGTCCAGCCGCGGCCACACTCAAGGCGACATGAGGCGCTGGTATGCGTGCCTCCGCCGCCCGGTACGCCAGCGGCGAATGGGGTCCGAATGGAGGTCGTCCTCCCGGGCCCTCTCCGCCGCTTCCTTCCGCGAAATTACGTCTTCGCAGAAGGTTGCGACCGCGGTAAAACAACTGTCGCTACCGACCATGGATGAGCAGAGCGTATGACGGCCGGTAGCGAGAGATCTCCTCCAATAACTGCAGTGAGGACCCCACGCTGCGCCGCCCAGGCGGGACAAACCGCTAGCGTGTGCTGAGCTGAGTCCTCACTGCAGTCGCAGTGGTGACAAGCGGGACTCAATTCCCTCCTGGCGACCGAGTGCAGATACTTCCCGAAGCAACCGTGCCCGGAAAGAATCTGCGTCAGTCGGAAGGAAAGGGTCCCGTGCTGTCGCCCTGCCCACTCGACGATGACCGGTCGGAGAGCCTCCACGGCGGCAAAGCCAGCACGTGGAGCCTCCAGCCAGAACGACTAACGAGCCATCGTGGCTCGACGAACGGCCTCACGCCACTCGCGTATCTCTTCGGGCGGGGCCGTATGCCAATTCCCGCCCGGAAGTCAGCCGTCCGCCGATAAACCGAGGAGTTCCGGCTAGGGCGCACGCCGCCTCCGTCGATACGGTGCGATAACCGCGTATGGCTCTAACCGCCAATATCCCCTGAGGGCGCCAGAGGCGAGCCCTATTCTGGGCGGTCAGAGCCGCCGCCCACACAGGTGCACCATACAGTGCCATTGACGTCGATAGCCGTCTCATCGCGACGCTGGCTCCACCCAAATTGGGCAAAAGTCGCCCAAGGGCAGAAGCAGCGCCGACCAGCTTTGGAGAAAGCTCATCGAAGAGCCACCTCCCATCAAGGATCAGGCCCAGGTACTTCATCTGGGCCTGAACCGGTACGAGGACCGAATTGACTACGATGGAGGCGCCGGAGGGTGGACCACGACGGGGCCCATGGAACAAAAGGGCCTCCGTCTTGTCCAGGACCATCCGCAAACCCAGCGCCTTAATACGCCCGACCACCAGAGAGACACCCGTGGTGGCCAGGCGCGCCGCCTGTGCAAAGTTCATCCCCCGGGCCGTGACCAATGTGTCATCTGCGTAACAAATTACGCCCAGCCCGGGGGGAAGACGACCTCGAAGGGCCCAGTCGTATCCCATATTCCACAGGAGTGGTCCGAGGATAGACCCCTGTAGAACACCGCACGATATGAGCCGCCGCCTTAGAACACCGTCTCGGTCCTCGTACATGACGGTACGCTCCTGTGAATAGTCTGCCACAAGCCGCCTCAGGTACTCACCCATGCCCCATTTTAGTCCAAGAGTATTTTGAACTCTATCTATTTCTATTGGCATTACTTATACCGACATTAGTTTTTATTGAATAAATGGTTAGATAACTTATTCTTTACTGTTTTTGTTAGGAAAAGTTTGTTATGAATACGCGTTAAAAGAACAGTAGGAGTTTTGTGGAAAAAAATATAGTTTAAAAAAACTAAAAAACATGCTTTTCTAATTAACTCAACTAAAAAGTAAAAAATAATTTTTAACATTAACAATAATAGTAGGCGGAAAATATTATTATTATTATGAGAAAAGCATGGGGCGCTTTGTACCATATCTTTCATACTATTTTTGAACTAATCGTACTGATTGACTATTTTTGAAAACAGTTTCTGTGGTTCTCTAAGCTCACAATAATATTACGAAAAGTGTTTTGTAAAATTACAACATTTCGGATTTTACGATTTTTAACTAAGATTTATTTTAATTTTAGGAAGTCCATACATTTTACTCCGATTATTTAAATGCAACTGCTACATTATACGTATCAAGCCTTTTCTCCACGAATCATATTTGTGAATCTAGATGGTATGCATTCGCAGACCGCGTTAGTCCAATCTCGCTCAGTGTTACGTATAGGATGTGTAAGAAATTATTATGATGGCCATGATAGTAAGAATAACGGGATTTTCTTATAAAAAGTAATTAAAGTAAAGTTCTAAGATGTAAGGTATAGACAAACCAGCAAATATACAGGTATACGATTAGTTCAAAAATAGTATGAAAGATATGGTACAAAGCGCCCCATGCTTTTCTCATAACAATAATAATATTTTCCGCCCACTATTATTGTTAATGTTAAAAACTATTTTTTACTTTTTAGTTAGGTATTTGTCTTCAACGCGGATGTGTTAATCTTCTAGACGATGAACGTTTGATTTTTCTATCAAGAAGTTACATTAATTTTTTAATCCGTTGACATATAAAGCTGTGTTTACAGAGTTGCGTCTCGAATTCGTATACGTTCTAAGGCTTTTGGTGTTGTTAGCATAAATAGCTACACTTGCGATCAATGTAGTAGTGTAACTATTTATGTAATAACTCTATGCTATATTTTTTTTATTTTTTTTTAAAAAACTATTTGGATTTATTTAAGCATCTACTGTCTATTTTAATAATTTTATTCGAAATAAACCAATACAGTTCTATACAAGTATTGTCCTGTATTATCCCTAAGCCCTAAAAAAGTGCAATTAAATTACTGCAACATGGCAAAACAGGCTTTTCAACGAATGGAAGCTGTGTTACTGGGGAAGCAGATTTATATTTATTTACGAAAATCTCAATCTCAATCTCAATCTCAATCCTAATGAAGCAAATGCTATAATTTCTACGAGGTATTAATTTGCCACCGGTCCTTGATAAGTCTACAAAATTTGAGCGAAATTGGTCTGTTCAAAATAGGTCACAACCGAGTTGAAAGAGGTCGGTTACAAACATACATACATACATACATACACGTGAAGCTAAAGAAAAGCATGTAAAAATAACAACTGTGTTACTATTAATTTGCTCAATACTTTCTAATAGTGAAAATATATATGTATGCATAAACTCTAATATCTCTCAGATGACTCAAGCTCTTATTAATGATTTAAAAACACCTTAATCAGATTTTCATCATTTTCATATTCCTTATACCTATTCTAATTGTTCATTTAATTCACATAAATTTACTTTTACTTATAATTTTTTTAGTTCTGTTGATTAAAGTGAAAACAAGAACTCCAAGTAATGAGAACCTTTTCATAAATAAATATATTATGTATGCATATTGGACACTTCAAGGTGTTACATATTTCACCGCTCAAAATATAACTTAATTAATTATATTTCCTTATGTAAATTATTTTGTATATTTTTTACATAAACCTTATGAAAGTGTTGTCTTCGTTTTGCTTCCATGAAGTCCTTTCATACTACAAAATCATACATAGGAGAACCTTCTTCTTAAACAATACTCGAATATGTTAAAATATGTACATCCTTAATAGCTGTCCTCAAATCATCTTGGTTCACATTAGTTTACTTTTAAAATGAAATGATAGGATGTCACACAGTGATTATCTATACTAATATTTTACCATAAAGCTGAAGAGTTTGTTTGTTTTGTTTATTTGAACGCGCTAATCTCAGGAACTTCAGGTTGGTTTTGAATTTTTTTTTTGTATTGAATAGTCTATTTATCGAGAAAGGCTATAGATTATATATCATCACGCTAAGATCAATAGAAACGGAGCACCAATGAAGAATGTTTCAAAATCGGGAGACTTTTTTCCTAATGAGAGCTTCCGCTGTTTGCACTGCGTAAATGGTTAAAGTTTCGCATAAATCATGTGTGACAGAATTGTTCTCTTACTCACCTATATAAACGAAGTCGTGGGGTAAAATAAGCGTCAGCTCAAAGTAACTATTCCACGCGGACGAAGTCGCGGGCGAAAGCTAGTTTTAAATAAAATTAATGACTTATTCAACACTTTCGCTTCTGTGGTGCAGCTGTGGTGACCGCTACTAACAATTAATTGAGTAACTAGGATGATCAAGTCTTGCATGTGTCCTCTGATGACTATAGTATCTAATCACGTGAGTAAACGTGTGCGAGTATTGGCGGCACGTGAACATACCAACGGCATCAAGTAAGAAACTGCAAGCATAAGACAATTATGTGTACAAAAATATTTCTAAACTTTATAATTGGCATAATAAAGACTAACCGTTTCGAAGCATTTATACATCGATGTATTGAAAAAATTATTTTGTCCTACAACATAAAATGTATGGCTATAATACGCACTCACATACACACACTTAAGTCACTTAAAGAATTTACGAAACTCCATATATTTTTAATGAAAAGAATGAAATCGAAGGCGTACCTTTCGCTCAAAAATGTAAAAGGAAAATCGGAGGAAACTGTTCAGTTTGCAACAAACTCAGTTAGTATATATAATTCAGATGGCAAACAGTAAATATTTTTAGAAGAATTAGTTCTAACCAAACTAAGGGTTGAATCGAGTAATTTTGTTTGAGGAATCTGTTTTATTACGACGTTTTCGTTATTTCTCCCTACAGCGTGGGGGAATTAAAATTTTAATGGATTTTCAATGGCGGCAAGTGAAATAAAACTAGCAGTACGGTGATTACATTGCTTTCACTAAGGAAACGTACGTACAGACTGAACGTTACCAATTTAATTGCGATATTAAGTTGATTAATTCAAACTGAATCAAAATTGCAGCTAAACGTTCTTAAGCAGGATTCGAGTTATTTGAAGTCAGTTATAAAAATGATATTTAGGATTATATTTAATATAGATTATGACTTAAACTTAAAATGGTACCTGAAATATCGTTCAATAATATCGTGTTGGACCATATGTATATGTAGGTAGTTACTACATGTGTATATGGTGTAATTTGTTTCTAGCAGTAAGCTGATATCCATAATAATTCCCTTCGTTACAAAGTTAATTATAAAAGGATTATTATTGAAATGTGTATTGAAATATGTATGAATTTATTCAAATTGGCTATGATGACGAAATTTAAATCATACAGCACGAATAAATATTCATGTGTCAGAAGAGGATGCCTTACTCGGATATCTGTAAAAAGTATTTTGAATAAAATTAAATAAAAATATGAAAAATGTATTTACAATAAGTAGATTCCAGATTAAGTTTGTTCTATTTATATAATAATACTTTTAAGTAGAAGAATAAATAAAAATAAGTGAGTGTAAGAAGAAAAAATTATCTATAATGTGTCATCATACTAGACTAGGTTTCATTTTAGTAACGATCAAAGTATGTGACTCCTAAGTGGTAGAGTAATTACTGCGCCCCTATTACTTCCTGGCTAAGGAGCCAAGTTGATATTCTACAAACGTAACCGTTATTAGAAAACTAACAAATATATAAGAATAACGTCTCTCAACGCTAGGTCATGTGGTCAAACCAAATAGCCGCCGATAAACCAAAAGAATAGAGTTGTTAGCAATCGTAGGAAGAGAATCGACGCGAAACACTTGCAACTGGGCTGGAGGTTGGACGCCAGAAGCCACGTATCACAAGGTTACTTACCTGCTTGTATGCCCTCCTTTGTCATAAAAATACTAGATAGAAAAGATGGGCGTAAAAATAGTAACTGGGACTTTTTGATGTAGTTCAACTGAAAAGAACGCTAACTAACATGTAACATGCATTTTTTCTCAACATCTCTTAGTTTCTTTAATGACAAATGTTGGTGCCGTGTATAGACTAATATTTGGTTTATGGTATTGGGAAACATTGGAAGATTCTTGTATTACCCAATATTCATACCATATTTGTAGATAAATACATCTTAAATATTTCATGCTAGAAAGAACATTAGACATAATTAATGCTGAAAAAAATGTGTACTTCTTAATCATAAAAGAAGCGCTCTTTGTAAAAATCTTGTGTACAAGTATAGATGACGTAAGGTGTCAGCACGCTGCAAGCTGTGCAGTGCTGTGACTTAAATGCAACAGAGCGGAAGGAATGCAGATGAACGATATACCTTGCCAGCAGTGAGACGAGATTATGAAGACTTTAAGTGACATAAACTCCTGTACGAGATACGAAACCTATTAAATTTAAAGGCTAGAAATTCAGCAGTTAATACCACTGCAATGATTTCCGTTGTTTGTCCGCGCGCAAGGTTTATAGCGGGCTTTCTTGTCATTTAATCGAGTATTAAAACTTTATTGTTTTTCTGCAGAATGAATAAGATCTTATGTATTTATTATTTGTTTCTGTTACTGTAGAATGATAATAAGTTATGCTTTGCTAATAATTGGCAAAATCACCTGTCTTTTTAAATAAAAACATCTATGCTCTTGAGCTGCATAATGTGTCAGTACATTTAAAATTATGAAAGATGTGTGTGAACGAATTTCTTCGTATAATTAACAATTTGAATAACACTATGTATATTTATATGTAAAGGTTTTTCGAGATTTTCGGTTGTCCGACCATTAATTCCTTTATAATGTTGCACACAATCTTCAGTAGTACTTTCTTTAGCCTTCTCTATCTCTATAGATTTATAGTATGTAAGTAATAAAAAGACTGTTAGATTCAGTAATGTAGACTTGTGTGAATTTCAGTGATTTACCAAAAGTTTTGGTTTCAGTTTTGGCCAGTTTCAACGAAAACATATAGTTTCGATTTCGGTCAAAAATTGCAGAAACTTTCAACCGCGTCGTAGCGCGAAGGTTCGAAAATAATACTTGGCACCCGCGTGGTCCTTAATTGTTAATAATGTGGTATAGTTATAGGTATGGTATAGTTTTAACATTGTTAGTAAACACACACGGAAAAAACCAGAAAGTAAAAATAGTAGTGGAAGGTAGAAACACAAGTTTACTTTCACACACAGAAACAAGAAGAAACAAGAATCACAGTTATTATCATAGTATATAAAACAATAAAGAGAAATATAAATGCAGAAAGCACGAATTAACACATAAAATGATCTACGAAATTAATAAACAACTTTTATGCAACACGATCGGTTTCGCGAACGAGGGCAGTACAAAAACTAATTCCTCGTGCCTGCCCAATGCGCTTGTACTCACCGACGGTGGAAACAGCAGGCCTCTTAAAAAAAGCTGTGGTCCCGTTACGGTGAATGAAATATGAATAAATATTAATTGATTTACTTTAATATGTATTTGATGTGAAAGTGTAAATAGAAGAATAGTGACTTTACGTAAAATAATGATTTATGCTGTAACAACAATAATATATAATCCTAAGAACTAGATAATTATATTAGTCCTGCTAATTGTATTTTGAAAAATGTCAATATTAGCTTTTGGTGAGTTTTTTTTTCTATATTAAGAGCCTGTCAAAGTGACTATACTCTGCCTGAAGGGAAACATGAATAGAATCCAAGAGTTGTGGTCACCATACTCATTGCAAATGTAGACAATGCAGTATGGTGACCCACACTATGGCGGCCTTGTGAGATGCTTTTTCACACCCCGCTTGGGGACGTAAAAGACATGACAGTCATCGTGACAGTGTAAGACTTAAACAGTTACCACGATAACTGTCACCCCTGCATCAATGAGTCTCCGGTCTCACACTCACCAACGAAACACGACAACACGGATGCTGGCACTTTAGGTTGGTCTTCTGTGGGAGGGTAGTACTGACCCGGTCGAGCCGGCCCACTCGTGCTGAAATCAGCGTGGCTCTACTACCTAGCAAATGTATCTAAACCTGCGTGCATTATCAGTCTTTTAATTTTATTGCGTCATTAAATATTTAATTTAATTTAATCTAAATAAAACAGAACTTGTATGCTTATATCTTAAAGCAGTCAAATGAAAATTATGTATTTAATGAGTACTACCTACCGTACTAAGGTGGATAATTTTTTTAAATTTACGGCTGCTATTTAATTATTGAAGAAGGTACAGAAAGAAGGTATTCACAATTGTGAGGCCTGTATTTAAAAAAGGAAAAAGACTTGATACTTAAAATTATCGTCGCACCACACTAATTCCTGTCATATAAAAAATCACAAGAAGTGTATGTAGAAAAAAACTAGTCGATTATAATTTTAATTTAACGTTATTAAAACTGATTCTTTCGAAAATACGAAGCCACAACTTTAACCATATATACACTTGTGCAACAGTGTTTTGACTAGTATTTATAATAAATGATTAATCACGAGACTGTTCTTTGATATGTCAAAGGCATTCGATTTGGTATCGCACGATATACTGCTTCAAAAACTGTAATGAATCCAATTTAATGGACCTCTGATAGGTCCATTAAATTGGATGTCATCTTAGTTGAAGTCTGTACACTTTTGAAGTTCCGCAAAGGTGCATACTGGACTCAATACTGTTTCTTTTTTACATGAATAATATTGCAGAGGTATTCAGTCATAAATGTTCACTATACGTCGATGACATTGTAGTCGTCATAGTCCCAGTATCAAAAAAACTACACAATTACTGACGTAATTGTATAGTTTTTTTGATGTTTGACGTCGGCTTTGTAGTCACACAAAGCCGACATCAAACATAATATGGACGATTCAATTCAACTAACTAACTTTAATAAAGCCACGTTTATTCAATTCGATCAGTCATACAACTAAAAATATAGCTTTGTTAATGTTTATGCACTAAGGCAGATAAAAATATAACAAATACTAACACTATTGTAAGATCTAACTGTGTGTATGTTAAGTCAGTGCTATATCATGGCTCAATAATATGGAGCAACAGTACTGAAGTAGATAGAGCATTGACTTCACAAAAAAAGTGTGCTAGGGCAATGCGTGGAATGCTCCACGTGCTGGCTTGCCGTGGAGGCTCTCCGGCTGGAGAGCCATTGTCGAGTGGGCAGGGCGGCAGCATAGAACGCTTTCCTTACGACTGATGGAAAATCTTGCCGGGCACGGTTGCTTCAAGAAGTATCTGCACTCGGTCGCTACGAGGAAATTGAGTCCCACCTGTCACCACAGCGACTGCAGTGAGGACTCGGCTCAACACCCGCTGGCGGTTTGTTCCGCCTGGGAGGCGCAGCGTAGAGCCCTCACTGCAGCTATTGGAGAAGTTCTTTCGCTACGGTCCTCACACGCTTCGTGACCGGAACCGACAGCCGTTTTACCGCGGTCACAATCTTTTGCACAGACGTCATCTCGCAGAAGGAGGCTGCGGAGAAGGCTTGGGATCTCCACTCGGACCCAATTCGCCACCGGAAAACCGGGCGGCGGAGGAGCACTCGCTAGCGCCTCTTGCCACCCTGAGGAGTGTTTACCCGCAGATGGTACCCGCGCTAGCAGGGAGACGCTAGGAAGGGTCCGGATGGCATAATAACAGCTGTTCTCGGGTCCCTCTTATCCCAGGCGCAAAGTGATACACCGTGTGGTTTTAATCGGTCCGATTCAGACTTACCACCCCGCCTTAAACGCCAGTGGGGTGACGGACCGAGGGGGTTTCCATGCGTTAAAAGAATAAGGTTAAAGATTACGGAAATCACTTAAATTACAAGTTTATATAAAAATAAATCATGCTTTTTCATGGGGACATCATATTTTTTTGAAGTCAAACTTCTTTATCGGGGTTGGAAAAAAATTTAGTGTAACATTTTTTCGTTACGCTTCACATTTTTCCGTTACGCGATATCTTTTTCTTATCCCTACCATGCGTGATTCGAAGTATACTTTCTCCAGCGGAGTAGGGATTGGTAAATGTCTCCAATGTATTTTGCGCCCCGTTTTGAGTAGTTACATTTTTGAAATCCAGGTGGCGATTGCATCGACTTCAGACGGGTTTAAATTATTTTTTTGAAAAAAAACGTCATAAAGAAGTTTCACTTCTTACCAGTGTACGCTAGTACACGCACACATTTTTTTTATTTTATGTTTTTCAACAGCAGCACTAACAGTAATGTTACCTTGTTAGAGTCCATGGTTGAATTGCTGTCAAATATATTTAAGACTTCACTAGCATAAAAACGTACGATAATGAGATACGCTTTCAATTTAGGCGTTTGGTGACGTACCGCTACCGACTATCGTACTATAGTGGCCTGGCAGCGAGTTATAACCAGCGGCACGGTAAACGTGCGTCAGCAGACTAACACGAAACGTCTGAATTGAAAGTGCTTTAAAACTATAACCCAAACAATATCATAAAATTAATAAAAAATACACACTAGCGGACACTGAAATGTGAACAAGCGGTCAGATTTCGCGTTAGAACAAAATAAAATATTGAAACTGATTCGGAACTCGATTATTTCACACACCAGAAAGGCTTTCAAGAGTTTTACTTTCTATTGAACAAATTTCTAGGCATACATACTTGTACATTCATAATTATATCACATATATTTAGACAAAGAATGAGAGAGTATGCGAGAAGGGAATATAAATAATTAATCTTGATGAAACAATTTACTCTCTGATATCGTTACGAAGACTGTGGAAACTTCATGACGTAGTACTCTGTTAAATATATGAAAGAAAGTCTTAGAGGATTCGGAGCAATGAATCATTGAATAGATGATATTGTGAGTAATCCTCTTTTGTATTTGGTAAGGAAGACTTGCCACATATCCGTGTAACGAAATCTTCATAGTTCTGGTAAATCTTTAACAAAACCTCAAAAAAATTTACTTTATTTACCTTTTCGTATTATTTAAGGAACTTTTGAGAAGAGAAAAACAGAATAGTGAATACCTTTTTAAAAAAGCGTGTTACTGTATATGTTATGTATTTTTATTTTCTATTGCATAGAAGAAGATAAAACTCTTCGTTTCCCAAAAATCATATATTTAAAAATTTATGGAGCATCTTCATATCAGTGCAGCACGAAACTTTTTTAAATTCATAACAATATAAATAATTACACCTTAAAAAAGTTCTCGTATGGAATTTCGTACGGTTACCGTACCATATCAGCTAAGTAGTACTATATGTAACCTCAAATCCGAGTAAATATAGTTTACCACAGTGTCCAACCCCGTGTTTATTTACCTATTGTGAAAATGTCTACTTTTATACCAAATAAAGTGTTTTTGTGGGAATTTTTTTAACACCGCTTTATTCAAGAGAAATTAGTAGCTGAAGTACCCAGAATTCTTATTGAAACATAGGGTGGGAATGCTCTGTCGAATGCGACATGCATAGACTGATTTAGGCCCTTCAAAAATAATAACTTAACCTTGAAGATAAAGAACGTTCTGGAGCACCAACTACGTTCGATGGCGAAGAATTAGAGGCATTAGATGAGAAGAAAGTAGCTGCTTCAACAGTTTCATTAATTTAATAGCGTCAAGAATGATCTAAAAGCAAAGACATTGAAACAGGTGCCATATGAGTTGAAACCGAGAGACATTGAACGACGTTTTCACATATTTTGTTTTCTAGTGACATGCTTTTTCAAACCCCGCTTAAAGGACCCGGGAATGTAGTGGGAAGGAAACACGTGCGCTGGCAATGAATTCCAAGCTTTAACTATCTGCACAGGAGGGAAGAAACCGAACCGTTTAATTCGGGAGCGTATATCTACCATTCTGAAACGGTGACTTCCAAGGCCAGTACGAGTTGTCCTGTAGAGGAACGGAGAGGATGGGATCAGTTGGAAGAGTTCGTCAGAACACTCTCCTTGATAAAGGTGATAGAGGACTGCCATAGAGGCGACATCTCTTCGCAACTGCAGAGACTCAAGGGATTCTGTGACTTACCGGTTATCGATAATACGGACTGCTCGACGCTGTCACCGATCCAAAGCATCCAGCAAATACTGCGCGGATCCATCGTAAAGATGAGAACAGTACTCCACGCAGGAGCGTACCTGGGTCTTATAAAGAAGACACAGATGCTCAGGCGCAAAGAACCGTCTCACTCTCTTCAGTATACCCAGCTTCCGCGAGGCCACCTTAGTTACGCTTTCAATATATTCTCGCGGATTGAGGTCCCGGCCAAATTCGTACCCAGGATACTGCGACCGTCCTGCAGTGGCAGTTGAGTGTTCTGAAAAGTGAGGGAAGGAATCAAGACTTTTTGGCAGAGAGCGCGCACGCCTGTGTTTTCATGTGTGTTTTAGCATTGAACTCGACCAGATTCTCATGACCCCATTGAGAAATGCGGCCTAGGACCCGGTCGAGCTCAGTGACAAGCTTTTGTCGCTTTTCCTCGACATCCGCTAATTTGGCTGTAGGGTAGGGTAACCATAGTATCGTCCATGAACTGTGCTGTCGTCAGCATAACAGTGTAAATTGCCAAGGGTCAACGTATTATTGATATGCAGAAGAAACAGTGTGGGTGACAGGACGGATCCTTGAGGTACACCAGCATTAACCTGCTGAAAATTGGATGTGGCGCCGTCGCAGAGGACTCTAATGCGGCGCTTGTACAAAAGTGCGGCCACCCGGCTGCAGAGTTTGGAGGGCAGGCTGAATGACGGAAGTTTGGAGAGGAACGAACGGTGCTAGACCCTATCGAATGCCTTGGCCATATCGATGTTGATAGCTAAGGACTACCCATGCCTATCTACAACCTCACCCCAAAGGTGTGTGAAGAATGCTAAAAGATCACCCGTGGATCGGTTCGGTCTGAAGCCGTATTGCTGATCATTTAACAACGAGTGATCCTCCAGGTGACGGACTAGTTGTTTATTAATGACACGTTCGAGCACCTTGCAGATAATGGAAGTGTCGGCTAAAGGTCGGTTGGAGCGGTCGCTTTTTTAGGAGATGGGTTGGATATTCGCCTCTCTCCAGATCTCCGGAACAATCCCCGAGGAATACAGAGAGACAACTCTGGAGCGCAGTTCTTAAGAACCACCGCCGGAATACCGTCTGGTCCACTGGCTTTCCGGACGTCGAGTGATTGTAGCTCCGCGCGGACGTTGCTTTGCCGAATACGGATATCCCGCACTGTAACGTCGCAGGTCGGAATGGTTGGCGGGTTCAGACCACGGTCCTCGATTCGGGAGTTGGTCGCAAAAAGGTCAGCAAGCAGATTCACTTTCTCTTGCGGCTGATGGGCGAGCGACCCGTCGGGATACTTCAGCGGTGGTAGCGAGTATTGGCAGTGATTGGACTGTACGGCTTTGGCCAATTACCAGAACTTACGGCTACCCGTAGGGTGTGCAATAAGTTCTTGACCAGTCTGTGCAATGCGCTGGACATCCGCTCTAATGTAAGCCCTCTTGCATTCCCTGGTGGCTTTATTGTACGCTAGGGAATTTAATATTCCATAGCGACAGTGATCTCGCCAGCAACGGCAGATGCACTTTGCAACAGATCCCTGTCTTTGAAGTAGTTGAGCCCAAAGGATGGATGTAAAATAATCTCGCATTTCATCCCAGTCTGCTGACGAGTAGTGCCACAACCGTCGTCTCGCCGCCACAGGACGTGGCGGGGCAACAAGAGGCACCGTGGTGGACACCAGGCAGTGATCACAGGATCCCAGAGGGGCGAGAACCAATACTGTGTACTGCCCTGGGTCACTCGTCAGCAGTAGGTCTAGCAAAGAAGGCGCTTGATCTATTATGTCTGGTATTCTGGTGGGCTGGAGTACCAGCTGGGTGAGGTCATGTGTGAGAGCGAATACGTGGGCAGTTCGACCCGCGTGGTCAGTTTTGGAAGACCCCAACCAGGACTCATGGTGGGCGTTAAAATCTCCCAGAAACACCAGCTCAGCGGTCGGAAATTGCTCCTGTACCTTATCTGCTGCCTGACTGAGATGATCGAAGATACGAGTTGTCTCAGAGTCTCCAGAATAAGATCGATAAACGCACGTGTAGATTGTGCTTGTAGGTCCGAAATCTACGAGGAGCCAGAAGATAGAAAAGGATAGTTCCTCAAGGCAGCGCAGACGGCGGTAACAAATATTCGCCCTGACGAAAAGACAAACTCCAGCCTTTGCGAGAAAGCACTCCTCCAGTATATAGCCGGGATAGTGGAGATAAGTCGTGTCATCAGGACGGCGTATTTTTGTCTCCGTCAGGAATAGCATGGCCGGCCATATCGTCTCGAGGTACTGATGGACGGCGCTGAGGTTTGCATGGAGTCCACGGATATTCGTGAACTCCACCTCAAGAAGTGAGTTGGTGGGAGAGGAGGAGAGTGCCGCTGTTGTACCTTTATTTGTTTCTCTATGGACTGCCATGATTTTATATTTGGGAAGGGGAAACGGGGACATAAAAAAAGGCATGACAGTCGTCGTGGCACTGTAGTCTAAGACTCGGAATACCGTGGTTTCACATTACGGTGAAGCAAGACGGTGACCGAACCATCGGACGCAAGGGCCCCTGTACCCTCTCGGAAGTGGTCGCCGGGCCCCACCGTCCGGTCACCAACCGGCACGACGAGCCACTCCGCAAATTATGCGCGACCTAACGGGGCAACCTCCTAGGGTAGTTAGCCGTGGTTGGGCTCCTCTCTATGCCGTGGGTTTCTACGAGTCTCCGTGGCTGACGGTTCGATCTACGGCACCCCCACAATGACCCCACGAGCACTCCACTGCTCACACACATACTACGACAACTGTCACCCCTGCATCATTGGGCCTCCGGTCTCGCACTCAGCAACGAACGACGACTGCACGAATGCTGTCACTTTAGGTTGATCTTCTGTGCAAGGGTAATACCACCCCAGTCAAATCGGCCCGTTCGTGCCGAGATCAGCGTGGCTCTACTACTCCTGTGTGAATTGCTGCTTGAACATAAGAAAAGGAAAGGTTTTCTGCATCGTATTAACACTAGAGATGAAAAGTGGATACACCACGATAATCTACAGCTTAACATCGTGGGGTATGCTCGCTCGGCTCTACAGGCGTTTGAGTCAAGTTCTGAAAGAAAAGCGATCACTGTACGAGCAGAAACACGACAAAATCACACAAGTCAATTCATGTATTACAATAAGAGATGAATCATTTTTACACGAGGGATTCGATAATTGCTAGGAAGATGGCAGAAAGTTGTCTCTAATGATGGAGAATACTTTGAGTAAAGTGAGTTTAAGCTTTATATTTTAAATATTTTTCTAGGCAAAAAAACAGCGAGAAGTCATTCAAGGTTTTATTACAATAAAAAAGTAAAATGCTTTGCGACATTACCTATGATTAAAGTGAAAGTATCTGTGTGCAGGCCCTGAATGATCGATAATAGAAATCTGTATGAACAATGTAAAATAACCAGTTTTTACACAAGTGCGATGTGTGATAGAGGTTATAAGTGAATACGTTTCATGAACGATTATTATATTTAAACCATACTTCTGCTGCTCTAAGACCATACAGGAATTTTTGGCTACAAAGAAGTCCACTCAACACATCATGTCGCTACTATTGGCAGCTAGTAGCATTTCAATGCATATGCATTAAATCTGAACACATTTTTACGGCAGAAAGGAAATAAAACTATTTCATCGTATTATCATAATCGTTTTATTAACAATAAAATGAATCATGTGCGATACATAATTAAATTTCCAATTAAAGATGCTCAAGCCTGGTTATTGCAGAAACTACTGAACCGCGTCCCAACTTCCATTCATATATTACGAACACTGTTATAGAGTATTTGAATATATCTGTTTTGTTCCAAACTAAATAATTATGACTTATAATAATGATTACAAAAGTAATTATAGTTGATGCAGTGATAGCGGTATCTCTTGCCGCGCTGTTTTGCGTTTGAACACCCAAACCTACAAGTAAACATGATAAAAAGCATTTGCATTTTTCGTTAAATATAAGTATTTAATTGCATAATGCATCTCTCTTATCATTTTATAATCGAGAAATATGTAAGAAGAAAAATTTATGGAATATAATAACAATAAATAAATATTTTATTTACAGTTAAAAATTTTATCGCCTATCTATTTACCTTCGGGCGTTTAGGAAATAAAATATAACTAACCAATAAGTACGATGCATAAATTGAATAATATGGTCAGACCAGCGGCAATTCACCCTGCGGTGTCTTATACCTCCGTACCTCCATACCTACGTACGTGTAGTATTAACTAAATCGCCTTTTTGGCAGACATGACACATTTTTGTTTTTAGTTACATGTAACACGAACAATATATTAATATTGTTCCACCAAAAACATATAAGTTTGTTACATTAATATAGTTTTTTAGTTAATACTCTTTAATACAGTAAGTATGTACTATCATTTCATATGAAAGGGTACACAGTACCTGATGTTTACAATGATAGGAAACAATAAACCGTTACAACAACGTCATGCTTCTACATACACATCGTGTAGTTTGTCTCCTAAAACAAATTCTTATCAAATAAAACAGCTTACAAACACGTATCATAGATATTAGAATAAGTATTTACAATTTACTTACTGCAGATTTAGACATTAGTTTGTGTCCACATTTTGGTACTGTTTTGTCTTTTGTATTTCAATAACACTAAACAAAAGGAATGATTTAAATAATTTGGAACTATTCTAAAATCAAAAACTTGTATTGTCTGCACACAGCGGGCGTAAAGAGATGACCCTACCGTTTACTTCTCGAGTGGGTGATGTAATGATGGTTTACTTTTAGACAGCTTTACTTTGCATATTCTTTTCGCCCGCAACATGCATTATGTACAGCAGTTTTATACATCAATACTACAATTTTATGCCATAACCCAAATAGATAATTTATTAGACTGAATACAAGTAGTAAAAATTTTAGTCGATTGTTAATATTTTTACACTAAAACTTTGTATCTACTTAAATTTTATTTGGCAGTAGTGATCTTATATTACCAAAAAAACTGACTTAGTCACCAGTTTAATACTACATTTCTTAATATCTAGGTAATAAAACCATTTTATATAACAAATTACAACGTACTATGGTCGATTTACTGCTTCAGAATACAACAGTTATAATATTTCCTGAATATACATAGATTACCAAATTTTATGATTGAACTAACTCTAAACTGGTACGTTCTGCTCGACGTAAATAAAACTTAAATGGGTAACTTCAGTGGTTCTTAGTCTTCAGGGATTTATAATAATTAAAGCTCAAATTTAATGGATAAGAAAATATCCATTACATTTTTCTATTTATGAATAACGCAAAAACCTTAACCTTAGCACATTCATTTGGCCTTCATTTGGCACACAGTATCAATTATTTATTATACGATACACGATAACTTTGTACAGAGAACTTCCAAATTTTAGAGTGAAACCATTTTGCCATTAGTAGTAGTAGATAGATACCATCTGAAGAAACAGATAAACAGAGACGTTTAATATCAATCAATACAGAAAACTTAGTAGGTTCCGCTGCATATCATAGCGTATAGATGTGACACAGAGCCAAGTGGGACAGTCGCTACAATAGTAACAATGGTGGCGACCGCTCTACACACAGCGTATGGTGCTGAATGCGGGCAACACAAAGAAACGGGTACAAACGACGTGGGCGCACACGATGCACCCCGCCTCACGCACTCCACACACTCGAAACACCTCAATGTACCTAAACGATATTTAAGATAATATTGTCTCGGCAAAATCTCACTCCACGAAACTCGTCAAATATTAGCGAGTCGTATATACTACGTATATATAAATTTGATAAAGTTAATTCGTATTTAAATATTCCATAATAATATATTTACTCGTAAAAACACTAAGTCGTATGTTCGAAGTTCACAAATCACATGAGTACGAGGCGATAAAGACAGACGGGAGGAATCGCAGCGGCACCAGGCGTCAGTAGACCGCGGAGAGGCGCAGCGCCGCTAGCTGGGCCAGCCGCGCGCGCTCATCCGAGGCGCGCTGTTAAATGATGCTCTCACGATTACGCTCGTTCTCCTCCTGCGAGCTTAGCGAGCTTCCGCCGCAAATTTGCATTTCAATTTCTTGTAACCTGTGTGCACGTTGAAACTTATGTTAGATGCAAACTGAGAAAAAATAGATCGCTAAAAGACGTGGACGTTAGCTACGAGATATATCGATTTTTAACGTTGAAATGACAAAAGGGGACACGATGTTTTATACCTTTGATCAACTTCCCATTGTTGCTGGCTCAGCTTAGCAGACATGGCGGCATTTTCTGTCTCTACAGTATATAGACGCTCACGCAGACGTTTGATTTCGCACTCAAGTGCGTCATGTGAGTCTAACAACACACGTGGAGCCATTGCCGAAGCGCTGCCTCCACCTGCTCCACTGCTGCGTGCACTCGACGCAAGTGATGCCACGGGCGATGCCACTCGGAGAGGGCTTACTGACGAACTGTTAAACAATCTATAATTATTTTTGAGTTAACTGCGATCAGTTTGATCCTACGGGAAAATAATTCTTACTGTCCGTAGTTCTAATGCATGTAGTTAAAATTACTTGCTTAAAAAGTTAAATATGAGATTGATTTGGTACCGACAAGTCAACAACAAATTATATTATTATCTAATGTTAATCCAACTAAGACCTAAATCTTGAATTACCCACTATCATGAGATGCTTAACAACAAAGTTCGCAATACCACATACATAATTAACTTGCACCTCATATTAAAACAACATATTTGATTTTATTTATCTCATTGAACCTTTCTTTCAAGTTAAATTACTTGTTTGTACTTCCTACACTATCTGTGCAAAAAATAGACATCATGTAACCAATAAACTATAATAAGTTGAAATGTATTTTAATTCTTAAATTAACAAGATATAACATGAAGACAGTAGTATACCTATAAAGCTGGTCCCGGTAAGAAGGCGGGTGTGAGGGGTGCAACGGTGGCAGCACTGCTATAGGCGCTGGCTGTAACTGCATCTCTTCAATTGGTACACGCCCGCTTGTCTCAACGAGTCCAGGCGTCGACTGACAACGGCCCATAGCCACTAAAATACATTTTTTTCTTATGGTATAGGGGACAAACGCGCAGACTCGTCAACATGTGAGAAGTGGGGTACTGCCGCACATAATTACCGGCAGCTTAAGAGTCACAAGAGTCGCCCCAGAAACAGAGGGAGGGAGGGTATGTTTCCAATAATCTCACTCACTCAGAATTGATTAACACCGGTTTTCTGTAAGACCGAAACATAATCATAATGTTCTGGGATAAATAACGTCACAAGCAAAATTATAGAAATAAATTGAGTTTAATAAACTAAGAAAATTCTGATCCTCTATTTAACAACTTTCGCTTAATTTAAAATGTAATTTTCTCTTGGCGATAACGTCTAGTTATTATCTGAGCTGCAAAATTTCACAAAGTCATGAGCAATTTCCAAAACAATTAATGGAAACCTGTTGCCAAAACAGAATCAAGCATCTTTTTTGTGCAATAAATAAAAGAGTGTATTAACGAAAAAAGAATATAATATAGTTTTGTTTGTCACATTACATTTTTTTCATTTCACTCTAATCATCATACACTAAAATAATTCAGAAATTTGTTCATCGATTTGGTATCAACTCATGTATCAGAAGCTGTCGTAAATTATGTAATTAGTAATATTTGTAACGGTGTAATACCTTTCTCGAGCGGAGCTTTCTTATATTTCTCGAGTCTCTTGACAGCTATGGCTTCGAGGCGCACTCTGGCGGCTGGATACTCCTTCAGCACGTCCCACATATCCTTCTTGCTCAGCACGAACAGGTCCGAGTAGCCGACGGATCGAACCGATGCTGTCCGGCGGTTGCCTGTCGACGTGTCATCCACACACTCCATGCCAACCGGTGCCCGGTCCCCTTATGAGCTGTTCTGACCCTCATTCCGGACAATACATCACACACACACAGAACAGGTCATAAGAAATACTAGACCAGGACCAGTATACCAGCAGGGTAAAACAAGAGTTTAGTGATATCACAGTTCAAGAACTAAGAAGTAAGCTGATTTACAAAAAGATTTAAAACTACCTTGAAATTTAGATGACGCGCAGGGTGGGGAAATGTTTTCGGAGCCACATTGCGTTTACAAATTTTGATAAAAACAATGGATATAAAACAATAATAAGAAGCCATCTCTATAGCATTCTTATTGTGCTCAATTACCAAGACAAAGCATTTATACAAAAACTGGTACGAACACTAGATATTAATAAATCAGTAAATATATGAAGTCCTTAAAAGAACTAAGCAGTTCTACAAGTTCAAAAAATCGCAGAGGATACCGTAGTTAGTTAAACAAATAAATTTTCAGAAACAATAGTAATATGGTTTAAGATCTTAGGTACGCGAGTGACGCTTAAAAATATGGGGATCATGCACCAAGAGGTCACGCCAAGTATAATGAGGTAATCAGGGAGGATGCAAAGCGATCGGGGACACTGCCTTCAATACAACCAAAGGAGATATAACTAAAGATGCAAAAAAACAACATGACACAAGACGCTACAAATCCTTGAAGAGGACTAATATGAAGCCACAGAAGTCCAATTTTAAACAAATAAAAGTAGTTAAGCTTACCACATAACAATATCTCTTCTTTTGAAGTATCAATATGAAAAGGAAATTTCTTTGAAAGAATATAAAACAAATTAAATCATAATCTAAAATGCGTTATAAATTTGAATTTGAAAGCATTCCCTATGATAAATGGCACGGGCTGGTTAGCGCTAGTCGGTTGCTTAGAAGAGCGCGTTGGCTTATTGACAGCAGGTTGTAAACGTTGTAAAAGTGCATCCGATAGCGGTAACAGTCGTGTACAAGTGATGTCCCAAAACCTGTTGGTAGCGTTGCGGCCGCTCCCTCGGCCTGATTGCAGCGTCTCCTCGAAAGGTTTGCTTTTCGAAACTTTCCAAGTTGTAACAAATAGTGTAATAATGGCGTGGCGTCTCGGGCCGTGGCGATATTTACCAAGTTGTTTACCTGCCGTGCCCATGTTCAGAATGGAAATTTCGCCAAAATAAGAACCCGCCTTGAGTGTTGCCAGCACTGTCTTCCCGTTGTCGCCTACCACCTGCAGTTTCCCTCGGTTCACTATGTACATTTCCTTTCCAACTTCACCTAAAGAACACATTAAATTTGAAATCTAGAAAATTTATTTATTTATTTCTCTGTCTTTAAGAAAAATATTTATAGAAGAGGGAATATAAAGTAAAAGAGAGTTTACCTTTCCTGCAAATATAGTCGCCCGGCGAGAACAGTACCGGACGAAGTCGTAGAACCAATTCACACAAAAAACCCGCCTCTGTGTTCTGGAATATTTCCACCCTGTGAATACCAAGATATTTTAATGTAAAAATATTAGGACTTAAATTTGCTTTGTGCTATGCATAAATGTAAATTTTTATGATTCTTGTCTAGAATAGAGTGCAAAGTTAAAATAAACTTTTTTCAATTTTGCTTTATAGAGCTTTGCTACAATTATTATGAATATGTTACTCATTAAAAATATCACTTAAGCTTCCGAATCGCCTAATAATTTTATGAACAGCAATAATTTCTTAATAATTTAGTACAGATTGGAAAAATAGCAGACAATTTAGAAATGTCAAAAAATTCGTGAGGGTTTAGAAAAAAATTACGCCGTATATGGTAGATAATGAACACTACTTTCTTGTGGCACAGATGTGAACAAAATTATAGCCACCGACACAGTGGACTACGTCGAAATAATACATAGGAAAAACATTATATAATACACATTTTTCTCCGTGTGGTGACGGATTAAGAATACCGAGTGCCACCAACACTACTCTTGCCATGGGTGTGGTAAGAAGCAACTAAAGAAACTATCACAGAAGAGAGAATAAAAACTTGAAACAATACCAACCCGTCTTGTCAGCGTTGTATAGTAGGCCAAAACCTTCTTTCTGCTACCCTACTACTACCCTCATTAGTGGTTGTTGATGATGACACAATTAAAGTTCAAAAATACATATCAAATAATGTGAAATTAATAATAGTTAAACATAGTGTTTTTCTTTTATTGTTATATTATTTTATCTTACATATATTGTTAAGTTTTAGAATGAAATGAAATGAAATGAAATCTTTGAAAGCTCGATTATACAACGCCCTACAAAATTAATTAATGATATTCGGTAAATACTCTTTTAATATTTGCAAACATAGAATTGGCCACAGGGTTTTAGCAGTTTTCTTGGCCTTAAACGTTTCTTAGCCGAGATTAAAAAGATAAATAATCCTTACGAAGGTATAAAAGCGTATAAAACCCCTCCGCGATTTGGTGTTTACATTTTTCATTGCAAAGTTATTTTTATGTATACTTCCAACCTTTAATTGCCAGATCAAATTTTTATCTGTGTAATTATACAACTTTAAGTACAGGTAACATATTAGCCGTAACGTGTACAAGCACTCTAAACCGTGCTCAAACAGAATCCAGCTCAAACACAGAAAGCTCGGCAGAGTCATTTGGCGACAAAAATTTACGGATCGTATAAACGAACACTTATGCATAATTCATGGACGTAAAAAGCGGCTGTTTCTCTTTTTAATTATACAACACGGGATATTAAGCTTGAACTGCCACACTGCATTAATGGAGGAGAAATAGCTACGCACGCGTAGAAGGAATTATATATTTTTACTGAACATTTCTACAAAACATACGCGTAGTGTAAAGAAAGAAAAAGAAATTTAATTCAATTGGTTTCGGCATTCAATTCATAACATTACAACACTGACAAATTTAGGAAACGAAGTTTAAATATATATATATATATATTTTACAGAGGTCGCAGATACGATTCCCGTTCATTTGCCTTATTTTTCGTAGATTTAAATGTAATTTTTGTATAATTTGTAGTACGTACTCGTGTTCAGAAAAATGCACAACTTTCACTCCCTATTATCAGATGGCCGGGTGTAGAGTATGTCAAGTTGTATTAATATTACAGTGTTCATATCTAAGTAAATATTTAGCTAGGAACACTTTCATTTTCATAGTCACGTCACTTCTAACCACCATTGCCACCACACCACAACAGTACGGAGTGAGAGAGGTTCATAACTAGAGTGCGTGCGTAATGATGTTGGGTGAAAAGGCGATGGAAAGAACTTCTTCAGTCTTAATGACCTTTCGCCTTACTTCCTTGCCCTGCCACACACATCTTCTTTTACCTCTTTTTATGTTATTTTAACAAATTTTAATCCATTTTATTTTAAAGTATCGCACGACGAACGTGCATAATGTACTCATGGCCATAATCGCTGTACATATACTAGGCAACAATATACTGAGTGTCGATATTGGCTCCGCTGCAGAGCATACTCCCTAGAAGAGTCACTTGAAACACCTCCTCAGGACAGACAAAAGATATTGTTTTTTTTTGTAAACTGACGGTTGAATATTCTTTATGGTATACGTGTTGTAAAATATCATTATTCATATTTTGTTTTTCCTTATTTTCACAGAAGACGCCTCGTTATTTTGAGTTAGTAACTTTTTAAATTATCTGCTTCTGAATTTAAGTAAAAACGTAATTTAGAAGAAAATAATTTATTATATAACAAAACCTTTACTGTTTACGTAAAACTCCGAATTGTTTTCTTTTATCAAACTTTAACGATTACATAACAACTTTTTTTTCTATTTTAACAGCCTGCCAAAGTGACTCTACTCTGCTTTATGGAAGGCATGAATAGATTACAATAATTGTGGTCACCATACTCATTGCGAATGCAAGCAATACAGTAATGGTGGTGGTGGTGACCCACGCTATGGCGACTTAGTGAGATGCTTTTTACGTCCGCTTGTTACCTGGCATACATAAAGCAATAATGTGCGTAAGTAGGTACATTGCGTACGTTTGACGTACTTTATTTTAAAGTAAGATTTACAAGGATTTATTTAGGTGTCTGTCGGCATAGCATGATCCCTCATTCCACATTTCTTAACAGATTGCTAAGTTTGTCGGGGTGTCCAGAGAATTAATTTCTATAGTTTACAAATTAGGCCTTTGTGGCTATAATCAGTTTGAGTCCAACTTACTGCCTGGCCGTGAGGCTTTTCACAAAAATCACTTCTTCTTCAATAAGTTGATCAAAAACATCAGTTATAGGCACTCCAATATAGAATGTAAAATAATGTAGATACCATAAACACTACTAAAGTTTAAACTATAATACTAGTTTCTGACCTCTACTTCTAGCTCAAACTCTATACTTCCTTGCATATAATGCATTCTTCAGTTCCGGAAGAGTAAAAAATTGATTCAGTACATATTGAGTTTTGAATGTTGAATAATATGACGTGTAGGAATAATAATAATCTCACATCTCACACAGGGCCGTTTAATCCCAATCTAGGTACTAAAATTTGAATGTTATTACATCAGTGAATTATATTTAATAAGTAACTAATACATATTTGTCGGTAAGTTACAGAGTATCTAAATTTAAGGATTACGCAAATTAAATTAAAGGTTTACTTAACTAATTCCTTAGATATAGTGACAAATTGATTATCCTTGAAGCTAAGTTCGGAGAACCCTTTGTAGCTGCTACTTGCAAAGTTAATTGAACTGTTTGTGATATTTGCGGTTTCTACCGTTTTCATGTAAAAGTAAACTGTATACCATTTCGGTATTAATAAAGGAGGCCCATTGATGCAGGGGTGACAGTTGTCGCGGCAAGTGTGTACAATACAATGCCACGATGTCTGTCATACCTTTTACGCCCCTAAACGAGGCTTCAAAAAGTATCTCACTAGGTCGCCATAGTGTGAGTTACCATACTGCATTGTCTGCATTCATAATGAGTCGGTGACCACAACTCTCGGATTCTATTCATGCTTTCCATCAGGCAAAGTAGAGATACTTTGGCAGACCCGTAAAAAAAAACAATAAACAAAATAAAATGATTCATAAGGGAACCTTGTTACTCGTACCTTGTTCATCAACTATAATGATGTGTGCTGTTTAGACCTAAGAGACTTCCTTTTCATAATAACTGCATTCGATATTTTTTAATTTTCATAAATATCATGACATCTCCACATTTTGATTGCAGACAAATTGACTATTATCAAATGATGGCCTTCGTTGTCTCTTTCTTTAGTCTTGTTACTACACTTCACTAATTACTTTAGAGTTTAAGAAGGTACATCGAAGCTTCAGCCCGTAATCGAGTCTTCTAATTGTTATAATTTTATATTTGGAAGCAAAATAAAAGTAATTTAAAAGTTTTAAGCCTACCAAGATCCCTATTTTCACACAAATTCAACACAACTTAAAATGTAAATCACTCATGAAAAAGCATTTAAAATAACAGCCTAACACCAATTAGACATTTATCTGCTCGGTGACTTTTTCGCATTTTCTTACAGTGAAAGAGATAGTATCTATATATATTAACATGATGGAATACAAATCTATTTATATAAATTTACAAAGTGATAAAATTTAATGCATGGTTTGTCTGTGAGTGGTAATATTTGAAACTACTGAACCGATTCTGAAAATTATTTTACTAAAATGTAACTGCATAACCCAAGAGTGTTATAGGATGTATATATATAGATATTTTAAAAGGCAAGTGAAGCCACGAGAGATAGCTAGTGTTGAACAGTAGTATTTAACTACAAAAAAAAACATGCATTTTACGTTTATTATAAGAAATACCTCGAATTAATAGTAAAAAGGCACTAACACTTAAATATTTATTTATTTATAAAATATTGCAGATGTGAAATTGTAAATTGGAATTAGAATGAAAGCGTTTGCTGTAGCAAATATTACTACATACATATATGTATATGCATATAACGTCATAGGCAATTCTGTGTGCCCATTATATCATGGGCATACAGAATTGCCTGGATTACTTTTCCTAAAGTAAGCAGCTTATGATTTTGTAAACACCTGAGACCCTTTCGGGAACAAGCTGTGTGACTCAGCATTTAGGTACATGATTCTATTTAGAAAAACATTCATGCGTCGTTCACGACGGCTGAATACTAATAACCTCTTTTTCTACCGATGACGTTGTATCCAACGGTTTGGTCCTGAAAGACGGCTTTAACAATTTCGAACTGTAATAACATTCTGACAACGTTTGTGTGTTTTACTTAATATGTTAATTTAACCGGAAATTGACACGGTCACAAGAAGAAGACTAATGATATGACCTATAGAACACTAATTATTTACAGTGTCAATATGAAATTTCTGTTGGTAATTCTGGTGAATCATTTCTTTACACAGTTACAAATTTTTATATTAGCTAGTTAGTATGGCAGCTATTGAGCTATTGAGTTACAATTAATAGTGTATATTTGAAGGGCTATAAAATGGAGAACAATGTTTAAATTTCTCGCGTGTAGTGAGACGTAACATTGAAATATTTTACCCGTTACCGAGTAACAACTGCTGTCAGTGAAAGTTTGCAACAAAAAGAAGTTAATTTATATTAGTTATAAAAGTTGTAAAAGCTATTTATTACGTATTTTAAACAAATAAATCCAATATTTGATATTTAAAAGCGTCTTTCAAAAGTATTCACTCGTAGGCATGAAAGTTATTCACTGGCAGTCTTAAATTAAAATTCCTAATGTATATTATATGTATAATAAGCTACCATAATGGTAAAATTTGGTGAATTAATAATAATATTAAGAGAAAGACTATTACAAGACGTCAAGTAGACCTATTGCCAAGTCAAGAATGCCTAAAATTTACCAGACTTAAATATATCGTGTACCATAAGGTTTATTTCAATGAAAGGTGATTCTGACTCCATAATCGAAATTACTCGAACGAACCTCACAAGCTCATATCTCAGGACGGTAGGTAAACATCAAACGTAAATATTGTTACGAAAATTCAATTCGGTTCGGTATCGTTCATATTCTAACAAATCAAGCGAAAGTAAAGGCGGAATATAAGGTTATCTTTCCTGTAATGTTTATGTACATATGTATTTTATAAACTCACTTAACTCACACGGGTGTCATAATAAGCAACCAAGAGATCGAATCAAGGGAGTGGGCTGCAGAGATAACTTTAATATTTATGTGAAGAAGGGTTCGAGAAGTTTAATATTTCTTTTAATATATGGAATTGACATTTTTAGATTTAATTTGTAGCAGAGTAATACAAGTTTAAATTTTTTATATTCGTGCCTTGAAAGTTACAAAAAATATGAAAAAAATGATTTAAGTTTATCTACAAAACAACACCTATCTAGTACAAACAAATAACGTAGTGCGACTAAACCTTCTCTCATGACTATACATATGGGTATTTATTTGTCAATATAAAAAGACATCCAATATGATATTGGTATTATCACATTGGGCAGCTATTATTCGACATGAAATGTATCAACTATGACTACGTTTGGTCGAGATGTTATTGGCAGTGTGAGTATTTGATTACCAATCGCGCAACCAAACATTTGATGAGCGAATTAATGAAATAATATTATTATAATATTGAGATCAAACAACATACAATCTCACTAGTTCGTCGTTGATGGGACAAGCAGGAGTGTTGTATACCACCTACTTTGATGGTACTACTGAATAATTGATAAGCCATTCAGCGTAGAATTACTGTAAATCTAAAATATTAAAAAAGAAGCTGTCCAATGTGTCACACAAGCATTTTTTTACTTGAACACACCTTTCCTATGAATGAAAATAAATTGTAATAGTGATTCTACAGGTGACGTATGCGACTCGCACAAAATTATTTCTAATGTATCTAAGATCTAACTTTTTGCAACAAAACCATATGAATTAACAAATCTATCTATGTGTCAATAATACAGGTGGGCCAAGAATTCGTAAATATTTGAATCTAAAATCCCGCACAAGTAAATGCCGCGCGTGTCACGGGGAGGAGTCTGAAAACTAGCTCGTTTCTCGGAAATTTTGTAGCCATGGGTTGCTTCACGGGGTCGCAGAACGCTTACTGTGTTAAACAATTTTATTTAAATAACGGTTTACCTATTATTATGAGATACTCATTTCACGTTGAATACGATTGACACGACTTAAATCAGTGACTGAGTGCTCAAGTGAGAAATGAGTGAAGAAGTTTGAAGAGAATCTACGCTAAATGTGAAGTAAACTGGAGGTTCGCGGACTTCTCGGACCGAAAAGAACGTGCAGCAAGTTGCCGCTTCTGTTCAACGTTATACAGATTTATCGACGCGCAAACGTTCGGATGAATTAGGGTCATCCCGCACATCATTACGCCATATTTTGAAATTCTATTTGAAATCACATCCAAATAAGATTCAGAAAGTGCAGGAACCAAAACTTAATGATTTAAATTTGTGCAAGTCATATACCGAAACAATGTTAGAACGATTCAGTAAATTTGACAACATCTTATTTTCTAACGAAACCCATTTTCATCTCAACGGACATGTAAACAAACAGAATTGCAGGTAGAGCAGTGAAAATCGCAAAGCGTGTGTGACAGTGGTGACAGGTGGGACTCAATTCCCGCTTAGTGACCGAGTACAGATACTTCCCAAAGCAACCGCGCCCGGAAAGGACCTGCGTTAGTTGGAAAGAAAGAGTCCCGTGCTGCCGCTCTACCCACTCGACGATGACCGGTTGGAAAGCATCTACGGTGGCAAAGCCATGGAGCCTCCAGCCAGGACGACCAACGAGCCATCGTAGCTCGATAAGCGGTCTCACACCACTCGCGCACCTCTTCAGACGGGGATCATATGTCGCTACCCACCAGAAAGTCAGCCGTCCGCCTACAAACTTCGGCGAGCACTTCTACCTCCAAATCCAACGCGGATGACGGTGTGGTAACCGCGTATAGTTCTAACCGCCAATATCTTCAGGAGGCGCCAGAGGCGTGCCCTATTCTGAGCAGTCAAAGCTGCCGCCCACATTGGTGCACCATACACCGTACACCGTACACATCGCACTTCATTGACCGGACAACCCCCGTATACAGCCATCTCGTTGCAATACTAGCTCCATCCCAATTCGGCAAAAGTTGCCCATGAGCAGAAGTAGTGCCGACCAGCTTTGTAGCAAGTTGTCGGAAGTGCTTGTCGAAGAGCAACCTTCCATCGAAGATCAGGGCCAGATACTTTATCTTCATTGAACCAGTACGAGGACCGAATTAATTACGATAAAGGCACCGGGTTGTGGACCACGAGATGGTCCATGGAATAATAGGACCTGCGTCTTATCCAGGGTCACTCCTGAGCCCAGCGCGTTATCGGCGTAATAAATTACGCCCAGCCCGGGGGGAAGACGACCTCGAAGGGTTCAGCCATATCTTATGTTCTACAGGAGAGGTCCGGAGGACAGACACATGTGTAACACCGCACGAATTCCGCTTGTTATTGTACACTAGTCTATAAAGGTTAAAAGTCATGAAAAAGTTTATTAGGCACTTGTATTATACTAAAACGTCAATCGAAATCTTTTAGACGGGACCTCCAGGTAGCGATGAGCATCAAATGAACTAAGTATTAAACACTAATGTTGACTTAAAACAAAATAAAAGAACCAAACTGCTTTGCTAAAAAAAAGATTTTATCTTGTAAATCGCTTATTACACAGGTTAACAGAATCAATAATTTTAAACTAAAGAAACGCAAAAACTGCTTACCTCTTCAAAGTATCAAGATGAACATTAATAGCGATCTCTGCTTTTAGCTTGTCGGGCAGACAGGAGACGGCTTTTTCCTCATCGGAGCATTTCTGCGTGAGCCACAGGTAGTCAAACCATTTGATCACCTTCACCTGCAGATGTGTTGGCACCCGTCTCATTCGCATGTAAGTTTTAACACCATCTAGTTTCGCTGTTAACAAAGAAAATGAAGTATTATATCACTTGACATCTATTTCTTTGATTTTTAACAAAGGCATAAATAAAATTAATATAAAATTTAATATACTCGTACATTAAGTAAATTAATTTTTAAATTTATTATACATTAATGCAGTCCGACGACCTGATAAGGATCGCAGGAAGCTGCTTCAAAAATGTTTTTGGAACAAAAAGTGATAAGGAATAGGAATATCGAAAACACCAGTAAACTACCAAATTTTGAAGCAGTGTTTACTACGAATATGAATCTAATAGAATAGTAGACTAAAACCTGCTTTCTAAGGAGAACTATATGTCTAGCAGTGGCCTGTTAAAGGCTAATGATGCTAATGATAAATAATAAATTACGTCCATAACTATAAAAGTTTTATAAAAAACTTTAGTATATTGTTATGTAACAAAATACGTTATAGATTCCTATGGATGTGCTAGTTAAACCTTGTACATCGGAAAAGGCAACATACTATCCTAATAATATAATATATAATTATATATTGCAGTAAGAGATAATTCCTTACACATATGTGTTATTGGTAAATTAACGATGGTGTTTTTTTAAATGTTAATACATCCAAATTTGTTCCTTCACCAGTGTTATTGGCTAAAGCTATACCGTCAATTGCCGAATAATATTCTTCATCGTCATCATTGCTTTGAATGTTCTTCTTAAATTCAAATAGCTTGTAGCTCATACTTCCTGTCTATGTTTTCAGTTATTCGAAACGCTTTAAAAGGACAGTCGATTTCAAAAAAGTTACTAAAAAGTTTTAATTAGTTTAGAAAGACGGCTTTAATTTTGAATAGAAGAAATTAACGAACATAGCTATACTATAAAATTTTTTGTTGTCTACTTACATCTTAAAATCAGTAAAAGTATAGATACATTGTTAATAGACTCCATTAAAGAAAACGGTAATAACATATTACTAACCCAATTGAATAAATACTTATTAATAAATTTACTGTTTTTGATACATTTGTAAAGTTAATATACTTAGGTGCAATAACTATAAATGTTTAATATTAAAGGCATTTTAAGTACAATATTTTAGAATCCTAGTTTCGCCAAAATGTTTACATAAGAACGAAGTTGATTTTAACAGCTGATATTCACACATACTAACTTTATGGTATTAATATCTCAAAAACAACTTGATATAGAAACAAATAAAATAAACAGCTCAGTGTCTGCCTTACAATTAGAGATTTTGAGACGTTACAACACATTTTAATATTTAATTTTAGCCAAATTAAAACTGTATCTCAAGTAAGTTAGTAATATTTGAGTTTATAAAAGTATTAAAAAGATATTAAAATAATTAGAATTTTGATTTGAATGGTTTATGATTATATTTTTGTCTAAAAAAATCTTCGTTCTTATATAGTCCAAGAGCCCGTGAGTGCCAGACCTTCGTCATTTTATAAAAGCTGAAAGTTCTTCTATGTGTGTCCCTAGTACAGGTAAGAATGATCCCCAAACATGAAGCTGAGGCAGCGGTGGCTTTGGCAGATAACAGGCAACAAAGGTGTGTAAAATTCCATCTCAAATTCGTCATGATATAAAACTTGATTTTTTTTATATTTGATTCATAATAATATCAAAACTCGCGTTTCTCATTGCCAGACAGTTAGTATGGTTCCAACCCTCTGCCGGACACCCCTAAACTATTATAATTTATAATTATACTTACGTTATATTATAAAACCTAAGTTTTATATATAATTTTTTGGGAGCCTATTAAACTATGTTTACATAGTAGCCGGACAGTTTCGAAGGTTCTATCATCTTGCCAGACGCATTCAAAGTCAGCAGTAATCAGGAGAGCAAGGAGCGTATACAGTAACTAGTGCGAATGAAACAGAGCGCTTGGTCTATTGCGGGATTTCACTGCGCATCCATTGATATTAATTTTAAATTGTGCAGTTTATTTTTTTCTTAATCCAGAAATTTCATTAATTACAATTTCAATAACAAATATTTCAAATAATACTGAATAAAATTTTTCTCATACAATGTCAATCATGTCGAAAATCTAATAATTTAATTGATATTATTTTTCAATTTTAAGAAGTTTATTATTGTCAATGCTATTAAAATTATAAAGCCAATGAAACAAAGTAAATCAAATTTTAGTGTTTATTATACCAAAGGACACATTTTTTTTAAGATAAGAAATTTACAGAGAAATTAATTTATTTTAATTAAATCTAAATATTTTCATCATTTTCATCGTTATCGCGCGCTCACTAAATCGGTCCACACGTTAGCAGTTTAAACGTCGTAAGTGCTGTGAGCACAATTCGGACTGCAGCCTTTGAATGCGTCTGGCAAGATGAGAGAACCTTCGAAACTGTCCGGCTACTATGTAAACATAGTTTAATAGGCTCCCAAAAAATTATATATGAAACTTAGGTTTTATAATATAACCTTTAGTTACTGTATACGCTCCTTGCTCTCCCGATTATTGCTCACTTTGAATGCGTCTGGCAAGATGATAGAACCTTCGAAACTGTCCGGCTACTATGTAAACATAGTTTAATAGGCTCCCAAAAAATTATATATGAAACTTAGGTTTTATAATATAACGTAAGTATAATTATAAATTATAATAGTTTAGGGGTGTCCGGCAGAGGGTTGGAACCATACTAACTGTCTGGCAATGAGCAACGCGAGTTTTGATATTATTATGAATCAAATATAAAAAAATCAAGTTTTATATCATGACGAATTTGAGATGGAATTTTACACACCTTTGTTACCTGTTATCTGCCAAAGCCACCGCTACCTCAGCTTCATGTTTGGGGATCATTCTTACCTGTACTAGGGACACACATAGAAGAACTTTCAGCTTTTATAAAATGACGAAGGTCTGGCACTCACGGGCTCTTGCTCTATTAGTCATAATCGTATCTTGGTTATCGTTCTTACGTAGTCGGAGTCGGGTCAATGCGAAATATATGTGTTCTCCAAACTGCCGAATCTTTTCTTTAAACAGTCAGTTTACGTACATAAGGAATCGAGTATTTGCAATACAAATGCTTCTGTATTTTCTCTTAAGCAACCACTTGTCTAACTTTAATAGAAATTTTTAAAAAACCATTTTACGTAACGGACATTAATAGCTGCTAATTTTAAGGATTTGTTATTAGGTATTATAAATAATATTTTCTGCTATCATTTTCTATTAAAAATAAATTATAATAATATAATGGTTATATTAATACATGTAACTATCTATTCATATGAGAAATAGTCTCAAAACAGTGCTATTGCTCGTAATCCGCAATGAATCGTCGCCGTGTGTAAATATTAAATTTATATAAATGCAATTTTCTGACATAACTCTTAATGAATTAGAAATTTGTTGTCAACTTTCCCTTTGTGCAAATTTTCTATCTCAAAAAGGATATCTTTAATACAAAAAATACTTTATCTAACCTAAAACTTATTACAACTAAGGTTAGGGTTACTTTTAAACTTAGTAATAAGTCAAGTGTTAACTCAAAGTTACTGAGAAATAATTGGCATCTCAAGTTTATCGAAACCATTTAACCGACCTAACAGGCTTGAGGCGGAACACTTGAATCTTACTAAACTTAGGTACCAGTATACATTTAACATCTATAACACGTTGAACATGTATAAGTGAGTGCTACTGTGCATCTAATACTATTAAGAGTGCTATAACTATAAATTTATGTGTTCATAGGTGTGTTATGTTACTCTAGATAACTCAATCAGGTAAATGTGATTACAATTTAATGGGTATATCGATCTGTCACCAACAATTACACGGCGACTTTTTGTTGTACATATGTGACATCCCTAAGGACAGGTGACTTAAGTAAAAGGATTTACTCTTTGATTAAACTTTTATTTAAGAGAAGAAATTTTAAAACTCATTGCTCTCTGAAAGCTTGGTTTCGAATACAAAACGTACCAATCAGAGATTATGTACGTTAAGCATTATTTCAGTTCTCTCTTTCTTAAACTTCATATAAAATCTGTTTATCGACAATATCAATCTATCTTTGAATATATTAATATAACCTCTATAGAACTCCATTAAATCTAGAACTGATCTATTTTACTTCAAGACAATTTATTAAGATATCATAAAACATTTCAAAGTGTAACAATATTTTATAAATACAGGGATTTTAAGATATTGGCACAAAATAGATTATTTCTGAGTCTAGTAGAGCTCTTTATAAGTTAAATATAGATTAAAGAAGGAGCTAAGTATTCTGAATGTCTGATGATTTGTTAGCACCACCATATTTTTGCACTTTTTATACGCGTTTACATGAGTATATTTTTGTAAAAAGACAACGTCCACATGCAATATATCTTGTGTTGTGGAGGGCAAACGTAAAAGAAAGAAGAGAGGAAAAACGTTTGTAAACGTAAAAGAAACGGACACAAAGAGTACCCAGACTTAGAACAATAATTTATGGATCACACAAAGCTTTGTCCCATGTGGGTTTGAATCCACAACACTCAGCGCAACGGAGACGGATTTAAAAGCACGACGACCTTTGGGTTAGCAGTCAGGGTCGCTAAATACAATATTTTATATTACCTACATTACAGAGCCATCAGTCACAGTACAGTTAGCACGAGATTAATAATGCTGGACGAGACGAGTAAATTGTTTTAGAGGATACTCTCTACCCGCACCGTCTTGCACCTCTGTGGGTGGTCCCCAATCTGCCGGACACCCAATTCGGTTTCCGAGCAGTTCCGCAGCAGAATGGTGTTGCGGCTGAGAGCCGTGACTGAAGAGGCGGTAACTTCGGTAGCACATTCAATAGTCTGCCATTTAGGTGCAACCGGAAAACACCGCCCTACCACGGACACCAGTGCACCTAGCGGCGGAGGCACGCTTACCAGCACCTCATGCCGCCCTAAGTGTTGCCGCGGGTGGCCGGGACAAGTTTTCCTTTCCATCCGTTAAAATGGTCAGCCACGAGGAGGCGACGTCCGCGATTTTTTTTTAATGCAAAAACCTACCAAAGTGACTCTATTCTGCCTGATGGAAAGCATGAATAGAATCCAAGAACGGTGGTCGCTATACTCACTGCGAATGAAAACAGTGCAGAGTGGCGTCCCACGCTATGGCGGCCTAGTGAAAGGCTTTTTCACGCCTCGCTTGAAGGACCCGAGATCGTAGTGGGAGGGAAACACGTGCACTATTAATGACTTCTGTAATCAGTTCCAGGCTTTAACTGATTTGCACAGGAAGGAAGAGCCGAACCGTTTAGTTCAGGAGCGTATGTCTACCATTTTGAAACGGTAACTTCCAAGACTAGCACGAGTTGTCCTGTAGAGGAATGAAGAGGATGGGATCAGTTGGAAGAGTGTACCGTACGTCGCCTAAATAGAGAGTTAACTCGAAGATGATGCTGTCATGATGATGATGATGTCAAATTCCGACCCACCACACCGACGCAAACTCCGGTGGGTGACGGCCCGTGGGGATTTTCACACTTAAAAAAAAGGTCCGAGATTAATTGTAAATACATATTGATTTTTTACTGAACAAGGGCGCTTTTATAATACAATAATACAATGAAGATAAAACTCAAGTCATTCTGGCAATCCATGCTATTATTAAACTTAATAAAACTTTGTCAATTCATCGATTATAGATACATCGTGAACATCCATGGTGGTACAAGCTATTTAGTTTGTATTGTTTGTACAAAATTAAATCACATGCAGAACACACATACTGTACACAAACAAGAACTAAATTACATTGACGCAGCCTACGCGGTTGTTCCCTGAGCACGTATATAATAATATATTTGTTCACAAAACACACTGCATTCAATGTACACGAGTATACTGACTTAAATATTCAATCTGTGAGTAAAATCTTACATCAACTAAAACAAATAAACCCAATGCCCTGTAATACAAAAAGCGAAGCCAAGCATCAAGGTGCACAAGAATAAAGAACCTTACTAATGACTCAACTTCTTTGACTAGTGCTCTTAGGTTGTTCTAAAAGTTAGCACTAATCACCGCTTACTGGAAAACTGAACACTTTAGACTTTCATTTTAAACTCAGCATGATTTATATTTCAAACAAATTTATTCAATAGATAAGTATCGAAATCGAAGTCCACTCATTACACTACTGACGTTAACCAACTCTTTCCTATAGCGAGTATTTAGTTTTAATTGGCATACTTAAAACGGAACCTCATAAAATGCGGGATATGTTTTCAATTTATTGTTGTCGTTTCCCTGCAAACATTTCTACTTTATTTACTAATAGAAATAGAAAATATACTATGTGTGCATGCTACGGTTACAAGTCACACATAAAAACTGTAATAGAAATTGCCCAGATCTTCAACTCGGTAGTAGTTTATTACTAGTTTTGTAGACATTCTGTCTTTCTATAAACAAAGTTTCTGTTTATTTCTATAAACAAAGAGTTTTTTATAACTTTTGGTAGGACTCTCATATCCTAATTTATTACAAGTCATTTCGGAAAAATTATAACGGTCGCTTTATCTGTGTATAACTAGTATTATACAGATTGCCATGGCTGTGTTTTCACCTATAGTAGTAGTTCATAGTTATTTAATATATCAAAAATAGCTGATTGATTGAATTGTCAATCCAAAATAGTGTGTTATATTTTTTTTTGGCAAGCTTAATCAAACAAACCTCTCGATGACAGTTATCGGACGGAATACAATTTGGTACTTACAATTGAATGTGGTAATTCTAATAAATATACGTAGATTTTTTAATATAAAATAATTTTATGAAATAATAATAAACATGAAGGAAAGTTTTAAAATATTTCAGTTGTATGTAATCCCATTTTCTCGTTGGTCTAGTGCTTAGCGTATACGGTTACCGATCAAGAGGTGTGGGATTCGATTACCGGGTCGCGTCAAAAAGTATTATTAAATTTTTCTGATTACCGAAATACTTAATAACTGCCCAAAGTTTGGAAGTTGAGATCTGAATTCCCGTGCCTCGGAGAGCACGTAAAGCCGTCGGCCCTACATCTAATCTCTCCCCGGTCGTGTCAGAGAATCGTCCCATCGGATTGTGAGAGTGAGGGAACAGAGAGTGCATTTGTGTTTGCGCACACACTTGTACACTATAATAACTCCTGTGTAGTTGGCTGATCTCCGTTGAGACTGGCGGCCGTGGCGGATATCGGCTAGAACTACGTCATTAAATTTAAATTAGTTGATAAATATACATCTTTTTTTTATGCACTAAGACCAACAATCCATTATTTTTTTATAAAATCATTTTACGTTTTACTCATATTAAACCTACATAATTGCGTTTGCGAACAATTTGAGTGCATGTAGTTCATCAAACCTTCCATGTCTCATTGCAGAGCAGATGACAGAATTTCTGTAAAATATAAATTTAATTGTAAAGCTAGCTTGCCGTATGTAGCTTTACTGAATAAAACATTTTCGCAATTACCAAAACATAGAAAACATTTTATTTCGTAATATTGACTTCCATTCACTTCCATTCACATCAGCGGTCATGAATAAATTAGTAGTTTTAATGTTTCTCAAATATGTGAGTTTCTACAGAACTCTTGAATATATCATCACATAAAACGTGCGTCCAAAATTTAAAAGTGAACGAATGTTTTCCGACCCGAAACTCACGTAATATATGCCAGGCATACAATGTTCTTAAGACATTATATAGGCGCTATAGAGGGGATTTTTATTCAAAAAGTTAATCTTCATTGCGCACAATAGATACACAACATTTTGTTTTTCAAAAAAACTAACATATTGTTCAATTACATATGAAAACTGGTTGCTTACAGCAAAATACTAGCCTGTAGCTAGTACTAGTGCACTAACTATAGTGTACAAACATTTTGAGTAATTTGAATTTAAGGAAGTGCGGTCGAGGGTAACAGCCAGCTAGGTTGGTCACTGTCAGCATGCTCCAAGTAACAACGCCACACAATGGTACTTTAGTTCGATTAAGATATACTTTTTGAGAAACAAAAGATAAAAAAATATTTATGCTGTGTCAAATACGTCAGCTGTGAAAAGAAATATTTTAGAGGTCTAATAAGTATAATTTACAAACGATCCACCTTAAAACAATACAGAAATGTAGAAATACTCGTATTTACAAACCTTGACCTTTGAAGGAATTCGGCATAAGTATGAATACGAGAGGCACATTGTTACTTAGGTATATATGTAAGTATCAATAGTTCGAGAGGTAGTTGATTCGCAAAAATTTTATATTTTTTTTAAGTAATGACATAATGTCAGCTTATTTTGGTTTTAACGTAAAATTAATTGTTGTTATGTTATATATAGGACACATCATCCCAGAATAGAATTTATGATAGGTCTATATTAAGAGATCTAACGACTCTCTCAGGTTTGTGTAATGTAAATAAGTTATTGTACACCTTATGGAATATATTATATTTTCCACTGAACATTTTACCCCAACAGAGTTGAGGTCAGTCGATTTTCTGTGCAAAGCGTCTGTTATTTCTTTATTTTACATTAATTATAATGGTATTACCAATTAAAATAATTAAAGATTACAAAAAAATACAGCAAAGCAGTGAGTATAGTTTTTTAAAGTCATATTTACGCTAGTTCCAATCCCTGGCTGTACTTATATCAGTTGGCTCAAGATAATCAAAATAACGAGTGTTTTGATTGATTTTTACCTCAATGTCCAATGATGGATGATAGGTGTTGGGGGGAACTATTAGCCCGTAGTTAAAACACAAACCTTACACACATCGCTTTCTCAAACCAAAACGACATCTAACTTTCCTATATGCAAATTTTGTATCACATTTGTTTCAGAACCTATAGACTTCAATAGGACATGAAATAGCAATAACAATTTTTTAATATTTGTGGAATATAACCTCATAAAATCTGCACAACCTAAGGACTATGCAATATCAGAGTTAAGTAAATAGATTAGTCTGGAAATCTATTCCTGATGACAAACGTGCTCCCAGAGGCAAGGAAGCATCTCAGTGTATTAAGAAAGGTCGCCCATCCATCTACTGACCCGGCTAAGATTACTTAACTTTACAATGTGTTAACCTATTCGGTTAATACGTAGCATCGAGCCTTATGAAGCTTACTGTAGATTTAATGAAAAATAACAAATTATTTAATCAAAATATTTGTATACATTTGTAAGCTACGTCTGAATAAAAACCATTAAAATAACTGCTTCGAATCTGAATAATGCCAGGTGAAAAAGGGAATAAATTATGGTATGATTATGTACACGTAAATTTGTAATGAGGGCAAAGGGACAAATCTGTGCTCAGTAGCGAATATTTTCAGATGAATGTATTTAATAGCCGTCAGAGAATAATTTAAATTTGCGCTGGATCCATCCGATTTTAAAATTCATTAGTATAATATATATGTACCTTGACGTAACTTTTTATTTTAACTACTAATAGATTAGATACTATATTTATCTTCTAGTATTTAATTCAAAACATTTTCAAATGAATCGGTTAGTAGTTGTGGACCCATAGTAAATATATTTATACTAGGTAAGACTTTGGGGATATACGCAATTTTTCTCAATTCCTTTGTTCATACAGACAATATGATCCCAAAATGAAACATTATCTAATACAAAATATTTATCGACTTTTATCGGTTTCTTGTTTTCAACATTCAATTCCACAAAGGTCTATCCATTTACAGTAGGACAATAATATTGTTAGTATAACTTGTTTCATGTAGTGGCAACATAATTATAGAGAAATCAATGCCCTTGATTTGTATTAAATTGGTGTTAAGCAATTATTTTGTCATAAAAATCAAGTCTAGTACTTTACAATAGCATGAAATGCTTCCATCCTGAGCACAGCAGCGAGCTGTTGACTTATAGTATAGTTAAACCAACACTATTCATATATTGTGTTCTTTGCCATCTTCTAGGCCATTAATATGTAACATCCAGAAAAGCATACAAGTCCAGCGTCATCATTACGACCAAAATGAATACCTAGTCAGCATCAACTACGTACACAAATTGACGACAAACCACGTCCAACAATTTGAATATAAACTAGATGCTTAGAATCAAGGCAACTGCATCCGATTGTATACAACAGCCTGCTTCTCCTAACAACCAATTTTCATATTGAACTTCACAAACATTGATGTAAAATTTGTGCAGTCTTATTGCCGAATAGTGGATACTCTTGGTACTCAGTTGCAGTAAGCTTAATGATAAAGTTCAACTGTAAATTAAATATACATACTAAGAACACGGTACATACACGTACGGGGAAGAAGATATTAAAGTATACTTGATACTCTTAGAGTAGTATTACTCAAGTAGTATGTTAGTATCAGTCGTCGATCGTTTGATATTGTATAACGTGTGACTTGGAAATAAAGGTAGTAGTAATAAAATTAGAATCATGTCAAAATTCATAAATATAACAACAGAATAGCAAAGCCCAGTTTGAATTGAGCTACGGTTTATATTTATATAAATAAATGAAAGCCTTATTTCCACCGTGACATTCAAAACACAAAGTCGGGCAGATAAAGCTATAACAGTTATAAGTTAAAGATAAGCAAATCACTACGTAAAGAACACTGAATTTATTTGATTCAATTCTCTTGATCTTTTTGAAATAAATAAATATTATTATTATTATTATATTAAATCACTATGTGTTTTAATTTGAATTATCATTAAGTTAAAAAAGTAAATATTTTGAAGTTTCTTGGTTTAAATATAAAGAATCATTTCAACCAACGAAAATATCGAAGAGCTGCATTTTCTGAGGTACTGATGAACTTAACCCAAAGAATAAATTACCTTGACGTCCTTGCTACAATTGGGGCACGAAACGTGAAAAATCTCTGCTATGAAACCATTTCTGAATTTCCATCAACCAATGCCTTCGACGCATTCTCAGGTTCTATTGGTCCGAAAACATCAAATAAAGATTGACGAGAATGTTTTCATTAAACTTTGATCGAAAATAAATAAAACGCGGGTAGATTGGTACTCGTATATGACTTAAACAGGAAAAGAGTTGATTTTGTAAAGTGTAAAATGCCATTACCAGGAAATGGCAATAATCGATCTAAGTAAAAGTGGTCACACAAAGTGGTTGATTGGATCAAAGTAATGGATAGAACGTGAAGAAAAAAAAAGAACTAAAAAGTAAAAAAGCGTCTACACTTTAGACTAGGCGTCCTGTCTTTTAATAAAAATAAAAAAAAACATCCGACTTTAACCACCATGCGTTTCATCTATTCCTTTTTAGAAAAAAAGTAATAAAAATATTGTAGCAGTACTACAAATACTTAATTCTAAACAGCTGTAGCAACAATCACTACATAAACAATGTAATTTTGTATGGTTTTAGCCAGAAACAATTCCTTATTTTATGTAATAATAAAATAGCCAACGACTAAATTGCACAATGGTTAAAAGGGCCCAACTTTTGTTTGGTTTACACATAGTTGACCCATGTCAGGGTATTACTTGTGCTGATTGTTAAAATATGCATTGTATTCAAAGTCCTTATCCAAATACATAAGGTATTTAGGACGAGGACTTTCTGCTAAACAAAACAATTATGCAGAAGCATCAGCATCACACCAACAGAACAAAATCTTTAGCTGTTTAATTAAAATAGTTTTGGAATGTGTTTAAAATATTTTTCTTTTATGGTTAATCTTTCGTTAATGGTAAATAATCACGTAACGAATTTTTGACTCGATTAGTTGCCCCAGGACAGCTAACGTTTGGAGGTGGGGGCGGTTGTTCTGCGGATTCGCTCTAAGAAAACCGCCCCTGGGCCAGATGGGATACCTGCCGGAGTATTGGCACGAATCCTCGATCACATGTCGGACCACCTCAGGGAGGTCTTGGACGCTAGTTTGTCGTCCGGACGCTTCCCTGAGTGCTGGAAAAGCGGGAAGCTGGTCCTATTAAGGAAGCCGGGACGGCCTACCGATTCGGTGGCGGCCTATAGGCCCATTGTGTTGCTGGACGAGGCGGGTAAACTGTTTGAGAGGATACTCTCTGCCCGCATCGTCCGGCACCTCTGCGAGGTGGGCCCCGATCTGTCGGACGCCCAATTTGGTTTTCGGGCGGGGCGTTCGACGGTCGATGCTGTGCTGCGCCTGAGGGCCGTTACCGAAGAGGCGGTGAGCTGTGGCGGCGTGCTGTTGGCGGTGTCGTTGGACATCGCCAACGCATTTAATAGTCTGCCATTTAGCTGCATCAGGGAAGCACTCCACTACCACGGGGTGCCCGAGTACCTGAGGCGGCTTGTGGCAGACTATCTTGATGAGCGTACCGTCGTGTACGAGGACCGAGATGGTATTCTGAGGCGGCGGCCCATGTCGTGCGGTGTTCCACAGGGGTCCGTCCTCGGACCACTCCTGTGGAATATGGGATACGACTGGGCCCTTCGAGGTCGTCTTCCCCCCGGGCTGGGCGTAATTTGTTACGCCGATGACACATTGGTCACAGCCCGGGGGACGAACTTTCAAGAGGCGGCGCGCCTGGCCACCGTGGGAGTCTCTTTGGTGGTCGGGCGCATTGAGGCGCTGGGTTTACGGGTCCTAGATAAGACGGAAGCCCTTTTGTTTCATGGGCCCCGTCGTAGTCCACCCCCCGGTGCCTCTATCGTTGTCAATTCGGTCCTCGTACCGATTAAGGCCCAGATGAAGTATCTGGGCCTGATCCTCGACGGCAGGTGGCTCTTCGACGAGCACTTCCGACAGCTTACTCCAAAGCTGGTCGGCGCTGCTTCTGCTCTTGGGCGACTTTTGCCCAATTTGGGTGGAGCCAGCGTCGCGACGAGACGGTTATACACGGGGGTTGTTCGGTCAATGGCGCTGTATGGTGCACCGGTGTGGGCGGCGGCTCTGACCGCCCAAAATAGGGCTCGCCTCTGGCGCCCTCAGAGGATATTGGCGGTTAGAGCCATACGCGGTTACCGCACCGTATCGACGGAGGCGGCGTGCGCCCTGGCCGGAACTCCCCCGTGGGATTTGGAAGCGGAAGTGCTCGCCGAAGTTTATCGGCGGACGGCTGACTTCCGAGCGGGTAGCGGCATACGGCCCCCGCCCGAGGAGATACACGAGTGGCGTGAGGCCGCTCGTCGAGCCACGATGGCTCGTTGGTCGTTCCGGTTGGAGACTCCACGGGCTGGCTTTGCCCTCGTGGAGGCTCTCCAGCCGGTCATCACCGAGTGGGCAGGGTGGCAGCACGGGACCCTTTCCTTCCGACTGACGCAGGTCCTTTCCGGGCATGGTTGCTTCGGGAAGTATCTGCACTCGGTCGCCAGGAGGGAATTGAGTCCCGCCTGTTACCACTGCGACTGCAGTGAGGACTCGGCTCAGCACACGCTAGCGGTTTGTTCCGCCTGGGCGGCGCAGCGTGGGGTCCTCACTGCAGTTATTGGAGGAGATCTCTCGCTACCGGCCGTCATACGCTCCATGGCCGGTAGCGACAGTTGTTTTACCGCGGTCACAACCTTCTGCGAAGACGTTATTTTGCGGAAGGAGGTGGCGGAGAAGTCCCGGGAGGACGATATCCACTCGGACTCAATTCGCCGCCGGCGAGCCGGGCGGCGGAGGCGCGCATACCAACGCCTCTTGCCGCCTTGAGTGTGGCCGCGGGTGGACGGGACGGGTTTTCCCATCCACCCGCTATAATGGCCAGCCGCGAGGAGGCGACGTCCGCGTGTGCCTAAAATAGAGAGTTTATCCGCAGATGGTGCCCGAGGTAGCGGGCAGGCGCTAGGAGGAATCTGGATGTCGTAATAGCAGCGGTTCCCGGATCCCTCCTATCTCAGGCGCAGAGTGGCACACCGTGTGGTTTTAGTCGGTCCGATTCCGACACACCACCCTGCCGTAAGCCCCGGTGGGGTGACGGCCCGAGGGGGTTTCCACACGTTAAAAAAAAAAAAAAAAAGGACAGCTAACGTTAGCGTTTGCTGCCTTTCCCTGTCAATTTGATGTAATGAAAACGAATCTAACATTTTCAAGCAATAAAAATACGATGGCGCAGCAGTTTAAACGGTCGCCTTACAGCTTTCTACTACACTGAATGTTGTCCCAAAACTCCCAGAAAAATCAATATTTTCGGTTACAATTAACAGAAAAATATTTCAGAATTCATGTTGAAAATATGCAACTTAAATTATTTTGTTATATATATAAGGTTTAATCTTTAATTAATATTAAATCAAATTGAATTGAATTAAAATACTAATTGAATTTAAAAAAAAAGAAAGTTGATAGTTGACATAATTCTAATTATGTTCAGAAACAAACACTTTTTAATTTTTAAACCTTTCCTTTGCAAAAACAGGTCTATATGCAACAGTAGACTATTAGAGGCTGTTCTTGGTGGTGGTGGTGATGATAATGATGATGATTATGATGATGATGATCACAAAGTTCATCATTTCAAACAATGTTTTTTCTTCATAAGTTTATAGTTGCTGAATAAATAATCCAAGTACAGGTATATTAATTAATGTAAAAATTAATAGCAATAGTATTTTTAAATTGAAAAGTAGTATCGGCGGTGACTATTTCGCTCACATAAGTTCCGGTCTACGTGCTTCGGATCTAGCGCTGCTGGCATGACCAGAGACTGGCGACTAGCAGTCGTCGAGTAGATCAATTTATTGTCGAATTGTTAGGCTCCGGCGCTCGCTCCCGCGTGGGGTGGATGGGCGCATGGGGCGCGCTGTGGAGCGACGGATCGATGTCGGGCGGCAGCGCGCGGGACGCGCACTCCCGCCGGGATGGGGCGCGGCGCCCGACTTTCGCCGAGCTATTTATAGCATTCAAGCCGCTGACCTATTTCGCTGCAGCGCCGTCGAGGAAGGTCACGGATTCAGCGTGCTCTGTGCCGGCGCCATTGTCTTCTCAACCGAGATGCAGCGCTAATTAAAGTTGTTGACACTCTTCTACATATTTATGTTAAATATTTTAGATTTATGTTCCAATTGATATTATAGACACATCTTTCTATTACCAAGACAGTATAAAACGAGAAAAACTACCTACATTTAATATTTGTTTCAATAGTTAGGACGTTTCAGTGAGGAATTTTTCTAAATCAATACACATAATCCATAAAGGTAACTATTTAGCTAAAGATAAATTTATCGGCAGGTCAAGAAATGAAACAGTTCTGGAGCACGTAACGTATAACAGCGAGAAGGTGTATTTCGTCACGTCTACCTTTTTAGGATTCTAATGAGACAGCAACTTCGCTTCAGGTGGGGTTATGTCGTACGGACTGGTCGAAAATAGGATCTAAGTCTTTCGAACTGTCTACGTGATATATTACGTTAACATTCTAATGTCTCACTAAAACAGAGAAATATAAAAAGTTTTTTTACAAAGACGTCATATACGGGAGCATTTTATCTTTGCATAATTTTTCGTATATGGTAATCCGGTTTACTTCAAACTCTTTTATATAACATATCAATATTGTATTTTTCTAGCTGGCTTCCTCTGAGCTTTAACGGTAGATAAACGGCGAAGACGAATAAACATTTGCTATTTTAAAACAACCTTGACCTTAGTCGACCTTTATCTTAAAAAATACATTATTACGTAGATCTCTATGGCAACAATAACTATGACACCGAATGAACGTATTTCAAATGTTTGTATCCATTCGCAAATTAGCTAATGCCTCAAATTAGTTGAAGGTATTGTACAAAATTGTATTAAGTGAGAATATTGTAAGACAGTATTGTATGAAATTGATACGAATTTCGATTCGTCCTTGTTGATTTAATATTATATTATCTCTGACAATCAGGTTCCATATAGGAACGTAAGCATACATATGTTATATACAATATGTATGAAAGTAGATTCAAGAGGGTATATGGTTACAATCTCAACAGACTTCTTACATTACCTTCAACTTCATTATTCTTTTCATAAAGTCACATGGATTTAGGATGTCGCTGATATATGCTATATATATTCGTATATAAGATTACTTATGCTGTGTTTGACTAGTATCAGATAGGCAACTTTTAGTAGTCAGTATGTAGTAGCATAAGTTAGTAACATATGTGACAGAGCATTTAATATGCCTGAAACTATTCAGGAGTGTTTTTAGGACTATGTATTGTGTGAGACCAGAAAGGTATTGAAATCTGTTGTTAATATATTTTGCACTTAAGGTTTGTTAAATTAACAAGCTTAAGTGGTAGTGGACTTATCACATTATCATGAGATAGAAATATTCTAGAATGGTTATCATAGTGTGAGCTATCCAGTGAAAAACTAATTTAGCTCAGAGAAACCTATGTTCAGCAACGGCCGATAATAATTTGATGGTGGACTTAGAACATATTATATTAGAAAGGAAGAAGACTCATTTTCAAGACATTTAACATTGAGGATCAATATTTTTGAACTCACTGTGTAACATGTATTTTTAAAAAACCTGATTACCATTTTCGAGCTCAATAACGAATAATATATACATATATTACTTAACGAAATAAAGTATTTTATATCAGATACTGGACAAAAAGTATTATCAGCAATTATCTTATCTTTGAATAAAATAATAACAATATTTTAACATACACTTGTTCCACACTTTAATAATGTAGTTGAAAGAGCCTCTAAAATGTTGGATTCCGTCTTACAAAATTGCAGACCATTTTGTAACCTTAAAACTAAAATGACTATATATAAAAGTTTTGTTAGGAATATTCTAGAATATTTGGTTTAGTGTTTGGTTAAAATGTGTTAGCAAGTAATTTTAAACAAATGTTTTTTTGCTTTAACAATGTAGTAGTATACATATATCATTTATAAAGTTAGTCTATTTTTAAGTACATAGAAACTTGTGGACATTTTAATGTGTCTTTTCAAAAAAAGGCAATAATTTTCGAAATTCAGTTTCTAAAATGGATAAACTATCTATATCCCAGTTGACCACTGTCGCTAAACTAGATTCATACTTATCTGGACTTATATTGTATCACGATCGAACTACATTAACCGCTTTGCGTGACCGTGAATAAGGTTTTCCGTATGTATCTAAAATTTTAAACCTATTAAAAAAAATGATATCTATTAAACATGATTACGATTGACAAGCAGAATGAGGCCCGAGCTTGATATGGGCTGCAAGAGAATGAGAAACAACGAAAATAAGAACCTCAAGGAAGGAATGTCTTTACTGATAGGATCGACTTCAAACAATCAATAGAGATATTTTTGTAGTCATGTTCAATACTTAAATATGTGTGGCCATGAGCGAGAGTAGTAATAAGATATCAATAAACTGGTGGTCACTTACACAAATAGTCTCTGAGCTCAGGTGCTACACCGTAGCGCGCTATTTTGAAGTGAGGTCACACACGTGTCATAATAGCAACCTACATAAAGGACTTAGAACTATCTCCGTTGTCCACAAGCACAAGCCTAGGGCTGACAGGTGAAGCTATCTGTCATACTAGCAAAAGCAGGCTGGGGTGGCCACGTGACGTGATACAAAGCGCGTGTACCCTTCTGGGATAGGTTCATCTGTCACCTGTAGGTAGATGGCCTGAGCTACGTCAGGCTTTCCTGGGATTTCTTTTCTAAGGTACTGAGACCGAAATAAGCAATAGTAGTTGATATTCAGGGTGATATCCACATAGATAAAAGCAAACCGCAAAGAAACCACAGATTCATAGTTATTGACTTCATAAAAGAATTATAGAAACGCAATCACTAACCTTGAAATTCTTTCCTGGCAGTGCTGACGGACGTGACAATGTTGGCGACGTGTCCTAGCACCGTAGCAAACAGTAACAGTCCGAATAGCAATTGAGCTATGACGAAGACGTACTCGCCTTTGCTTCGCGGCCGAGGTAAGTCGCCTGCAAACATATCAAAAGTCAATACGAGAAATAAAATCATTTTATAGATACTTAGTTATTTTATTCCAATGTATTTATTATTATTGTTTTATTTGTGGTTTTTTTTCGTAACATGGATTGAAATATAGAAGAAAACTTTTTGAATTAATTTTTTAACATCAAAATATCACTATATGTATCGGCTACATGTTCTCTGAACTCCGTCAGTCACGCATCGACAATTTGCAAAATCTGTCTTACTTGCTCAAATGAAAAATGAAATTTTAATTAATGATAACAGAATAAGAGTAATCAATTATTTTTACAGTTTTGTTTTCAGTACCCCTGCTTTTGGTATCATAAATCTTCTACAAAATGTGAAGTTCTAGAAACCAATTTTGAGAAATCGAAATACGAATACCACATAAAACTAACCGTGTTAAGAGCCTCAGTTACGTAAGGCTTATAAAATTAATTAAATAAATACATATCTACAGAGACATTATTATGCACAATAATTCTGTAATAAGAAAATTATGCATGAGAATACTGAAAGTCATGAATTATTCAAATAAAGAAACAAGATATAACAAGCCATCGGTAATATTATTAATATATATTATTATTATTACTATTGTTATTATATATATACTGTTTAGTTAAATAAACTTTGAAGAGTAAGAATCAATGAATTAAAGCAGTACAACATTTCACAGGCTTGGTGTTGCTTCGTAACGATGTGATTGCTGCCTCGATCGGAGTACCGCTCGTCGCTCGTGTCAACATCAATTTATACCACACGTTCGTAATTGTTACCGCAGATTAAAAAACTCACAGAAGTTAAAATAAGTAGTTAAAATAAGTGCATATTATTTTTATTTTGAAAATGATATTTTACTATGTAATATCATCACCTGGATTTTATAAATTACATCCACATTTCCCGCACATGTGAATAATAATTTTGGGTCGGTACATTATGTTTGGAACGTGTATATCATATAAATAGCCTTTATGAAGAGATGAATCCCCACTCTGAATATAATTTTTAAAGCAAAACAAAAATAGTCAACCGAATGCAATTTGTAATTTAAAAAATTCTTACTAATTTGAACATTCGGTCTCGAACCGACGGCACCTACCGATCTAACATAAGTGAGATCTCAAGAATATAAAGGTCTTTGAACCACGAATTGAACTAAGACTTAACTTCCCTACTTTTCTGTTATTTAAAGTACTGACATAGGTAGATGAAAACGATTAATACGATTTTTGTATTGAGTGACGGATGGCCTCATCTGTTAACCCCAGACTTGCGCTTACGGAATACGGAGATACTTCTGCGATCTCCGGTATCCGAGCCGTCTGTGACACAGGACCCGTTCCCGAACCTGGCGGATTGGGAGAGTTCTAAACCTCTCCCGGTCCCACTCCGACATTTTCTTTGCAAGCATAACTTGCTCACAAAAGGAGACGGCGGAGTTCCACGCGCTCTCACTCCGCAACATGGCCGCGATCATGCTACCGAGCGAGAGAGTTTCCAATCCGATGGCCGCCATAACATCACGCCTCAGCTCCGCCCACGCTGGGCATTCGACCAGCGTGTGGAGCGCCGTGTCCACGGTCCGGCCATCGCAGTGATGGCACTCAGGCGTTGGCTCCTTTCAAATCAGACACAGATGATCTCTGAAGTATCCTTTCCCAGTCAGTCCCAGATCACCTGCGTCAGCCGATATGAGAGGGTCCCGTGTTTCTTCTCGAGCCAATCCTCTATAACGGGTCTTACCGCTGCAATGACGGCGTGCCCAGCGCTTGGTTGCCCAAATCGTTCCTTCCACCTCTGCACAAGGACCTGGCGGAGTTGGGTTTTCTGATTCTCGATTTCCGGAGTTTCAGAACTCCGGCCCAACTCCCGTGCTTCCTTGCACCACTGATAAAGAGCCACAAGGGCTCTCGCCTCCAGGTCCCACGGTGGAGTTCCAGCCAGGAGACTCACCGCCTCAAAGGAGATTGTGCGGTATCCTCTTATGACCCTGATGGCCAGCACTCGCTGCAGTCGTCGAAGTATCGCGACGTTGCTGGCCTTAAGGGTCTCTGCCCACACTGGGGCCCAAAGGGGGTAAAGGGCCATTGACCGCACAATTCCTGCGTAGAGTCTCCTGCAGGAGTCATCGGGTCCCCTCATGTTAGGCAGCAGCCGTGCCAATGCTCGCGCTGCTCTTACCAACTTTGGGACCTGACTTCGGAAATGAGTGCCGAAGTCCCATCGGCTGTCGAGTACGAGCCCCAAATACCTCATGGAGGGCTCAATGCCGATGCGAGTGTCTCCTACTACGAGGCTGGATCGATTTGGTAGCTTGTTTCGGGGCCCATGAAAGAACAAGGCCTCGGACTTGTGTAGAGCCACCTCAAGATCCAGCCGCCAGATTCGCTCCACGACTTGGGCAACCACGGCCGTGGCCCTCAGGGTTGCCTCACGGTATGTTTTGCTGCACGCTGTCACAAGTGTGTCGTCCGCATAACATGTGACGAAGATGCCACCTAAGAAAACACCACAAAGCACCCAGTCGTAGCCAAGGTTCCACAGGAGCGGTCCTAAGACCAATCCCTGTGGAACTCCGCACGACATTCCACGTCTACCGTGACCGATCTTACTTGGGTAGATGACGGCTCTTTCCGACAAATATGCCCCGACTATTCGACGGAGATAGAGAGCCACTCAGTGTTATACGAGTGCCTCTCTGACGCAACTCCAGGGCAAACTATTGAACGCATTGGCAAGTTCAAGGACACCGCCAATACTACTTCGCTCCGGGAAACTACTACCTCCACTAGAGTCTTCACGTGCATGATCGCATCCAAGGTGGAGAGCCCCTAATGGAAACCAGGTTCTCCACCAGACCCGGCCCCACCCTGACCCTGCTTGAAGAGGCGTCGTGCAATTACTCTTTCAAAGAGTTTGCATACCTAGTCTGCCGGGCGCCCCTCCTTTCGGATGAGTCCCAGTTTCCCTGTCTTCCACAATTTCGGAAACTGGCCCTGTTAGAGGCATGCGGTGAAAAACTCTCTCAGTCAGGGCTCGAGATCATCGTCGCTTAGAGCCAGGACCAAAACTCGGCCTGGTATGCCATCGGATCCTGGGGCGGTGCTTTTTGCTATAAGCCGTCGCACCGCCAGCGCTATCTCTTCCCAAGCGATCTCTGGCACGTCGTCGTCATCCACGCTAGGCGCTTCCGGTGCCGGAGGTGGAGCCATCGGTGGTGGAGCGTGCTCTACCACTCGCACCGGGAACAAGGAGCCGACAACCCGTTTAAGCAACTCTGGTTGAAGACACCGGGTTAGCGGTGGGGCCCACGGGCGCATCTTACCCCTACCCATACGATAGGTGCGCCCCCGTGGTTCCCACTCCAGCGTCTCCAGCACCTCGCAGTGGGCCTCACGCTTAGCCCGCTTCATCACTGCCTGAAGGGTCCTTTTGGTACGATTTTTCTACCCTGCTAGAAATTTACCGAAAATATGAACACAATCTTTTTTTACACATTTATACATAGTTCTGTAATTATCAAAGCTATTTAAATACATTCTTTTTGGATTTTTTAAGGCTTAAATATCTTAGATTTTTTGATTAAAAAGCTAAAAATGTTATTAACGTTGATTAATATTGATGTTTTAGGTGTCGCACTTCTGGGAGAAAAAATTGTTTAAGTTGTCAGAATTAACCTATTTTAAACAACAACAAAACACTATTATCCCCGAAGGTTTCAAAATATATTGTGTTAAACCTTTTTAATCGTATTTCGTGGCAGTGAAAAGAAAAGTTTTGGTGACATTAGTGAACAAGAGTGGTGGTTCATGAACAGGTTATCAATGTCATAATTTTTGCTTATCAAGCACTAAAATTGAGTAATAACAAAATTTATAGATAGTTTCCCAGTACACGTGCCGTGGTATTAATATTAGGTTTCAGAATTCACCGAAACTCTAGTTTAGCTTTGAGATTATTTTGTATTTAAATAGTATCGTATTATGTTTTTGGGCTGTTAACTCTGAACATTATAGTTTAGTGTTCCGTAATGAAATCGTTGTATCAATAGCGAAATGATTTTGAAATATGAAACTACTTTACGCATCCTTACAAAGCTCATTTTTAAAAAAACAGAAACTAAGAAAGTAATATCAAAGACTTAAAAGACAACGTCAATTTTTTGACAAGTTAAAGCTAATCATCCCCTTTAGCTTTATTGACTTTCAGTGTTATTGCACATCCTTCCGGTTTCATATTTGGCTTAGATCTTTAACATAAGTTTTTAACACATTTTTTTAAAATAGGCTGTCTGTAACATATTACCAATATCCTTACATAATTATAATAGTTCTAGTTTTATCATGTATTTACTGATCAAGAAGTAGCTACTCAAAAGAAACTTAATTTTTAATGTTTGATTGAATTAAATTTTTGATTAATGATTACACATTTATTATATTGTAATATCAAGTAAAATAGAGGCAAGTAGTACCAGAAAAGAAGCTGTCGATGCGTAAATAAGAAATACATTTTTTATTGTTTTAACTTTACTATTGATACTCTTAATAATGATACTTAACTAAAACTCAAGAATGAATTCATATGTAACTCAAGAAAAAAATGTGCACGAAATGAAAAATCTAGCTTTTAATATGTAACATAGGTTCATTCAGTCGACAATGAATAATTTCCGTAATTTTTTGTGTAAGAAAGTATGATTTTTAAGAAAATAAACATTATTATCATCTATTACGGTATTTTTTGTAATGAGGTTAGACAAATTTACTTAAAGCGTTCGTTGAAGATCTCATGTAAATTTGTTCCACTTTTATTGATGAGATCATGAAGCGAATCATGAAACTCTCAAACTTTTTAAGTCTACTGAAAAATACATTTTGGCTCACGTTGACCGACTTTGATGTAAATATTTTACATTAAAAAACGCTTATCAAGAATTTCAGAGCGAAAAGCAGCCTCAGGTTTCATACTAAGACTGGATTAGAATTCTTCGCTAACCTTCATAGATCTAGGTAATTTATTTGGTCGGACTCTTAACTAACATGATTAATGAAGCACAAAAGTAACAGGTAAAAGTACTTGAATTTCTAACAATTCGTTCAATCATTAATTTTTAATACCATCTTATTCCATTATTTCCAAACATAAAGGTAAAAACCTGTTTTTGCTGAATATTTATCGTAATAAATTTCATAACAAGTCGTTCGAGCATTCTTGAATGAACCATGAGATAGTATAAGCAAATACAAGGATCAGAAAGACGAATAGGCCTCTAGATAGGATAGGTTCAAGCTATAAGGAGTCCACTATCGTAAATAAATTATATAGGGAAAAATTTACATACTGAATATTGAATGTGAAAATATAGATATTAACTGTTATTTGTATACAGTTTGTTCATCTTTAAGATGTTGACATTTTTTTTAGTATGATTGAAAGACTAATCAAACTTTTCCGTTCTAAAGACACTTTTGTACACATAGATACACGTCATAATCGATGTTCCAAACACAATTTGTTAGTTTGTAATCGCAGAAAATACTATACCTAATAAGATATAAATGACCTACGAATTTCTTTCTTAACTTTTTCTCTGGTCCTTTTTTCGCACCAAAATCTTGTTATCATAGAACACAAGAACTGACTCTTACAAGGATTTCTTTTTAGGAATTGATTTCCATAGTTGTGTTAAAGAAGTGTACATTTAATTTTTTTATATATACCTAAATACACTTTACTAATATCGTTCTTAAACTTAAAATATGAGTTTGTACAATCTCGACGGATCTTTGTGGAAGTCCTTAAAAGAGGCTTATGTTCATTATTGAACTTCAAAGGTCAAGAATAATACTTGAAGAATATATGGCATACTTAAATGAATACATCTATCGATTACCTTTCCTTAGAAGAACTTTTTATAATATAAAAATGGGTTTTTCTTTCTTATTTAATTTCAAACAAACACCGTAAAAAAGGTAGTTATAATGTGATAGATAAACGGGTTTTCTTGGTGATAAGAAAATCAATTGAATTACTAGAGTATACTCCTAAAATCAAATTTGATATTTCTCTATGCATCATAATTCTCCTAAAAATTAGACAAATTCAAAAATAATATTTGAATAGTTATTTTATAAACTTTTATGAACTGAAGTGAAATGATTCATTTTGCAAGATTATACTTAGTACCAAAACAGGTGATAATAATTCTGATGTGCAACTGGTATAATTTCAAACCTTCCTTGCATCGTTATTATTGCAAATCATGCAATCAGTAGAATAATACTAGTGGCAATATTATTGGACAAATTTTTTTTTTTATTAGGGTTCCTATTAATATTAATGCAAACAATGATGAAGGCGTAAATTTATGAAATATCAAAATAGAATATGTCAATTTTCGTTATGTCAAGATAATTTAGAGATGTCAACGGATTGTATAAAAAGAAACAAAAAAGGCTAAGTACAAAAATATCAACAAAAATTATGTCACTGTATTCTCTTTCCTTTTTCCTCATACATCATGTAATCCTATAAATTATAAAATCATTTTTTCAGGAAACCATTTGGTTAGTTTAAATTTATACATTTTCAATAGCTGATCCTCGAATACATCCTGTAATTTGTTGTACAAATTTTATGTACATTTCTAGGTCAGGTAGGATCAAAGTATTATGGGTGTTGTTTGCCACTAACACAGAGTTCCCTAATGTACATGCATGTTAGTGATAAAATGTTGAATTTTTTAAAAAGTGCAGCTACCCATAACGCATTCCTATTGTATCGCTCTCACTCGCTTTTTTGTGGACACCTTTTCAATTTCAATTGAATTCCCCTGTAATGGTGGACCGTATGCACGTACTGAGTAAACATAGCGATGGCAGACACTGAGTGCTGCATCTGTCGAAATCGTTTCACGGATTTTTTCTATGGGTTACATTAACTTATTAAATTGTCTCAAACCTATTTAATGTGCAGCTTAATTTAACTTCTATTTAAACCATTGCCATCCACTGCTGAACGAAGGTCTCCCCCAAGGAACGCCAACTATACCGGTCTAGGGCAATTTACATCCATCTGCTGCCAGCCACCTTCTTTAAGTCGTCAGTCCATCGCGCCGCAGGGCGTCCTACGTTTGCCCAATCGCGGTATCCACTCCAGTACACTTCGGCTCCAGCGACCATCGGTTCGTCTGGAAACATGGCCGGCCCACTTCCACTTCAGCATACTGATTTTCTGTGCGATATCAGTTACTCTAGTTCTCTGTCGAATAACCTCGTTATGAACTTGATCAGCCAGAGAAACGCCCAACATCGCACGCTCCATCGCTCGCTGAGCTACTTTAACTTACAAATTATTAATTAATAAAATGTGGCAAAAATTAACGTATCCGATCATCGTTGCCACGATATGAAATTATTCGTAGCCCATTCGTAATCTTAGGCTACAACTGTCTACGAGACGTAGCCTAGAAACAAATACAATGAAACGTAATAGTTACAAAAGATAAATCAAAAGAAAGGTGTGTACCTTTCCTATCGGCTTATCTTTTGGATTTCAAGTGGAATTCGACAGCCCCGGCTGTCTGTCTACTAGTGCTACTACTGTTACTATGCTACTAATATTGTAAAAGTTCAAGAAATATGTTTGAAGCAGAAAATAATAATACTGTCGAAATAATAATAATATTCTTATTTATAATATTCTCTCCTTATATATAATATTCTAATAAAGACTATTCTAATAAAGATAATGAAGGAAATATTAAACCTAGGAACGTGTCCCAAAAATGCCTTCATGTATTAATTATCGATTTATGAAGTGGAAATATCCTTATTAGATATAGTTGATTATGATTATGATCTTTCCCCGCTGTCTCCGGGGAACATAATGAGTGACTGTTAATATTTTGATATAAATTCATTTAAACTAGAATAATTAAAAATAAAAAGTGTAAAGTACTAGGAGCGCATACAGTGACGAGAATGGTTGTTACGGACGTCTAAAGCTTCCTGAGTTACACACACCACCATTCTCCCTGCGCGTGAGTCAAATCTACTATTTTGTGGCCACACCCCCGTGCGTATAAACACATTCATTAAAGTTACGCTGCGTAGGCGCAAACAGGGACAGACATATGCGATCAAGAGGAATAGCCAGAGGTCAAATTGTACTGGACGGAAAGCACTAATGTTCTGATTTGTCGATTGCGCCCAGCCTGTGTTGAGCCCCGCCTAACATCTATCACCACTGTGTTTTTGTTCTCTGTTGTGTTGAATCCTTCTTACTTGGTTATTGATTCATTCTTATATTTACGTTGTTTGTAAATACGCGTAGAATACATCCACGCTTAACCAATACAATCAGCGACAACAAAATATTAAAAGTGCAATGTCTGTGCAACGCTCATCACCAACATTACGTCAATTGGACCCTCCAAAAAGTATAATCCATTATAACTCGAACTCAGCCCTTAATGTGCCCGACACCTCAGATGTGGCCTATAACTACTTTAACACTACCAAACGACAGAAGCGCAAATTCGGTGAGGTCAGTGAACAATCTACGTTCTCAAATGAAATAAAAACTATGCTCAATCAAATAATTAACCCGCAAGACACGAAATTTGAATTATTAAATAACTCTCTTACCGCTGTCATGACACAAAACCAGGCCATACAGAAATCTGTTAAAGGCTTAACACATAGTCATGATGCCCTCCTCATAAAAATGAGTCAGCTGGAACAGGAAAATAGTGCATATAAGAGGCAGGTGTCGACTTTGGAACGTTGCCTTGATCACATTGAGAGGAGTGTCAGATGTTCGGCGATAGAAATCGGTAATTTGTCTTATAAAGAGCACGAAAATAAAACATTGCTAATGGAGACTATACAGCGGGTGGGCATGACTTTGGGCTTAGAGACTCCTATACAGAAATCTGAAATAAGAGATATATTTCGTACCAAGTCAGCTGTTGTGGTTGATTTTACCACGACACTGAGGAAGGAGTCGATGATTTTTTTGTATAAATTATACTATAAAAGCAAACGCGAAAATAAAGAAACACCATTAAACTCGGAGTCTATTAGACTACCGGGAGCCCCTGTACGCTGTACATGTCGGAGTATTTAACTTCTAGAGTAAGACATCTCTTTTATATGGCACGCTCAAACGTCAAGACCAAAAACCTTTTCGCAGCATGAACCTCATTCAGGACGGTTTATGTCAAGAAAGAAATTGATTCAACACCGATCCGTATAGAAGAGGAAAGGAATCTCCTGGCATATACCAAGTGACTAGTGCTACTTCGGTGTTGTCATTTTTACTTAACTTGTCTTGCATGTTTTCTTGTTTTAGTTTACTTACATTTCTATATTAATTTGAGTGTGTACCTATTTTTAACTTATACTTTAGTAATTAGACACATTAATGTAATCAGACATAATACTCATCACCGACAATTTAACACAAACTTTCAATACACATTATTTAAGCGAGAATGTCTAATCACCCGTAGTAATATTATCTCACTATATATTTCGCTATGTCAATCCCCGATAGTTAAGCCGTTGAAAGTCCCAGATCACAGCTTTCTCATTTCCTACCTTCCCAAGTCACGTGTGAAACGTGACTATGGTTAGTTAATCTTGACAGTTAAATAACAGTATGCAAAACATAGATACTATAAGATCTGATCTGGACTCAATTAAAATAGCAAAGACTGTCACGTGTGACATAGTAAATGCGAAGAATTACATTACGACTAACAAATTTAATATCACTATTTTGACTCAGAACATCCGCAGCATTACTTGCAACGTGCCAAACTTCGAAACTCTTCTGCAAAGATCTACAATAGTCTGGGACGTATTGGTCCTCACGGAATGTTGGCTCCCGAGAGCAGGGTCTATCCCTGCCCTTGATGACTACAATTATGTGGTGACTACTTCGCACAAATCACAAAACAAAGGTGTTCTTATTTACTACAATAAGCTTCTCCATCCAACTTTTGAGGAGCCTACCGGCACTGACGCCAACTGCTCGGTCTTGAAATTGGATCGAGACACATGTGTCATTGAATTATATCGTCCACCAAGTGAAACTAATACAGGGGGTTTTATTGACTCAATTAACTCACTACTCCATCAACTTAAAACCTTCAAAAATATTTTTTTTTGTGGTGATATAAATATCAATATAGTGCCAAACAGTCCTGATAAGCGATCCCACGACTACCTGAACACCTTGGCTGGTCATGGTCTGCTCCCTGGCCATACATCTCCTACGCATGGTGTTACATGTTTAGAGCATATGATGGTTTAAACCAAGCTAGATGCCGCATGTTTTATTTTTGAAACATCAATTACAGATCATGAGAGTGTCGCTATTAGCTGCGCTCGTAAATCTAATATAATAAAACACATCACTTAGTTAACTTCGTCAAACTCGATAAAGTTATGGAAAACATGGACTTTCAGCCCATCCTGGTTTGTCAAGACCCAAACATTTGCACTGATCTCCTCGTATCATACCTATCCACAGCTATACAAAATAATACGAGCTTAGTCAAAGGCACTAATAGAAAATTAATGACCAAACCATGGGTGACCGAAGCTCTACTTCACTGCATAAGAAACCGGAGTAATCTGTACAAAAAAGTTAAAAAAAGCCGAATGATGAGACAATTCAGCTTACGTACAGACGTTACCGAAACTTTTGTAGTTCTTTAATACAAAAAAAAACAAAAAAGATACGAAAAACACGAGATTGAAAATGCAGGAGGCAACAAAAAGCGGCTTTGGAATGTTATTAAAAAATAAGCGGAACTGTTAGCAAAACTAACAGCTCATCTTCTCTCCTGTCACCTAACAGTTTAGAAAAGGATTTAAACAACGTAAATAAGTATTTTACAGACATTGGTGAAAACCTGTCTAGAAAGATATATACCTCTTCCGCACCTGGTTAATACGATCGTGAGTTCCCACTTTGAAAATTCGTATAATGGCGCGAAATCTGTTTTGGCGCGCGTTATGGCGCGAAAACCGAGCTCGCTCGATCGTGCGTTCATCGAACAACCAATAGAAACGCGCTGTGGTTCAAATAGGAATCAGTTGCGTCGTGGCAAACGTCAACATGGCCACGTTCCATGACCCCGCGACCGCACGGCGTAAGTAATATTACAATTTTGATGTTTTTTTTTTGTTTTTACACTGTTTTTTTTGCAAAATTAGTTAGCTAGGATTATAAACTAACCTTAGAAAACAAAAGTTCTACACTAGTTGTCGCATTTGCTTCTGAATGTTGACCTATAATTTTGAACGCACGAGGTCCTGGTTGCAATTGTACCAACTCACGATCATGATTTGTTTTATTTCTCATAAAATTAATGATATTTCAGGAACACAATTAACATATGATCTCGTACTCGAACTGCTTCAAGATGGAAATTGTTCTGACCTGAACTTCGACGAAAATGACGAAGATTTTTTACCGGTAAATGATGATCAGTCCTCGGAGACGCCGCCGCCACTGACACTACAATCAAGTCAAGGAAAAGGTAACTCCAGGACTCTGGTAAGCGGCCAAAAATTAAAGTTAAAATGCCACAAAGGGCCAGAATTTGGAAAAAAGCTCCCTATATTTACAAACCACATGATTACGATCATTCGACGCCAGCCCCAGAACTTCGATCTCCTACTGAATACTTTTCAGATTATTTTGATGATGATTTCTATGAAAACATGGCCTTGTGTACTAACTTGTACTATCTAAGAAAAACAGGGAAAGTATTAAATACAAATAAGCAAGAAATCAAAAAAATTGTCGGTATTCATCTTATAATGGGGATATTGTCTTATCCTAGACTTGCCATGTATTGGCGACGTAATATAAAAATAGAAATGTTTATATCAGCTATGACAAGAGATAGATGTATGATGCTGCGTAATAATCTACACGTCGTTGATTCGGATTACCCAAAAGTTTCTGACGTAGGAAATCCACTCTGGAAGGTGCAACCTGTAATCAATGCTGTTCGAAACGGTTGCCACAAATTAGAAAGGACTCCGAGAAGGTATTCAGTGGATGAACAGATGATTCCATTCACTGGCAAATGCCACATGAGGCAACTAGTTAAAAACAAGCCTCGACCAGTTGGGTTGAAAAATTTTGTTGTTACAACCAGCGAGGGATTGATGATAGACTTTGAAATATACTTTGGTAATAATCCAGCTCTGTTGCATCCTCTCGGTCTTGGTCCTGGTGTAGTTTTTCGCCTGAGTCAAAGTATTCCTCCTGAAAGCTGTATCTTCTTTGATCGGTTCTTTACAACTATCCCTTTGTTGGAAGAATTAAAAAAATGTGATTATCATGGCACAGGGACGATACTGCCTAACCGGGTCCCTAATCGTCAACAGCTCAGCTTCAAAGAAAACAAAAAGATGTCTCGGGGCGAGGTTGACCAAAGAATCTCAGATGATATAGTTTTGGTCAAGTGGAAAGACAGTAAGGCTGTTTTGGTGGCATCAAACTGTACTGGCGGCACGGGAATTGACATAGTACAGCGCTACGAAAAAAAGGAAAAGCACTACGTAGATGTTGATGCTCCGAAGATTGTGACATCTTACAATGCATTTATGGGCGGAGTGGACGTTTTGGACGAATTCATGGAATATTATAGAACATTTATGAAGACCCGCAAGTGGACATTAAAAGTTATACTTCACTTCATCGATTTGGCTATTGTGAACTCCTGGCGACTGTACAGAAATGAAATGCTGGCAAATAATACTCTAAAATCAAAGATACAGGATCTACTGTCATTCAGATTCGAAGTGGGAGAAACTCTGCTTAACACTCCCAGCAGAGAACGCCACGAATCGTCTCCCGAAGTAGAACCACAAGAACAGCCTTTAGTCAGATACAGGCCAGCTAAAGATCCGTCGGTAGGAAAGAGATACGACGGGTTTGACCATTTTCCTATATTTGATGATATAAAAGCTCCAGGAACCTGTCGTTTAGAGAAATGTAAATCTCGTTCAAAATTTCGATGTAGGAAATGCGATGTCTATTTGCGCCTGAATCGAGACAAAGACTGCTTTTATATTTATCACAACAAGTAATGATTAATTGTATGTTACAGCTTGTTGAATTAATGTTCCTTAACTTTGAAACAGATTTGTTAAGTTTTTATGAGAGAGAGAGAATGATTTACGTTAACTAAGAATTGTTATGTTTAATTTTCTTTTATAAAACTATGAACAGAAGAGTTCTTCGTTATTTTATGTTTTGTTTTGGTTAAAAAGACTTATTAGAATTAATAATATTAATTGGTTCACAGAACTGTGATATAATGTGCCTTGTTAATTGTTAAGTACAATAAATAGTTGATTTTGATTTAAATTGTGTTGCTTTTACTTCTATTTAAAAAAAAACGAATTGTGAAGTAGTTTAAAGTCCATTACCATTATCATTTTACCCATAAAAGACAAACGCACGTTCGTGATTTGGTAGAATTGAGACCTAGAACTCACGAACGTGATACCCATTTTTCTAAATGATGATTGCACTTAGATTTTTTTCACTATTTTTACAGTTATCTATGCGTTATACTTAATGACTTTTCGCCGTTATTTTTTTTAAACTGAACAAAAAAATCTCAGGTGCGAAAGGGCTACCTCAGAATCCTCTATACCGAATCAAACCCATAATAATCACCCAGCTGCCACTTTAAATTCATTTGTTATGCTACCAAATGATGAACATGAAGTTTTTGCCCTCATTAAAGGCCTCAAAGATGGTTGCGCCGTGGGTATTGATAGTATCACTACTAAGACTATCAAGAGGTATGCAAAAAGTCTTACCTCTCCTATGACACATATCTGTAACCTATCAATTTCTACAGATATTTTCCCGGCAGCATTTAAAATAGCAGTTATCAAACCTATCCATAAGGCGCGAAAGACTGTGTCGGTAATTACCGCCCTATCTCCATTTTACCTGCACTGTCTAAAGTCTTGGAGCGGCTAATAAACCAGCGACTAATAAAATTTCTCGAAATTATTGCACTCCTCTCTCCAGCTCAGTTTGGGTTTCGAGCGGGTCATTGCACTAATGATGCTGTTCATGAATTGCTTAAATCTATTGTTGCTGGCTTAGATGACAAAAAGAAATGCCTCGCGCTGTTTCTGGACCTTCAGAAGGCATTTCATACTGTCTCGATTCCACGTTTATTACAAAAACTAGATAGGCTTTGTATAAGAGGAACTGCTTTAAAATTGATGGAAGACTATCTTACTGACAGAAAACAAAGAGTCAGAATAAATGACAGACTAAGTAATGAATTAACTATCAAGTTTGGTGTACCGCAGGGCAGTATATTTGGCCCGACACTTTTCCTAGTGTACATTACGACCTTTGTCAGCTACCTGTCATTGACGGTAAGATTGTTGCCTTTGCTGATGATACTGCACTTTTGCAACTAGATTTTAATGGGATTGGTGAGTGGTTACAGGACAATATTTTGACTTTAAACATCGCCAAAACAAAATCTTCAAATACCTTGGGGTGATTGTTGATTACCATCTTACCTTTAAACCACACATAGAGGCCCTTGTATCCAGATTACGAAAACTAATTTATATATTCAAATCATTAAGACAATCGGCGGATCGTAAGACTATTAAGATAGTTTATTATGCATTGTGCCAATCTCTCACCGATTACTGCATAGTTTCATGGGGTGGTGCAGCCAAGACTCATCTTCTCGAGATTGAACGAGCACAGCGTGCTATTTTCAGGATTGCTGCTGGTCTCCCTTGCGTTTTCCAACTGCCGAACTATATCGGGAATGGGTCGTACTTACTGTCCGACAAACGTTTGTTTTGAAAATTGTTCTCTAAATGCACTCTGAACTTCAGTTTGACGGTAACCTACTTAAAGATAAAAGACGAAAGGGTAAGGTGTGTCCCCGTTTTAATTTCAAATCTCTCACTCGCTCATAGACTCTTCTGTTTCCTTGGGCCATATATCTACAATAAAATAAACAGTATCCTTAACATATACCCCAAAAGTAGATTTGGCTGCCTCCAAATTTTGCAACAGTATCTAAAAACTCTGGATTACGATGCAACTGAGAGTATCGTAACCGTCCTCAGATGAAGTTCTAGTCTAAATGTCCCTTAACCTCTTTATCAATGATCTAAAACTCGCTTAAAAATCGCCTGGCTCTCTCTTTATAAATTACATACACACACACACACAAACACACACGCACACACACACACAGAGACACACACACAGAGGCACACACACACAGACATACACACATTTACACACAACTACACACACATACACACGCACACCTATACACGCGCATGAACATACTAATTACTGCTTAGTTTAAGTAGACTTTCTGTCTTCTAGAGTCATTGTGTTTCCTCTTTGTTTTCCTTTTAATATTGTAAAATATTAGTTCATTTCATTGTTAATTCTCTCTCAGGGTCATTATTGTCGTCGCATTCATACCGTGTAGAGTGCCTGGTGACCTGTAACACAGGTTATTTTTTTTAACCTACATCAGGCACCAGTCTTTTACAAAGGTAGAATTCGGTAACAAAATCACTATGGTATTATCTTAAGGCATACATTTGTGAAAAGAGAATAAAGTTTATTTATTATTATTATTATAGTTACACTTCACACAAGTAAAGTTCATTATTATGGAGGTAAGCGGGTATTCTGTACTGTTACGGTTTTTAATACGCTGCTATGACTACACGCCATTAGAGCTTATTGCGGCCATTATACTTGGCAAGCTTGCAAAGCGATAGCTAATAAAGAGGACGATCTCAGACATTGTAACACCTTTTTATTGTGGTCGTAAAAATGCATTATCCACCATTAGCGTTATGCGTATGACTTAAGAGATTATTGTGTAATTATTGTCATTTTTAAGTTAAGAATAAGATGTTAAACCAGGAAGTAAAAATTCTTGCAATAGAAAAATACTGATACTGAATAATAGTCATTCAGGTCCTAACTACACAACTCCTTTTTCATTCATAACATTTTTTATGAAAATGAGCATTGGCCTATTTAGCCAACTAACTCTCAAAATAAAGTGTTCATTAAATATTCTCATGTCAAATATACATAATACAGTTTTAAAATAGAGGCAGTTCAAAAGTGGCGTTAAATTAATATTAAATACTTTTTTATTTTTATGAAAATAAGAGACATGACAATTTTAGTCTATAATTTAGGTTACTATGTGAAAAAAACAACGGGTTGCACTCCGGGAGTACCGGCAGAAGTGAAAACTTAAACATTAACGTTGTACAGTTTTGATATTTTGATATCTAACCATATGGTTAGAAAATAATTTTGCATGAATTGCTTTAATTATCAGTATAAAAATACTATCATGTGATATTAATGATACAATATTCATTTATTGCGCTATCGCACACAAACATGACAATTTATAAACACACACTTTCGCGCGAGCACCCTGCACCGCCTTAACGAAACATCAGGCGCAGGCATACATTTTCACCGCGCGGTAGGAAGAGAGGGGAATATTTCCTCTCCTTCACCGCGCCAGCGGTCCACTCTCCCTCTGTCTTACGAGTTTGATCTTCAAAAATGTGAAATTTTGTTTTAAAGCAGGAAAAATGCTGTACCAACACCAAACCTATCCTTTGAAATGCCAATATCAATTATTACATCCCAGTGGTTTAAAGTTTGAGGTTACTAAATTTATTGTGGTAAAAAAAATATATTTAAATAAGTTTTAAGAGAGGGTTGAATCGAAATAGTTTGAATCGAAGAGGTATTTTGATTTTATGAACATAATTATTACCTAAGTTTGTATCACAAATACGCACAAACCAATTTTACTGAATAAACCAAGTTACTCATTTATTCGGTATACGGGAGTGGCTGATTTAAAACTTTTCCCATTATTCTGCAAAGCCATTATATGGCTTTGTTTATAATCATTGTATTGTTCTTTATTTATGACTGTTAAGCTTAAATAATACCTATGGATGCATCAAATTTATCACAAACTTATTATTAAGCTCCTTACGTTATGAATGCTAAATTATAAATTACTATGTATTTATGCTACACATTGTTCTCTTTTGTATATAATTTGCTTACATTTTTTTCGGATCATTGATCACCATAACCCAAGAAATAGCCTCAGGGAAGGGTTGTCCCTTTGCCAAAACAAAAGCACACGTATTTGCGAACATGCTATAATCCAAAGGTCTGCAACATAAAAGTTCCTTGTGTTTCCAGTGCAATGTAAGGTTTTATAAAATTAACAACGAACGAACGAATAAAAGCTTGTGTAGAAACCATTTTTAGGATTAAAAGTACGAGTATTTCATGTATTTAAAACGAAAAGTACGCAAGTATATCCCAACTATTGATAGATCTCTTCGATTTTAGTGGTTCATTAAATTTCTAGACAAGTTATAAATGTCAAAATCTAATTTTGCTGTAGTTTAGAAATCGTGGCCATAAATGTATGGTACTTAGCCTTAATGTTTTAAGTGTTCGTGAGCGCGGAACTCAAAATGGCAGCCATTAAATGAAATGGTTCTTCACATTGAAACACCTCTTGTTCTTTTCTAACCTTGTTGATAATACTCGCTTAAGTGACGTAAATATTTTTTTATTTCGAGATACACTTTTTGAGCATGTAAAGGAAGATAAAATTTTAGAAAAATTACGCTGTTCGATACATAAAATGATTACCTCAAAATATGTGCCTGAGTGCTCTATTTTCTGGATTTTTTTAGTTTTTTCCTATTGATTTCTTTAACAGAATTTAGCTCTGTAGTCTGTACTTTCCATTTAACTTAATATTTCATTACGAAAACTCTCGAAAGTATAATTAAAGAATAACTTAAGATGGATAAGACATTTTAGTTGTTCATAAAGAACAACACTAATTCATCAAAGTTATTATGGAGACTAGAAAAAAATATTCAGATTATTTTCTATTATTAATCAAAATTGAAAGTTAAAAGAAATTACAACACAAAACTTAGCCTTCTAACATAATGTTTTATCACAGAAATTAATTTGCACATGATAAGAATTAATTACGTTAATTTAAGCGCGTTAATTTTTATAAGACATTATATATATTTTGAAATGTGCTTAAAAATTAATGGTATGCAATCAAGAGTGTTTATCTATCCATCAATCTATGTAAACTATGTTATCTTAGCTCGTATTTCATGTCAAATAGCAAAAACCTTAGTACAAAGCAAAGTACAAGGTACTTTTTTCCCCGAAAAGATAATATTCTCAAGTAGTAGAAAAACTAGTTTTAGTTCTGGAACAATTGCTTCCACGGTACTTTCACAATCCAGTGGCTTAATAGAAAAGGTAAAGTGTTACAATTACTTATGGTATTACCAGACATATAATAAAAAAATGCCTCAAGTATGTTATGTATGTAGTATTTAAGTAGTATGTAAGTATGCATGTTAAAGTATGTTATAGTGTTACCGATTACAACGTGCCTGTGTGGAAGAGCCTTAAATATATAAATTATTTAATACAATTGTAATCATTACTAAATGAAAAAAAAACAAAAAAGATTAGATTGTTTTTACAAAGCTTAAATTAATAATAATAAATACTAATCAATTGTTGCCAATAAGCCTGATATTGTGTTGATAGATCGTCGTTCCACATGACGAAAATCTCGTGCAAGTTGAAACAAAAAAACAAATAAAACATTTGAATTTATCTCATGAGATTGTCGATTTGTGGCGTGTAAATTTGGTGATTATTGTTCCGATAGTCGTATCTGCTCACGGGCTGTGAGCCTCTTAAGTTTTTGGCCGAGGCTGTCAGTTAGCGTTAGAAGGCTGTATCAAGATATTTTTGCAGAAAACAGTCCTCCCTGACACGGCCCGTATAGTGAGAAGATTTCTGTCTTTGGAGCCCTAACCTTCACCCGAAGTCGGTGATCTACTATTTTTTATATTTTTAAGTAGACAATTTTGTTTTTCTTTTCTATGTATTTAAAAACATAATTATTGTATATAAATGTAATAAAGAGAATAACACTAGTCATATGATTTAGAGATTAACAAGATGTTTATAGCTGTCACTCTACCCGTTTGGCTGTAAAAACTATATGACAGGCGATGGACAGACAGAAACGACGTGAGTGACAGTAATAAAGTTCCATATGGAAAAAAATACGCACATATTCATAAGGTTTATCAATCGTCTGTCAAGCGTCTGTCATTTAATTTTTATTATTAATATTATACCATAATCATCATCATAATTGGATATACAAAATAATCAAAATCATCCTAGTTCAGTATTGAGGACGAGGAAGGCCACTGAGAAGATTGTTTTCAACACTCTCTAGAAACTTCCTAACTTAGTGCGTAACTTATAACTTTCTAGACGAAAGTTGGGCAGAACTTTGTTGGTCTATTATGCTGGTCATAACTTGTTTCTACAATATTTATTCGTTTGAAGGAAAACCAACAACTTTAACATCGAAATAATAACAATAACAAACAACATTTAGCCAATTAAAGGTAAGTAGAAGTTTACCATTGTACAGAAATTTGTTCCCTTGAATGATTGTAAAAATAATAGCATATATACATAGGTATCTTTTATATTATATTATATATATTTAAATTATAATAATCATATATAACATACATGATCATAGCGGTTGTATATGTCATATATGGTTATTATTTATATACAAAAAAATAAGAAATAAAATATCGGCTGAGCAACTGTCGTACTGTTTTTAGTTATTAGTATAGTATTAGAAATGTCAATGTCTTGAGATTTGCTGACATTATTTAAGGTTTTACCAGCTAGCCAAAGAAACATATTGTATAAATTTATTTACTTAAAATTATAAGCGCCTTATTAAGTAGGTTCCTATTTGAATGTATTTTTAGTGTGTAATTTATGTGATATTTGCGTCAAATATGGGTTGTATTGTAGTTTACCTATTAATAAGGCTATAAGAAACTATTAAAGCTATTTTTATTTTGTTAAAGTATGCCTATCTAACAATAAATAAACAATTTCTTATGCTGTAGTTCAAATTAAAAACAATTTCAACTCAAAGAACGGTAAAGTAGTTTAGTGTAATAGTTTCATCATCACCTCTTAAAATAATTATATGACGAAATGTCCTGACAAAAGAAAAGAAGAGCACTATTCACCTTATTTTCCGTTTTCAGTCTTCTTTCTATATCATCTACTTAGTAGAATAAATTTATCTATTTAGGTTTACAAGGTTTACAAGTTATTTACAAGGAATAAAGTAAGTAGGTACATGAAGATGATATAGAAAGAAGAGTGAAAACGGAAAATAAGGTGAATAGTGCTCTTCATTTCTTTTGTTGCCGATAAATACGTGTCTAAAAAGGTGCGTTTAGCTGTGGACAATGGTGTGCTGGTCCCAACCCTCATGGATGGTAGCGAATCTTGATTATGGAAGATGGGGCACAGAAGTAGAAATAATGCTCTAGAGATACGATACCTGAGAAATAAGTATGGTGTGAATATTAACGATAGAGTCAGAAATGTAGTGATAAGAGAACGTTGAGGAGTGAAAAAAGATGCAGTGAGAAATAGTAATAAGGGCATGCTTTGATGGTTTGCCCACGTAGAAAGAATGGAAGACGAGACTAGAATAGACGAGAATAGAAGACTCACGAAAGGAATTTATCAAGCGAATGTGTAGAAGTATTGGAAAGTCACCCACGGTGAACATTTACTGACCAATTTGCTTATTTTCTGAAAAAGGTTCATATGAAAAGTACCAAGAACCGACGAGCATGCCTACAGGGATTGATGAATGTGGACGAACCAAAAGAAGTCTGTCAGGATCGTAGTAAGAGGAGATCAATTGTCTCTGCCTACTTCTCTGGGAAACAGGCGTTACTTAATCCTATGTTATGTAGCATTTACATATATAAGTAATGCATTAAGAAGCTTAATCTCAGCACTCTAGCTCCAATAAGTCGCGCTCTTAAATCACTATAACATTAATAACTTCACTGACTTCTAATTTAAGCGATTAATCCAAGTAGGTATAATTTTATCATTGATTTATCTTTGCTTTTTTCAGTGACGTTGGATAGTTCTAACGTTTGAGAGAATTCTGAGCCTGAAAAAATCTGATAAAGTGATTAAGGGCCGATGTCGACCCGCTCGCTGGTGTTCCCATTTAATACTTCGCTGAATAGATAGTTTTAACCTACTTACTTTATAATATTATGATGTAGTTTCTGCAAAAACACATTACGGATACTTAATTTTAATTGCATATTAAAGGTTCGAAAAATAATTTATAAAATTCATAGCATGTACGTCATCCAAATCAGATAGGTGCAGTAAAATGAAATTGTTAACACACAGGGAAGGTGAAAACTCTGCTTTGATTAAAATATATCAGCGAACAGTTTTAAATATAATTAAAATATATGCACCTACAATTGTCCAGTGGTATTTTAGTAAGTATCAATATATGGCAGAAAACTACCACAGCAAATTGCATGCTAAAATATTAGGACCTTTGATAAGTACTCGCTGCTTCTTAAAAGATGGTGTAGCGACACTTTCTGCATGGACTTTCGTACTGTAAGATACCAGGTAAATAATAGTATATGTAACCTCAAATTCTAGGAGATATAATTTACCACAGTGTCAACCACGTGTTCATTTACATACCTATTGTAAAAATATCAACTTTTGTGCCAAATAAAGTGTTTTTACGGGGAACTTTATGGTGCTGCTTTATTCAAAAGAAATCTGAAACTGAAACGCACAGAATTGTCATTAAAACACATGGTATTAATACTATGTCGAAACAATATGTGGAGACTGGTTTAGGTGGTTTAAAAATAATAACTTTGACCTGGAAGATAAAGAACGTTCTAGAGCATCGACAAAGTTTCAAGACGAAAAATTGGAGGCATTGCTTGATCAAAATCCATGTCAGACGCTAGTAAAACTCGGGCAAATATTGTAAGTAGAAGCTTCAACAGTTTCAAAACGGTTAAAGGCATTAAGAATTATCCAAAAGCAAGGAAATTGGGTGATTTATGAGTTAAAGCCGAGAAACGGTGAATGACGTTTTCTCATGTTTGAATTGCGGCTTCAACACTAGAAATGAAAAGGTTTTCTGCACCGTATTATCACTGGAGATGAAAACTGAATTCACTACGACACTCCAAGGCGTAAAAAAAAGGTGGAATATGTCCGGTCACGCATCAGCATCGTCTCCAAAACTAAATAGCCATGGTTTGAAGCTTCTACTATGGATTTGGTGAGGTCAATGGTTTGTAACTTATTATGTGCTGCTTAAACCTAATGAAACTATTATGGGAGCTCGCTATCGAACTCTGAAAGAAAAGAGGCCACTAAACGACCAAAGACACGACAAGGTGTCTCTGTACATGACAAAGCTCGGCCACATGTGGCCAACTCAGTCAAAAATTACATGGAAATGCTTCAATGGGAAGTTCTACCCCACCCACCAAATTCACAGTACATAGACTCCTCCGATTACCAGTTGTTTCGGCATATGACGTATGGTTTCAGCGAGTAACGCTTTCATTCTTTCGAATGGGTCGATTCATGGATTGTGTCAAAAAATGAATCGTTTTTTTGACGGAGGATTCGATTACTACTAGGAAGATGGGAGAAATATTCTGTAATATTTAAGCTAAGCTCTAAGCCTTATATTTTAAACAAAACAAATAAAATATTCAAGGTCCTAATAGTAAATGTAAAATATTAAATGGAAGCATTCGATGCTACGTAAATTTAGAGAGTCGCTTCTACTTTATTTTTCTTAAATGTAACATAAATTGATTTTAAAATCTGACATTATAGTGACCCAAATAATTTTGACTTGTCAGACTATTAAGTAGCAAAAGGTCATAGTTTTCATTACACAAAAGACAAACGAATAAAGCAGTGAATAATGACAATAGTGATCACATTATTATCAACCTAGTGTTGACCGTGACTACGTCCGCTAACATGGATGATATGAATATAATTTAACTTATAATATTATGCTTAACATATAACACTCAGTGATAATGCAGCAATGTATTAGTTTAGTTAGTATCAATTTTTAGAAATAATCTTCGAGACTCGTTCAGTGGTGGTAGTTTCAAAGAACACCCTCTACATACAAATTAATTTTACCTCTTTATAACATTAGTATAGATAAAACAACTATACCAATTTAGTAACTCCAAAACGTAAGTAACATATGATTAGATACATATGGCTAAATGTGCACAACGATATCTGTTGTAATTATTTATTGGAACTCACACAAGTTCACTGAATCCGGTGATACTAATTACTAATTATATTTGAGGAGCCGATTTTTGATAACCTTATTTCTAGTATAAAAAGTAAATACATACATATTTTAAAAACATACTTAAGTATATAAAGACACATAAAAGTATGTTTTTATTTTAACTAGTGAAGAAATTCTTAGAATATTTACAGAGAAAACTTGTCTGTGCAGAGAACTCGTAACTACTTAACTAACTTCCTAAGTCGGCGCATGAAAGACCATCCAATAATGGTAAGCTACTGTATTTGTTTACATTTTTTGTGCTATAAATTTTTAACAAAAAAAAACTAACTTCAGACATAAAATATTTCAAAAACAGAAAATGCTTACAGAAAACTTAAAAGTAAAAAAATAATTGCATATTCTTATATCTGCCATTGTTTTTATTTTTGAAGTCTATGTAAGTCAACGTTAGTTAACATTACAATAAATACCTTTTGTTTTTTTTTCGTTTATTTTTGTTGTCGGGGTGGAAAATCCCTTCGGATCTCCGACTCCTCGGGGACGCAGGAGCCAGGAGTATGTGGTGTTTCCACTAAAAACCACCCCGGCGGCCGGTCTCAGGCGTCCTTCTCTGAAGAGGACCCGGACCATGTTATTTCAGGTCCCCTCCAGAATCAACGCCGCGCCTAGTCAGACTCTATCACAATAAATACCTACTACACAATTTAAAGTCAGCACGGCAGCGCAGGTGGGTCGATGTGAGCAAGCATCATTGATTTTATAATTTAGATATCGTATTATTATTACTTGGTACACTATCGTAAACCAAACCACGGTGTCTAATGCTACGACGACCAGTTGCACACAAAGGAAAGGCGGTCAAGTAGCCATGAGAGGGGTAGCAGGATTACCCTGGGCGTTCTGTTACGGGCTAGGGGGAAATCCCAGTCGCAAGGGCTACACGACGTAACCTTACGTGAAAAAGCAAGTTATAATATGGATACGACTACAAAACACAAAGTAACCCAGAAGGATACCGATTGCGCTGGAGCGGTCCGAGGATCCCTCAGCACTCTGGGTACCATCGGAGTATTCAGCCCACCATAGTCTGGGGAGGCACAGTTGCATTCAAAACGCTGTCAAAGCCTGTACACAACAATTGGGGCGCACACATCCAGTTTTGTGCGAACCAAAACATCAAATTCGGCATCTTCCCGCACCTAGTCAAACAAATGAGGAAGATGAATTAGGAATCTATAGAAGGTCAAAGGATAAAAGGGTCAGCAGATTGATTCTGGGGATAGCGACGCTTCATCATTCTTCTCTATTTCCTCACGACGCAGGGAATGAAGCCGCAGGTGCAGCAGTTCTGTCCATTCCTCTTAGTTTCTTCAGAATTCTTTCAGTCCTGCGAAAGAGGGGTGGTGAAGGAGCTGAAAGCTCAATCCACTGCTGACATAGACTTCAATATCAAGGAGTCCCTGGCGGCGGTTAAAAAAGCTTTTCTAGGAACGAAGAGAGACAGAGGCGGTAAAAGAGCCAAGAAGGTTATGATGAACATCAAGGCTGGTGGATCATCGGCTGGAGAATATTAACTTAGTATTTTTAACTTAGTATCTATTAAGTAAGAGTGCCGCAGACGGGTCTCACTCCAACCTTAGCGAGCGCTGGTACCAATCAACACCTACTGTACAGGTTTCTGGCTGCAAGATAATCATAGCTGGAAACTTATCCGGCAGAGAAGGCAATAGAGGCATAAAATTTACGCCACCCTGAAAAATTTTCAGGGTAATCTAAATTAGTGACGCTCAGCGGTTGCCCTAGTCGTAGTGGCAGGCCGCACTGCGTCCCGAATCACCCTCGGTAATTCAAGTCGGATGACAACACTACTGTCATATCCTGGGCTGGGGTTAGAAATATGTGTTTAATGATCCCTAAATCACTGTCTGATTATAGAGTAGCGGCAATATACTGAACACATCTGCGTTCCCCTTTAGATGGTTCATTAGAACGTCACCAAAATAGAAAGGTACTCTTCTAAATCATAGTATACACTTTGTATTTGTTCATTTTAAATCGACCAGTGAAAAATAAAAAACATCATGTATGTGTCGAAGCCAATTAAATACGCATCATTACGAATAACTTTAATACAACTCAGGTCAGATCCCATTTAAATTTAAATGGGACTAGAGGACAAGCACTAGCTTTCGAATTGAAAGGAAATCATCAATATATCAATATTGATAATTCCTTTTCAATTCGAATGTACCAACATCCAGTAACACAAAATAAAACAGATTCAAATTGATAACTTTCTTCTTTTTTTGAAGTTAGTTAAAAAATCAATATTTGCGCTTATTGAATTTAGTTTAACATGATAAACCAAAGTCAAAAATCCAATTAGACATGTTAACAGAGTTTAAACCAATACTAACTAAATTTATTAATCCTTGTAATACATTAAAATAATTTCCACTAGAGTGACAATAATTAAATTGCGGGTCACAAAATTTTCAACAACACGTTACGTCACTTTTCTCACTAATATAAGTATTTTAATTGTTTAATCATGTTAGACATTTCATTTCATTCATTAGAATAGTTAACAGTTATTTGTAAATCTGAACACTTTTAAATTCGATCGAGAATTTGTACTATTTTTAAACTAAATTATCGTATAAAATATTAAAAAACATTTAATTTTATCTTTAAGAAATGATATTAGAATGGTTATTAAATTACTCAAAATTGTTAAAATATTTTCAACCATAAATGATGTGTCTCTGATGGTTCAAATGGACAACATTCCCTGCTCATTCGACAGTTTTAGATATATACAAATAGCTAACTTTAAATTTAATATATAATAAACTTAATTTATAGTACAAATGCTAATAGTATTCTTTCAAGTCAAAAAAAACTGTGGTAACATACTGTCAGTACTCTTTTCCTTTCTAATTTAAATATTATTTCTGGCCCAAAAAAATACTGACTGTCAATATGAGACGTAATTTTTAGACAATAGTCAGTTCAAATAAAGGAAAGGAACCTAAACACGGACAAATTGGTACTTTGCAAGAAGTGTATATTAGCAATTTGCCGCCGCAGACATGCGTAGACTACATTTAAAATATAAGTTGTCCATCCAGAAAAAAAAACCCCAAATACATTTTGATCTTTATTATGTTCAGTTGAGCCTGTGAAGCTGTATTAACTCAATACAGTAAAATGTTTACAAATAAATAAAAAAAAGATCTTATATAGTTGAAGTTAACTTTAACACTATAATATATAAATTAAATATACAAACGATAACAAACATAATATAGTCAGTATGAATAAGCTCTGTATTCCCTACTATTACCTTTTAGTATTCAAAGCACAAAGGTACTTATAGTTCAGAAAACGCCCATAGTAATGATACATGTAAAAATATGATAAACATGAGAGATTTTTACAAAACCTTTGCTCTGTACCTATGCTACAAACACGTGGTCACTCACAATGGGCTTTATAAGAAGGCTCAAAGACACCTAAAGAGCAATGCAGCAGTCAATGTCCGGAGTTTCTCTGCGGAACCGAAATAAGGATGATCTGCAGACGAACTAAGGTCACCGACATTGCTCGGAGAGTTGCCAAATTTAAATGGCAGTAAACGAGGTATATTGCTCGCAGATAAGACGACCGATGGGGCCAAAAAGTTCTGGAGTAACGACCACATACTGGAAGACGGAGCGTGGGTAGGCCCTCTACAAAGTGGTTTGAAGACCTGGTGAAGGTCGTAGGAAACTGTTTGATGCAGACAGCACTAGACCTGTTGTTGTGGAGAGTCTTGGGGGAAGCCTACGTCCAGCATTGGACATCTTTCGGCTAAGATGATGATTGCTATGTAAAATATAAACATTCATATCTTTATTTTAAGACATTTTCTTCTTTGCAAAGATCTTATGAAGCTTTTAGTCCGCTTTCACAGCAATACAAAAATAAACTATTCAAGTTAATTATGTCTATCAACTCTTCAAGTTCTGAAGCTCTTATTTATTTGTACTTATATAGCACAAACAATGTTCATAATCAGTATCCAATGCCTTGCCATGAATTTACAATTCACATCTTTCATCGTACGGGTATTTAGTTTAAATTATCTTTTACGGGATATGCAGAAGACCAACCTAAAGTAACAATATTCTTGTTGTGATTTTTCACTGGTGAGTGCGAGATCGGTGACCCAATGATGCGGGGATTATAGTTATCTTGGTATGTATGTGAGCACCGGAATACTCGTGGAGTCATTGTACATTGTACGTAAAGACGGCATGAATCGAACCGTCGGCCAGAGAGATCCGTAAAAATGGTGGTGTCACTGGCCGCCTACGGCATAAAGATTGGCCTAAATACAGTTAACCAACTTAGGAAGTTGGCTCGTCAGGTCACACATTATCAACAGATTAGCTCATCACACCGGTTGGTGACTGGACAGTGCGACCTGGTAACACAGCATTCTGAGTTGCCATATTACACTGCCATAGTGACTGTCATGCCTTTTAGGATCCCATGTCTCTCCCCTTCTTTTTCATCATGGCCGCACAAAGAAAAAAACTTACGAGTACAGCAGGAACATTCTCCTCGCCCACCAACCCGGTATTAGAAAATTAGTTCACAAACATCCGTGGACTCCTTGAAAACCTCAGTGCCATCATCACCATCATATGCCGCCCTGCCAACATGGCATATCTGCACTTTTGTTATTGCTTGAAGTGTGCTTCCTCGTGAAGGCTGGGATAAGATTTTTTGCCAGGGCCAATGTTAGCTCTCGCCGTCTACACTGGCTTGAAAACCCATTCTTCTCTATCCTTCTCTTACAAGGTAGTAGAGCTATTTTGATTAACGGACCACCTCGAATTACCTCAGTAGTACCCTCTCACAAAAAATCAACCGTCGTGTTTCATAGGTAAGGGTAAGACCGGAGGTCCATTGATGCATGGGTGACAGTTATCGTGGTGTGTGTCTTACAGTGCTACGATGACTGTCATGCCTTGTCCCCAAACGGGGCGTGAAAAAGCATCTCGCTAGACCACCATAGTGTGGGTCATCATGCTGCATTTTCCGCATTCGCAAGAGACTACATCAATTTCCATAATCAGTGCACACTGAGTTAAAGTTGATTTTATCATTAGTTCTTAAGTTACTTACAAATAGTAGAAAACCTTCCTGTAGTATAGTAAAATTATGGATCAACAACGATAAAACGCCATCAGCGTCAGTAATAATGTGTGCTCGACGTACTTAATTAATGATATTGCCTTATAATTATAAGTTTTTATTTTTGAGGTGGGGGGGAAATTGATGATCGGCCTTGGTGACCTGTAGTTGCTAGAATATAGGTTAACAAATGCCAAGTTAGAGCCAGTAGCGTTCGTTCATGTGTGCAAGGTGAACTATCGGCGCACACCATAAAGTCCTATTATACACGTCCACGCCCTCGTCAGCCTGCCGTCGCGGACTGGTGAGGGACCCATAGTATGGGTCGTACCTCCTGGGCAATGTTGTATGTCAAACAAGCTTCACACACACATCTTACCTTGTGACTACAAATAGCAAAGTATAAAGGGCAAAGGCGAGTCATCGGCGCCTCAAAACCGATTTACTAGCTAAGGGAGAAAACCCCGACAAAAAAAAAATCCAGTGTGGGGCCCGAAAGGGTCCCCCCAGACCGTAAACCAGTGAGTTATACCTGCTGGCCCGGGGATCTGAGTTTCGCCACTTGGATTGCGAGGTAGGTAACCTCTATAAAAAACTCCCCTAAATCCTAAGTGTGGGACCGTGCCACAGGATGCATGGCTGATAGGTGGTCAGTCACTAGCGCCAAACTCAGCGTACCAGGCGACCCGCTGTTTTATATAGCCTTCTCTTTGGGAATGGGCGTTACCGCAAGAGTGACCCATAAGTCGACCCTACTCGTGGGAACAATATGAAAACGAATCCAAATCAACAAATAAATAAACTATCCCAGGAGGGTACCAATTATCCTAGTACACCCGTCCTTGAGCTAAGCTCAGACTGCCCCGAAAATTCTGGGGAGGGCAAAAATTTACGACCTCAAGAAGCTCTAGAAGTTGAAAAAAAGAAAATACTGGCGCAACAACTTTTCCACACAAGCATGTTCCACAGGTCTAGATCATCATCGACCAGTGATATTCAGGCAAAACCACAACAAACCATAGAAACGGAAATGGACTGGGTTCAAGTGGCAAATAAAAAACGACAGCGGTCCAGCCCTGAATCACTAAGATCTCAGAAACAAAGCAAACTTGACACATACTGGCTATCGCAACCATCACAAACACCTACGTCAAACAACTTTGCTCTTTTGGAAGATGAAGGGGATCAACAACTTAACACGGATAATGCTACTAAGATTAATATACCAAATATACCACCCCCAATCTTTGTTGACAGAGTAAGCAATATCCAACCACTGATAGACCTACTGGAAGCCCATGCTTTGGATAAATATGAGCTAAAGATTCTCCGAAATGAACAGGTAAAGATCCAACCTAAAACATCAGAAATCTACACCACAATAGTCAAAGAGCTGGGAAAAAAAGAAACTGAGTTTTACACATATAAACCGAAACAAGACAGGAGTTTCAAAACAGTTTTAAAACATATGCATCCTTCCACAAACATAAATGAAATAATAGAAGCGTTAGCTAAACTTGATCATGAATGTACCAATGTCTGGAATATAAAACAACATACCACTAAAAAAGCGCTACCAATGTTTATAGTGGAAATGAAACAAAAAGATAATAATAAGTCCATTTACGATATAAAATATCTTCTACACTGCAAAGTGACTTTCGAACCTCCAAGACCAAAGAGAGAAATTCCTCAATGCGGAAGGTGTCTTCAATATGGACATACAAAAGCATACTGTAGGAGAAGCCCAAAATGTGTAAAGTGTGCAGGTGACCACTTGACAGCTGACTGCTCCCGAAAAAATAGATCTGACAAAGTTAAGTGTATATTGTGTGATGGTAACCATCCAGCAAATTATAAAGGCTGCAAAGTCTACAGAGAACTACAAAAAGTTAAATTTGCACCACAACCTGAAAGATTTAAGAGACCTCTACGAATAGAAAACACAAAACAAATAAAGGACATGACACCAACAACCGGCTTAACATATGCAGAAATTGCAAAAAACTCCATTGACAAACAGCAAGCAGAAAAACCTAAAACTAGCATTAGTAATGAAAGTAACAACGACATGCGAGAATTAATGACATTAATGAAACAAATGATGCAACAATTAACAACTATGACAAATCTTATTCTACAACTCACGTCCAAATTAACTCCAAATTGGATTCCATAAAAGTATCTGTTTGGAATGCAAATGGACTGTCAAAACATACCCTTGAGGTTAAACAATATATGACCTTAAAAAACATTGACATAATGCTTATATCAGAGACGCACTTTACTAGGAAGAATCATTTTAGTATATCAGGACACAAATTCTATCACACAATGCATCCTGACGGTAAAGCTCACGGAGGGAGTGCAATTCTAATTAGGAACAATATTAGACATCACTTGGTAAACCAATATTGTACAGAAAAACTGCAGGCCACTAATATAGTAGTAGAAGACTGGACTGGGCCTGTGACCATATCAGCTGTTTACAGTCCACCAAAACACAACATAAAGCAAGAAGACTACGAAGAGTACTTTGCAACATTGGGACCAAGGTTCGTGGCAGGCGGCGACTATAACGCCAAACATACATACTGGGGTTCTCGGATAATATCTCCTAAGGGACGACAATTATTATCGACCATTAATAAATATCATCTTGGCGTTGTTTCCACTGGGGAGCCAACATATTGGCCTACTGACACAAAGAAGAAACCTGACCTAATAGACTTCTGTGTCACTAAAGGTATCAACAGCACATATTTCAGCTGCAACTCCAGTACAGACCTCTCTTCTGACCATTCACCTGTTGAGATAAAATTAAGTCGCAAAATTCTAAAAAAGCAAAAACCATGCAGACTTCATACCCGTAGAACAAAATGGGACTACTTTAGGGAATTAATAGCAAACTCAATAAACGAAAGAATACCTTTAGAGTCAGACGAGGACATTACTGAGGCAGTGGAACACATTACCAATATTATCCAGCAGGCTGCGTGGGATGCCACACCTCCACCTCCTACCACCACTAATGATGCTCTACAGTGCTCTCTAACTATCCGAGAACTGTTAGCTGAAAAGCGTAAAGCTTGAAAACAATGGCAGATTACAAGATACCCAGACGATAAAAAGATATATAACAAATTGACGACACAACTTAAACAACTGTTAAGTGTCGATCGTAACCAAAGCCTTACGAAGTATCTACAAGAGCTGGATAGTAAGCACTCGACTGATTACTCACTTTGGAAGGCTACCAAATATCTTAAACGCCCTACAATTCACCAACCACCCCTGCGCAAGGCAAATAATTCCTGGGCTACCAATGAAATAGACAAAGCTCAAGTATTTATGGAACATCTACAAGAAGTTTTTAAGCCCAATCCCGACGTCGGTTCAACAAAAATCGAAGTGGTCTCGGCAGTTCTAGATAAAATACACCAACTAGAGCTACCAATTGATAAATTCAATAAAGCAGAGATCAAATCAGCAATCCGACAACTAGACGTAGGGAAAGCACCTGGATACGATCTAATAACAGCGACTGTTCTAAGAGAATTACCAGATAAGGGAATTAAGGCCTTAACAAAGCTATATAATGCAGTTGGAAGGAGAGAATTTGTGCCACCACAATGGAAAGTAGCCAAAATCATTATGATTCTAAAGCCGGGAAAAAGTCCAGAAGACGCTAAGTCATACAGACCAATTAGTCTACTTCCGATTCTGTCTAAAGTCATGGAGATCTTATTTCTGAAAAGGCTAAATCCAATCATCAAAGAGTCCAAATTGATACCTGACCATCAGTTCGGCTTTAGAAGAAACCATAGCGCTATCGAACAAATTCACAGAGTAGTCGAAGAAATCGCCAAAACATTCGAACAAAAAGGTTACTGTACAGCCTCATTTCTTGACATATCCCAGGCGTTTGATAGAGTCTGGCATGATGGATTGTTATATAAAATAAAAAAGACATTGCCCATAAAATTTTACAACATCATCAAATCCAATCTGATTGGTAGACACTTTTTTGTGACTCAAGGAGAAGCAACAACAGAGCTAAAAGAAATCCGAGCAGGGGTGCCGCAAGGAAGTATAATGGGACCTACCCTATACCTTCTTTATACTGCCGATTTGCCAATATCAAACGATGTTGTTATGGGGACATTCGCTGACGACACAGCTGTTATGGCTTCTGACGATTCACCAAATCAAGCATCTTATAAACTGCAGGCTAGTTTAGATAAAATAACAGATTGGTTAAAAGACTGGCGAATTAAGGCAAACGAAGCAAAATCTGTCCAAGTCACATTTACCACCCGCAGACAAACGTGCCCGCCAGTAACACTAAATGGTATACCGATACCACAAGCAGAAGATGTGAAATACCTTGGAATGTATCTAGACCGTCGTTTGACCTGGAGGAAGCACATCTTTACTAAACGCCTTGTAATGGGTTCACAAGTACGCAAGATGTACTGGTTACTAAATAGAACAAGTCCCCTGTCAATGGAAAATAAACTTTTATTATATAAAGCTATTTTAAAGCCAATATGGACATATGGTGTGCAACTGTGGGGCACAACTGCAAACTCTAACCTGGAAATTCTACAAAGGTTTCAATCAAAAATACTTAGAATGATAGTTGATGCACCATGGTATGTCACAAACGAACGACTCCACCACGATCTTGGCATAAAACCTGTGAAGGATGTAATAAGAGACACAATAAAAATTTATAAAAAGAGAATACAGACACACCCAAATGAACTTGCACACCACCTTATGGATGATATATTTCCCAGTGTTAGGAGACTGAAAAGAAGAGTACCACAAGATTTGCTCTAAAATAAATATTAAGGAAATGTCATTGGACATTTACCTTGCAAAACTGCTATACATTGACACAAACGTTGCTGAATGTCTCCATAGACAGATTGCAATAGCAAAAAAGGAAAAAAAAAAAAAAAAAAAAAATTTTTGAGGTATGTTATGAGCATGTCTAAGTTAATAAGCATAGCATATATATTTATGTTATTGTACGTTAATGCACAGTACAAAGTTGTTTAACTACATCCCAGAATGCCCCTGCTCATGGAATATACATATATTCATACACAAGGTATAACAGAAAAGAGCATTAACAAAAGCACCATTTATGGCATATTAAAATTTACATAATATAATGGATTCTAATTTAAAACACCTATTCGGTAAACCCAAATTTATGGTGTATAAACAGTATAAACAAGCGCTATCTTTCCTGCAATTATCTCGGTATTTATGAGCGACAAGTATCAACCTCCGGCAAAGTGGCGCGCCTCCTATTGCCGGCGCAAACCCGCTAATCATTATGAGTTGTTAACGTGATATACAGGGTTGGTTAATTGGATCTGTCTTCAGTAAACATGGTTCATTAATAAGGGGGTACAGCATGACCAAATTTTTGTACATAACAAAACTATATTTAAACTCTAGCATAATATAATCCAACTATCCATATATACATACATAAGAAAATCTCTAAATGGATAAACCTTTCCTTTTTTTAAAGTATTGTTATGAAACAAAAAAATATTTAACATTATGAAAGGGCATATTTTCATTATAATTTATTTTATTTTTTCTGCTTGTCTGTCTGTATATAAATAATGCCACAGATATTTTGTTCCAACCTTTACTTGAAGCAAAGCTCTCGTCTTACCTGTTTACAAAGTGCTTTAAAAGTGTTTGAAACAGGTAAGACAAGAGACTAACTTCAAAGTATATTACAAAACAAAAATAATCCCACAGATATTTTTTATTTAATTTATTTAAAAAGACAACGCCCGCATTAGGAATAAATCCTGTGTCACGGGGTATTATACAAACATACAAGAAACAAACACAAAGAACACCCAGACTTAGAAAAACAATTCGTGGATCACACAAAGTGTTGCCCCATGTGAGATTTGAACACATAACACTCAGCGAAGTGGAGAGCGGCGTGGTGACCGCTTAAACCGCTAGGCCAACGGTGCAGTCGATATCTATAAATATTAAGTTTTTCTGTATATGTCATCATCATCATCATCATGAACAGCCTTTTTCAGTCCACTGCTGGACATAGGCCTCTCCTTAACAAGAAGGTTTTGGCCTACTATACCACGCGCTGGCCAGACGGGCTAGAATAGGGTGTGTTTCAAGTTTTCCTTCTCTTTGTAATGATGTTGTCTTGCACACTTTTTCCCTTAGTCACCTTTTACGACACCCACAGGATGAATAGGAGTGGTAACACTATGTACTCTTAGTCCGTCACCACACGGACAATATACATTTTCGTTATTCAAATAGACAAATATAAACATCATATTGCCTACGGATAAGAAAAACGATCCCAATTGTGGAAAACAGAGTCATTACTCAAAAAATAGTTGAGAAAGTCGTTGAAATTTTCACTTAAATTGAATTTTAATCAACGTTTTCAACAGTTGATGCTGAAGAAATTATTTGTTAACAATGTTTTCGAAATATACTCGTTTATATAATAAATAATTATTACATAAAAATTGTTAAACCTACTCGTACATACATACGTACATAGACAGAGGTATATTAAACGTCTACTTTTCGCCTTTGTTTTGGTCTCACATAATTGATGGCGAGCCTGTTGCCGTTAATCGCGATGTTTTGTCGGCCAGAGCCTCGTCCGTCGATCAGTAGGTGTACTTGCAGGTCAGGTTGACTTGGGGCTTTAAGTTCTTAGTGGGAAAGCTATATGGTTGTTGGGCAGGTGCCAAAAATTAATTAAAGATTGAAAAGCTTTATTTTATATTTAAATTCATTAAATGCCAAATAACACTCAGTTCATATCAGATTATAAAGGAATTTGTAACAAATAAACAATAAATATATTTCTTCTTCAACTATAAAAAGCTTGTTCAAACAATAATATAACTCAATACTCAATGTAAACTAAATGTATGTGTTTATTAAGATAACATTGAACTTCTTTTTATTATAGAAACATCTAAAAAGTTCTTATTTGTTTGCCTTAGCCGAAAAGTATATACTTAAAATAGTCACTTGAAATTAATAAAATGACTATTTCAAGTGGTGGACCTTACGGTTACTGGCCAATTAACTATTTAACGACAAAATATATAAAGTTTTAGCTACTTACTTCCAGTCAAACTCTTGAACATCGCAAAGTTATGAACGGTAGGTGTCTATTTGAAACAAGATGAGATACCAAATTAAAAGTACGTTACAAAACAAAATAATTCTACAGACATATAGGTACTATATTAGTTGCAAATATTATGTATTTCATTACATAAATTTGTAAAATTCAACATCACATTGCCTACGGGTAAGAAAAACGATCCCAATTGTTCAAAACAGATGAGAAAGTTATTTAAATTGTCACTTAAATTAAATTTTAATAAGCGTAGTTAATAGCTAATGTAGAAGAATATGCAATACGTTCGAAATATACTTTTTTATATATGAATAAAATACGAAAATTATACTGCTATCAAAACAATCATTTCATAAATGTTGTTAGACACATCCCAAAAACTGATCAAAGATTGAAAAGTTTAAAAGTGTACGAAACATTCGTTAAATGCACAAATAACTTTACGTGCATATTATTCAAACATCTTCCTCATATAATAAATATATAACTATTTGCGAGAAATAAACAACAAATATATCTCTTCTATGTCTAGAACAAGCTAGTTCAAACATTAATATAGCTCAGAAAAATAATAAGGAAGTCGCATTTATTTATTAAGATAACATTGCGCTTTATTTGCTGATAAAACATTCGAGAAGTTATAATTTGATTCCCTAAGCTAAAAAGTATTGAAAAAAAATTAACTTGAAAAGCGAAGCCTTATGTTCATTGGTCACCTAATGTATGTATCATGATAAAGTTTGTAAGTTTTTAGATATTTTACAATAAAGAACATTTTTAAGCCTGTTTCGAATTCCTTGTACTCTGTCTCAAAGAAATTTCTCAAACAGAGGATAAATTCAAACGTTTAAATACGTATTTAAAAAAAATGCAAAACCTTCTGCTGTTTTTATTAATACAAAAGAAGACTGCCGTACTACTTTTCTTGTTTAAGTTCACACCTTTATAGCTTCCTCCTATCTCAACCAAATCAAATGGATAAAAGCTCAAATCACTCAGAGATCTTGTTGAAGAGGGAGTTCTATAGATAGAGACAAAGTGAGTAACTCAATTAAATCGGATTTGTAGATAAAAAATGAAACCTTTCTCTACATAGGAAAAGTGTACATAAGCAAATCGCGTTTGAAGAACTAGAAAAAGAAACTCTCTCATATTTATTCATAATTCCGATATAAGTTAACAATTTCATATGTAGTAACGAATGGTTCTTCAGTTTATTCTTAAGTTATAGTTCAAGACGATACTTTTCGAAAACGAAAATAACTACAAAAGTTTTGGCAATAATTTAATTTAATCGCAGTTATCTCGTTATAATCTCGGTGTCAACGATACACTTAAAAAAATTATGTAACGTGTGAGTCGAGACTAAATCGTTGTAGTCTCTCGAAACGAACCGCTCGAGCTATCAAGTAGCGCAGATACTCCAAGTCGATAGTGCTTGACTCGAGGGAACTCTCTGAATACAATATTTTTGTCTCTTCACTTTTATAGATTTCATTTTATGAGATTTACTTTTAAACTGACAACTTTGTTGAGATCGCCAAGCTTGAGATTACATCGGCATATTGAAAAGCAGACGCCGTCATTGAGTTTGTGTACATTATGTTGCTGTAGTTTTATTACTGTATCCTCAAAGGCATTTGAAAGGCTACAATTTATTTAGTCATTGTATACCTAAGCCATTGGATTCTTTTATTTTCATTAAAAATAGTAGTAATGATAAACAATAAAAGGTTGCTAATCAAAAACAACAAAATAATTGAATGAAGCATCATTTTAACAATTGTTTTATATTTTGTAACATAGGATAATCTTATTATTGCTGCTTCCAGTAGTGTTACTATTTTTATCATAGCATAAAAGAAATCGTTAATACTAATAGTTTTACACCTGCGTCAGATCTAAAAACTTAATCTTGGATATATAGGGTGGGCCAAGAGCTCGTTAACATTTGAATCTAACATTTTGCGCTAACATGTTACGGAAGTTCTTGGTACCGGTGCTACTGGAATTTGTTGGCTAAAATCGTAACACATGGTTTTAACAAGATGGAGTCACTTGTCACACATCCAATGAGTCCTTACCGGTGGTCAAAGACATGTTTCCGGAAAAGCTGATTTCCAGACGAGGCGAAATTCACGGTCACTCAGAAGTCCAGATCTATCCCCAGCAGACTTCATTTCATGAGGTTATTTGAAAAATCGTGTCTACATTAATAAGCCAAATACACTACGTCAACTAAAATAAAAAATCAGTGAAGAGGTGTCTCTCAATCTCGCAGTCTCTTTACCGACGAGTATTCGAAAATTTCGGTGCTCGCTTAGAAGAGTACAAACGTTGAAACAGTGTTCATTTAGACGAAGTAATTTTTAAAAAATAAATTTAAACCAATTAGCTTTCTTGTGAATAAACTATTTTTATCAAATGGTTTTTATTTATACGATTGTTTCAAATGCTAACTAATTCATGGCCCATTCTATATATAGAATTATTTTACTTTTATCAAAAACAAGTTCAAGGCAACCAAAGTAAAAACAAACACAAATGGATGAAAATAGTTTTAATCCAGCTTGTGGGCGTTTATCTATCTAAAGAACAGTAAAATTGTACAAATTGTTACGAATAAAATAAAAAGTAATAATTAAACATTAATAATTTGAACTGCGAGGTATTACTTTTCGAATCTAAACCATGTACCATGAATTTTAATTAATGAAAATTATACTCTCACATTAAAATGAGGGCAGCATATATACTGTGCATCCCCTAAGTTTAATGGCACGTGTCATCGTTTAATGATGAGCGTTTTTTCCGATAACAATAGCATTCATTATATTGTTAACATCGCTACGAGTTCTCAAATAAATACTTCAATGCCTTCTTAAATGTTATTTGGAATGTAGAAATCCATCATTATACGTACATATGTAACATAACTGCGACTATAACAATATAACTATGATAGTAAAACCTATGAATATTTAAAAACTTTAATGAGGTGCTCACCGCAAATGCATAATGCGCATTCAACACAGCATCAATTCGTATTGAATTCATGCAATAATAATTTCAACATGAAATTAATAATCACGTGATAAGGTTTGCAAAGCATTTAATAAAGTAATCTGTGACGTCATTGGAATACAAAAATAATCGGACCGTTTTTTAGCCTTAAAAAATATTTAAAATAAGTTACTTGAAATAATTTTGCCATCATTGTACCGAAAACCGTTTCTGAATTACTGTAATAACATATAAATTCTATAAAGTTTTAAAGAGTAGGAATGTTGTTTTTCACATTCTAAAACAGTTAACACGAAAACTGGTAACGATGTTACGTGTGACACGCTTTTACGCAAGCTTTTACTGCAATATTCAATTCAGTGCTGAACGTAAACTATATAACACTTAAAAAGGCAAGGCACCGTGTGTTGGTGTCTGCCGTATCCCTTAACTTTATATTTATAAAAAAACTTGTTACTTCTAAACTTATAACAGCAGTAAACGTGTCTATTTATGGAACCAATTAAAGCGTTTCAGCCTCCAAAATGTTAATATTATTTAACAGGAAACACTGGAACGTAAATTTGGAACGTATACTGTGTTTTTTTTCTATATTAAGAGCTTGCCAAAGTGACTCTACTCTGCCTGATGGAAAGCATGAATAGAATCCAAAAGTTATGGTCACCATACTCATTGCAAATGCAGACAATACAGTGGGAAGAGCCACACTATGGCGGCCAAGTGAGATGCTTTTAACACCCGGCTTGGGGACAAAAAAGGCATGACAGTCATCGTCGCAGTGTAAGGATCACGCAGTTATCACGATAACTGTGACCCCTGCATCAATGGGCCTCCGGTCTCGCAGCCACCAACAAAACACGACAACATGGATGCTGGCGCTTTAGGTTGGTCTTCTGTGGGAGGATAGTACTACTCCGGTCGAGCCAACCCGTTCGTGCTGAAATCAGCATGACTCTACTACCTAATAAAATATGTGGTGATGGATTAAGATTCAAGAACAAAGTGTCACTATCCCTATTCATCTCATGGGTGTCATAAGAGGTTACTAAGGTAGAAAACTATGCAGAACACTATCACTGCAAAGAGAAGGAAAATTTGAAACAAACTCTATACCAACCCAATTGGCAAGCGTGGCATAATTGGCCAATATCTCATTCTTAAGGAGTGGTCTATGCAAATCAGTGGAGTATTAAAAGCTGTTGATGATGATGATGAACGTAAATTCAAGAGCACAAGGGTGTTAATCTTTACATATACTACGTATTATCAAAGTATTTCAATTCAGTAATAATAATAATATTTCGAACAACTGACACAACGCCATCTTGTTCCAAACCAAGCAAAACTTGTACTATGGGTACCAGACAACTGATATAAATATAAATATACTTTTTTTGTAAATATATATATATTATACTTAGAATACCAAACCGCGAAAAAAGTATTTGCAAATCATATAAACATTTAGTCGGTCTGGAATCGAACCCAAGACCTCAAGCACAGCAATCGCACAATACCGCTGCACCACTAAGGGTGTCGAATGGTTATTTAATTTTGTTTATTAGACTAATAGATACTAATTACAATGTTATGAGTGATGAAATGTTTCATCATCTCAGCTCGTTATAACTTTTAGTCGCTGGCACACGTCGTTAGTCATGTAATTTGTTTTAAATACAATAATGACTGTGTTAATAACTCCAGATAAGAAACACAACGTTACAACATAACTTTAAAGCTGGAAAAGGAAAACCGAGACAAAGTGAGACCTGTCTCACTCGTCATCGATTTAGTTATTTGGTTGGTTCGCTTTTACTCCTCTCACTGATGCTATTTAATTAACAATTCAAGGAACAATGAAAATTCTTATCATGGTACAGAATATTGTACCGTAATTGTGACTGGCACTTGCATTTTAATATTCAAAATTGATTTGCAGGACAGCAAATGAAATTTTCGTAATTTTATTTTCATTTTAAAGCTCATATCTAAAATAGGAAAAGAAAAATTTATGTAATGAAAAAAATTGAGTGGTATTTAATAAAAAATTGTAAGTAGCAGGAAGACAGATGATCCAAAAGATTTTTGAATTATAAAGTTTAACGAAATGGCTACTCAGCATTTACAGAGCAATTCTCTTTAACTCAGCCCTGTTACTATTAAATAAATGATGGTACTCGTGTGTTTTATACATTTGTAGCAACACTAGTCAATGTTAATACTATTAATCATAAATACGAGTATATAGAAGCTATATTTGTTCAAACATTAAATTAATAAACAGTGGCAACGTTGACGAACTGTTATTAGCAATCCATTATTATTATACATGTAATGGTGTTTCAGTACTTTAAATCAATTAATAAGGGTTAATTTCAAGACAAGATAGCTATACACAAAGGTTGTACGGTCAATGGCACAGTATGGTGCGTCGAAGTGGGCGGCGGCTCTAACCGCCCAAAGTAGGGCACGCCTCTGGTGCCTTCATAGGATATTGACAGTTAGAGCCAAACTCAGTTACCACATCGTATCGACGGAGGCATCGTGCGCATTGCGCTGCACTCCTTCGTGGGATTTGGTAGCACAAGTGCTAGCTGAAGTTCATAGTCAACCCCGGCCCAAAGAGGCACGTCAGTGACGTAAGGCCACCCGTCGACCCACGTTTGCTTGTTAATCGTCCTGGCTGGAGGCTCCACGTGCTGGCTTTGTCGCCGAGGGGGCTCTCCAGCCGGTTATCATCGAATGAGCAGGCCAACAGCACGAGACAATTCCCTCCGACTGACGCATGCCCTCATGCCGCCCTGAGTATGGCCTGGCCGCGGGTGGATGGTACGAGTTATTCCTTCATCTGCTACAGTGACCAGCCACAAGAAGATGACGTCCACGTGTGACGTACGTCGCCTAAATAGAGACTTTACCTGAGATGGTGCCTGCATCATAGCGAGCAGGTGCTTGAATGGGTTCAGATGTTTTAATAGCAGCAGTTCCCGGATATCTCCTATTTCAGGACGACACGAGGGAGTTTCAACACGTTCAAAAAGGAAAAGGTTATTTATTTCCGAGAACATTATAAAATTTTAATTGAAATACGCACAATTTAAGCATTTTAGAAAATACTTACTTATTACAATAACAAACTTTCATTCTGTTCATGTTGTTAGTTTGATCGTAAGAGTTTTGGATGTCATGAAATTTCTTATACATATTTTATTCCAACAACTTGTTTGATACGTTGACGTATTTCAGTTATAGAAGATTTTATGGTTATATAGCTTTTATAATAAAAATATAAAATTTAGCAATATTCATAAAGCAATCTTAAACTCTATACTTGTTTATGGTCATTTTATGAAACTCAAAAAATGTTGCCGAAATGATGGCTTTCTTCAAAATGTCCATTAAAAGGCATTTTACAAAAAAGTATATAATTCTGTGCGCACACTTCTGTGCGCTGTCCTGTTAAAATTTATTAATATACAAATTTTATGACAATATAAACTAAGAGTCATCATTATAGCTTTTTTTTATCATAAAACCAATTTTAAAAATTTGCATGCATTTGGTGCTTGGTGCAAAATTTGGTGATTTTGAGTCATACATGCTTAATCAAAAATACACTCTCCGACTAACACATCATGTAACAAATTCACGTTTGTTTTAGATGTGAATTGATTTTAAAAGTGTGGTGGAATTCAATGATTTTAATTAATAAAGAATCACTTTGCTGCACACGTTTTCTTAGTGCCTAAATCATATACGCAATTAACTAACTAGATGCCAACCGTAGTCTCAAATTTCTTTAGCAAAGCTCTCGACTTCTAGGAAATGATGTTAAACGAGCACGTTATAATTTCTATCTTATGAAAAGTGCTTTTACCTTACCAAGCTTTAAAGAACGCCACACAGTATATAACACTATGTGTGAAAAGATTAAAGCAATTGTTGACTTAGTAAGTTATAGCACAATGTTATTAGTATTAACTCTTAGAAGTATCACCTTTTAATGAAAGATTACAATATATAAAGATAGATACATAGATTTAAACGTTTGGAAATCATCTAACTTTTATCCTATTCAAGATACGGTTAAGCTGTAAATCAACCAGGTTTGAATTTTCAACTTTAATTTTACAATACGAAGCTGCTCTCTAATCTGAAAGCAGTTAGAAACCAAACATATAGTTTAATTTGAATTACTGCTACGTCAACTTTTGTAAAATCTTACTTTATGAAATTAAGTATGAAACTTTAAGAATTCAGAACCCGTTTACGTAAAGTTGTTCACTCTATGCATGGATAATATTTTACTCAACTTGTTTTTTTATTCAGAGCCTGCCGAAGTTGCTCAACTCTGCCTCACCTCATCCTACAGTGCATTATAGTAGCTCACACTATGGTAGTCTAATGTGATGTTTTATTATTTCAGTTCGTTATCGTTAGCCTTTCTCTAGCAACAGAAACAAAACAAAACTACTACTTACTTACCAACCAATACAAAACTACTTTCCCACCACACATCTACATATTTGATCCATACATCCGTATTATCCCTTTCAAAGACCCACTAAACATTGTACCCTATCAATCAGTCTTGGGATACATTTTCCTCACTATACTTGGAAAGCTGCATTAAACACATATTTTACATACATTTTTCTTATTTTCTTTTGAATTAGTTAGCCTCATACATGGCATTAAATATTCATTGTAATTCTGTGTTCCCAGAGTTTTTAGGTTTGCTTGACACTGAGTGTAGTGCTGTAGTATTTATAATTCATCATCATCACCTCCGCCAAAAGACGTACATTTATAAATATAACCAATTAAATAGTAACAGTTCAGTTAGGTAGGTCCAACTCCGAAAAAGAGGTCAATCGTCGAATGCAGCTAGCAACGTCTCAAAACAAAAGTCTTTGACCAGTGTGTGTTGTCAGTGATGACTTACAGCACAGAGACGTGGTCGCTCACTATTGGCTTGATAAGTAGGCTCAAAGTCATGCAAAGAGCAATGAAGAGGGTAATGCTCGGAGTTTCTTTGCGTGATCGAATCAGGAATGAGGAGATCCGCAGACGAACCAAGGTGACCGATATTGCCAGTAAAATTACTAAACTTAAGTAGCAGTGGGTGGGGCACATTACACGCAGAAATCATGGCGGATGGAGCCATAAAGTTCTGGAGTGGTGACCGCGTACTGGGCAACGCAGCGTTGGTAGGCTCCCACAATATAATCCGACGATCTGATGAAGGTCGCGGGAGACTGCTGGATACGGGTGGCACGGGACCGGCTGTTGTGTAGAACCTTGGGGCCTATGTTCAGGAGTAGACGTCTTTAAGCTGAGATGGTGATGATGAAATAGTAACAAATTCCCTTATATTCGTTGATTATTTAATTAAAATACCACTAAGTCTATAGAAACTAAGGATAAAAGTGACTTACCTATAGTTGTTAGCGCCAAAGTGCACCAATAATAACTTTGTAAGTACTGCTTCACCACATCTGCCGTTTCAGTATCATGATACACCCAGTTTTTACTACCGAATCCATTGTTTTTATATATTATATGGTACAAGCACCCGTTCCAATGGAATATCACTAACAAATAATGAATTAAACTGGTCGATCTAAATAAGTTCGGATAGTTCGTATGTCTCTCTGTACGGTCCATGAACGCCCAAAACCGGTATATCTTCACAAGGCGGAACGAACGTAGAATAGAGTTGAAGCCAATGGATAGGTAAAGGAAATCCAGTGGCAGCAGACAGAGGCAGTCGATGTAGAATGTTGTGGAGTTCATATAGTGCGCACGGAGTTTGGCGGCGTCGGTTTGCAGCACGCCATCTTCTAAATACCCCGTCCGGAAGTGAAACAGTATGTCCGCCAAATAAAGAAAATCCGAAAAGTAGTCCAAGCAGAACCATACTATTAACGTCTCTCCTGAAACAAAAATAGAGTATTAGTTGTATATAAATAAATAATTTAACCTCGTAGGGAATTTTGTAAATTGAGTCACTTAGGCTCGGTCTTAAAGCTTATTTATAATGTAGTATTTTTTACATTTATAATGACTAAATCACAATTAGAGACAACGTATAATTGTTTTTTGAGTTTGTGGCTTTAACTTTAGAATTTTACTATTTGTAAAGAAAAATAATATACTATTAATTTGAAATATTTAAAAAACTTTTTAATATCTATGGATATTCCAAAGAACTCAAATTAATTTTCTACAAAATCAATACAAAATCATTTTTATCATATGAAGTTTACTACGAAAGGAAACTTATTTGAATTAACGTATAAACTGTTTCATACTTCAGTTTTTCTAATTCATATTCTCTTTAAACTTAATAATAATAATAATCTTTATTTCTTTAAAGAATTGTGTAAATGACTATTCATTCTTAAAAAAAAATATTTTTAACTGAAGACCTAGCGATCAACATTACAAAGTCAAAACTAGGTAATGAAACGATTGGAAACTTTACTAATACAACATTGTTGAGACATTACCTTTAGAAATATTACATTGTCTTAGGTTAAAGACATTAAGCTCAGGAAAGCTATTTCGGTAAGTAATTTAATTCAGAAAGGGACAAGTTGGCAAAAGTATGCACGAAATGCGCTAACTTAGTGCAGGCTCAGATCGCTGCTAATCTCGATCGCTATCTAAATAAAGGCTTCCTTTGCATAAACTCTACAGGCAAAATTAGATTTTTGTCTGTTTAAGGCTCTTTATTATAAATAATACTTAAGTGTGGCATTCACAACTGCAAAATGAAGATTTCAACTTGAATATACGTCAATCTTGATGCAAAAAATGCAAATGCAAATATTTATGCAAATATATCTATTTCTCTTATTTTTCTAAACAAACATTACTATTTTATTACTTTTAAAAAGGAAATATTGATATCAAAATGCGAATCAAACTAAATTGACAAAAAATATACCCTTTTTCATGTTCTCCATAAAATTTCCAAGTTTACAAATTCTCTTTCTTTAAAGAGTTACATGGATAAGCATCCGTTATAGTGAATTTCAAGTTTCCTAATTTTACTACCCTTTTAATCATTCATATATGTACATGAATATTATAGATTTACAATCACTTAATGTTATTTAATTTAATATACTGTTACATTTTTAGTATGAATATTTAAAAACTAAATGTAACACTTTTAAAATTACTTACCATTTATTTCCTGGAAGGCGAATCTATAAACTATGACCCAGAGATTGTATAGGAACGCTAGTGAAACGACCATTGACCAGTAGTAACACAGACGGCCAGCGGGGTCGAACACAAAAGACCAGTGGGGGCCCGAACGCAACCGACCGCTGGCATACGTCGAACGCCGTCGGAGTCCCACTCTGCTACCACTGACAACAAAAACATTTTCATTTAAGAAGAAAATTACTTATTAAGAACCTCGAGTGTGCTGTGTATTGTTTTGAAGTCATTGGCAATAGAGTATCTTTAAAAACCTGCACATCCAGAGTTTGTTGTTATGATAGAGTCAACTTCACCCATACGAGTTTAACACCAATAAAGTATCATATTGAGTAAAATGCTATAATCGTTGAGAATACTTATATCCCCCTTTTCTATTTTTTGTTAGTAAAGGGTTATAGGCAGACATATGTGTTATCTTCTGAACTTACAACCGCTGTGAAGAAAAGGCTCTCAATTATCGATAACTGAAAAACAAAAACATTCTGCGTCAGTTGGGAATGTTCCATTACATTCTCTCACTAGACGGAGGGCAGTATTCGAATGAGGAAAATCTTTATGTGGACAATACATTCAAAGTGTGATTTTTGATACAAGTGCTATACCAATAAATGTAACGTGAATTTGCAGCACTAGTGTAGCATAACAATACACTTGAATAGTGTGCTTTAGACTTTCGAGGTTTCAACCTCGATTCTTGTTATGTTTTACCTAAGTTTACATGGAACAATAGGATATTCTTTTATTTTGATTTTATTTACAGTTACTTGTCATTTTTATTATTATATTTATTTTTGATTCTTTAAATGAAAATCTTTCTAGATCTCTTCGTACTCAAGGAACAGTTTTAAAGTAAAATATAATAATAGTAATATTAATAATATGTAAGTTAACTTATGTTAAAAGCTTGGAACATTAACCAAACCCGCCCACAGTTACTCATATTTATTGTGCCGGTACTGAAATATCAATAAAAAGTTTTAACATTTTTGAAGTAAAGTATGCAAAACATCCTAAAAGGTATAAGGAGGCGACCCTCAATCTTTTACTCCAAGCCAATCTCACCTGTATGCGGTGCATTCTGCTAAATGATGAACGAGGCTCTGGTGACCAACCGATGGTGGTATAACCATCCTAACAGGCGTAATTAAATTTAACACGCCGGTGACAAACAACAATGTTACCAGTACAACAAGCTACGCCCTGCGATCGCCAACCTCCCTACCCAGGGTGATGATTACGAGCAAGGAAACTTCCATGCAGAAACAAATAAAACCACGGCTCTACTATTCCTGGTCATGCTGGCGACCACAGTAATGGTGGCCACCCAGGGAGTGCGAAGAATCTCCGAGCTACGAAGTGCCAACACAACAGGCTGACCCTGGCGATATTTAATGAACGCACACAACAGCAAGACTTACATCTGGTGCAACTCTAAATTGACCTCAAGAAGTTTAAGTGGGATAGCTCAGAGTTATGTGTAGTCCGCAGAGAAGTGGAGGACACCCTTGCATCAGTCCACCTAATGTACTGCCGCGAGGGAGACCAACAATTAATTCTAAGGTGGTGTTGGGTTTCCGGTAAATAAGTCCCTTTCTAACAACGTTGTGGAAATATCCTCTGTAACGAAAAGGGTAACGTTCCTCATCTTCAAGCTCACCGAGAGGTATAGCTTCAAGGTTATGACTCAGATGACAAAGTAGAGGATATGTTCGATGACATATCGAGGTCACTTCACCACTAAGGCCCTCTGCAACGTTATTATGGGTAACTTCAACGCTAAAGTAGGGGTATAGAATTAAAATAAATCAGTAGCAGGATGCCGTGGATTAGGAAGCAGGAATCATAGAGTACAAATACCAGTCAACTTCTTGAAATGGGAGGGGCTCTTCTAGATAAATTCTATCTTTTAGAAGTAGCTAAAAGGAAGTGGACGTAATAAAGACCTAGCACTAAACCAGAATCTCGAAAATATGGTTCAGATGTTCAGAGAAGAATGTACAAGATGTAGAATTTCGAAACTCGAGGAGAGGACCCTAGGGTTAATGAAAGGATGTCGTGAAAACCCACCTGACACGTCGTTGGCAAAGAGAATATTGAACCAGAAAATCAGTAAACTTGTACGACACAACCTCTGGCTTGCCAATACTCTATGGATAGAAAGAGCGATCGAGCAGAATCGTGGGTCAAACATATTCGTACAATCTCTTGGAAGAAGTCGACCACAATAAGTTGAGAAGTCGTTGCTTCCAAGCCGATAGTCCTTTTACAAGTGGCAATCTTCTTCTTCCGGCAATAGAAGATTTAGATAGAGACAGACTTTAAATAGAAGACTCCAGAGCCACATTCAGACGACACTATAACGAATACCTGCCACAAGTCAGTTTTAATAAAATCGAGATGGCTCTTAAACAACTAAAAAATGAAAAAACTCAAGGAAAGAATGGCGTTACAATCTGTTGTAGAATTGGCTGTGGAGGGGCTGAAAAACTCCAAAAGCTTTTCAGTGCTGTCCTGTTTGAAGGGAGAACTCCAAGAACCTGGAGTAAAAATATGGTCCTACTGTTCTTCAAAAAGGGTGACAAGAAAATATTGAAGAACTATTGGCCCATTTCCCTTCTCAGCCGCGTTTTCAAGCTGTTTTCAAGAGTTATTACGAACCGTCTTGTGCAAAAACTCGATGAATTCGAACTAATGCAGAAAACTTTGTTTCGGAGTGGATATGGCACCATAGATCACATTCACACGGTGCGGCAAATTATACAGAAGACCGAAGAATATAATAAGCCCCTGTGTCTAGCATTTCCATATGGACTATGAGAAGGTCTTTGACTTGAGCGAGATATGTTCTGTTCTGGTATATCTGTAGCAGTTTGACACTGCTACATTAAGTAAATTAAAGTAAATTGGCTGTACGGTCAAGTACAAAACTAGCAAACAAGGCTCGAATCATTGCATCAAGAAATGACAAGGTGACGTTATTTTCCCGAAATTGTTCACAAATGCAATGTTTAAGACGCTGGTCTTTCAAGCGTGGAGTGTCAACTTCAATGGTGAATGTATCTCTCATCTAGGATTTGCGAATAATATCGTCATTATGGCAGAGACGCTGTAGAACTTACAACAGATGTTGAATGACCTAACAGACGGTTACTTCTTAACGGATCTTCTTTACGGCTTACAGATAAACTTGAATAAAACCAATGTCATGTTCAATGAACATACTCTACCGAAACCAGTTGCGGTACGCGGCGTCGTTCCCAAAATTATCCAAAAATATGTTTGCTCGGGAATTGCAGTTGGGTAAAAACAATCTCGAGGACGAGGTGAATAGAAGAAGTCAGTTTTATTGGGTAGCATTTGGGAAGCTACATCAAATCTTCTCGTCATCGATCCCACAGTGCCTAAATATGACAGTCTTTAACCAGTTTGTCGTATCCGTCATGACTTACAGAGCCGAAAAGTGGACACTAACGGTACAGCTATCGCATCAGGAATAAGGCAGTGAACGAAGTACATCGACGTAGCCCACCAGATTGGCTAGCTGAAGCGGCAGTAGGCTGGCCATATTAGCCACAGAATCGACAACCGTAGGGGTAAACGAATATTAGAGTGGACAGCACGTCTCTGTAAACGTCGTGTAGGACACTCACAAGATAGGTGGAAGGACGATTTGCGAAAGATGGCTGGTAGAAGATGGATGCGAAAAGCCTAAAATCGATTAGAGTGGCGTACAATGGGAGAGGCATATGCCCAGCAATTGACAACAATATACTGTTGATGATAATACAAAATATAAGTCTCTGTCTATGTAGTCTATATTATAAATACGTGTACACATACAAAAACCTTTACCAAAACTTGATGCAAAACAACTACAAATAGACTACCCACTATAAACGTATGCTAACATTACAGATTCAATATACAAGCTATCAACATGTGAGTCGTTTACACAAAACAACCCACTTCCATATGCTAAGCAGTCAGCTTACTCGTATACACTTGTACAAATGTACACACCTACAGGTATCAAGGACTGTACGGTTAACAAGACAGGTCGCTTGACAGAAGTACGTCCAGTTACAGGCCGAGTCAGATATAATTTAAGTTGGCTCTGTATTGTGAGTTTACTAAATATTTGCTAATTTATTTATTAATTGGTAAGTTTGAGGATTATTTATGTCATCATAGAGAGATACATGTATGTATGTGTAATTATAGTGGAATGATTATCAAATATAACTGCCCGGATGATTTATCGTAATTAACAACTAACTTTTAGTTTTTTAGAGTTCCTTCGTAAAACGAGGAACTCTTACAGTTTCGCCATGTTCTTCTGTCTGTTCGTAGCTTAGGTTGCAGGCCGTTAGTACTAGAAAACCTTAATTTTGTAAAGGTATATCCTATATAGGTATAGGTGTAACCTTGACTGCACGATTGGCCTAGTGGTTTAAGCGGTCGCCATGCCGCTCTCCAATTCGCTGAGTGTTGTGGGTTCAAATCCTACATGGGACAACACTTTATGTGATCCATAAATTGTTGTTCTGAGTCTGGATGTTCTTTGTGTCCGTTTCTTGTATGTTTGTAAAGTCCCCCGCGACACAGGATTTATTCCTAATGCGGGCGTTGTCCTTCTTTAAAAAAAAAAAAAAAAAAAAAAAGTTTTTTTGTTTTTTAATTTTCTGTCATTAGATCGGTTTTCCAAAAACATCGAAGTATTGTAATGATTATTTTTCTGAGAGTCATATTTTTGTGTTAATAGAAATAAGAAATTTAGAAAGAGAACTATAACCACCCCAAAGTGTTCACCCAAGTTGCAAAATTAATTTGTTTATAACTTTTAAGGCGTATGTAATTAGGTATCTCTGTTTAGTTTTTTTACACCTCGTAACTCATAAGTCCATTTTAAAATATCATTACTAATATCAAACTATACAAAACCAAGTGGGTTTTGTAGTATTTGAGACTGTAAATTGTAACATGTGACTACCGAACTCGAGACTGTGCGTGACCAGATACGCACTTATACAATTTTATTGTTAAGCACTAAGCCTACCTGTAAAAAATATATTCACAATAATTTTGAAAACTTTTATTGTTAACCCTATCAGATGAATAATCAACATCTCAGTTTACATTACCCGATTGCTTAGACTTAACTCCGATTGCTTACTTACACGAAAGTATGCCACTCGGCTAAGGAATAATTGAATAGAGCCTCTCCCACCTGAGCAGTACATACTCGTATATTCAATTTGCCCCTAGGATGATCGGATCAACCAGTTTTATTGTCTCGAGATTCTCAGACTAAAAACTTCTATCAATTTACCTGCTATATTGCAATGGCGGTAAAAGCTTTATAACATTAAATACATTTATTAGAATCGATATATTCCACATTCTTTATATCTTCTTCAATTTTTACCATATCTGTTCTATAGCAAGAACAGGAATGGAATTTGAATTGTCATTAGGACTCGTAAGGTATTTAAAGGTACGATTTCATTACACAAATCCATATTGGCTATCGAAATTAGACTTCCATTAATCGTATCAAATCTAAAAAAATATAGACGAATATAAAATTTAAGATTTCTTGACTCTAGCCTAAAGTAGTTAGAGGCTTAAAAGATATAATTAAGCCACAATTAGGTTGCATTGCACTATTTATATGTATATTTCACATTTAGGAAGACGAAAACTTGAGGTTTGAAGTTTATAATAAAAAAAATAAGAGCCTATAAACTCGTTGACGAATTCTAATTAGAAATTTTACCACCCCAGAGAAACTTTGTTTTCATTTAACTATTAGCCATTAACATTTAGATACACTTAGGTATTTGATATACGGCACTAATACGCAAAAGAACGATGTTGTGTTTGTTGGAAGTGTAAATATTTAAATTAAACTCTTCAATTATTGATTTGTAAGCTTTTCTCTACAAGTCGAAGGAATGTTCATGTCCCGGTTGTAAAAAAATTATTTAAATTACGAGAATGATGATTACTTCTATACAACTTTGGTTTGTGATGAAAGAAAAAAACTATTTGGTACTCAATAGTAGTCAATTAAATGATATTGCTTATTTAACTGCTATGTATAGGATCTCTGGCATTCTGCATATCGTTTTTTTTATAACGAAGAAAGAAATTAAAAATTATTTATTCATTTAAACTAAAATATAAGATATGCGCCGAAACTTTACTTCGGATGTCTTAATTCTTCTATAGTTTATGTTGTAATCTAGAAAAGTGTGTTAACCTTAACTAACTTCATCTATTTATTTATTTGTAAACGACTGCTTTGAACTCGATTTTGACCTACTTTGAACGGTGAGATTTCATTTAAACTTTATGCACTCGTACATGTGGCTATACTTTGCCTGCTGGTAATCATGAATAATAGAATTAAAGAGTTGTTTTCACCATAAACATTGCAGATGTAGACGCTGCAGCATGGGGATCCACATTATGGAAGCCGGGTAAGATACTTTTTCACGCTCCAATTAGGAACATAAAAGGCATGACATCGTGGCAGTGTAAAGTTTACATACTTACCACGACAACTGTCACCCCTACATCAAAGAACCTGCGGTCTCGTACTCAATAACGACACACGACAGCACGGATGCTGTCACTTCAGGTTAGTTTTCTGTAAGAGGATAGTACTGCCCCGGTAAGCTGGCCTGTTGTCAATCAACGTGACTCTATTACTATCAATATACTCTTTATTATCCTAAGTCAATATAATGTTGTGTACAAACGAATGTTGGCATTACTCTTGAATTGGGCATCGACCGTCTACTAGAACCAAGGTTCTACAGTTAATCATGTAGTCCTTTAGCTAGAATCACAACTGTTTGCTGCTGGATAAGCTTATGCTTAAGTTTAAGCTTTTATATATTCGTGTAGCATTCTTGAAGAGTATTCGATTTAAAGAAATCGATTGCTCACAGTAAACGGGTAAAACCCCATGTAATAGCAAGATATTACACGAAAGGATTCAATTATAAAATAATAATTCATGAGACTTGGCAATGACACTTGTTTTCGAACATTATTACACCATTAAGTCTCACTGCTTATATCAACAACATGGAATCTTTGATTTTTTAAATGGCATAACTGTTAAGTAACACGCTTCAATAACAATTATTGTTATTATGAAAAAAGTGGGGGTGGGTAGTTGTTTACCATGTATTTTTGGATGTACCGTACAGATTAAATATTTTCGAGAGTTCATTTATCGATCACCTTACACTTATTCACAATAATACTAATATTTCTGTTCTTTATTTCAATACTAAGAATAAGCCTGTTTTCTAAAGGCTGTCGAGGATGATGATGACTAAGAATTATTCTTCAATTAATTCACATAGTTCGGCTTATAATTAAAGCGTGTTTTTTTAGTTTTTTAAACCATATTTATTTTCATGATTCTTGGGTAACTCTATTCACATTTTTATATAACTATATTCTTCTTTTAAGTAAATTCTATCTTCATTTCTCAGCGTGGTGATGCTACAATAGTTTAAAATAGAAGAAGAAATTTAAGAATCTATAAAACTTTAACTCCTAGCATTAAGTATAATCAGTTGTTAATTGAGGCGTACCCTTTGGTCGTAGAGGATGTTAATGCAATAATAAATTGGGTATAGTGCTGATTCAAAACTTAAGAACATTGTTAAACGTTCAGCTGTTACGGAAGTTTACGAAAATGTGAACGTTACCGCAGTTTATTGAATACTTAATTATTTATTAATACTAACTTTTTCATTAACGAGGAAAATACTAATTCCGTGTTAGTATGTTGGTCTGCTCTCCAATAAAAAAGCTGTGGGTGAAATATAAACCTACCTATTAAAAATTCCTACATCTTCAAACTAGACAGTTATTTAGTGTTAGTAGGTCACTCAGATCACAAAGGCCAATCTACAGTTTTATGTAATTCTATAACCTATGTGTGCGTGTGCGTGTGCGTATGTATGTTATTATAATTTTCAGTGCAGAAAGATAACTTTTTAAAAAATATATTTGTTTTATTTTTTTAATTTATCTTCATTGTCATATAACAATAGAAAGGAAAGATACATGTTCGGTAAACATAATAATCAGTGGATCTCTTATAGACATCCTGTGTGGATATCAAGTATTTAATAGTAGCAAATTTGATAGTTTGTGGTACACAAATCCAAAAGCTACTCTTTACTTAAAAAGAAATAAAAAAAAAAGTTTCTGTTCATGTTCATGTCAAAAAATGTTCATGTGTTCCTGCACATGGTTCCTAAGATACAGTATAGTCAATTGAATTTAGTGTAAATATTACATTTATAAAAATCAATCCATTTGTGAGTCGTATATCTCGAATTTCTTAAACAACCTCAGCAGATTTCACATCTACAATAAAAGATAAAGAAGCTTTACTACAAAGTGTAATTTATTTTCTTTGTTTCCTTTGTAAGCTTTCGAGAAATACTATCTGGCTGTCTGGCCAGCCATCTTTATTATATTGAAACTGAGCACTGATATGAGTCAATAGAATAAAAATAACGATAATTTATTAACTAAAAGGAAAGTAATAAAAGTAAAAATGTAACAAATAAGTTTGTACAATGTATATTGCGTATGTCATTCATGAGTTCACTCACGTTGGAGCATGTTTCACGATGACTATTTAAACTTAGATACTTAAGACTTTAAGATAGTTGGTTTATCTGTAAATTTACAAGTTCAGTGCTAAGTTATACTTATTACTGGTACTCGTATAATGGTGAGAAGGCAACTTAATTTTAATAGTAATACTACGATTAAATATTTTATATGTATTTCAAATTAAAAAACTACTATTTTGTCTATATTGACAGAGGTTAAACTAAATTTAATAGTAATTGATCGTTCTTTAATATATCTATAAATAAAATTAGTTTTCTTTTGAACTATGTTCAGTAATATGACTCATACGAAGCCAACTTCGATTTCATATTCTACAATTCACATCATTTACAGAATCGTTTAGAAAATATCCGACAAAGGGGGACCGATTCAATTGAGTGTTCCGTTAGCAAACAAAATTGTGTGTAGGCAGTTCATCTATTTCGGTTGACTGTTAAAGATCTTCACCCTTTTTATCGTCGATTGAAAATATATGTTTATATGATATAGGTTCTAATAGAAAAATAATATGATACGCTGCTGATTATAAGTGAAAAACAGAGACTGCGTTAGAGAAAGAGAGTGAGACAGAATAATTACCTGTCAGTGCCATTGCAATGTGATGGTGCGAGGTGATTATGTGAGTGGTGAGGTGCCGGCGTCGCCGACGCATGTGGCGTGTGCGGTGTGCTCCGCCAACCGCTTAGCAGAGGTGCCTCCCCGCTGGCACCCAGCAATTTTAATCTACACAAAAAAGTAATGATTGAAATATTGCCCAGTTTTCATTGTAATTTCTGTAGTATTTAAATATAATTAGAATAACTCAATTTAAAAAAAATATTATAATTCTTAAACACTTTTAAATTTCTGATTGAACATGAAAATTATTGACAATGCGAAAGAAAAACTATTGATCAGCAAGTAGGCATATTTTATGACATAGGTTTTCAAAAAATTGAGGTTAAATATGTAAAATTACATAAAGTAGAAGTGTGCCTATAGAAACGAAGGTGTGATAAAATAACCCTCGTTAATGTTACTAATCTAATCAATCTAATGTTAATCTAATTAATTACTATAATATATAGCTGACATAAGCAATTATACTTATATTAGTAATACAGTATAAGATACTGTAAAAGTTTTTCAGGAATTTAAACGCCGAAAGACAATTAGGTACGAATCAGTTGATGTTCCAGCATATACAATTATTTATTTTTGTTCCTTGGCTTCAGGACCTTTTATGGTGGATTCGACTTTGTCATCAGTTCATGACTTGGACATTGTGTGGTTTGCATTCAGCAACATCTTATTTAGAAAAAAATATTTAGTTCCAGCCAGTGATTTCTTTAATCTGCTACATAAAATCAATAAAAGCAAGAGCAATATCCGCACTCTTCATTGCAATTTTTCTCCAATTGCTTTTTTTTTTCTCTAATCCTATCTTTTTTAGTACTAAAGAAAGATATGGCACTCGCCAAGCTTTTACCATTTTATAAATAACCATGTTTACTTTTTTATCAATAAAGAATACATAGAATTATTATTTGCTCTGAAACTGTTACATAAAGCAGTTAAAACAATAAGTAAAGCTTAAGAGTTATATTAATAGCCGCACTAATTTCTTATAACTCTACTGATGCATTAACTGTGTCCTTGCCGTGTTTGTAACACTTACAGTATTGGTTCTTTCACTACTATGTATCAGGATATATAAATATATTATATATACAAAAGATAAAGCAGCCTTATTTAGCCAATATAACCTCAATAGATAAAATAAATGTTATAAGTGTTATTTAATTATTAAATAACTCAATTTATCTATTTTATAACATGGCTGCAAAAATTATTAAATGTTTTATAAAAATACTCTATTGGCTTTACTTCCTTTATACTTAATTTTCGGTTTACGTTAATTGATTATCACATATCTATCTTATTCTCAGTCTAGTATGACCTTGTACATAAAATATATATATATATATATAAAATATATTACATATAATATATTACACTTCAATTGTGATAAAACATGCAGACAAATTAAAATTGTAAGTATGACGATTGTTCAAAGTTACTTCGTCGGTTTCGTAGCCATCGGTCACAGTGATCAAGCCATATTGTAAGGGCTGTACTTATTTATATACATATGTGTCGTGTAGCCACTACACTATTCCTTTAGATATATTTATAGTTTCTTTTTATACTTCTTCTCTTAGTTGTATATCTTGTCGTATAAAATGAAAAACATTTTCTACTTTACTTTTATTAGAAATAAATCTACTTTGTGAGTACCTAGATTTGGGAATACCAAAATTCGGACAGTTTAATATAAATAAAACTATAATCTAAACATATGGCATAAATCACATTAACAAACTGCTAATCTACAAAGTATGCAAATTTGAGTTATCCCGGCAAAAGAAGAAATCGTTTGAAATCCAATCGACTTAGAGGCACACGAACGGCTACCGGTAGAAATTGGTTTTCCAATACGACCTCTGTGAGAAGGTGGAGCCACCAGAACTGTCGTACCGTAAAATGAGATATAAACCGTTCAAAAATGCGATCGGTCGTGTTGGCGTGATGCCGATGCCGTGCCGACAGCCGCTCGCTCATATTGCTAGCAATGTAGGGTTGCCATTTCGTTTTAAATAAATTCCGTCTTTATAAATTTAAGCGACATTGTAGATATAGGGGTTCAAATATACTGTCAACTAGAGAATTAGGAACTTAATAATAAATTTAATTTTTATTTGAGATCAAAATGATTAATATACAAAATCTCAAATTTCAGTAATTTCATTTGTAGAAACCTGTATTACACGTTACTGAGACAAAACATCCTAAACTACTACTCTGCTAGTAACTAGTTACTATCCTAAAGCTGTACAATGAATCACCTAAAGTGTGTTCACTACAAGACACATTTTTTAATACTAAAGAATTTGTTCATAGACATGTCGGACTCGTAAAATTCTTAAAAAGAATTTTTTCATGGTCCTGTCTTGATTTCGAAAAGTCAATCTCCAGAAGCACTTCGTGGTAGGAGAAGTGGAAAAAATACTATAGCCGACGCGCCCCTCTAAACCACTTAACTTGTTCAATCTTGTGCTAATAATGACGATCGTCTCTCAGATGCTACAAACGTAATAATGGAGTATTTGGGATTAAAACAACATTTAAAAATAAGATAGAAGGTAAAGAAGAATCTTAAGGTAACACAAATTTACCCAAGTTGACAAAAGAAAAAATAACTTTCAAAATTCCATTGCTTCTGTAACCTGATTCAACTGTTGGTTCCTCGAGTGAAGTATCCTGATAACTTAACACCATCTCCAGATGACTTTAAGAATCTTTAAGAATATGTTTTGCACATTTTAGGTATTTCACACATTTATACTATGTTACCCTTGTATTATTCAAATAGAATATCAAACAAGCAATGATATGGAGTAGTTACGGCTTAAAATAAATTTTGAAGACTTGGAAAGTAGTTTAAAATATAGTCGATGATTCTTTAAAACAAATTTTTGATTGCCATTCCTGATTACTGCCATAACTCGAAAACTGATAATCTGATAATTTGATTTGGTAAATTAGTCTTTCCAACAGTCGAATGTATAATAAGTCTAGAGAAGAATGTATAAGAAATATACACTCACATTAATTTCATATATTAAAAATATTAAATATTACAAAACTTTTTTTTTAAATTACCTGGTTTCATTATAGCGAAAGCTGAATGTGAAATGTTTGAATACTAAACACAGAGCATGTTATATACATATATAATAAAGCAAAAGCGGTACTTTTGATTTCACTAACCTACTACACACCGGACAGAGACTACATACATAATAAATATATGTACTTGTTTTTTCTGAAGTTAATAGTACGACTATGGTTAATGTTTCATCATTAAATGAAAGCAGTTATTTTAAAAGCAAGTAAATCTTTTCACACGTAATGATGAAGGCTCGTCGAGTCAACACTTGTGATTAAAGCGACACTCAAGAAAAGGACCCTTGCGCTCCTGGACAAACAAGAGTTAGGCCCTCGAAGCACTTCACTGACGCCTTAATGGTGGCAAACGACGATGCCTTTTTACCAAACCATAACAAAACAAAAAAATGGTCACAAACATTATTAAACTTTTATACTCAACGTATCTATTTTTAACCGACTTCAAAAAAGAAGGAGGTTCCATGTTCCACTTATTGCATTTTTTTTGTATTTTAGTTATTGTGACCAGTATTTACATTTTAAATTTAGTTTGCATTCGATATACGTACGAAATTTGTCCAATATCTCGTAACGTATACTTGTTTGACTTGACTTCACTTTCATAATGTTAGATGGTTCGAAAAGTCCCAAGACTAACTAAGGGTTTAATTTCAACTTTAAGAAAGCTGTAGCCTTCAAATGGCATGTATCAGTTTAATAAAAGGTGAAATGACAATGAATTTAGTAAGAAAAATATTATTCTCGCTATTTTCATAATACTGTAAATAATCTAAAAAAATACCTCGTATCTTTACATATACCAACGGTGATGACGTTGAAAAATATTAATTTTCGATGAAGAAGAAATATCATTCGACCACATCAATGGCTAATAAATTACTATACAGAATCTGTTCCATCGAAATCAATCACTTATTATTGGTATTCAGATAATCAACGAGGTCCCCATGGAAACAAATGATGCTGAACGCTCTTGCAAATGAAATAGTGACTCAACGAAATACTAACCTCGTCCGCGAAATCGTGAAGAAAAGTCAAAGGATTACAGTGCGCGAAATAGTTAATATCATGAAGATTAATGTTTTAACTATTTTACATCAAAGACGTGACGCGTGACAATGACGCACAAAGCCACACACACATACAAGGTAAATATATACTTATATTTTAGACCTTTGTTTAGCAGTGGACGATCATAAGTTTATTTTGTGTACATTTTAAGGCCTTAATTTAGTCATCTAGGAGCATGTCCATAAAAAGAATTAACCACTAACGATCCTCAATCTTTATATATTATAAATTAAATTATCGTTAGTCTAAAAACGTACATGACTATTCTTACCAATTTCATTGAGACGTTAAAAAGGAACGGATAAAACATGAGGCTAAAAGTATTATGATCACAATGGATCATTTTTATCGCTTGTGGCGGTATGCCATATATACTTTATCATGGATATCAAATAATATCGAGCCGGCGATGTGTCAAATGTTGAACGCAAAAAGTGTGACTTGTACGAGTAGATAGTTCACTTGTAATATTACTTTAGCATATACCCACCTGTCTTTATTGGTATTATTGTAAGAAATAATTTCGAAAAAAGACGACAAAGAGGACGAATTGATTTTTTAGGAATAAATTATGATAATTTTACTTATGCAATGCTATGAGAAAGAGACACCACATCCATTAAGGTATTTAGATATCAACACACTCGCTGTGGTACAAATGATTATTTACATTATGAAATAAAATTTGCTCTTGCTAACTTTCTAAATTTTTGTTTTATGATCGAATTGATGAACGTCAACGTTCACCAGTGCGGTCTAAACTTTTTATAATAATAAAGTTAAACTAGATTTAAGTGGAATATTCATGAAATCATATAAGATCACATAAAGATAGAATCCTGGTGCGTATTCTAGATGAAATATAAATAAATTGAATTACTAATGTGACTATTTCTTGTTTGGACAAATTGAACGTACCAAACTTCTTTAAACTGTTACTATATTATAAAGTAAATGAACCCATTTTATCTTGAATTCGTCTGTTAACGAAGTTCGGTTTATGTAGTGGAAAATTTCGGGTCTTACGAATCGATAACTTTTTAAATAATCACTCGGGGAAAAAGGTTTCTGAAACGAGCTTCAGTGTTACCCTTGTCACACGAAAAACCAAACGAATCAATTCATAAAGAAAAACTGTTCAATATAATCTGCTCTTGACTATTGTAAGTTGTATGAATATTTGTGATTCTAAATACTTGTACACTTTTAAAAATTATATTTTCTTATTTACTTGTATAGCCTGGGTTTATTTTTTAAAAAACAGGCAAGGTCACTACCTCTAGAATTTAAAAAAATGTGCCCAAATAAATTACACGTTTCATCTTTGGTTACAAATTACATTACATTTTATATCACATTATATTAAAAGCCATTTAGAAATGCTGTTATTCTGTTACTTATTAAAGTCCAGTCTACCTATGCAAACCGTATGTAACAGATGCCTATCTATCCATTTAAATCTTACTTTATAACTTCACTAAACTTAGAACTTCAATTGCTAAAGAAAAAATATTTAGTAAATTTATATCAAGTCTTTTCCATAACAGACAATCGATGATCAAGTATTCATAAAATTTACCAAAAATGCTGATCCAAAGTAGTTGCTGACTTCAGTAAAGTGTGTAAGTTATTTCATAAATTAAGTTACATGTATAAATAAAAATGATACCTGAAAGTTTATATTAACAAAAGTAACTAAGAATAAAGAATTGACTAAATTATAAAATAAACCTAAATGGATTACAAATTGGGTGTGAATGTTAGGGCCACTAATTTTATACTTACTATATTCCCTGTTTTGCATATTCTAGATATTGCATTAATATGGTGCAATGTCTATCAGGTTAGCCAGTAATTTATAAATACCTTGCTTTATGTGCGCGCCTGGAGCGCGAGGAAAGGTCCAGCTCGCTGGCGGCGGAACACGCAGTGCCAGCCTGTAGCGAGCCACGAGAGCCGCCCAGCCGCCGCGAGCCCAGCCGGCACGTCATCATTTCTGAACAAAAGAAAATTACACGTTACTTTATAGAAAGCGACAAGGCAAGACGCTTTAGTAATCTTTAAAGATGACTTATGTTTGAGAACGGACGTCCTGTGAATTAATGTTGTGACAAAATCTTGTTTAGTCAACTTCTACAAAAATACACATCTTTAGCGTATGAAAAGATTTCTCGGCAAACATACATATATTTGTAAATAGCTCTATTTTTATTCTGATTTACTAGTCGTAACTACTCAGCAAAAAAAATGTTGGTGCCTCTAAATGGATATCGTACATTTAAAAAATAATTATGGTGTACAAGAATATAATTATCTTCTTAAGCAACATTCTTTATACTTTTCATCAAGCAAAGTAGGGTAACGTTAGCATTTTCTTAAAATTAAAATAAAGAGAAAACAAAACGTTCTTCAGTTGTAGGTTACCTCATGAACTTTTTCTAACCTTGTTATTACTAAGTAAGCACTTTAAAAACTTCACTTCTTTCATTCAGCAAAAGATGGTGCGCTAAATTATTTAACTGATAATAAATTTTGATCAAGACTAACAATAATAGGTGCCAAATTTATTAATACTGAAAATTTAACCCAAAATAATTTATAGGTTTAAATTTTTGTTTAAATTTAAATAAGCGTACTTCATCCCATTTAATGTAATAGTAAAAATAACCAAATAAAAATTTAATAATTATAGCTAAACGTTTATAAATAATTCTTATAATTCATCTGAAATCCTCAAAATCTATTGCCTGTAATCAGCTATCAAGAAAGCGTTAAAATAATTCACATCTCGGTTTCACTCACAATCTAAAGCACCAATTTTTAAGTAATGAAGAAACAATAACGATAATAATAAAGCAGAGCCATCTTGCGTGCCATCGAATAAAATGAGTAAAACGACAATCGAATGAGTCCATTGCTATGTGCGTTTTTGGATTCTTTTTATACCCAAGCCACGACGATTTATTCACTAAAGCGTCTTAAATTTCGGTGCAAATTATATAACATTATTAGAAAAAGAACTCTTTAGACAGGGTTCCCACTACGCCGGACCGGCAGATCTGCCGGAAACCGGACACCGGACAGAGTATTCACATTACATCGGATCCCGGCAGAAATTCAGACAGTCAAGTACTTGAATTTGGACCTGCGCGCACAATGGACGACGAAATTGTTGTGTTGTGGTGGTATCTTAATAGAAGGCAAAATAAAAGAAAACATTGGGTACACCCTATTTTACGGGAAAGATTTTCACTTGGAACATTTGAAACATTAATGGGTGAACTTAGAAGAGATGAATTCAATTATTCAATTCTTTCTTATTCATTCTTATTCAATTATTTCGATTCTTCAATTATTTTCGAATGACAGCAACCACTTTTGACGATTTACTGGGACGACTTACAATAGACATAAGAGTACGAGATACAAGTTTCAGAGAATGTATTTGTCCAGAACAAAGATTAGCCATATGTTTAAGGTAAGATTATTTTATGCACTAGATTGCGTAATAATAATTTTGACGTAGTTACCTACTTAAGACTGAATGAATGAATGAATGTTTGCTATGTATGTAATGTGTGTGTGGGAGGGTGTATGTATTTGATAATCCTTATGAATTAAAAATGCAAATAACGTATTTAAGTATTTATTTGTACTCAAACTTAAATACCTTCAAAATCTAAGTAATCTGAGTCTTGGGAATGTATGGAATGATTACTAGATGCTGATGGCGAAGCTGGATGTTGTTGCCTGTTGATTGACGCTATTATGTGTGTAGTATCCAGAATACTGATCTGGTCCGGTCATGTGATTATATGAATCACACCAATGTCCGTAATTTGGTCTCTCATAATTCCTACTTTTAATTTTTTGCAACATTGTCATGACGCTAGCTTGAAATTCTAAAGTTTCTTCGATAGTTAAAGTGTTCAAGATTGGTATAATGCCTTTGAAGAAAGACAGATGATGGTTTTCCTTTTCTGGGTTTATTCTGGAGTCCAAAAACTTTACCATCCTGTCATTTACCTCTTTATTATCAATTTTTCTTTTATCTTTAATTAAAGGTGAACGAAAATCTGATTCCATGCCGACTTCACTCTCGGTTCTTGCTTTTTTTGAAACTGACTCATGTGGTGGTCGAGGTTCGGAGACTTTTTTCAAAAACATTAATTGCTCGTGATATAAATAATTTCGTGTCTTTTTGGCCGAAGATCCAGATTTAGACTCATCTTTTTGTTTCTTTACTGTCTTAAGCCACGAATCTCGTATATTATTCCATTTAGTTGAAACCTGTTTTCCTGAAATCAATAAAAAAATATCATAAAACAATACAATTTGTTTCTTGGTGACGTATAAAGTAATAATGTATTAACAAAAAAATTTTTTTCAGATATTTAGCTTCAGGATGTTCATTCAAAGAAATACATTACTCATACAGAGTAGACGTTTCGACAATAAGTAAACTAATAAAAGAAATGACCCACATCATTTGGGAAAACCTAAAGACAGATTTCCTTAAGCTGCCTGATACTGAGAGAGAATGGGAGGACATCGCTTCAGGATTCGAAAGAAAAGCCAACTTCCTCACTGTCTCGGAGCAGTAGATGGCAAACATATCAGAATTTTGAAACCAGCCAAGAGTGGTTCTATGTTCTTTAATTACAAGGAGTATTATTCTTTTGTATTAATGGCAGTTGTCGATTCAGAGTACCGATTTATTTTTATTAGTGTGGGCTCATATGGCAAGGAATGCGATTCTACTATATTAAAGGATAGTACATTTTGGCAAAAGATCAATGATGGTACTTTAAATGTACCAAAGCCTAGACCGCTTCATGAAAACTTGCACGAAGAATTACCGTTTATACTTGTTGGCGATGAAGGCTTTGCTTTAACACCTAATCTCCTACGTCCATATGGAGGTACACATTTGAATACTGATAAAAAGATTTTTAACTGTAGACTAAGTCGAGCAAGAAGGTATGTTGAGTGCGCTTTTGGTATTCTGGCAAATAAGTGGCGAATACTCCATCGAGCTATAGATCTGAACGTAGACAGAGCAATTCAAGTAATTAAAGCTTGTACAGTCTTACATAATTTTGTAAGCGAAAAAGATGGTATAAATTTTGAAAGTTACCAAAATATAGAACATAGACAAGAACAAGAAACGACACCCAGGAATCGGAATGTGTCGAGTCGAGGTGGCACTAATGCCAACGCTATACGGACATCATTTACTAATTATTTTGTTTCGGATATTGGTTCTGTTCCGTGGCAGGCAGCAGCTATAAAATAAAATTTATTAATGCATTAATATTTTATCAAACATTAAAAACTCACCGTACTGTTTTCTTTCTTTTTCATCCAGTTCATCGAAGTTTGGTTTCAGTATTAAACATACTTCACGCCATGCTGCTAACTTTAAGTTTTTGTCTTTATAGACATCTTCGGTCTTATCCCACAGAACAGGTCTCTCTTGGACAAGCGTAATTAAAGTTTCTGCTTGAATATCCATGCTAAACGTCTACTTTTACCAGAAAATGCGCGCCGAATGACGTGAGTGGAACACGGGCGGGGCGAGGGGAGCACGAGCGGAGCGAGCGGGGGACAGATACCGGCACAAACTCGTTCACATTACTCCGGGTCCGGTCGTTCTACCGGCAATTCGTGGTGACAAAACGCTCGGTAAAAATGCCGGGCTCGGCAAAAATGCCGGACCCGGGATAATGTGAATAGCTTCATATAAATTGTACAGCCACTAGCCCTTCCGGCAGATTTACCGGCGCGGCAGATCTGCCGTTCCGGCATAGTGGGAACCCTGTCTTAGTCTATTCTTGCTCGACAGTTGTCTATCCAACTAAAAATAAAGTAGATCGACGCAATCCTACATATTTCATAAGGCATAGTAAAATTCAACATAATTTAGTAGCTGCACTAAAAGTATAACGATCTAATATGAGGTATTTATAGAACTATGTATAAACTATGACATTAAACCACAAAACGAAATCTAATACACATAAATAGGATGTATGTAATAGTAAATACGAATGCATGCACGTGGATTGTTTCGTTCCGGCAGGCGGAGGTTTGGTAAATTTTAATGGTATATTGCGTCGCAGTGCGGAAAGCTGCGACTTGTTGGCGTGCTTACCATTTCAACGTGCTGAGTATTTATTTCTGTTATACGGCTTATTTGATGCATATTATACAGTGCATAAAAAAGGTGAAAATAAAAAAATCAAAACAATTAACCTTTGTATAAAGTAAAAATTCACATTTGAAATATCTACGTATGTGGGTATGTATAATAATAGAATGGACTTTTGTTACTTGCATTAAAAATTGTTAGTCGAAGTAGTGATATAAAATAGTAGTGGCAGTTCTTCGGTGTTGCTACAATGTACCAAGCAATGTCTTATACATAGCGATGCAGTCAAAACAATAGTCATAAAGTGGACATGGATTGTTATTTACGACCAGCAGTCGCCTAACGATAATCTCGAAATGTAAGTGGCATTGATTTTAGAAATTTATTTAAAATATGTAAGAATATATGTTTAGTACCAAATGTGCAAATTATAACTCTTATATAGCAATAACTCAAAAATTTGGTTTAAACTTGATATTTCTTCTTGATTCTTTTTGGACTTTTTTAAATATATTCAAAACGTGGCCAAAAGAAGCACTAACATCAACAGCATTTTACAGTCCACTGCTGGACATAGGCCACTCTTTAGCAAGGTGGTTTTGGCCTACTATAGCACGCTCACCAGAAAAGTTGGAATAGGGTATGTTTCAAGTTTTCCTTCTCTTTGTAGTGATATTTTTCTGAATATTTTGTTCCCTTAGTTGCTTTTTACGACACCAACCTGATGAACAGGGGTGGTAACACTAAGTATTCTTAGTCCATCACCATACGGACTCACACAACCTTCGTTTTTATAATTTAGATATCTACAGTCGTATTCGCTTAATAGAAACCAAGTAAATCGATCAAAATAAACAGATATTACTATAATCGAAAAAGTGGCTTTAGAAAACTTTTCCTATAATCACTAATGCCGCAAAGGTGGACTAGTGTTTAATAAGTCAGGCTAGTGATGAATTTTTACTACTTTTCTGTAAAATATCTTTATGAAATCTAATTTCAATGTATGGTAAGAAAACTCAATGGCAGCGGGACGAACTACGAAGCACACACGCCCTTCGGTGGGCAGAAACGGAACATAGGATTCCCCTAACGGAAGGGAGTCATCTGCAAGTCATAGATGGCCCGAGGTGCGTCAGGGATACAGGGACTTCCTTTCTAGGGCACACCTGGTTCCCCAGCTACCAGTACCGCTTCAAACCCGACACAACCACTAGTAGGTAGTGGTGAAAAAATTTAAGAAGCGTTTATAATCTTTAAATGTTTTTAATTTTAAGAGATGTATTCTTTTAAAATAAATTTATTAGCTTGCATCCGTTATTTATCGCCCGTCCGTTCGTCTATTTCTTAATAGTGTGAAAATGTATTAATTTCATTTTCTACTAAAATGAAATACAATCTAAAGGCTAGTCTATTTCCTAACTGCTATGTTGAAAACCAAATCCCACAGCTCCAATGGTATCGACGCCACGTAAAGCAAATTAATAATAAACTTGCCAATCAACCGCTTCATCGCACTGTGACCTATTAAACAATTTGTTAATACAGATTTTTGAAAAATTAAAATCTCTCCAACTGTATAATGATTATAAAGATAACGTAATTCTTTTTGTATGTTATGCAGAACATCGCTTGTTATTTATCTCTATCTATCTTTCATTAAAGTCAGATTTTTTTAGTTTCTATATTATATTCAACCAGATTTTACCTGCTGATCCACTCGCGTGTATGTTGATTATCACGGTAAAGTAACCTTTATGTTATTCGGATGTACAAGCTCCATTACTGTAAAGTAGATTTTGCGTGAAGAAGTAACAATTATCCGTGCATCCATCCTCACAAACTTTCACATATTTAATATTAGTAGGATAATAATAACATTATAATAATTAAATAATTAGCCATAATAAATACGCTTTCAAATTTTTTAAATAGATTATGTTATTATAAAAATAAATAATAAACAAATAAAAAATAGTAGGATATATGAAGGATACGATAGTTTTATACACAAAAATATTGGATACTGTAATATTGTACGCCTTTAAAGAAATAATAAAAGTGGTACAACAAAACTCATCACTTTATGATGTACAGTTAGTCATGGAAGCATGGGATTTTCTCAACAGTTTAAGGAGTAATTGTTTATAAGCACTTACTGCTAGGTATATTCAAGATATGAAGACATCTAAAGAGTCACGTTAAGAAACTTTTTTGAAATTTAGAAATATTGACTGCACGGATAGCGTAGTTTTTTAAACGGTAGCAGCGCAGTAGAATCGCCACTTTCTACTGCACAGAGTGTTGTCGGTTCAAACCCCACATGTGACAACACTTGGTGTGATCCATAAATTGCTGTTCTAAGTCTGGATATTCTTTATGTCTGTTTTATATAAGTTTGTAAAGTCCCTCGTGACATATACATATTCCTAGTACGTCGGATGTATTTCAACAAAAAAAAATTGATTACATGTAAAATCAAAATGTGCACTCCCTGGATTGGGATCACAAAATTCAGTTTCATCACACATTTGATATTGATATTCCAAATTCGAGACAACTCTTTAGTTTTAACATTTTACCTTATGTAATTAGAAATTGGGGCTTCAAATGTAAGGTGGGCACCATTATTTAAAGTTTTGAAGAGAATACAGATAGTCCCATAACAGTTTGTGCCCCAACATTTACCTTTGTGACACGTATCTACAGAAAATTAAAAGAAAAAATTAGTATAGTGTAGTGTAGTAATAGTATAGTATATGAAGAAGACCCACTGCTATATTTTTTTATTTACGTAGATTAAGTTTCAAATCACACAACTTCTAAAAGTCGTATATACATATATCTCAGGGTATTGCTGGAAAATTGAAAATATTGTCATCACTATTCAATTATTGTGCAAGACAACAAAATCTTTAGGTCATCTTTAATAATGGCATTTCTCAACAAAAGGAATATTTCTTGGGCTCGTACCTACTCAGATGACCTTGATGACGAAGAAATTAATGTGATACGGAATCAACATCTCCAGCTGAGTGTTCCTATATAACCGACGTCGCCACGAGGACTGGCTACAGAGATTTCAAACTTGTGATTGAATAAGGACCCCGGGTTTGAATTGATCTCACTAAAATATTGAAGGAACTCCTTGGAAAGTGTGTTGTTTTTCTTACAATTTTTTTAATGTCATTCTGCGAACTTCATACTCTCTTGTGCTATGGAAAGTGTCACAGATAATAATGATGGGCAACCCTGGTAAACTTTCTTGCTAAAGAGAGACCTATGTCCAGCAATGGACTGTTAAAAGCTGTTGATGATAATGAGAAAGCCTAGTAAATTAATTAACAAAGTGATATCGTATCGCCCAATTAGTTTATCCCAATACTGTCGAAACTTTGGAAGAGAGATTTCTTCTAATAAGGTTAAAAAGGTATCGATTTGGATTTCACAGGGACCACTTTAGTCTGAAAGCAGTTTACAGGTTTTACATAGAAACTCAGATATGGTAAAACCGATGCCCCACTGTTTAGTTTTAGCAAGCCATACGAAATCTAGTGTAATAATCTGGTTAAATGTGACTATTATAGGTCTAGACTTACTTGGTCATTTAAACCTCGCTTCTATTGCTGTTTACCCTAAATATTTACTGCTTGCTTACTAAACTTATGATGATGATAACAGATGATCTCTAGATGTATAGCACAGTCTAACCGGCTAAATTATTTGAATCTATCGGGATTACCAATAAAGGGGTCTATCAATTTGGTACAAACAGGCACTTGCAGTAAGAAGTATGACTTAAAAGTAAACCCAAGAAAAACTTATATGGACTTATAGTGTGTAGTCCTAGGATACACACCACAATAAATGGGCAACAGTTACCTGTTATTTTTTTGCGATGATATATTGATATTGATGATATTGGACATATTCTATATCATTATTAAGGTAAAAACCTGCACAAGTACGTGTCCTGGTTTCCCAAATCTATAAAGTTTACCGAAAATACGAAAATCGCCCTAGCACAGTATCTTCTCCTTCCTATCCTTGACAATAGTGATATTAGCTATCTAGATCTTTCAAATGAACCTATCGCTGTCCACTACTGAACGAAGATTTCCTCCAAGGAGTGCTAACCATCTAGATCTAGATCTTACCGAACAACATTAAAATAAACTTGAGCGTCTCCAAATTATTTTTTCCTCGTTTTCATGCCAATCCCTTCGTGGAAAAATTGATATTCATGTAAAACTGGTTGAACTAGTAGCCGAACCTTTAATAAAGCCTAGGAAGATGATGCATAAAGATGAATAACTAATAAATTTTAGCGTATAGTGGCGATCTATTTTATTTTCTCATCTTACTTTGTTTAAATCTGCGCTTGAGTTAAAAATATTGGATATAAAGTCTTATCTTCAACTGTTGCGATTATCTAGGGTATGCCAAACGTTTTAGATCTCCTACACGTCATACACAAAGGCTCTCTCTCATTAAAAAAAAATGTGTATATAACATCGAAAAAAAAATATGTTGAAATATAACTATAACTACCCAAAAGACTATGAAGTCATCTCCTTTTTCTTGGGGTCCTAGATATGAATAAAGCTTGCCAGAATAATTTGAAAATTAAAACACTACAAATACTATCCAAAACTATTTTATTCATTGCAATATTTCACAGTTGGTATGCTTTATTCATTTATCGAGAAAATTGAGCTCAACTATTACTCGTCATGTGTTTTCTTATTACTGAATGTACTGAAGCGGAAGCTATTGAGTCTTATGACCCATTTTAAATAAAAAAACACGGACTAATCGAGATTAAATCAAAAAAACGCGTAACATAAACCTAAAGAATTGCATGGGTTATTTGTGACACTTTGGCTTATGTCGATCCGTTCAAACCGTCATGCAGTTACCTGACTCTCGCATGATTAAAAACTAAACCTTTTAATGAAACTGCAACATTTTAATAATGCAATTACTCCCTTTTTTGCAGATACTGTAGTATATACTATATAATATATTTTAAAGCATTACTTTATTCCCTTTAATTTTTCTTGAATTAAATTTTATATATCTATTTTATATAATGCATAGTGAATTGTAAAGTGACGTCAACCACCAACAGTAGCCTACACAAACCGAAACCCCGAGAAGACAACGCCGCACTGCGACGTAACAAATCATTAAAATTTAGTATAATCCGTTACGTGTGAGAATCTCTAATCTCCGATCTAAGTAAATAGATACGTAAACCAATTAGAAGGATGAACAAACGACGTAATAGTGTTTGATTAAGCTATACTTGTGAGATGTCTAAATGAACCTAAGACTTTAATGGTAACGATATTTAGATTTCTTGAAATATTTGTACATTTTCAATAATGTATGTACCTATTACAGAAAGCATTACACTCCAGTCTTACCCTTTATTCAAATTTTGAATTGAGAGCTTGGAGCAAGCTTTGAGAACCACAAACGGTATCAAATGTATTTTAATGTTATTTCCTTTGTATAAATTATTTAACTGTTCATAATTAAAAACCAGTTTAATATAAAAATTAATTATTCCGAGGCACCACAAATCTTAGCAAGACTGCGGCACGTCTAAGTAATTAGCAAAAAGAGGCGAGACCACAGACATAAATCATGTCTTAGCGAGAGATATAATATGTTCTCATCTAACCAACTCTGCGGGAACAGTGCGGGTACTTTGCACCGAATTTACACTACGCTTCCAATGAAATATTAAAATTATTTTTGTTAAGTAAGTGTTTGCAAATTAACATGTATGTAACATATATCCTTTAAATACGTGGGTAACGCTTTACATTGATTTTTTAAGAACAGTCGCTGTACTAAAGCAATTAATACCAACAAATTAGACTCTTTTTGAATATTAATAAATATCAAAACGTATAGGTTAAATGTACTTACCAAACAATATTTGTTCATATCAAAATTTATGTATTGATTTCTCAATGAGTTCTTTATATAATCTTTATCTTATTACAGGATGTACAATTCTTCCTAACTAAATTTTAATGTAAACATTTAAAACAAAGCAAAATAAAATAATTATATACACAAAAGATTTTTTTCACAAGAGCTCTTTTACCGTAGTTATGTGTCTTTTAAAATTTACTTTTATATTAATAATCGTTAAATCGTACGACTAATCGTTTCAATCCAACCGTTTCTTCTTTATTTTTTCAGTATTTCATAATACTTAAATTACAGCTGATATCCAACTGTCAATGAAAACACGTAATGAAAGTCGGTAGGCAGACTATTGAACATGTTGGCGATGTCTAACGACACCGCCAACAACGCACCGCCACAGGTCACCACCTCTTCGGTCACGGCCCTCAGGCGCAACACAACACCGAAGAACTCTCCGCACGATAACCGAATTGATTGTACGGCAGATCGGGTCCCACCTCACAGAGGTGCCGGACGATGCGGACAGAGACTATCTCCTCAAAAAAATTACTTGCCTCGTCCATGAACGCGATTGAACCAGCAGGTCGTTTCGGTTTTCTTATTAGAAACAGCTTCTCCTTTTTCCAGGACTCAGGAAAGCGTCCGGACGCCAAGCTGACGTCCAGACACTCCCTGAGGTTGTCCGACATAAGTTCGAGAACTCAAACCAGCACTCGGGTATGTATTCCGTCTAGCCCAGGGACGGAGCTCTTAGAGTGGATTCGTAGAGCAACAGTACCTACCTCTGAGGACAAAGATATATATAAATATATATATCTTTTATATATTATAGATATTATAAAAGATTTACATACAGCAGAAAAAAACTTCTTCACTTGAACCGTAAGAAGTATACCTTCGTAGGTTACCTCAGTAATTTATAGTCTGAATTTTCTTAAACATATATGCTACACAACTAACGCTATTTTTGTAATTAATTATATCAATAAAACTGTGACTGATATTTGCAAGTAACCTGTAACCACCTGTTCGCATGATATCAATCTATATTCCATTCTAATAAAGATGCTATAAAACTTTAGACTTTCGATACGATCCTCATACGTGTCTCATAAATGATACACATTAGCATTACAAAATATAACAAAATGTATCTCGAGTTTTTTTTTATCTTCACGTAATTTATTTGCCAGACTGTTGCCTGTTCCCTGACCTGATATTAAATAATCTCATATCTGTTTAGTCATATAGGTAATGAAAAAAATTAATAACCGTAGTTAATAACTTAAATATCCCTACAATAGTGCTCTATTAGATAGTTTAAAAATAAAAGTTCTAATAGTGTATAAAGAAGGAATCAATATAGAGAGTTGACTAAAGCCAACGGTCTGTTGTTACAGATGTACTTGGATTTGCAGTATATACTCCACGCACTGCCAATTGGAGAACTCAAGTCTAACCTAATCCTTAATTTATTAAAATGAGTATATATAAACTATAAACAAACTATGTAAATATTTCAACTTATTTCATTACTCCATGATTGGTGTAACGGTACTCAATTGACATTTCATCAAACAGTCTAATAATCCTGATGTAATTTTAAACATAAGTAAAAATAATACTAAAAATGTGTTGAAAGCAAATTAACATAATAGTTGATTTAACTTTTATAGGAGTTATCAATGTGTATCCAAGTTTCCGTATTCATAAATTTGTCAAAATCTGAGACCAAATACCAAGAAACAAAAGCCAGACGCTTGTATAAGTCATGTTCGAATACCAACTTAACGATTAATACCTAAAAATCTAAAGCCTAACTATTTGAAAGAAAATTCGCATCTGCCTCCTCCAACATCCTTGTGAAAGTGTTCGAAGTCTTTGTCATCTGTAATGCTATTGTTATCGGGTTTCATTGGAGATATATCAATCAAAAGTTTTTTGTCTTGTTCTATATTAGTTATATAAGGAACGGCTCTGATGATGGTACTAACTACAAGGCGCTTTATGGTCAGTACTTATTAGGTACAAATTAAAGTTATCACTCAAAATTTGTCAATTATCAGATTTGAAGTAAGTTTCGATGGGAAAGATACACTTTAAACTTTATTTATATAATGTATTTATTTTGGAACTTTAAATAAGGTCTGACCTGTTTATACTTAAAAAAAAATAACAAAACATAAGGCTTACAATCACTTTACTCAAAGTATTTTCCATCATTAGAGATCATTTTATCTGAGTAATCGAATCCCACGTCTAAAAACGATTTATCTTTTGAGACAATCCATGAATCGACTCATTTATCGGTTTCTTCAAAAGAATGGAAGCTCTGCTCGCCTGAACCATGCGCCATCGACTGAAACAAGTGGTAATCGGAGGGGGTTATGTCCGGTGAGTACGGCAGGTAGGGTAGAACTTCTCATTGAAGCTTTTCCAGGTAAGTTTTGATTGATTTTACCATATGTGGCCAAGCATTGTCATGTAACAGAATCACTTTGCCGTGTCTCTACTCGTATAATGGTCGCTTTTTTTTCAGAGCTCGACTCAAACGCTTCAACTGAAGTCGACAGCGAGTGTCTGTGATAGTTTCATTAGGTTGCTGCTTAGGTCATATCAAATTACACCCTGCTAATCCCACCAAATGCAGAGTAGAAGCTTCGAACCGTGGATAAATCGAGGGGCATACCTCGCAATATTTTACGCTTTAGACTGTCTACTTTTCTACTTTTCATCAACAGTATGATACGATGCAGAAAACCTTTTTTTGCACCCAATGTCCTTGCTTTTAGATCTTTGAATAGTTTTAAGTGTTTTGTAACATTCACTTGCAATATTTTTCCGGTCAATATCTCCAACTTTTTGTCTTGAAACTTTGTTAGTGCTCCAGAACGTTATTCATTTTCAAGGTCAAATAGATTATTTTTAAAGCACTTAAACAAGTTTCTGTATGTCGTATTCAACAAACCATTGTCACCATATGTTTCAAAAAGAGTGCAGTGTGATGCAGCTCCAGATTTCCTTTCAATAAAGCAGTGCATTAAAATTCTCCACAAAAACACTTTATTTGGCACAAAAGTAGACACTTTCACAATAGGTAAATAAAAATGTAGCTGACACTACATCTAGTAGGATTTAAGGTTACATATATTACTTCTTAGCTGAAACGTTACCGTGCGAAATTCCATGCACAGAGTGTCGCTACACCATCTTTTACCATAATAGCGAGAACTTATTCATGCTTTAATTTAATATATACTTGTGTATTCGAAATTCGCACTATTAGTCGGGGACAGACTTTTGTTTCGACCTAATTGTGTCATTAAGTAGAATTCTTGAAATCGCGAAAAGAAGCTAAACAGTTAACAATTCCATAGATTATTACTACCCATTTAAAGCAAGTAACAGCTTCATCTCGATTCTTAGTTCAGACTGTGCAAATCTAAAACCTCGTTATTCTCGTAATTAACCTTATTCTTTAAGTATATTTAGGCTAATATCTGCAATCTTTATTAGAGCGATAAATAAATAATCTGAAAGAGTTATTTATATTTCAAGATGTTTATGAACAGAACAATAAACTACCTCAGTAAAATATAATTGTACGTTCACATAGCCCACTGGATTAGCAAGCTGAAGTAGCAGTGAGCTGGGCATATTAGCCGCAGAATTAACAACCGTTAGCGTAAACGAGTTCTAAAGGCCCACAGGCCAGGTAAAGTAATGATTTGTGCAAGATGGCTGGCAGGAGTTAGATAACACAAGCCCAAAATTGATCAGAGTAGCGTGTAATGTGAAAGGCCAATATCCAGCAGTGAGCTGTGAGAGAGTGATGATGATGTTGACAACAGCCACCAAACTGTATTTCAACTCCGAAGTTGAAGATGTCCGAACATCTAATGTTACGGATAAATAGGCAGCAATAAAATTTCTGTATTAGAGTATAAAATACCACCACCTTACTCTAAAGTGCTCTATTACAATAAGCAACTTTCATAACCGATACTGGATACAATAAGTCATACAGCACAGGCAGGTACGTATTTCGGTTTAAATCTCTTCCATACTATTCTCAATCACATTATATCGTGTGGAGTCAATTCGTGGTCATTGTGCTCGAGATGACCGATTTTGGTATTATTACATGTCTAAATCAGTTCGTGGTTTCATTTGTTATTTTTAGGCTGCTTCTAAACGGTTTAGTGATCGAATGTCTACTTAGTTACTTTTTTAGAATGTATTATCAAAAAGTTTCAACGTTTAGTTGGATATAATATATATAAAGTTACTGGCATTATAGAATTAATAGCATGTTTTTTTATCAAGACAACGCCCGCATCAAGAACGGATCCTGTGTCACGAAGGACTTTACAAATATACAAGAAACGGATACAAAGAGCACCCAGACTCACAAAAACAATTTGTGGATCATACAAGGTGTTGCCTCATGTAGAGTTTGAGCCCACAACACTCGGCGCAGCAGAATTCAACGTGGCGAACGTTTAAACCACTACACCATCCGTGCAGTCACTTGCTGAGATTCAAAATGATTGCGGGCCAATGTTTTATGCCAAATCATTTGAACTGGAAATTTTATTATTTAATATATCTCTCAGCGATCATTTTATTTAAGGACCAAGTGAAAGTCAAGAGCATACATTAAATCCCATTTGATAAAAATATTTAATCATGTCATTTTCAGAGATCTCGACATCAAAGTGACGCTGAGGGTCGGAGAAACTTTCCTCCTTCACCTTTCTATCACGCTCCGACGATTTTAAGTTATAAAACTTCTTTCGTCTTCAAAAGAGTTATACGCTTTATTTCACAGATATAAAATAAAATGTCCGTAAAAAATCAAGAATGGAAGAGTCAGCCGACGACTACTACAGTGACTACTACACAGTTGACAATAGAGGTTGAAACTCGATTTATTATTCAAATTATTTGACTTTATTGGAAAATTAGCAGTTCACATTCCCAGTTTTAACTGTATAGTATATAAGTTGTAAGAAATAAGTCACAAAACAATATACTTGGTAAAAAGCGCGCGCCCAATAGCTCGTAAACCAACGAGTCGTCATCGTAACAGCGCACCACTGGCGCTCCGAGTTTCAATGTAATTAAATCTTCAATGTTTTGCTCGATCATTTACCTGAGTTGGTGAAAAAAGAATCTTTCTATTTGTTTGTGTCTGTTTTCTTTCATTTAAATGTAATATACATATTAGTTCAGTATTTTAGGATCAGAAAAGCGACTGAAGCACAATTCATACTAGTACGATCGTCATCGAATTCTCTTATAATGTTAGAAACACTTTGTGGTAAAACCATTAACTTATTAAGTAAAAAGGGTTAAAACCAAATGATGAAAATAAATTATTCTTATTCTTAAAAATCGTTATCATCTTACTATTACTATTGGAACAAAGTTCTTTATCGCGCGTTGCCAAGCAGGCTAGACGGAAAAAAATCGGACAAAAAATTGTCACGACACTGTGCGGCATATGCATGTTTCTCTGTCTCTCTCTCTCTCTCTGTCTCTCTCTCTCTCTCTCTCTCTCGCTCTCTCTCTCTCTCTCTCTCTCTCTCTCTCATAGAAAGCAAGCCAATTATTTTTGTTTCGTCTTTCTATTTTGCTTTGAACAGTGTAGTGTCGCGATGATCATTTCTGTTTTGTTAAGTTTATACAGGTTTTTTGTACATGATAAATAATAAAATAATAAAAAATAATAACAATAATGAATCCTGACAGTGCTTTTGCACAAGTTCCGGATATTACTGATGTAGTTAGGTAAGTAGAGATTTTATACAGACAATAATAAATGCTTATGTACTTTTTTCACTGGTTTTCATTGTCTATAATTATTATTTTATAACTTAAAATAAATAAAAAAATATATTACAATTCCTTCACTAATTAATCGAAAGGAACTTCGTTCGATTCGGGTGTCCCTTGACACCTCTCAACTTTTTTTATATAAGCCCATGACGATGATTAAAAGTTTTGCTTCTTAATCAGTTAAATTGGAATATGCTTTCACAATCACTTTAAATTGCAAACATCTTCACATCATGACGATCTATTACAAACAGGTACTGAACATGTTATCTTTTGTGACAAACACTACAATGTATTCAATGAATCTCTCAAGAGATACAAACTAAAATTAAAACCACATAACATAAATAATTACAAGGGGAAAATCGTAAACTTTCTCCTTTTCTGAGGATGGATGATAAAGCAATCGTTTCAATCAAACTTTTATTAATTTGGGCATCGACCATCTTGTTAAATAAATAATCAAATATTTGTCAGGCGACTGCAATTTTCAATGTGATTGTTGAAGTAACAACTTGTTGCAATGTTAACGTGGTAAGACCGAGACCAACTTTATGTAGACAAAACTTTTTGATCTAGTCCATAGCACCTACTGCTCTCTGAACTTTTGAACGAACGCACCCGTCGGCAGTTGGTCTACAAAAAACTTTGTTTCGAGCTAAAAGAGAACAATTTTTTCCCTTGTTACAAGCATACTGTCTTCTTAAAACTTCAAGCTTATTGTCACATAAATATTCAAAAATCTGACGTTTGTGATATTAACTTACAATTTACATGTAAATACACTTGTACGTGCCTTTTTCTAAAAAAAATCAAGGTCAGAATTTCTATCGATCTAGATAATTGCGATTTGCTTGGATCACACAAATAATTTAATATGTGAGATAATACCGTAAGAACAAAATTCGAAAAGAGAGAAAGAATTTATTACGTTTGCAGGGTCTGTCATTTTTTACCCCAGTAGTCCTATGGAGCAAGTGACTTCAGGCCCAAAAGTCCCATTACCTTTAACTGACGGCAGGACAAGCACATTTCTACTATAACCGTGTCATTCCTCTTTGGTAGTAAAAGATTATAATTATTAAATATTAATTTTACCATACTGACCTATAAAATATTACGAAAGTTATGATTATTGCGTTAACATTATGATTTAATAATTAATTTATCTGAAACAAATAATGATGCCTAACATTTTTTTTTCCTAAAAGGGTGCCACTGTAATGCATTTGACAGTTTTGTATATGTTACTGTAAGGCCCAAAATTGGTCATCGACCAGTGACCGGGACGGCAGCATAGGATGTTTTCCTTTCAGCTAACGCAGGCTGGGCACTGGCAGGTTCTGCACTCGGTCATCATCATCAACAGCCCATTGTAGTCCACTGCTGGACATAGGCCTCTCCCAATACACGCCATTCTGCTCAATTTTGAGTTTCTTGCATCCAGTTCCTGTCAACCATATTGTGTAAATCGTCACTCAACCTGGCCTGCACGTGTCTTGCACTACGCTGGCCGAGACGCAGTCTCCACTCCAAAGTTCACTTACCTCAACGGTGGTCGGTTAGGTGGCTAATTTGATAAGCCTACTGCAACTTCAGCTGGCTAATCCGGTAGGCTATGTTGATGACCTTAGTTCTCTGCCTGATCACCTCATTCCAGATCTGATCTCTAAGAGAAACGCCAAGCATAGCCATCTCCATACCACGCTAAGCGATATCAAGCATGTCACAGCTGCAACAGTCCGCGTGTACCGTATGTTGCTTAAATAGTGAATTAACCCGAAGGTAGTGCCTGCGCTAGCGGGCATTTGCATTATCTGTCTCTTATGGTTGACAACAACTTTCGTCGCGGGGGACTTTACAAAAATACAAGAAACGGACACAAAGAACACCCAGGCTCAGAACAACAATTTTGGATCACACAAAGTGTTGTCCCATGTAGGATTTGAACCCACAACAATCAACGAAGTGGAGAGTGGCGTGGCGACCGCTTAAACCAGTAGGCCAACCGTGCAGTCATTAATATTTTATTGTTTAAAATTATTAAGTGTAGCCCACAAATAAATTAAATTTTTAAAAATGTTAAAATAATTGCCGTGTTTTATTCGGTACACATATACCTCAGTAAACTTTTTTGTTCATATTTTGATGATATAAAATCCCATAAAATATAATTTCGATATATCCAGTAAAGTTTCATCAGTGTTTAAAAAAAGCAGTGTTACATAGATAAACCCTTCTTGAAACATAACCTAAATGATGATGAAAATCTTATTTTTAATTGATTAGGTACTTTGGAAGATCTAAGCACACAAGAAAAAGGCAACTTAATTTTATATTGCGTAAATATCTTATTTATTATTCATAGTTTTACTAGCACATACCTAACACCAATTTGAATTAAAACCGGTCCACTAAAGAGTTACCTGTAAGAAAATGCTTTAAGCAGTAAGCCCGCCCATTTTATATTTATTGTTAGATTTTTACTATGTTTTTGTACTATGTTTATAAAATCCTGGTGAACGAACTCCTAGTGAAAAACGTGCACGTTATGGCTCATAAATTATGGTACATTATTTCTAAAGGTTGAATTTTTAAATTATTTTATAAAACACATTTACTACTGAGTTAATGTTAGTTTGATTGTGATTGTGATTAATAAAGCATTAAATTGTATGACATTACTGTTGATAACATGATTGAAGTTATTTAAATTGGTCGGAATATTTAAAAAGTCGGTTGCATTAATAATATACGACACGACTTTACGATATTCTACTTGACTGTACAAAACACCAGATACTAAGCCATTAATTTACGAAGTTCAGTTTATGTATGGTGCGGTCGATTTTACGTAACCTTTTAACGTGATCTACTTATAGGAGTATTGCTGCTGCACTCTGAATTTTAATACAACTTACGTAATATTCGTAATTGATATCTGAAATTAACAGAATTGTTTATTGATGTAATACTGAAATTGGTTCATAGTATTCCATATGTCCTTATTTTATGGGAATAGTGTATTCGATCACTTAAATAGATCATTCAACATTAAATTATATATATTTTTATCTTCGTATTATATAAGGTCATACAGTATAAAAGGCAACTAATGCAGCATGTTACAACTTTTTTTTGGTTGAAAGTGTACTAATTTACTATTAAAGCCGTTTTTTTTTCTGATTTTCGGGACCATTTAATTACATTGGTATTCATCAAATAAATCGAACACTAATGTTTAATTAAATTAAGTTTATATCATTAGTATTTTTTCAAACTTCTACATTAAGTCATTTTCGAGAGCTGGGCAGGCCCAAAACGTTACTGTAGCAAAATTTTCAATAACATAAGAATTATAACACGCACAAATTTTGCTTCTCAGTAATACTTAGTATTGGGTGTAACAAAAACTATCTATTTAAGTATTTGGTTCCGGATTGGAACGATTTAATAAAAAAAAAATCTGCCACGATAACGTTTGAAATGTTACTGCAGCAAAATCTGTATTTTACTGATTTTTTTTAATCTTTGAAGAAAAAGATAAGTTAAAAGTAATAAATGTATAGGGATAATATCGAGCAGAAGATAAAAACCAGATATTCTTAAAATTATTAACGGTGAAACTTAGTAAAAGTTTACGCCCTAGGACACAAAGCACCGTGAGCTAAATGCTTGCTGTATTTAAAACAGCCCATATTTTCTGCTTCTAATTAAAACTCATTGCCACACTGATAAGTATATTTAATTAAGGTTTTACGTATTAAAATACTCTTATTAATATTTTCTGAAAGGAAATAAAATGAGGAGTGCACGAGTAAACCCAGCGCAGTTAATTAGGCGAGATCATCTAAATGTCCCTCCAGGGATAAACGCCTGATAAATTAACCTATTCTATTTAAGATACTGTAGCCATTTATATTTCAAATATTAAATATAGAAGACTATGCGTTCTTAAAATTTATTAGATTATAAACTTATTATTAAAGATTAATTCTAATAAATGGCACTACAATGAATATTAAAAAAAATGTTAAAGACATGTATATGTCTTACTATACTCGTATGAGTATGACCATAGAGTACGACAAAATACTATGTTGGATTTTTTTAACGAAACGAATAACCATAAACGAACCTGCTAAAAATAATCTCATCACAAAAATCATCAACATCTTTGTCTTTTAGACGCTATTATTTACAATTTATACGTGCTATATTTAATAAGTCGACCATTTCGTTACCTCGTGTTTCTTAGTATCTCGTAGTCTAAAAATGTTAAGATAGAGGTACAACGAGAACCTCATTCAGACTCATTTAGTAATCATGTCGTGTACATGTTTGTCATTGTCCTTTCCTTGGGATTGATGGTGCATACTCTCACATTTACGTTTGTTGTGTTTGAAAGTGATGATTATTTATATTTTTCTTTAGTTCAAAGTCGATGCAAAACTTAAATTAAACTCATATTTATTTTTAGTCGTAAAGGAATAGACGTTTGTCTTCCATCTCACCTGATAGAAAGTGTAGATAAAGACGAATATGGTACACGCCCATCCAAAAGAAACCTGTTCACTCTACGCTCAAAGGCTCTTGAGTTCAACTTATCAGGAAAAATAGATCCAGGCGGGTCGTTCCAAATCTTGGTGACTCTCACCAAAAACGAGTTGTCAAACCGTTTAGTTCGACTTTTGAGTATGTCAACAACGTATGGATGAAACTTTTGGCTGCGCCTAGTAGTCCTATAAAGGAATGAAAGGATTAAACTTGGACTCAGCTTATAACCGGTTCAATTGTAAAGAAAACAAAATATCTGGTAACAAGTTATACCAGAAATAAGGACAAGTTATACTAATGAATGTTAGTTATTGTAATCTGGGGCCATACTGTTTCATGTACAACAGGATATTATTATTAGATATTCTGCTTAAGAACATTGAAAAATAACAATCGCTGTGAAGTGATTATTCTTACCAGTAAATTGTAAGTAATTAGTCATAAGTACCAAACATATTGTAACAAATGGGAACGCAAAGGAGAATTCAGTGATTAATCGTTAAATAACGACCATGAACTCGAAATTCTTTTCACATGACGTTAATGTGTTCTTTTGAAAAATCAAAGGGTAACGCATTTTTTGGCACTTACATGCCTATTAACCTATTAATACTAATACCTATTAACATTTATCTAATAAAAAAATTAATATAATAATAGTATTAGCTTGATTTTTCCTTTTTTCACTTCTTATAGATAATATAATTAGTAGATAGTAGTAATTTACAGATAAGAAAGATAATATTATTATTATTACCTTTGGTAAACAAGTAGATATGAAAAATAAGGTTAAGCCCAGAAATCAGTTTTAGCTTACAACAACATTGAAATTAGTCGGGGGATGTTCAATGATAAATATGATTGTCATTTTTATTTTATGTAACAAATTGTCTATAAGTAATTGTTATAAATGCAAGGCATTAAGATCATTATTGTTTTTAACCCACTAAAAGGAGATCTTCAAGATAATACGTATATTAATTTTTTACGAATTTGCCATGTTAGTTATAATAGTTAGTTATTGTGATAGTCGATTCACAATTTGCGAACTTCTTTTGTTCCCATCTCTAATTTTGTCACATAGAAAAGTATCGAAACGGGCCTCTTAGACCAAACATTTCATTGCTTGAAAACACGTATAAAATAACGTTTCCTAAAAATGAATTCAATCCACCTAGGATATATCGCCCCCGAAACCCCTTGCATACTAAATTTCATGAAAATCATTAAAGCCGTTTCTGAGATTCAGAGTATATATGCATACATATACAAGAATTGCTTGTTTAAAGTTATTAAACAGGTAGAGCATGATTTTATGATATAAAATTTAGATATACAATATAATGATATTCGAAAATTGAAAACAATATAGACGTCATTTGTCGATAAAAGGGATCTGTGCCAGTTTTCTTGAGGGCTCGCAAGCGAGTACATGGTTTAAGTCCGATCATTGCTTGTGCTTGTGATCTAATCACTCAATTTCTTAATAGTTCTAATAATTTAACAATAAATTACATTGTCCTTGGTTAGTTTAAACCCCTTCTGTTGAAACAAATAATATGTTAAATATGTAATATATTTAACCCCTGCTATATTATTATAAATATATAATATATCGCAGGTCTCAAAATACAACATTTATTCTTTTACACTCTTTCTCCTTATACACAGTTTATCTATTTCTATTTTGCTCCTCTTTTTTCCCTTTCTCAAATACTTGCACTTTACTAAAAGTGTTTATGAATTTATTCCGTTTAAAACTTTTTTTAAAATCGAAATAGTTGCGGGTTTGCAGACAAATTATCTTTTAAATTGAAGCCGCCAGGAGTAGGGTTAGCTCTAGTTGCTACTTACTATCAAGATTTATACTTGTTTATAAAAATGTGATAAAAATTAAATTATACAAATCTTAGTGGTTAATTTTTATTGTATTCAATATGATTTGTGATTGGTTTGTTTTTTATGAAATTATATTATTTTTATAAGAACCTGCCAAAGTAACTGCCTGATGGAAAGCACGGTAGAGTCTAATGTGGTTTTATTACCTAATAATACACTAAAATGGTTAAATATTAAGCATTTAATTCGGTTAACCTTGCTGTAATATATTCGTGAATATTTTAAGTAGTATGGCGATTTACTGATACTTCTCATCTATTCCTGGTCTTACTTTTAGAACATATAAGTATACCAGAAGATTAAGACTGATTCAGATTTTTGTTTTCTATTTCGACGCTTTGCTACTTAGCTCACTTAGCTACCGAATAGAGTACTATGTCAAAACAGAGTATCATTTATATGTATATTATGCATACTTTTTATAATTTTATGTTGTTTTACTCACTTCAACCTTTTAATTCAGTTCACCCTCAGAGTTGTGAAAGTGCGATGCCAGTTACTTTGTGTAAAAACTGATATTCACCTAAAACCGGTTGAACTATGTAGTAACCGACTCAAATAATCTTAGCAATAATGTACGAAATACAGGATAGGAAGATGGAAACATTGTAATACTCAGTAAATATTACTGCTTAGTAAAGCCAATAATGTACGAAGATTTTTAAAATATTTAAACAGCATTCATTCATTATAATATTAAAATATATCTGTGATGAACATGAAATAGTTTATATAGGGTGGGCAAGGAATTAGTTGAATTTGAAAAAATCGTATAAAACACCATTGGGTATATTATAAAAGTTGTTTATTTACAAGAAAGCTAATTAGTTGAAATTTATTTTTAAAAATAACATCGTCTCAATATCACCGTTTCGACGTTAGTACTCTTCTAAGCGAGCCCCGAAATTTTTACATACTAGTCGGCAAAGAGACCACGAGATCGCCGACATTTCTTCGCTGATTTTTCTTTTAGTTGACGTAGTGTATTTGGTTCATATTAAACACGATTCTTCAAATAACTCCATAAAATAAATCTGCTGGCGATAGATTTGGACTTCTGGGTGGCTATGAAATTTCGCCTCGTCTGGAAATCAATTTTTCCGGCAGCATGTCTTCGACTATCAGCAGAGACACGTTGAATGTGTGAGAAGTGGCTCTATCTTGCTGAAACTATATGTTACAATTGTAGCTAGCAAATACCAGTAGCATCGATCCCAAGAACTCTCGTAACATGCTTGTGCGAGATGTTGGATTTAAATGTTAATGAATTCTTGGCCCACTCTATATTTATCTATAAAATAAAATATATCTTATATTATTGTTAACATAATTCACTCTACACTATCACATCAAGATGATAGGTACTTCACTACTTTGTAACACTCTTTATTTACATGTAGCTTATTTATACGCGGTATTACTATTAATCTCATAACTAGGTAATCTCAAGTTAAAAAAATTAAGCTCAGCACTCAAAGGAGGATGACGAGCTAATCAAATTTCTCGAAAGTTCAGAAAGTTCTCGGCAAGTTCCCAGATTCAATTAGTAGATACTGGAGCGGCTGTCGGCTGTCTCAAACTCGTTGGCTGCCTGCGCATCGAACCGACCCGACAGACCAGCGCACAATTTTCATTATCATACATATAATAACCGTTCACGTTCATACTTCCAAGATAGCTAGTCATTTTCTCGTTCACTTCATCTGTCCATCGATTCTAGCTGTGTGGAAATGAATGTTTAGATTAAAACTAGGAAGTGGTACCCACATTGTGCTTGACATTTAGTACGAAGAGATATTTGAAACTTTAATACATTGTACAGATAAATAAGACATGTTGGCAATAATAAACATTTTATAAATAAGAATGTCGATTGTGGTATTGTCACCAAACCGTTATTCTTTTAGCTTAACTGCTGCTTTACTGTGATGCTTTACATATTATTACTGAAAAATGTAACTATTAAACTAACAGATCAAACGAACAGAAAAACGAAGTAAATCGGTCTGAAACCGAATTTTCTTAAATATGTTCCAAGTATCATTATACAACATTTAGAACTTTTGGCGAAAATCCAATAAAGCTTAAATTGATCAGTCACTGAATGAATCTACCGCTAGGGATACTGGCAATTTAAAAGTTACAGGTGTCTTGCCAGCCTTTGTGATAGTTATTCTTTTTAAAAATAATACATGACATATCAATTTATAAGAACTTCTCATAACACACCCAAAAAAGTATATAGAGTGAACTATGCGAAGAGTACAGCTACATCGAATCAATCCTCGAATTGAGCTTAACCATTACAAATAAAGATATAAATATACAAAACCTTTATTTTTATAATATTAGATTGGATCGGATATACTATGTAACATATGTATACTAGACTCATGATGAATAAAACAATAAACAATTTATAAAGAACTATTAGAATAATGTACTATTCCAATAAAAGATTTCGGAAGATGTCAAACACAAAGCCGTTTGATAGATAACTCCAACAGAACTTGCTTTTGTACGATGCAAGGTGAGATGGAGTCTTTAAAAAGTTTTACTTTCAGTATCGAACAAAATTTATACCCCGTCGAAGAAGTCGTACCGATACTTGGTCAACTAGTCTCTAATATCACGGACTAAATTATATAGTACTACCTACTAATCGCTTAAAAGTTCATTACAAGCAAATTCGTTTAGCGCAGATTAATCTTTTCAACACCGGCCATTAATTATCTTTATAAGATTAAAGAACTCTATTTAAAGATACTTTTAATTTCATGCATAAATTTAGCCTCTTATCATTTTACATGCTCGATTCCTGAATTGGATTTTGCATGCCTAGTAAATTATTCTAAGTAACCCACAAACATTCTTAGTTACTTAATAGGAAAATATATAAAGAAACAAATGATATTATCAATACTCCACTAATTTAAGACAATTTGCTGAACATGATTCGTCCTCATCAAATGTAAGTGTAAGTAGTGTTTTCGAGTACTTAAAGGCTTACTTAAGTGGGCCGTGAGTGGGAGACAAAGAGTTCTCTGGGGATTACTAATCTAAAATAGAACGGAATACTTACTGGGATTAATTAGTTGTAAAACTATTTATTATTATCTTTCTGATTCGAATAAATATGTTGTGATTTACAAAATAATAAGCGCTCCTGCTTACGAGCCACTAAGGCAACAGAAACAGGCTAACAGAGAAATAATGATTACAAAGAACATGCTTTTCTATGTATTAAAAAATAAAAAACTAACCGAACTAAAAGGTAGAAAATAATTTTCTACTTTTCTAGATTTTCTACAAAAACAGTATTAAAAAATTTTATCGTGTAAAGCGTGGGGTAATAGATATCAGTTGTCGGTAAGATTTTATTGACAGATATTGATAAACTTAAAGTTACTGAAAAATTAGAAATTATAAACACAACAAAAAATTTAATCGCAAAATCTTATCGTGAAATTAACGACACGCACAACATTATCATAATGACACAATTATTTCTTTACTTATAAACTTTTGTGTGCATGTGTATATACTATAAAAATTATTATATCTTTGAACATGCTAAATTTATAGTGTTAGTTATTACTATTATAGTAGTCATTTACAGTAATAGTGTTTAATTAATAAACAAGAAAATATTACAATGCATCACAATGAATTTTAAAATTTTTGCTTTATTGAATAAACAGTCAGACTAAACACACTATGTGTTTCTTTTCCGTTCTATTTACTCATATGTAAACAATCAAAAGAATCTCACCGTCGTCAGAATATCGTAACTACCTAAGTAATAACCTTTCATGTCAGGATAATAACATATAATGTGAGCATATATAATACAATTCAGTGACATTACGTGAACGACTACGATCAGCTTAAGTATGGGGTCAAGTAGTGTCACCGTCGTCTCGCGTCGCGTCGAGGCGGAGAATATGAGTCGTGTGATACATTACCAGTATTATCACACACGCACATCATCACATTACAAATACATGCAATTTTGCACACTCTTATCTTACTCTAGAGATCTTACACCATTCACGTTTGTATGCAATTTTCATGGTAAATTAGATAAAAATAATTTTATTTATCCAACTTTATTGCACACCACTACAGTATAAATTTTGTACAGACATAGATGAAGATCTACCTTTGGTATTACAAAAGACGGTCTTATCGCTCACGGCGATCTCTTCCAGACAGCCTTTGTACGAGTATTGTAGAATATTGTTAAAATCTGAGTAGTCTGTGGTGTACTTTTATAATAATATACTGAAATAATAATACATAATTGCTCACACGCTAATACAATACACAAACTACTAACACATAAATACTCATGTAAATATCACAAAGACACACAAACCATGACGTTAAATTAATCACAATAGACACTCCCTAAGCAGCCCTTACATTGTCAAGTAATAATAAGTGACTTTTTTCTTCAAGGCTTGCAAAGATCTAGTCTTTCTAATTATAGGTTGTTCCACAATTTTGCTGCTTGTACTGAGAATGACCTGTCAGTAAATTTCATAGAATCCCTGTGCATTTTCAACTTCAGATTTTCCGATCTCAGAAGCTTACAATGTGAATTGTGAAGGAACTCAATTTTATTCCTTTCACTATGAAAAGGATGTGAAAAGACTTTAACCTAATCAAGTCAACGGTATGTGTTATACACCGGTTGCCTATGATGCCGTGGTATCACTACTATCGTCTGCCCATATTGGAATTGCTTTTTTGTTTACTTGCAATTAATAAATACTACTTACAATTAATAAATACTATACCCACACACACACACACACACACACACACACACACACACATCCACATACATTGGAACCTAAATGGTCGCGCACAGTGCGGTTTCAGAGAAATTTTCTCCCGCGAACAATCCCGTTATGGAATGAGCTCCCTGCCACGGTTTTCCCTGGGAACTACAGCATGGGGTTCTTCAAGAAGGGGGTTAATAGGTTTTTGAAGGGTCGGCAACGCGCACGTGATGCCCCTGGTGTCGCAGGCGTCCATAGGCTGCGGTAGCCGCTTACCATCAGGCGGGCCGTATGCTTGTTTGCCACCGTCGTGGTATAAAAAAAAAAAAAAAAAAAAACTATTTCCGTGTGAAGGAGCTGTAACTTTAACATGAGCATAGCAACGGGCAAAAACTAGTTGTATTATAAAATACTATGTATATGCTGTGATTTTTTGGCTCCAAAAATGACTCAACTATAGAAACCTTATAATTTTAAACAAAACTCGCCACACGAATCATCGTTACGAAGCAGAGTTCAGTCCTCAGTAGTGGTGTCGTTCCTATGCTGTGCCTAATACGGGTATAAAAATCTGTGCTCACTCTACTCATTTCAGGTTACTCTTAACTAAATTGTAAGTATACAGTACTCACCAGAATTTTAACTGAAACAGACTGGATATGATTTCTTTTTCATGAGCTCTTTGCTTGGCGATCTTATAGCTCAAGTACTTTAGTTATACAGCTTCTATAAACTCGATGGAATATTACCTACGAGTATTTGTGGCTATCCGTTGCTTTAAAAACTTAAATTATTCTACATCGATTGAGTCCAAATTTTAACATCATCATCATCATCAACAGCCTTTTACAGTCCACTGCTAGACATTGGTCTCTCCTTAGCAAGGAGGTTTTGGCCTACTATACCACGCTGGCCAGACGGGTTCGAATAGGGTTTATTTCAAGTTTTCCTTCTCTTTGTAATAATGTTGTTATGTATATTTGGTTACCTAAATTAAAACAAACAGAAAATTATTAACACGATACACAAACTACTTCAAAGGTTTACTTACTTTAATCTATAGCAATTGCCTCGGCGGCTAAGTGACAGCGAATGCGATTACTGGGCTTGTGGTCTTGAATTTAACACTTCGGTCAGACCAAATATTATTTATGTATATATAATATACATACTTACAAAAAAAAGTGTGTAAGTATTTTATCTAGCTATCAAAGTACAAGCTCTACTTATTTTGAAGCTAGACGGTGTTGTGTGTCAGTTGTCCGAAATATTTGTTGAATATATTTATATATTTTCATTTATTTTTACTTCACTTTTATTTCCCATTTCATATCAATGCAGTGAAAATGTGTCACAGCGAAGCATGGTAGACTATAGCTAGTCATTCCTAATAACAATCTTAGACAAAATTCGCGGACCTAAAATAACTTATTAATAAATTGATTTCCTTCGACCCAGTGTTAGCAAACTGTATGATGGTAAATTGGTGCAGTTTATATAAATAATCTAAATTAAAACTGCTAAAAATTTGGTACACGGATTAACTCGTGAAAATAACAAGCTCGACATACGAGTAATCTCAAAAGAAAAAAAATTGTCACATTTATTTGTATATAAATAAATATTTCGTACATCTTATACACATTTTATATATGAAATACATAAAACTAAATTAAATATACTATATGAATTCTTGAATGTATGAAAAAGAAAAATATTACACCGACTTTATTTTATTATAATGTCTTCCTGAATTTATACTTCCTATATTTATTTTTTTAAAAGACAACGCCCGCACTAGGAATAAATCTTGTATCACGTGGGGCTTTACAAACATACAAGAAACGAAAACAAAAAACATCAGCTCAGAGTATCAACTTGTACCTTGAACCCACAGCACTCAGCTCAGTAGAGAGCAGCGTGGCGATCATTTAAGCCACTAAGCCATCCGTGCAGTAATTGATTCCAATTTTAATCAAATTACTTGAATTACTATTAATTTAAGTGGTTTGATTATAATTATTTACAGTTGTATTATACAAATCATGTTTTTTATCCTGTGAGCATTTTGTTTGCTCGCTTGGTAATATAATCTTTGATTGATATAAGCTATTGTCTATAATTTTATTACCGTATTATCAAACCTTAGAAATAATTAAGAAGAAAAGAATTTAAATACCATAACAATAGCAACACCGTTTAGATAAATTCCTTTGTGGGAACTTCTTGCTTGTCCGGAGTACAATAAGCATTCTTACTTTAATAAAAGTTTCTAGGCGCTTCTATATCAAAATATTCGAAGAACATTTGGGAAAACTCTTTACGAAAAATTATTGTCTCATTTAACCATGACTGGTTCAAATAAATATTAACGAGCAAGCATTGAGGCATAAAATGAAGGAGTTCGCCTTGCTAAATGAAATTTTATAGGCTATGCGGTGGAAGATTGCCTGACTATAAAATCGTTCAAGGCTATACCGAAGTAACTAATTTTGACGTCACATTACACTCAACAAATAATAATGCCTTAAATATACACAGAAAATAGTTATACGTAATTTAAATTGCCCGACAGTATTTAATATAAATAAACCAACATTAAATGTGACAATGAGAATTAGAGAATTTTGATTTCGCAACAGTGTCCTTAGCAATGAGCTATTACACGCTGCCAGAAACCAAATACCTTTTTAACGTACATTTTTAATAAGGTTGCTTATGCAGGTAATTTAAACATTATAAATAAAATAAATTTATTTTTGTACCATGACTTCAAAATCTTGAACTTTGATAAAGGCCTAGTAAAAATTTTAATGCATAGTCACTTGATTTAAAGACTAATGCCTTCTAGTTCATATGCGTCCTTATTTTTAACACGCTTTTTTTAGCTTGGGTTGTATCTATGTATGTAACGGAATCTTTGAGCTTAATTTTCACCGATTTCCAAAAATCTCATCAACTTGAAACTTTGCACACGTCTCAAGGACCGATGACAATGCGATAATTTGATAATAGTTTTATGAGTTTGTCACAGACTAAAAAATGACAAATAAATAATAGTTTAAAAAAACTAAAAAAACACGCTTTTATTGCTAATCGAACTAAAAACTAGAAAATAATCTTTAATGACAAAGAGTCTAATATTACAGTAGTAGAAGATCGAACAATCAATCATAGTTAATCGCCTCTTATTTTCTCGTTTTTAGTTCGATTAGCAATAAAAGCGTGTTTTTTTAAACTATTATTTATTGTCACTAATATTGTGTTTATTGTCTCTGTGTTAAAGAGGTAAATAAATATATACATTTAATAAAAAACAAAATAGTACTTTAACTAATCGATTTTTCTTTCGAGTACAATAATTACTACTTGAAATTTAATGAATCTAGGCCTAAACATGCACAGCTGATTGGTTAGTAATACAAATTTAAAAAAGCGTTAAATAAATACAAAATGAGCATCCTGATGCAAAGTCAATATTGTTATATCTTGTCTTCAAGGGGCAGTGAGGGTAGGGGTAGCGAACGAAAGGTCCACTATCGACCCCCCCTGCTGTCGCACACACGTGTTGGTAGAGTCTGTGTTTAGTGAACAGAGGCCCACCGAGGCCACCTACTCCACTACGGCCTCGTCCCTAGCGTCTGTCCTGGGGGAACCCACGCAATGAAAGTCTCATAATCGCTCAAACTCTGGTTGTTCCTCAACCGAAATATATACCGTACACGGTGATCCCCCCCCCCACTAAACTTAAGGAATCTTTAGGGTCGGAATATTCTCATCACATCGTCATGGGAGATTTTAACACTGACATCCTAGCCTCAAACTCAAGTCGCACACGCAGCCTCCTTCACATCATACAAGCAAACAGCCTCCACGTCCTGCCCCTTCAAGCCACTCATCACAACATTGAGTATCAGGACACCTGGCTTGATCTAATCCTCACCTCTTCCCCACACCTTGTCTCTTCCCATGGTCAACTGTCAGCCCCTGGTTTTTCCCATCACGACTTGATTTTCCTCTCCTATATCCTGAAACCATCCAAATCACCACCTAAAATCGTGCAGACTCACAGTTTCCGACACATGGATGTTGAAAAATTACATGCAGATGCTGTTGGACTGGACGAACATGGCAGCTGCTACCGACGTAGACAACAAAGTCTCTATTTTTAACGACACCATCGTCAAACTATATGACCTCCACGCTCCAATTAAGTCAGTAAAGGTAAAACGAGCACCGGCGCCTTGGATGACGGAGAAGGTCCGAGCAGCTATGGGGCGATGAGATCTGTCATTTCGTCGGTTCAAACAAAATCGTTACAAAGACAAATGGAACCAATATAAGGCTGCTAGCAATCGGTGTAATCAGGTGATACGCAACGCTAAACGCCGACATATTCTTCAAAACATAGAATCTTCTTCATCTTCCAGTATCTGGAAATTTCTTAATACCTTAGGTATTGGTAAAAAACAACAGCTCACATTCAATAAAACAATTAGTTTGAATGATATAAATCTTTATTTCTCATCTACAACTACGATGGATCTTCAAACTAAGTGTCAAACACTGAACTACATATCTGGTCTTACCAGTCCTGCCACTGACTTATTCGAATTTTCTCCGGTGCCTCCTAAGGATATCAAAAAAATTATCCTATCTATCCATTCTAATGCTGTAGGATGCGATGGCATAAGCCCTCGCATGATTGTTACCATCCTGGACTGTATCCTCTTAGCTATCACTCACATCATCAATTTCTCTCTCGACTCCGGCACCTTTCCCTCTCTATGACAAAAGCTTATAATATTCCTCTTCCAAAAAAGAATAATCCTTCTCTCCCTGAACACTTTCGCCCTATTTCTATTCTTCCCTTTCTGTCTAAAGTACTCGAGGCCTGTGTACATAAGCAACTTGCCGAATTCGTTCACAGAAACCAGCTATTAAGCCCTCTACAATCTGGCTTTAGAGCCGGTCACACCACAGTTACTGCTCTCCTTAAAGTGATTGGCGATATTAGAAAGGGCATGGAGGGCACCAAAGTCACGGTACTTGTACTAGTTGACTTTTCTAATGCCTTTAATACTGTCAGTCATGAAATCCTTTTATCTATCCTTAAATATCTCATTGTTACCTCTGAGGCGCTGGTATGGTTCTCCACTTATCTTCAGGGGCGACAACAAAGTGTTCACGTTGCTGACTCGACATCGAGCTGGTGCGATCTCCTCGCTGGCGCCCCTCAAGGCGGTATTCTATCTCCTCTCTCTTATTCTCAATTTTTATTAATCTCATAACTCAACAACTTCAAAGTGCGTATCACCTATTATATATGCCGACGATCTGCAAGTGTATTCACAGGCAAGGGTGGAAGACATAACACAAGCTGTTAACGTGGTCAACACAGACTTGGAGATCATAAACTCGTGGTCGACGAAGTTCGGATTGACAGTAAACCCAACCAAGTGTCAGGCGATCAGCAAACGCATTATGAGCAGACTCGATACTGCCTCAATCTCACCAATCATCTTTAATGGATCAGTCGTACCGTTCAGCCCCGTAGTCAAAGATCTGGGCTTACTCATCGACTCTACCCTTGATTGGCGAGCTCAAGTTACTCATGTCAGCCAGAAAGTAACGAGAAACCTGCGAACATTATATCGTCTGAAGAACTTCCTGCCTTCTAATACCAAAATTACTCTCATGCAGTCCTTAATAATCCCAATAATCGACTATGGTGATGTGTGTTATTACGACCTGAATGCAGACCTTCTCAACAAACTAGACCGACTTCTCAATAACTGCATTCGATACATTTTCAATCTTCGAAAGTATGACCACATGTCTGCTTTACGTTCCCAATTAAAATGGTTACCTGTTCACCAGCGCCGCAATCTGCGAGCACTAACTGCCCTATTTTCATTTCTCAACTCACCGTTTTCACCTACATATCTTACTCCGTACTTCCGCTATCTATTCTCTAATCACGACAGAAACCTTCGCTCAGAAAATAAGTGTGTGTGTACAGTGGTGTGTCGGAATCGGACCGACTAAAACCACACGGTGTGCCACTCTGCGCCTGATATAGGAGGGATCCGGGAACCGCTGCTATTATGACATCCAGATCCCTCCTAGCGCCTGCCCGCTTCAGCGGGCACCATCTATGGGTAAACTCTCTATTTTAGACGACGTACGGCACACGTGGACGTCGCCTCCTCGCGGCTGGCCATTGTAGCGGATAGAGGGGAAAACCCGTCCCGTCCACCCGCGGCCACACTCAAGGCGGCATGAGGCGCTGATATGCGCGCCCCCGCCGCCCGGTTTGCCGGCGGCGAATTGGGTCTGAGTGGATATTGTCCTCCCGGGCCTTCTCCGCCGCCTCCTTCCGCGAAATTACGTCTTCGCAGAAGGTTGCGACCGCGATAAAACAACTGTCGCTTCCGGCCATGGAGCGTATGACGGCCGGTAGCGAGAGATAACCTCCAATAGCTGCAGTGAGGACCCCACGCTGCGCCGCCCAGGCAGAACAAACCGCTAGCGTGTGCTGAGCCGAGTCCTCACTGCAGTCGCAGTGGTGACAGGCGGGACTCAATTCCCTCCTGGCGACCGAGTGCAGGTACTTCCCAAAGCAACCGTGCCCGGTCCTGCGTCAGTCAGAAGGAAAGGGTCCCGTGCTGACGCCCTGCCCACTCGGCGATGACCGGCTGGAGAGCCTCCACGAGGGCAAAACCAGCACGTGGAGTCTCCAACTGGAGCAACCAACGAGCCATCGTGGCTCGACGAGCGGCCTCACGCCACTCGCGTATCTCTTCAGGTGGGGGCCGTATGCCGCTACCCGCCCGGAAGTCAGCCGTCTTGTCCAGGGCCACCCGCAGACCCAACGCCTCAATATCAGAGAGACACCCACGGTGGCCAGGCGTGCCGCCTCCTGAAAGTTCATCCCCCGGGCTGTGACCAATGTGTCATCTGCGTAACAAATTAAGCCCAGCCTGTCCATACACCACTAAGCTAAACACAAAAGTGTTTTTTTAAGCATGACTACTTTCTTATCCTGTTTAAAAGAAATTTGTATTTCTAATGTGCAAAGCCTCTCAACTGAACTATGAAGACTGTGGTATGATCGAAGATACACATCTTCTTTTCACAAGTAAATATTATTTTATAAATAATTAAGGGTCGCAAAAGATATGAATATCGGCCTCTGTAATAGACTTCTGATCAGTGTCGGTTGTGGACTAGACGTTGTATAAGTTGGCAGTGTTTAGCTCTTAATTAAATGAATTACTGTATTTGTAGTGTCATAAGCTAATGTGGTCGCACAATGACAAAACATTTGAAAAGAAACGTGGATGATAATTTAGAGAAAGATGATGAAAGAGTTAATAATAATTGAGATTATTTATCTCTCAACTTAGTGTACGTAGTCTAGGAAACGAGACAAGATATCTTTCGTCCAGAGAGAAAAGACTGTTTAGTAGACTACTGCATCAACTGATAAAGTAATGATAAATAGTATTATGGTCACACTACCACACCTGTCGTTCACAAATTATGTAAAACACTGACTCCACAGTGATTGGCGATGTAGAATAATTACATCGTATATAGCACATCCTAATAACAGCTACTAAATAGAGATCAGGTAACATGCAACAAATTTTGTATTATTTTGATTGCATATAATGTTATAAAACTTAACGTAAAATAATTCTAGTAAATGATTTGTAATTAATTAATGGCGTAATTTACGCCTTGTAAATGGAAATTACCTCAGTATCTCACTGTCGTTACAGTAAAGCTTTTTTTTTGTGTACGTAACATTGGAACCAATTGACATATCTTTTTAGGGATTTTAAATCGGACCTAGATTAACGAACAAGACTACATTTATATACAGAAATATATAGGTAACTTTCACAACAGACCGATACATCAAAAGACGGCAACTGTTGAACAAAAGCTATTGTAAGAGCTGTCCGTCGGATTGTATTTTATTGTATCTCAAATGTATAAAACACAATTCAGAGAGTGCTTGAAATCTCAAAACAATACAAATATATATGTATGCATAATAACCAAGCAGTCCAAAAGCGAAGAGAAACAGTAGTGACATATCGTGAGTAATACAAGATAATTAAGGTGAACTACGAGGCCAACCTTTGTTGTACATATGTATACACTGTTAACATAAACGTTGTGTAGCATCTAAGGCCACAAGCACACAGCCTGTGGTCGCAAGGGTTGAGTGACAAGCTTAGTCTCGATCACCGAGAGCTGACTAATAGCTCTTGGAGAAACAAAGTGATCTGTTCGCTGCCAACTTTGCTATAAGTAGTGTGTTCAAAAAGTATCACGAATTTTGAATATTTTCAAAAATTATTTTCTTTTCTTTTATTATTTTCTCCCCTTCAATGTAATCCCCTGGGATATTATACACTTGTGCCAACGTTTTTTTCAATCTTCGAAGCACTTCAAAAAATCATTTTTTTGTATCTTGTTCAGCTCTTCCTTCGATGCCGTCTTTATCTCGTCAATCGTGGCGTAGCGTCGTCCTTTCATGGGCCTCTTTAGTTTTGGGAACAAGAAAAGTCACAGGGGTCAGATCTGGGGAATACAGTGGCTGCGGTATCATTAGTGTATTGCTTTTAGCCAAGAAGTCGCATACAAGCAGCGATGTGTGAGCAATTTTAGTAGGAATTTTGCGGCTACCCGTCTCATGCCCAAATTATCGATTAAAATCGAATGGCACGAGCCAATCGATATGCCTAGGTCCTCAGCAATTTCTCTAACGGTGATTCGACGATTGGCCAATACCATCTTCTTCACTTCATCAATTTTTTCGTCTGTTGTTGAAGTGCTCGGGCGTCGGGCACGCTCTTCGTCGTTCACATCTTCTCGGCCTTCTGAAAACATTTTGGCCCACCGATAAACGTTGCTTTTGTCCAAAGTAGCTTCTCCATACGCCACAGTCAACATTCGGAATGCATCCAGGCCCCCAATTTCGTTTTTCACACAAAATTTGATACAGGTTCTTTGTTCCATTTTTTTGAATAGGTAAAAATCGAAGACGAACCGAAACACGTGCAAGCAAAGCAGCTGTCAACAATTAACTGAACATTTAAAATGGCTGAACTTGTCAGCATAAGTGAGAGACATATGTACCAACATAACGCCACAATAAAATCGAAATTCAAATATACGTAACCCGCGAAAATTCAAAATCCGCGATACTTTTTGAACACACCTCGTACATGCATTTCCAACAAGTTACAATGTCCGTAATCAGTAGTTAGTCGGCTACGTGTACATTAGTCGTCATCCATAAATTACGTCACACTTTAATTATCAATGATGTGGTACATTACGTAACAACAGGACATGGCAAGTGTTATAACTGTAGTAACGGCATATAATATGATATGTGTTAAGTAATAAAACACACAATATTAACTGTGAACAAAAACCCTAACAAATGTTCTCTTTTCAGGCCTAGAAATATAAATACAATGACACAATATAATGCATTAACGTATTTTCTTAATTTAACGTCCAATAATTGTTTTTTTTTTTTAATTTTGGACATTTAACACGCAACGCCATCTAGTTTCAAACTAAGTTACTAACTAAGAGTTTGTACTATGATAACTAAACTGACTGATAGCTTACTTATATACTTATTTTTTTAAATACATACATATTATGCAACTACCACCAAACAAACCGAAAATAAAAAACAACCAGACTCCGAAACAAATATTTGCAGATTATACAAACATTTCGTTTGACCCGGGAATCGAACCCGAGGAGACCTCGAGCACAGCAGCCGCTTTCGTTACCGCTACGCCATCGACGCAGTCGATTTATAAGAATATTGAACAAGAAATCAATTTCTGCACTCGTGGGAGGACTAAATTACATTAAAAAAAATAACAAAAAAAAACGAATCAAATAGAAAATATTCAAAACCAAAAATTCTCTAAAAAGTAAAGAATTATTGCATATTCTTGAGTCTGCTATTATTTTTATTTTTGGAGTTGATATCAGCATAGGTAATACGACAATGCCCTTAGCAATAATATTACGATAATACCTGAATTATGAAATCAATGACAAAATATACGACTGTACACCTCTCCCAACTACCCGGTGCCTTAGGCCCGCCTTTATTTTTAGTAAATCTATAATTCTTGTGTGAATATGGGTAAACCTTCTAAATGAGTAGCTAATATGAGACAGCATCATTCAAATGAGAAAAACGAAGAAAGGCAGCACAAATACAGCTTGGTTGTTATATTTCATTCTGGAATTCTGATGATCATTTACAGATTAAGATTTGTTGTGCACTTTGTTGAATTTTACAGTTGCATAAAACCATATACTTAAGCGAGGAGCGTTGTCAGAAAATTATTAATTAATTATATATTATTTTTACAAAAAAGGGTATTTATTTTCTCATTTATGATACAACACGTATATAATGATCCTTAAATATCTATCTCATTATAAAGTGGACCGCGATATGCTGAACACATCTATGTACCTACTACAACAATACAGGCGTGATATTATATTATGTGATTATGTAACAATATAACTTAAAAACTACTCGCCAAATCTCACTCAAATTTAATTGGACAATATAACAAGAATCATCAAAGTTGATACATCCAGTAAAAAATTACGAACATAAAAAAGAGTTGACAACCTCCTCCTTTTTTGAAGTGAGTAAAACACATGTGTAATATGACAACGCGTCCTTACATCAGGGAGTGGATTTTAAGAAATAGTTTTATTCAACGATTAGACCTCATTTGGTCACATGTAGTGCTTTTAAAAGGACCACTAGCCAGGATAGTTAACACTGATTTTAGCAAGATATTGAAAACCTTATTAAAATATACGCTTATTTGTTTTTAATACAGATCGATGAACACTTTAAATGGGTAGACATAATTTTAAAACGGCTTAAAGTAATGAGAGGGTTATGTGTTTGACAGTATATATTTATAGTCCTATTTCAAGATGAATAATTTTTTTTCTTTGAAATCGAGGAATAATACCTCTACATGGACACCAAATCGGCATCCAAGAGATAACGAGGATAATCGTGAATTTTTCATCAAGAAAGGAGAATAGTATTCCAGACGTTTTACACACCAAAATTCTTCGGGATTAATTTAGCCTTACTTTGAAAATGACTCGAAATCGGACTTCACTTAAAATTTCTACGTCAAGTATGCCAATGCTGGCTGTGGCATTTAGGGAAGTGATCTGAAAGCGTATTATAACTCAAAATATGATGAGCACATGCAATATATAAAATAAATTTGTTATTTTTTCTTAACATTGAGCAACATGAATGTTTAATGCGATAAATATCATTGTTATCCTGAGCCTGAACAATACGAAAAATAAATTAGTTAGAAACATTACAAATTTAAATACATACACTTAAAGAAATGAAGACAAAAATATCCCATATGTTATTGGTAGTCAACCGTAACAGTGACGAAGGTAGACAGAAAAAAGTACGGACCTGCCTACGGCACATACACCTGTTACCTACTGACATATTTTAAGGGATCACCGGCTCGTCGTAAATGTTCCACAACCATAAAAAGTTTCTTCTTTTTACATTTATATTCAGTTCTACAACTATATTATGTTTCATGTCTCAAATTTATATATTCCTGAAGAAATGGACCATAGGCGCAGAGGGATTTTATAAAAGAAGACTAATTTCATAACTAAGAAGTACGAGTGACTGATGGAAAATTTGCGTTCTTTCAGTTTGATTAGTGATAAATTATATGAGAATATATCATGAAGTGAAAGATAGTATTTGCATGTATTTTCACGAAAATTTCGAAAATAGAGAATCGTTGAAATTTCTCTAGATCCTCCAGGTGCGGCAGGTTGTGGGCACAGTGTTTTTTTTTTCTGCATCTGGCATCTTTATAGTTTACCCAAAACGATAGTAAGTGAATACCGCCGCTAATTGTCACCTGCCATTCAAGAGCCACAGAATATGTTGTCCCCCTTCGAGTCCCCGTAATCAGGAGGATAGGGAATTTGGACTTTGATACTGGTTTCCATGTAATCGTGCTCGATTATTGCTGTCAGTGAGCATGCACCCATGCGTGTGGCACCCATAGCTCTTCTCTCCAATGTATAGAATATAAATGTCAACAATAATAATTAAAAATAGAATTTAGGAATAATACATACAGAATTCACAGCCTAAGATTTATTGTCTTATTTACATATGTACGTCAATAAAAATAGTACCTAGTACATAATATAAATATATTTTAAAGAGGACCACACATGATATGAAATATATTTCGTACATTTTTTATGTAGTATTGTGGGTAGCATCATAGAAGACACATTTAATCGAGTGTCAACTGTCAGCTTGAATGTTTAACATTGGATGTATTCATAGCTCGGGATGACAGTTGACGGCTATTGCCGTTCTCACGGTATTGTACACATGTCACGGTTTTATTGTTATCTTAGCTTCTAGTATGTAGCCGTTTTTAGAACATGGTATTATGTATCAAACTAATATGTTTTCTTTCAAAATATTTTGGCGACTGGTGTAAATGAAATTCTGTATCCTTGGGGCACTGTTTTACTATTTTTTTTAAAGAAAAAGAACATATCAACCGATTAAAATTATTTGAACATAAAAACAATACAAACAAGCACATTCTAACATCACAACGTTGAATAAAAATTAAAATGAGGAAGCGACTTTTTTTTGTTAGTTACCTTACGGTACAATTTTCAGGAATACAGAAGTGTACAAATAAATATTTTCATCGCGTGCAATCACAATGTTCATAAATAATTTTTTTAACAATTACCTAAATCATATTAATTAAAATAATGTACTAAAAGAATCCAGGTTCCGGATTCGGCAAACGTTCCATTTGAAAAAGTATTTGTGCGACTTACCCTCTTTGTCAAGGTCGACTCTCGCAACCGGATTCACCGATAGCGTTGGTCTAAAGTTCTAAACCGTTTCTACTGCGAATGTATTATTTAATCACAAAGGTCTTTCGGATCTACTTTGCATTAATTAACAGACGAAAACAAATAAATTAAAATTTTTGTAAATCTTGCACGCCCTAACTGCATATAGTTAGGTTTTACTTAAACTAGAACATACTCACAGCTAAAAAGTACCCAAGGTGAAAAAAGACTATTCCTGATAGATACGTAGTCAATTTAAAAATTTAGCTTCGAAAAAATAAACTGGCTTAAAATTATGAAAAATGTTTTCACACAAATATTTATTCCGAATTTGCATATAGCACGCAGTATTTATAAACTCACATATCGTCGGTTACGTCACAGTTTGTCCAGTCGCTTTTAGATGGCCCATTTTATTTAAGCTCAGAGATTAAATAACACCTATGTACCATAAAATTCACTTAATCGTGTGCGAGTCCGAGCAAATGGTCTCGCTTGGCGCGGCACATCCCATCCGGATATTGAGGGAGCGCAAGCGTCATGAAACTTTTACGTCCCTTATCCGTACACTTATTATACCGACGTCATATTTCATCGAATACTGGCAGCTAGACAGCACGAAAGCGGTTTTTATTAAAATCATAGCGGACGTTTCCGTCACCTCGTAAACCACACGTGGTTGAAGGTGCGCGATACTAGGGAAAATATTAAGATACTCTGTATTATATTTGGAGCGAACTATGTCCCATACGTGATGAAATAAAACTCTTGGTTTTACGAGTTAGAAGAACCCGAACTGAATTTAAATAACTAATTTTCTGTCTATACGGAATAAATGGAACGAACTTTATACCTATTTGTTCTGCATACGATATTTAGTGTATTGATGATTAATGTTTACGCTTTTTAATAAGCTTTAATTAAATAATTGATAAAAAATCTAATGTAAAGCGTATATAGTAAATATTTCTGATTTGTCAAGCTGAATCGTAATTTATTGTGTGGTCATATTAAAATTTACATATTTAGTTTGTAACTATTTAAATATAAAACTTAAAAGTTTCATACTAATTTAAAATTCGAAAATTACACCGTGGATATAATTTATGTATTCAGATTTTCTGAAACTATCTGTATTTTTTTTTTAATTAAATTAAAAAAAAATCTTGTGCTAGCTACACAAAAATACTTTTCGGGCAAACAGGTTGTGAACTCATTTTTCTATTCCTTCGAAATAAATGAACTATGTATCTACATTTCCGAAATGTGATTACACTCTGTAAATATAAAAAAATACCTTATGACTTCGCAGAATCACCTCGAATGTTGTGGATATGGTTAGTTAGAAAGTGAGGCTCGCTTCGTATGTAACAGCGGTCAACGCCAATTGGCAGGCGGGATTCACTCACATGAACATGTCGTTACGTGATTCATCACTGATGATCGACAACACATTAGAGAACTATTCTTCCTCATGTCCCAATATTTCAACGCTTGACTGAACATCATTATAAATCTATTGTCTATTTAGTTTAGAGTACTCATAGTAATTCAAAGTTACGTACAGATCAGATTTCAGAAGCATGTAAAAATATTTGTTCAAAAATACACATATCAACAATACACATTCGAATCCTGAAATCAACTTACATAGTTTTGATACATAAAGTTTTATTTCTCGAAGTTTCCAGTTTTTTTATTTAAATAATAATGTCTTAAATATTTTCAAAGTTAAAAAAGCATAGAACTATCATAATATACGGTATTGTTTATCGCTACTTTGTGGAGTGATTTATAACGAGCATATTGAACATTGTGTCACGTAACTCTTCGTCGGCTATTCGTAGCAGCATTATGCTGATTCTGTGCAATACGTCACACGTATGCTTTCAACGTGCAGACGAAAACGATTGTCAGAATATCAAAATCCAAATGCTGCATTATAGTTTCTATGAGATTTTTATTTTGCATGAAAAGATGGAATACTTTTCTAAAAAGTCATAAGTTTTGAGATTCAGCAGTACTTGCGCAACGATGAACAATCATGATTAAAGACAGCGAAGTAAGTAAACTGAAATAAGTAACTTCACTCATTATAACAGCTTCTACCAATCAAAACTACCACTTATACACGAATACCAAAACAGATTAGATTAGATTAGATATAGTATGAAAAGATATATTTATCACCACCTAACAATTACGCTTAATGTATATAATTTCGAGGACTACAAGTCTTTTATAAGGAACTCCTTTGTCAGTTCTGAGTTCTATAACTGAATTCTTGAAAATATTAAGATAATAAAACAAGTTACTACAAATAACAAAGCCCAAGATACTCGTAACTATTAGTAAGTTATTGGAGCATTTCCTTGTAAAGTATCAATCTGCTGCGTTAGGTAGGTAATATTAAAATCTAAAGGAAATTTATAAACGGGTGGTGCTGAAACACACCACTCGTCTGTTATCGAAGTAATAGGATGGTTTTATATTAAAAAATGTTTTGTTATTTGGTATATTATTAGCTATTGTTTTCCTTTGTTTTATTTTTTGTTTTTAGTGTTCTTTGCTCTTTGTTTAAATTGATCAGAGTAACATGCAATGGGAGACGCCTATGTCCAGCAGTGGACTGCGATAGGCTGATGATGATGATGTTGATAAGTGCTCTTTGTTAGTATTGTTTGAAATCGGTTCAACGTTTACGTGGATTATGGGAAGAGAGATATTTAGGTAAGAGGTGTTTTAACCTGACTTGTATTTTGTACAAGCATTAGTATAGTTATTCATACGTTGATTACGCAATATTTGCAAGAACTTTTAAAACAATTAGTAACATAAACTCTTATATTTACACAATTTTTATACACATTATATATACACTTTTATACAATTTATATACATTACTGAAATATCGGCATCCATCGAGTATTTTTTCACATATTTTTCAGACGTTCCTTACAGGTAAGTATTAGAGATGCCACGAATAGAGATTTAGTCGAACAACGAATATCGGACAAGACTCTTTGGCGGCTAAATATTAGGCAACATTTAATACCTTGACAAAATTTACACCACAATTTACTGTAAAATGTACAATTTACCACTGGTCGTCTGTCGTGTGTAACGCTGCTTTAAGATGTACATTTCTCTATGTCTCTATGGCGGCGAAGTTGTGGCGAGTCCGGTGCTCGCTGCCACGCTGCATTGGTCTGTCAGTATTTGAATAATTTTACATCTATTTATTTCGAATGCAAATATATATATATATACTATTATTATTTATTTGATGCTCTTGAGCTTTGAATAAAGCTCTTCATCCTGTTGTATTCAATCTCATATTTTCTTCAGGATTTGAAGCCAATTTATTAGTTCTAATATAGTGATGATAATCTGGCCTGTTTACATGTATATCAGAAATCAATTGGAATATAAAGCTAAATAGTTCAAAATGTGTACATACTTTTTGTGCACATTTCTGTACTACCTCAAATTTTCATATTTCAGCGATAAATAACATCAGACTTCACCCCCTAACAGTGATCTTTTATTTTATAATCGTTATAATTTATATCCTGTTTCTTAAAAAGCTTAGAAATAATGTATTCTGCAAATATTGACAATAAAAGTTAGTTATAATGTTCAACGAGTGCCTTTTAACAACATCCCTTGGCAACCAAAATCCTTTTAGTAATGTAAATAATTTCTAAATTCAAACACTTTAAAATGCACAAATGACGTTTTCTAAAACAGTCTCAAGGGGTTAGTACTACTAAATAATAAAAGCAAAAAACGAAAGTCATCACCGCGTCACATTAATTAATAAACCTAACATCGGGCACTATAAATTAAACAATAAAGACATTCTTTACCATCAATTGTCAGTGACTTTGTTAAAATATAAATAACACTTGTGAACTTTAACACATAAGTTTCAGTTGTCAGTGCCAATATAAACGATGATAAATTATAGCAAATGCATGTTTGTTGTAAGCAGTGTCATGTTCACACTCAGTTAACAGATGCTTTAAAACGTAACTATGCAAGAGCTTGTATTGTACTATCATAAATGAACCTTTAAAAAAAATTTCATGATATATAATCAATCATGATATATATTGATATACTATACGCAACATATGCAATAGCTTTTTTTAACCTCTCTCCGCTTCACTATATTATAAAAAGCTTCATTTGTCTGATTATAAGAGTCCGGTATAAAATAGTTTGACTGTTTATCTTATAGTATATGGGGTCGAATCGCACCCGGATAAAATGTTTGTGTGATGAGCACGATTATTTGTTCTGTCTGAGTGTAATTTACCTATGATATGTCTGTATTTAGTACATATGTAAGTATGTTTATCAGTAGCCTAGCCTGGTTACCATATTACGGGCTTTGCCTAGTTTGGGACCAGATGGCCGTGTATGAAATGTGTGATGATATTATTATGTTTTTATTATTATTTTTCAATCGTACTCTGCTATTAATTTAGATAAAGAGATAAATTTCGTGCGACTAATGCACAAAAATCTATCCAATAAATTAAAAGAGACTAAGAAAACTGTATATTTGTATATTAAATAATTTAGAATCGAAAGAAAATTACTTTATAATTTTACCATATATGTTTAATTACGTAAAATAATCCAATAATTATCGTGCTCGATCGTCATGCACATAGAAAATTTATACTTTTATACCACTGTTCTTTCATTTTCGTTGCAAGGTTTTTCCAATAAAAGGTTGTATTCTTGTTTATTCTTTACCGTTTCGCTACAACAAGAATTACTTTTATTTACCTAGAGGAACTGTTTACTTATAATAGAAATTAACTTGCCTAAGCGTTCCAGAAGAAAACTCGTTTCATTTTTCTTAGGTTTGTAATTGAATGTATGGTATGTGTGGTATGTATCGTACCGTTTTATTCTAAAAAAAAAATTAAATGAAAATTAATTTTTGGTCGTAACCAATTAGAAAAATCTATGTTTGAGTATTAAAACTACAGCTACACTTACATACGTTACAATAACAGTAACAAGAACAAACGAAATCTTCTTCTTAGGATTTATTATTTCTGGTTAAATAAGCAAATACATTAAAAAAATATTTATTTCACTTAAATTGGTAAGTAGTAACATTATTCAGTGTTGTTATCTCTTTTAAAGGAACTCTTGACCTTATTGCATACTTATGTAAGACAAAGTCGCATGTAACATTTAGAAGAAGAAGTTTCGGAAGGTCCTTCCATCAACACATTTTTTATATTTTTGTCATACATCAGGTAATACAAAGAAATGTCATATATAATTATAAAAATACAAAATGAAAACAAAATTACTACGCGGGCGGCAGGCCCTCAAAATTAACAATGCCTTGAAAATAGGACCTTCAGCTAAGAATTTTAAACAAAGCATGTGAATACATTGAACTAGATAATTACTTAACGTTTTAGTTAATACGTTTGAGCCATTTCTGTGTTCTCGTTGCTTAAGCCACATGAATAATTTCAGTTTGTCTAATATAATAGAACTCAGAAGGTGCCGCATTACCAATGTTGTATCGAGAATGATTTACAATACCTAACGTACTCATATATATCTTCTGCGACAACTGTTTTTAACTCAATTATTTTAAAAAGCCATGTTAGTCAGTTAACATTTCTTATTGGTAGTAGACATTTCGTAAGTCGGTCAATTCTTTTCGGAGATAGCTTTAATTTATTAAATTTAATGTCATTTTCTATTGATTGTTATGATTATCTTGTATGTGCGGTTTATGCAATGCCATTAATTCCATAAACAATTACATATACTACTCACTCAACTAAGACAAGTACGGTCACATATGTAGTTATTTGGCATCTTATATTACGTCACATCATATTATATCACATTCTCTTAGTACGTAGTGATTTTAAAAACAAAATAAACATTTAGGAAAAATCTGTCACAGATACCAAGTCCATTTTCTCTAGAAATTGCATATTATTTACTTAAAATAAACCTAGGTAGAATATTAGAAAGAATGTTAATTAATGAAGCTCAGTAATAAATTTATTCAACGATCACAATCGTGACTTGTCATTTATCTAGGAACAACTTTCAGTTCAAACATAAATATTCAAAAGCCGACACAAGAAATTAGGGTGGTGAGGCCGTGTAACAGAATCCCGCCTAAATAACGCTTTTCAGATGAGCAACACGGATGCCGTGAAAATATATTAATCAAAAGGTAGGGCAACCCAGACATCGTAGATTTACGAGTAACCTCCAACTTGGGCCCCCCTTACCCTCACAGACTCCCCTTCGTTGTTGTGTTCGTGCCTGTCTCGCACTACACAACTCATCAATTTCTCCAGGACACAAAACTTAGAAATATAGTTAGCTAAAGTATTCTCCGAAATTAAAGCGCTTTAGAGATCACACTGTAGTTTATTCAATAAAAGTAAATAACATTTACTGAAAAAATAATGAAAAATAATAAGCATTGTAAACTTTTGTATTAAAAACATACATACAATTTTTAAACACACATACATATATGACAGCAGAACCGTTCATTTCTATAACGTAACTTCAAATGTACAACAAAACAGCATCTAAAATGTCCTATAAGATGCTTTACCCACTTGAATCAAACTCAAATAGTATTACCTAAAAATCCACAAAAAGTATTGGGAGTGCCGTGAGGCCCAAATAAAAATTATTTCGATTTATCCATTTCCGGACATGGTTTGTATTCTCCCCGGAGCAAAGCGCTAGCTTAACCGTCACTCAAGAGTAGTTTTTAATCTAATTTAAACACCAAATACTCTTAGCTCCTACGTCTCTGAGGGGCCAGAAATCTGCAGGTATTTTTAACCAAAGTCGTCCTAAGATCGAAGTACGAGACAACATAAAAAAAATTATTCAACATTATAGATCCGTTCAACATCATCAGGCTATTTAAATCGTTGCTCGTAATATAGCTATTATCATTCATCAGCAAGCTATACTCACCTATGAGGCTGTGCCGGCTGGCGCCGAGGCTGGGCGCGGGCGGCGAGCCGGCCGCACGCAGCGCGCCGAGCGCGCCGCCGCCGCCGCCGCCGCCCAGCGCGCCGCCCTCCAGCGCGCCTGTAACATATACATTTTTAGAGAAGTTTTTTACAGTATCTATATAGACTTTACCTATTTTTCTGTTTTCCTAACACAACTATACTAATTTATTAAACTATTTGAAAATGCTTTGAATGTTGCCTGACAAAAGTAACAAAATGTGTAATAGTATAATTAATTAATACATTGATTAGAAATTAAAAAATATTTCATCGTCATAGCATTTTAATGTTTTGTTATAAGTATAAATTTATTTATTAAGTGTTAAGTACTCCCCGATTCAGTAATAAGTAAAATAAATATATTATTACTTGTAACATTACATTCATTTCAGTTTCATTTTAGATTTGTCTTTTCTTAAACTAAAAAAAGGTATGCTCAAAATCTTCATATACGTACGATATCTGTGATCACGGTCATGGGTTTGATTCCCACCCAGTACAAATATCATATTTGTGCAATGAGTACGATCATTTTCTCTGTGTATGGGTGTTATTTATCTATAATATGTATTTATTTAGAAATATTTGAAAATGTTTATCAGCTGTCTCTTTACCTCTCTCTCTCTCTCTGGTTACCTCTCTGGCTCTATCTAATTTGAAATCAGACAGCCGTGTGTGATACGTGTGAGCTTATTTATTATCATTATATTGAATATATTCTCTACATACCCAAAATTACGAACGATATTAATATTTGGTCTTATATATCGAACTTTCCATCAATGAGGAAAGAACATTGGAGTAAGTGCTATATGATAAAGAAATAAAGTTAAAATCTTATTCGTAAACGCATAGATGTGTATAGAATATAGTATTTTTTTAGTTAAAAATATTTTTTTTTAGATAATACGTTGGTACGAGCTACTATAATAAAGTATCAATAATATTTTAAAACTAAATTGAGAGGTAATTCGTTATTGTCAACTGAAATATAACTGTATATAAAACAGTGAAATAAAAGATATTTTTGTACTATCTACCAAATTTAATACGGAGGTTTAGTATATACCGTACAACACAGTTGAACGTCACGATTAGAAGAAAAATAGAACATCGATAAGTATTTTGGCTTGCAATAAGGCGTAGATAAGGCTCGTGGTTGTTCGACGAGACGCAAGGGAGTCGTCGGTGGCGCTTTCTATATTTATAGTGACTCGATATCTTACTTAATATTTCCTTTTAGCTGCGTATTTACCAATACCATCTTCGATGTAGTTAAAAGTGAGATGTTGGTTTATGTACGTTTCTAAAACTCAAAAAACTCTAAAAATTCAGCTCAAATTTTGACACAATGTAACACTCACTTCAAACATTTTTTTTATCATCATCAATACATCATTTTTGTTCCTGAGTCAACATCAATACAATCAAAACTTATCACACCGAAATAGAGAAGATTAGAGTAACAACAATACTAATAAACGGTTGGCTCTCTTTAATAACAATGAAATATATATATATCGAATACGATAGATTCTATTCATTTATGCTCATCTTTTCAAGTACTTTATTAAAAATTTGTAAATCAATCAAATACAAGTAATTTGCCTGAAAATTCGACATTGACCAATTAGAAATGAAAAATTTAGTTTTACACCACGCATCGATCTTTCAATAGGACGAATCCACGTAACTGAGCCTAAAATTTAAAAACAACTATTTACGCTCTATATCAATTGTTGCTAGGATATTGTATTTCTTCTGGGGGTGGAAAGCCTTTTCATTTTTTTACTAAAGATCTACATGACCTTTGTAACGTTAACAGTGCAACAATGGTTTATACTATAGGCTGTAGCAAAACTCTCGTCTCGCGGTATCATCTACGCGACGAATCACATTACTACTAAGCGCCCTCCTTCATACGACAACTTTTATTAAAACATTATTTTGCCCTTTTAGTTGTTTTATTTATAAAATAAATAGCATTCCGCTACTAGCTAACTGGACTAAAAATGTGACAACAGTAACTGAATGCGCCTATATTACTTTTTTCTTCTTTTTTTTTATATTAAGAGCCTGCCAAAGTGGCTCTACTCTGTCTGATGGAAAGCATGAATAGAATCCAAGAGTTGTGATCACCATACTCATCGCAAATGCAGACAATGCAGTGGGGTGGGCCACACTATGGCGGCCTTATGAGATGCTTTCTCACCCTCCCCTTGGGGACGTAAAAGGCATGACAGTCATCGTGACAGTGTAAAGCTTACACAGTTACCACGATAATTGTCACCCCTGCATCAATGGGCCTCCGGTCTCACACTCACCAATGAAACACGACAACGTGGATGCTGGCGCTTTAGGTTGGTTTTCTGTCGGAGGAAATCAGCGTGGCTCTACTCCCTAGCGATACCATTATTTGTATATATGATTGTTGTATACATATATATACATATATATATTTATTTTTATTATTTCAGGTCAAATAAAATCAAATAGTGTAGAACAAGAACAGGCTTTTTGTGCTATTTGATGCTGAAGAAACTTCTATATTTTTTGGGCACAGTGGATTTTAAAGCCCCAAATTTTACCTCATTTTAATTGAAACATAATATTTACATTAATTGGAAGCACTTCAAACCCATATTAACAATTTAATATATTTTTATGTACCATTGATTATTGGCTATTGAACTGTCTATTGACTGTCAACGACTATTGACTATTGAATATGTTAGAATAATTAATATACACAGCCTTTACTAGTTAAACTTGTTTTAATTATCCAGGAATTACACTTAGCATTCGTCCATATTTAAACAGAGAGAAAAATAAGAGCAGTGTTGCCAATATAAATGTACAATATACCAACACGCCTCCTTTCATTTATATTGTAAACATTAATACAAGTTTCTTACATCCTACAGTTAATATCAATTTATAACATTTATTTTACTCGCCTTTTAAATTTAACATTTCTCTAAATTTAGTAAATTTACATTTTCCAAAGATTTTGTGAATATATATGCAATATTATTTTCTGTCTCTATTTTTACAACTTCAATATTTCCTTGCTTAACATTCTCATGTACAAAATGATAGTAAACTTTAATATGCTTAGAACTTTTGGTGAAGTTTCCATATTTAGAAATAGCTACAGCTCTTGAGTTATCTTCGTAAATTTTAACTGACTTACAAACTTTAGTGAAGATATCATTTATTACACAAATAAGAAAATTCAATTCTGTTACAGCTTCTGATAAAGCTACATATTCAGCAAATGTTGAAGACTTTGTTACACTACTCTGTTTCTTTGATTTCCAGTATATTACGTTTCCAAACAATCTAATGATAAATCTCGAAGTAGACTTCCTATCTAAAATGTCTCCTGCCCAACCAGCATTCACAAAACAATCAAGAAAGTCAGCATTATTATTATTACAATATGTTAATTTAAGATCTTTTGTCAAATACAAATACTTTAAAATCCTCAAAGCATACTTATAATGCGTTTCATTATAACAATTTTGAAATCTGCATAAATAATTTACACTGTAAGATATGTCAGGTCTAGCACCTGAACTCAGATACAAAAGAGCACCAATCAAATTTCTATATTTCACATCCTCATTAATATCAGGTTGTTCCAATTTTAAATTAATTTCAATAGGAGTTTTAAACAATTTAGCATTTTCAATGTTATATCGCTTAGCTAAAGACTTGATATAAGATTTCTGACTCATAGTTAAGATATTTTTTTCTTTATGCATATATTCAATATCAATTCCAATATAGCTTTTTACTTTACTAATATCTTTCATTTTAAACCTTTTAGACAATTTAGTTTTTATGTCTTCAATAACTTCTACATTTTCACAACATATTAATAAGTCATCAACAAATAATAGAATATAAACAGTTAGGTTGTTTTTCCTTTTGACATACAAACAATAGTCATATTTACTTCTGCGAAAACCAAAATTAGTTAAGAAATCATTAAAACATTCGTACCATGCACGGGGACTTTCTTTCAAATCATGTTATGATTTATTTAATTTATTAACTTTAACAGTTCCATTTTCATAACCGCTTGGTTGCTTTACATAAACTTCAGATATTACTTTACCATTTAAGAATGCTGTTTCAATATCTGTCTGATGAATAGCAAAGGAATTTTGACAACAATAAGATAATAATAGTTTAAGTGTAGGTATCAGGAGACAGGTAACAGGTATAGGCAACAGGAGAATATGTATCATCAATTTTATTAGTTTGCTGAAAATCTCTTACCACCAATCTTGCTTTGTATTCATTTTTGCTCTTCTTTTTATATACCCACTTCACATCAATCACCAGTTTTCCTTGGGAGGTTTGTCAACTAGAGTCCATGTGTTATTTTTCATTAAACTGTCCATCTCATTATTCATTGCTTCTTTCCATTTCATTGCCTCGTCACATGTAGTCGTCTCCTGAAAATCAATTGGAGTCAAAGCGTCTGAGTAGTTGCAATATATGCAATAATAACCAAATTCTTTATCAAAACGAAGCGGAGGTTTAACTTGTCTTCTTGATCTTTCACTTTGTTCTTTATCTTCACTTTCTACTACACTTTCATCATTTGCCGAGTATTTTATTGTATCTTTTCCTTTTGTGTCCTTTTTATTATTATTATTATCATATTATATAGACAGGCAGGCAGTTGTAACAACTGATAAAGTCTGCATCCTGAGGGTTCTAATCAATTTTCTTTTTTGGATTCCACCAAGAACTTGTCGAGTCGATTTTTGAATTGGTTCACATTTTGGGCAGATATAACATCATCTAGAAGCTTGTTCCACGCTCTGATCTATTGCCTAGAAAGTGTTTGTGAGGATTGATGCTTGAGAAGCTGGTACTAAGCTTAAGACAGTGGCCTCTTAGACGAGTATTGTCATTTCGTATGAACAATTTAGATCTTATATGTTTCAATTAAGTCTCCCCGTTCTCTGCGATCTTTTAGAGTTGTAAGTTCACAGGATCCTCAAGCGTTCTTCATATGGTTGTTCTTTCAGTGATCGTGGTAGCTTCGTGAAACTGCGTTGTACTCTCTCAAGAGCCTCAATATTCTTAACGAAATATGGGCTCCAGATCTGGAATCCATATTCCAATATTGGTCTGACAAATGTTTTGTAAATTCGGAGCATTTTTTCTGGTGTTAGAACTCCAAAGGCTTTTCTAATGAGGTAAATCAGACTTTTAGCTTTCTTGACAATCGACATTATGTGTTCTTCCTATTTCAAGTCTTCTGCTATTAAGACTCCCAGATCTGCTTGCATCTTGACTTCTTTCAGTTCATTGCTTTCCAATCTATAATCCAAACGAGGATTCCGACGTCTCATATGCAATACTGTGCATTTTGAGGCATTAAGGTTTAAGAGCCATTCCTTAGACCAGTTCGCTATTCTGTTTAGGTCTTCTTACAGTTTGTCATAGTCCAAAAGTGGATTGGCAAATATTTTCGTGTCATCCGCAAAAATACTAACACTACACTGCAGGCAACGTGGAAGATCAAACGTGTATATTATGTAAAGCACGGGGCCCAGAACTGAACCCTGCGGCACACCGCTGTGAACTTGGCGGGGATTTGAAAAGGTTTCGTCTAAATGCACTGTCAAGGTTCTTTGTTGTAAGAACGCCGCAATCCACATGAGTAGCTTACCACGTATTCCTACATGTTCTAGTTTTTGTAAAAGTCTTTGTGTAGGTAGGTACCTTGTCAAAGGCCTTCTCGTAATCTAGGTATATTACGTCGACAGGTTCCCTCTCATCACAGTATTTGGTCCACAATGACAAACATGATAACAAGTTAGATACCGTGGATCGATGAGGACAAAAGCCATGCTGTTGTTCAAGAATAATTTTGTGTTTAGCAATGAAGCTCTGGATATGTTTTACTATGATTTTCTCCATAGTTTAACACACCACACTGGTCAAACTGATAGGTCAATAGTTCGATGGATCCAATTTACTTCCTTTTTTAAATATGGGTATCACTGATGCTGTTTTCCACAGGTCGGGTAAAATTCCAGTATCATATGAAGTCTGCATAATAGTAGCGAGCATATTACTCGCGTCGCACCTTTTTAAAACTATTGCTGGGATATCGTCTGGCCTCGGAGCCGAATCTATTTTCATTTCTTTTATTGCTCGGCTAACACTTTTGTTGTCAAATTTTAATTCCTCTATGAAATCCTCTATTCGGAGTAATGAGTCTAATATAAGTGGCTGATTCTGAGGTTCTATTTGAAAGACACTGGCGAATTGATCTGCAAATACCTCAGCTATTTGATGTGGCCGGGTAACATTTTTTACATCCTTGTTAACGAGGATAGTTGGAACAGAAACCTTAGATGTCACTTGTTGTCTGATGTAGGAGTGAAATTTTTTGGGGCCACTGTTGAGAATGTTCATTTCAAACGTGGTGCGAGCTGATCTACTTTAATTAATTAAATTATTATTTAGTTTTCTGTACTCTCTGTGATGTTCCTCTAATCCTGTAAGTACATATCTATTCCATAGCTTCAGTTTATCAGATATAATTTTGTTTGTTCCTTTCGATATCCATGGTTTGTTTGTAGTATGCAGCATCGGTTTTGCTCGTGGGACGTACAGTTTTATAGCTTCTTTGAGAGTGTTATGAAAGATCTCATACTGATCTTTTACACAAGTTATGTTTTTTATATTTCCATGAATTGTGTTGTGTATAGTTTCATTAATTTTGTCAAAATTAGCTTTATAATAATTTAGCTTGTATTTCGTCCTCTTTTCCTGTACCAGCAACTGCACAGTAGCAATCAAGCATGTATGGTCACTTTTGCCGATGGGGGCTTGGTGATCCATATTTGACAGTAGTGTGTCGTCATTTGTTAAGACCAGATCTAGAAACGATGGTTGATTTCCCTGGCAAAATCTGGTATACTTGTCTACTATTTGTTGAAGATTCCCATTTTTGTACCATTGCACAAAGTTACTTTCTTTAGGCGTGGCATATCCACTGTCTTCCAAGGGCCACTTGGCTCTACCATAGTTAAAATCTCCCATTATAACCACTGTGTTAGTTTCAGATACACGACTAAGTTGTTCTAGTAAAATAATGTCTTGATCCAACGTAGAATCGTGTCCTCTGTATAGACCACACAACAAAAACTTTTTATCTTCAATCATAACATCCAACCACAAACATTCTGATGCTTCATATTTTTTATTGTAGGTGGTATTTAATTTTGTCATGATTTGTTTTGTTAGATACGTAAACAGCGACTCAAACACTACGTCTGGCCATTCGATCATCTCTGTACACATTGTATCCTGATATTTTTATTACTGAGTTTGGTATATCTGGTTTTAGCCAGGTTTCTGTAACTACGATGAAGGTTGGATTCGAGCAATTCACTCTCCCAATTAATAGGTCCAGTTTAGACGTTATTGATTGAATATTTGTATAAAGTATAGTAATTGTGTGAAGCATTGACGAAACATTTTCATCTGAGGCATCTGTATTTATTTTATTGACATTATGCGGCTTTTTTTTATTATTAATCATAATCAGTTTTTTAAAATTCTAGTTTTTATATTTTTGGCCGTCCTTGGACATATTTTATGGTTAAATCGGTCTCGCCCTCATCAATACGTTTTTTCAGTTCATCTCGTAAATATTTCAAATATTCTCTTTGCATAGGAGTAAGATCCGATGCAATAGATATGGGTTTGCGGAGCTTATTTTTGTTGTGAAGTACTTCCCTTGCCTCAGTTTTAGTAACCAAGATTGCTTTTATTGGGCGCGGCTTCACATTTGCTTCAGCTTTACGAGCACCAAGGCGGAATAACTTTATGTTGCTGCAATTAACTTTGTTGGTGACACTTTGTATGATAGCTACACATTCTTTTTTATCGTATTCCTTCCTTGCATCAGTCATATCGCTGTCTGATTCTGGGACACCGTAAAGTATGATATTATTCGCCCTGTTCGCCCTCTCTGTCATTTCCTGTATTGCTGATTCAGTTGCAATCATATTTTGATGCAATCGTAGCTGTTTAACCTCTTCAGTGAGATCATTAAGCCTTTTCATTATCGTTGGAAGCTGACACATAGCTGACTTGCAGTCTCCACAGAGGAAGGTCATAATACGAGCGACAGTTTTCAGTTCGATTACACGGACTTCAGTAGGCGACCCTTTTGTCTTCTATTTCCTTATCTTTCACTTTATATTCAGTATTATTTTCTTCCTCACCTTCAAAACCACACAATTTAACATCTTCGATTATATCACAATTTCTAGCTATAATAACTCTGTTATTAATTAACACTCTGTATCCAGTATCAATGTAACCCAGTAAAATTCCAATTTCTGCTTTCTTATCCCATTTCAACCTTCTACGTTCTTCTGGAATTCTCACAAAAACTTTACTTCCATACATTTTTAAATTTTTGAAAGATGGCTTTCTTTTGAAAAATGCTTCATACGGTGTTTTCTCTTTATTAGTACTAGTCGACGTTCTATTCTTGAGATAAGCAGCTGTTTTGATAATTTCAGGCCAAATCTTTCTTTCTACCTTTGCTTCTGATAAAAGACATCTACCCATATCCATTAATGTACGATTATACCTCTCTGCTGTTCCATTTAAATGATGAACATACACTGGACAGGGTTTTATTATTGTTCCTTTCTCTCTTGCAAACTGAAAAACTCTTGCATTCATATATTCCTTCCGATTATCACATCGCAGTTCTTTTATCATGTTTTCTGTTATGTTCTCTACCTCATTAACATATTGCACTAAGTAGTCATAGACCTCATCCTTTGATCTGATGCAATAAACTTTGACTAATTTGCTGTAACCATCGATAAAGCTCAAAAATATTTTTTTCATTATATCCTGTAGTCTGATGTGACCAATTTAAATCTATATGCACAATATATAATATCCTCTCTGCTTTTCGTCGATTATTGTCAAATGGCAAATTATGCATTTTATTTTCAATACATATTGCACATCTTAAATATTCATTTTCAATTTCTTTAGGTAATCCTTCTAACGACTCATTTTTACACATTACTTTGAAATTATTAAAATTAATATGACCCGGAGTACACTGTCATTTTTCCTTCATAGTCATATCCTTTTTACTCATATTTGCTGCCACTATTTCTTCATACATGTAACTTTTCATCTTATACAGTCTTTCATCCTTAAATGCTATAACGTCCCCATAATTGTTGTAAATTTTTTAAAATTTCTGCTTTGATCTGATTGAATATTTGTCAGTAATTTTAGGATAACTCAATAAATATGCCTTCATTTCTTTTACATAAAATACAGATTTCAGAGTCACTTCACATTTTTGTCGATAGACTAAAAAATGTGTTTTAATATTCCCAATTTTTGTAGCTTCTAATATTGTTCTGTCACCAATTTTCACTTTGACAGGTTTATTTAATATCTCATAGGAATTGAAGTACTCATCTGTATTAATGATATGGTCTGTTCATTCACTGTCTTGTAACCAATTTATTTGACCAAGAAAGGTCTGGCTTATCATTATCCCATGTTGTGTAAGTATTATTCGCGATAGTTGTATAAAAACTGTTACCGTGGCTCTCTTGATTATTATGATAGTAATTTTCTGAACTTCATCCTCTGTTATTATATGAACCACGTCCTCGATAATTAGAAAAACTATGTGCTTTATTATGGAAAAAACTATGTCCTCGACCACGGTTTGTATTCCCAGATTTACAGTCTCTTTCCATGTGGCCAGGTTTTCCACAATTAAAACAATTATATGACGGCTTGGCATCTGTTTTAAAAGCATTTGATGTATCATTTGACATTTCACTCCCATTTTCTGTACTTTTCAATTTTATTTTACTTTTTAAATAATCTGCTGTTCTTTTACCCACCGGCAAGACATCAATTAAATCACCTATATAGCTGTAACTTACTGGAAGTGCTTTTAACATATAATTTAATTTTTAAATTTCTGATATCATTGCACCTGCTTGCTTAGACTTTAACTTTTAACTCATTTACAGCTTTTTCAAAAACATCAAAAAATAGAGACACTTCAGAATATTTTTTTAATTTGACACTCTCGGGGTTATGTCGACAAACTATTTGCAACGCTGTTGATTTCTTCAAATATATCTCGTCGAATTTCTGTGTTATTTCGTAGGCTGTATCAAGTTCGCTTATATATTCCAACTGCTTGTTGGTTATTGCGCTATAAATATAATTTGGAGCTTGGACATCATTGCCGTCCCACTCATCGTTGTCGGTTGCATTTTTCGCTCTCATTACTACATCCTTACACTTTTAGAACTGTAGAAACTTGAGTATTCGTATTTTGTTCCATCGAAAATTTGAATATTTATATCGCTATTTTTGGTTTCCATTTTTCTTCTATTATAATATTTATTTAATTGTTTGTTTCTTTATCTACTTTCTACGTCACGTACATTTTACATTTAATAATCACTTTTCAACTACGAACCTGCTACCATGTTATAATAATGAATATACACAGCCTTTACTAGTTAGCTTGTTTTTATAATCCAGGAATTATACTTACGCTGCGGTCCGATTGTGCTCACAGCACTTACGACGCTTAAACTGCTAACGTGTGATCCGATTTAGTGAGCGCGCCAACGTCTGTTAGCAGTATTAATAATTCGGACCACTTGTGAGAGCTTACGAATTCAAAAAGTTGAACATAACCTAACAGAGCATTTTTTGACATAAGCACGAGTGAAGTATGTGGTGTAGTCGATGCAGATGATAAAATTTCAAGCATTTTCCGCAATCAAAATTTAAATTACCCGTTTCCAGCCTACGAGTATGTCCAGCAGCAGACTATTAATGGTTATATTACCGATTTTAGGTGCTTAACATGGATATATTTATAATAGTGATTCAACATCCAACCTGCTACGTACATACGAGTATAACAGATACTTTTGGAAAAAACAATTGCATTTAAAAGTTGATTTAATTTAAAAAAAAAACGAAGTATGTTTAATCAAGACTATATTTGGTGAAATGCTGGAATGCAATATTAAATGCCATAGAAAACAAAGTCCAGCTGAAAAATAACACATTTCTTAAATCATTGCTATAAAATATTGCCTAAAAATCATAGATTCAAATAAATGGCGCCAAATAACGCCAATGCTCACGGTACTAACGATCCGACCCGTCAGTACTGTAAGCACTAGGTAGTGACGTCACATGTGACGTCATAGCATACACAACGCTAACGGTGAGCGTAAGAAACACGAATGGACCGCACGTTGGTACGCTATGAGCGCTGTGGGCGTGATTCGGACCACGGCCTTAGCATTCGTCCATATTTAAACAGAGAGAAAAAAAGAGCAGTGTTGCCAATATAAATGTACAATATAAGAACAGAATAACTGTAAAAAGTTGCATGTGAATTAGAGAAATGAATGAGAGAACACTGAGTAGATGATAGCTATATCAATTACTAGAAATCAGATAATGTTTGATACCCTTATATTTTGTTTAATTATTAATTTACAAAACAAAGAAATCCTGAATATATGCTATCCTAAACAGATAAATATAAATACTAACCACTTAAGGGAACAAAATATTCAGAAAAATATCACTACAAAGAGAAGGAAAACTTGAAACACCACTTAAAAAGCTTCAGTTTTGAGTAACACAATTCCAAACAAGTAAGGTCTTTAACAAATTCATTTACATAAACATGAGTGGCGAACACAAATTCACGCTATTGTAAACAAAATGAAAATGTCATTGTTTTAAAGCGAAACGACTAAAAAATAATACCAAGTTGGATTAAGGTGTGTTAATACTGATGTTCTTATGAAACATATCATTGTTAAAGAATTCATATTATGATGGGTTAAAGCGAAATTTATCAACTTTTGGGACGGTATCATGAGACAGGAAAAGGGTAGGACATTTATCCTACCAGCCAAGTCCTTTTTTATGGTGTATTATATACATACTTATAACATTGTTCAATATAACCTGGTAATGTATTGTAAAAAGTAAACAAGAATCAATTTAAAAATACTGCTCATACAAGATGATATTATATAATAAACAACTACATTACTATATACGCAATTTTAAAATAACAGGAGATCGTATCCTAACCAGTGGAATAGTAATAAAAGAGCATATCGAATTTAATATTTGTGCACAACAGATTTGAATCACATATCTTTATTTGTACATTTTATTGACATACATATTTATTATGTTTCGTACAATTTTTACGAGCAATGTATGAATCTTTATTGTGCTCTTGTAAGTTCTACCAAGTAAACGGAACCATGTTTTATGCACTGCAAATAAAGCCCGGAAATGTGCCAATAATACGTATAGCAGAATGGGCAATAACGTGGTTTCGGCCGATGGTTTTTATGCCTTCTTTATTTACTTCAAAACAGATAGGTACTAAAATTTAGAGTTCTATTATATATTATGATGATCTTAATTTTTAAACAAAGTAATGTTTCTTTTTTGTTTCGATAAATTTTTATGAACGTATTACAGGGATAACCACGTAATTTAATACTTTAAAATTAAACGTATAACTGCAACAAACTAATTAATGGTTAAAATAAAACAATAAAAAAGAGTGATATAAAGTATAGATGTGATACGCACTTCGCCGTCAGTTGGCATATTAATATGGGTTATAGTTGAACACACAGTTAATTTGAACTAAAAATAACAAAATATACACATAAAACACTTTGAAAAGAAAATTGTCTATCTAACAGCAGTTTCTTAATAACATTTATGATAGACATCTACAATACATATTCAAAATTTTGAGATTAACACAAGGTTTTTTCCTCTGTTACCCTTTACAGTACTCGTATAGGTGCTTGCCCTATTTTCGGTTAACTGTGTTTCCTAATATATTCACTAACATAGTTATAAGGGCACGTTAGTAACACATGCTCGAAATCATTTCGGTTTTATGAATTCCTGTGAAAATGAGGCCGCTACTAAGAGCCTATTACCATAGTTCGGCAAGGACGTATTTAACATCTAACTTTATTAATCAGAGATAACGCAAGCAGTTTTCGTAAACTGTAAACATATTTTATTTCATGCTAATATTCTAGAATGTACTCTTCCCTAGGAGATTCATTTTGATCTGGAACTTGTGTTTATATTTAGGTTTAGTGAGTATTTAACAGTAATATAAGTAAGTTCTTTAACAGTATTATTCACAGGTTCCAGTTTGTTAATTTATTGTTTTATTCTTCCAGACAACATAGCTTATTTCATAGTTAGATGACAGTGACACATCATACATAAAAATTATAAAAATTGAGTAAGTTTTAGAGTGATGATCACAAACTGTATGGACTTTTGTTTAACCGTGGATGACGGTACACTCCATGCTTAGCATAATTATGTATATTATCTTGTAGACAATATAGTGTAATTATCTTATTTCTATCGAAATAGAAGACAATACCATTCTAGTTAACTATCATACTAATTCACCTTAATACCTAATTATTATGTCTTACTTTCGATTAGGTTACCGACACAATTTAATTCAGTGTACATGTATACGAAACCCATTCTTATCTAAAAGTATTTCTTCCGTATCATTATTTGAGCTTAGAACTTGAATTTTTTATTTCAGCCCGACATGTTACATAATTCTAATAAACCGCGAAAGACATCAGAAATAAATCTAGTGACTGTCGAAAACATCGAAATTCTAGTGACTGTAAGAAAGAAGGAAAGTAAGTTCATTAAAATATAAAACCTGTTCAAGGCAATTCACTGGACCATTATATCAAACCCTCGCCGACAAGCGCTTGACACTCTGTTCTTAACTATGTCTTTGAATACAAAGGAACTGACAGTGATCATTTAGGAATACTAGTGAAAATAAATTTATACTCCATATGATCAATTTTTAGCAATTTTCCTAAACAGGTGGTAAGTTTTTATCGATTAATTATTTTGGATTCTAAGTTCAAAGTAAGAAAGATATTTTGATACATGTTTTATTTAATAATTTTAGAGGGATTGCTTTTGGTTGTTGTAAAAATGTAATCCACAAAGACGTACCCTGTCATAAACATGGCGTCACAAATGTGTGGTTGATGACATCCAGGCGCTTTGATGTCTCTTGTCAGCTAGTAAATCGAAACAGGCTTTAATATCCGCACTTAAGAAGAAGACCAGAGAAACAAAGCGTCCTCTTCATTCCCCAATTTTGAAGGGGTGAGTTATCAACATAAGTTGACCCGTTTACTCATTTACCCATGAAAAAATATTCAAAAGTTTCGGCACAAGTGTCTTTCTGGTATTTATAAACACGACAAATATAGAATGTGACCCAGAAAATCTATCCAACATTGTTTGGAGCTAAATTTTAAAGTCAGTGATGTCATTATTCCCAAAAATAAGTTAGTTAAGTAAGAAAAGTTAGAAAAATGTTAAAACGGTTAATAAAACCTAGTGTATGTAACTAAGTGTACTAAGAAAAATAAGTCTTTATAGTAAATTATTTTAGTAGTAATTAACAATTTAACTGTGACTCAGATTTAAAGAACAGGAAAAACTAATCTTCAGAATAATTCCTGACAATTTTTAGGTTACAAAAAAAATAAAATCAATACAGAAGTTTTTTTAGAATAAATTTCGAGGATCCTTCAATACAGAAAAATCCTCAAGAAAACAAAAGTAACCAACATTTATCAATTATCAAGATACCTAAGGCTGACAAAGGGGATTAACCTAACTAAATAGCAATTGTTGAAAAAAGAAGTCTAGTCCACGGACTGACACTCAGTATTTGCACCATAAATAGTCAAAGTATCAAAGTCTTAACAAGTCATTCACAATTAATAAAATTTTTGAGCTCTTATTTACATATTTTAGCTTTCGAAAACGCAATTCTCGGATATAGATGCTTGTCTTGTTGAAACTTTCCCTTATAATATATTTACATATTATTCAACATTTGCTTGTTACTGAATAATGTATAAGCTTTTGTTTGATATAATAAGTTACCAGATATTTTATTCCTCTTCACTACGGAAGCATGGTGTCACTTTCAGTAAGAGTTTTTGTATGGTTTAACTGAAGTAAATACTTTTATCATGCTGTTTTGTTGATTGTAAAAAAACACATTATACGTGTCCCTGTTTCCAATTTCATTTATTTCTTATGTTTCCAAAAAAATAATTTTAAAAGCATTGCGTTTCTTTAAGTTAATTTTTGTGTTTTTTTCATTACCAGGCTGGTTTTTTGCAGTGCACTGTAGGACATAGGCTTCTCTTATTGCACATTGCTTTGATTGATTTTGGGCTTCTCGCATCCAGTTCCTGCCAACCATCTTGCGCAAATCATCACTCCATAAGGCCTGTGAGCGTCCTACACTACGATTGCCGAGACATGATCTCCTCTCTAGAACTCGTTTACCCCAACATCGTTATCGGTTTTGCGGCTAATATGGCCAGCTCACTATCACTTCAGTTAATACGGTGGCTATTGTTAATGATCTTAGTCCTCTGCTGGATCACCTCATTCTTGATGCGACCTCTTGTGGATTAAAATCCTTTATGTATTAATGAAAAAAATTTGTTCAATTTCAAATCTTCCTTGATACATTTCATCGGCTTTTATGAGAACCGGACCTATGACTACTACAAGCATCTATCATATAAATTTGAAACAAATGGTGTTTTTTAAAAAAAATCGTATGTTCATGTGATCTGCTGTCAGTGATTTGAAAAAATTCTGAAATTACTTTAACAAAAGAACTGTGGTTTCACTTTCAATGAAAAAAAAGACAAAGTTTATTAGTATATTAGCAGCAGTTTTATTATTGTCGTAGAAAAATTCGAACGTGACTAACTCTGCTAATTTCTGCTAACTGTGACTGAAATATGCTACAAAAATCTCAATATAAATAAAATTCTACATACTGAAATATAATACTAAACGCAACTCGTTTATATACTCGTATATAAAAGCTCAAAGAAGATTTGAATAGTAAAACGAAACGGCAGGCGCGGGTAGCAACCACTTCGTATAATATTCACAAGAGTTTCAAACCTCAATCTCGGGAACATTTAGAAGCACTTAAAATTACATCAGAAATTCTTGTTCTAGCCTTTATAAAGATTCAGTGTATCATAGAAATAAAACAATTGTGCCTATAAAAAATCATAGAAGTTGAAATAAAGTATATAAAGAAATTGCTTCGAAAAGCTAAAATAAATAAATTGATTTTGACCGATCAACATATACTGGACTGTCTCTCCGTTTTCAGTTTTATTTTATTTATAGCATATTTATTTACAGTATATAACTTTGACTATTCTTAATTTCATAATTTATAAAGATTACCTACTGCTTACGTGATTACGAATTATCGTAAGCATAGCTAAGCATGCTTAGCTTAGCAAAAGTTAAGACATGTCTTCATAATAACTAGTCCAATAAACAAAAAAAGTCCAATAAACAAAAAAAGTTTGTGAACAAAGCTTGTTCATATTTATATCATATCACAGTCATCAACACCAATTATTCATATCTTGATGTAATAAAACAAAAAAAGTAGGTCATACTGTACAAAAATGAAGCCATTTCAAAGAAAAAAAGAAGCTCTTAATTAAACCTTTTGGGTTGTTTTGTACATTTACAAAAATACTAGCGGCCCTTTTCAGCTTGTAAATCTAAAACATTCAAATAAAAAACAGAAACATACAAACCAACGCTTGAAATTTATACTTACAATGTTTTTAGGATGTATTTATTCTTGAAAAATGTGGGTACATTCAGAGCTTTCTTATATTATTTTAGATACAGTTAATTGAAATTTTTGTTAACTTTACAATTACTTAATAGTTTATTACGGTATTTATGTATTTTCAATATAGATATTGGATTTTATTGAGTGCTGAAAAGAAAAAGAAAAGTCTTAATAGTCTGAATATATTTTCTTACCTTCTCTTTTTAAAAAGACTTTTACGTAAGTATAGTAAGTATACAGTAAGCGTATTTAATTTAAAAATACACGATATCTACCAAGTAAAACTGAGATATGTTATTAGTAGATTTAATAGAATACCTTTAGTTTCCTTTAGTTAACGCAGATCGCTTAAATGCAGTTCGGGGAGACGGTTTTACCGTGTTTTCTAAGTCACGTACAACCTCGAACATCTTTAGACGTCGAACTATTTATAGTTATACGTCTATCACCTCTGAGCGTGTTACTTTAATTTCAGATAGCATGGACACGTACCAACTATAGCCTTATATTGAAGGCTTTAATATAAAATATATGTAGGAGTGAAAATTACACGTAACTGTTCAGTAGTGGATTCAAAGCGGATGTCAGTCATTTCCGGGCAGGGTGACGAACATTGATTAAAGTATAAATTACTGGTCGTACTAACGGCAACTAACATATAGAGTTGCCTCAAAAATTTTCTTCTTAAATATATTTAAAAAAAATTATCAGTTTTAGCATTAATCATAAGAGTTAAAACATAACTTTGGAGGTCTTCATAAACTATGTGACCTTGATTTATACCTTCTACGTCTTTTAAAAATTGGGATAAAAGAGAACAATGACTTTTTTTTTTTAATTTATAAAAAGTTAAGATATTTTTTTACATAAGTACTTTAATTTGTCGTGTGGTGACGGATTAAGAATACATGGTGTTACCACCCCTACTCATCCCGTGGGTGTCTTTAAAGGCGACTAAGGGAAAAAATTATTCAGATAAATATCACTACACTACAGAGAAGGAAAGCTTGAAACAAGTCCTATACCAATCCGTCTGGCCAGCGTGGTATAGTAGGCCAAAACCTCCTTGCCAAGGAGAGGTCTACGTCCAGCAGTAGATTGTAAAAGGCTGTTGATAACTTTAATCCGTTACCCAACGAATCTCTTTATTTTTTTAAACGCACTAGAGCAATAACAATGTTCTGCAAAATCTTTGTAGAAAATTCACAAAGGCTATAAGGACCCTCCCGCGATAAAAAGTCTCACAGTGTGCACTAAAACAACTTAGCGTAAAATTGTTACACTCGGAGTAAGTATTTGTGGAATAACATATTATTAGTGGAAACCAGACGAAAGCCCCAGCCAAAATGCCCACACTTAATTTGAAGCCAATAAATGCTAATTTATATTCTATTCACTTATTCGAATTTCCTTTTTTCGATTTAAATTTCAAATATCTATATTTATAAGATGGCAAATTAATATTTACGATTCGGTTAAATAACATTTTACAAATAAATGTTGTTAACTTTTTCAAGTATCGGAATATGCTAAAAATAAAGACACCACATATTCGTGATTCCATTTTAATCATTAGTGGTAAACCTTCTCCTTCTATAGCAATTTGTTGAGGTTTGTCCTTGGTTGTCAACGTTGGGGTTTACAAACCGAAAGAACACTTAATTAAATTTGTTAGTATGTTAGTAGTTATTTATAAACAGTTCCCTCAAGTTCTCTTAGTAAAAGTTTACAGTATATGCTGAACACAGATAAATTTTACTGTTTTTTTTTCTTATAATCTTTTTTAAGTATAAATTAATCTTATATTTTTCTTATCTCTTTCTATTTGTTTTTCAAAGATCCGAGACTTGGCAGTAAACAATTAAATTACTAATAAATTCGTCAATGTTCACTTCAATTGAAAAATTTAAGACATGTTTTATAAAAGTTACTAGTTAGTAAATATGAAATGCATTTAACTACACTACGATTACACTTGATACACTATATTTCACTGGTCTGTCTAGCCAAATTACCTCACTAACATTAACTAAGCGGATATGAGTTTCGAAATGCATCACGAATATCAAGCCGAAGATCCGTGAATGTTTCTAGATGTAATCCAAAAGATTTAGAGTAAAGAAAACGGTTTTACGTCTTTAAATGTTAGTTAGGGCTCAATAATGTGTAATTGGTAGTGTAAAATTTTGACATTTAAAACATATTCGAGAGAACCTGGTAAGTGATGCCATTATGCAGTATGTGCTACAGCTTGAAATTTAAAAAAGGTGATGTTAACGAGGCGCAAAAATATAAAGTTCATGTCGAAATTTTAACTATAGGGTAATGTGAGTGTGTTCTATAATCTATGTTTATAATAATATGTAGTCTATTTTTAACAAGTTTTTATCTATGTATCGTATCATTATAACTAAGAATCTATGTCTCTGTGGAACGGAATCTATGAACGTGATTTTCACTTTTGAAACATATACATACGAGTATAAGTGTAAATGTAATTAAACCAATATACAGTTCCCTGTAAAATTTAGCTACGGTACGGTTGAAAGACGAATATTGCCATTGATCCTGAGTTAGACATCTCCTGTCCATAAACTACAAGGCTGCACAGTTGATCATACAGTCATTTGTCTAGGTTCTCGACTGTTTGCCACTGGACAAGTTTATGTATGGTAGCACTCAGTCGAGACCTTCCGTCTCTCACCAGTATTAGAAGAACTTGATTGCTCAAAATTGAAATGTAAAGTCTCATATAACGGGAACGCATTAGATGAGAAAAACGATTAGATTACGACATAATTCATAAAATAACTTGGTAGCCAGTTTCATATATGATAGCACAATAAAGTTTATTATCATTATTAATGACAGTTCAAATAAAACACGTTTTTGAAGATAACTAAACTAAAAAGTAGAAAATAAATAGTGGTTTGAAAATAAATAGTGGTGGCCAAAGTGCGACTTCAGTCCAGGTAACATACGTAAACGGGACAGATATGGTACATATTAGTTTAATTTGAATTTACCTATGTGTGCGTTGAAATTATCATTTTACATAATAAATATGTAACTTTAAAAACGTAATTTGACGTTTCGACTAGGTTGAACTGCCATGCAGGCCATTGTAGGTTGTGGTCAAAGGTGGACTCACCGTAACTAAAATAATAATTACATTGCGTTGCGGTTGATTTCCGATTATTCGCAATGTCCTGTTTTATTTCATTCGCCCATATGACTTAAACTGTCATTGTTTTGACTTCAACACATATTCGACGCATGTTCAATATACGAGTATGACATTTAACTTTTGTACCGTGACATGTAAAAATATGTTCGTGGTTCTCAAAGTTTCATGTAGCCTTTTTTATATAATTTTTAACTTATAGAAAACATTGTTACAAAATTTCACTTAGCGTTACACTTCACATTCTAGTTGAATAATTATAATGTACTAGACTTTTTTCTTTTAACGTGTGGAAACTCCCTCGGGCCGTCACCCCACCGGGGTTTGCGGTGGGGTGGTGTGTCGGAATCGGACCGACTAAAGCCACACGGTGTGTCAGTCTACGCCTGACATAGGAGGGATCCGGGAAAAGCTACTATTACGACATCCAGATTCCTCCTAGGGCCTGGCCGCTAACGCGGGCACCATCTGCGGACAAACTCTCTATTCAGGCGACGTACGGCACACACGCACGTCACCTCCTCGCGGCTGGCCACTATAGCGGATGGAGGGGAAAAACCGTCCTGTCCACCCGCGACCACACTCAAGGCGGCATAAGGTGCTGGTACGCGCACCTCTGCCGCCCGGTTCGCCACCGGTGAATTGGGTCCGAGTGGAGATCGTCCTCCCAGGCCTTCTCCGCCGCCTACTTCCGCGAAATTACGTCTTCGAAGAAGGTTGCGACCGGTAAAACAACTGTCGCTACCGACCATGAAGCGTATAACGGCCAGTAGCGAGAGTTTTCCTCCAATAACTGCAGTGAGGACCCCACGCTGCACCGCTCAGGCGGAACAAACCGCTAGCGTGTGCTGAGCCAAGCCCTCACTGCAGTCGCAACGGTGACAGGCGGGACTCAATTCCCTCCTGGTGACCGAGTGCAGTTACTTCCCGAAGCAACCGTGCCCGGAAAGAATCTGCGTCAGTCGGAAGGAAACAGTCCCATACCGTCGCCCTACCCACTCGGCGATGACCGGCTGGAGAGCCTTCACGGCGGCAAAGCGAGCACGTGGAGCCTCCAGCCGGGACGACTAACGAGCCATCGTGGCTCGACGAACGGCCTCTCGCCCCTTGCGTATCTCTTCGGTCGGGGGCCGTACGCCGCTACCCGCCCGGAAGTCAGCCGTTCGCCGATAAACTTCAAATCCCATGGGGGAGTTTACGGTGGGATACGGTGCAGTATCCGTGTATGGCTCTAACTGCCAATATCTGAGGGCGCCAGAGGCAAGCCCTATTCAGGGCGGTCAGAGCCGCCGCCCACACTGGTGCACCATACAGCGCCATTAACCGGACAACCCCCGTGTATAGCCATCTCGTCACAACGCTGGCTCCACCCAAATTGGGCAAACGTCAGGCAGAAACAGCACCGACCAGCTTTGGAGAAAGCTGTCGACAGTGTTCGTCAAAAAACCACCTGACGGCGAGGATCAGGCCCAAGTACTTCATCTGGGTTTGAACTGGTACGAGGACTGAATTGACTACGATGGAGGCGCCAGAGGGTGGACCACGACGGGTCCCATGGAAAGAAAGGGCCTCCATCTTGTCTAAGGCCACCCGCAAACCCAGCACGCGGAGATGTGTGCTCCGCCCGCTGTGGACAAAGGCCCTCGACCACTTCCTGCAGGAACCTGGTCTAGAAGGTCTCTGTAAGGGGGGAGCCCAACGTGCGGAGCTTTTGTTGCGCTGCACGATAAGGGCAACCCCAGGGGTCACGATCGACACCCTCCAGCATCTCCTTCCTCTTCACTTCTTTGGCTCGACTAATCGCCAGCTTCAAAATTTTCCGCACCTCTCGGTACTCCTCAGGAAGCTAGCTCTCCTCACCGTCTACGTGATGTCACCGCCGACTACGGGTATAGGACCTCCGGGCATAAGTACAGGCCGCGTGGAGGTCCGCGAACTCCAGGGACCACCAGTAAACCTCCTTCCGTGGAGGCTGACAACTTCGGATGCGAGGCATGGCCGCATCACAGACCTGCGTAATCGCATCGAGGAAGCGACCAGCCCCCATGTTGACCTCCTGGGTCGGAGCCTGTGGAGACAGCCAGAAGTGAATAATGGCTGACTCCCTTAGTAGGTCCCTATTCAGTTTGGCTACAGCCCACCGAGGAAAGCGAGAAGAACGCCACGCCGCGTGACCCCTTCTGGGATCCTGGGTCCGGTAGAGCTCAAATCGGATGTAAAGGTGATCCGAGAGCGTCTCAACTTCTTCCAGGACACGCCAGTTCCTTACTCGTGCGGCGAGATCGGGGGTAGCGAATGAAAGGTCCACTATCGACCCCCCTGCTGTCGCACGCACATGTTGATGGAGCCTCTGTATAATAAACAGAGACCCACTGAGGCCACTCCTCTACCACCTCACCCCTTGCGTCCGTCTTGGGTGAACCCCAAGCAATGGACTATGCTTAGATGTCCCCCAGCACAAGGGTGCACCACGTGGAGCTTTTCTAGCTAAGCACCCCAATAATGTACTAGACTATACTAACCTCATTCTTAATAAGAAGGAAAATTTGGAAGGCAGGAAGGAAGGTTTTCTCACATCACTCATATTTGTGAAGCTTGCTTTAATATTTGACTCATCCTCACAATAAATAATACAATAGTAATAAAAGTGATCAGCATCACCGAGTGGTTCACAATTCTCACAATACCTGTTCACGTAGACGCCGGCAACCTTATTTTTCTCCTTCTTTTACTTAAAAGGTGGCGTTTAAGTTTGCACGTAAGTTATTGTTTTTAATAATCTTAGTAGTAAAAGAAGATCAAATCTGTCCCTGGTGTAGTACTTTTAGGTATTTATTATAAGATCTTTATTTATTTCTATTAAGGAAGCACACACACGCATAGCAACATTCTTAAAGCTGCAGTTTGAAAAAAATATTTTGTTGTGACAGTTAAAATGAATAAAATTGCCTAAAATGTTTTAACGAGAATAGAAACTATTTGTTAAGAATTTAAATGTTTAGAAACCTGTTTATTTTCTGCTACATTTTGTGATATTTTAATTAACTACATATAGACCATAACTTTTTATAACCACCAGTTCTAAGTACTGAATATGTATATATGTAAAAACAATGAAATAGTTTTTGTCAACTATTATTTTTGGGATTTACTTTATTAATGTACACATTTGTAATATTTCATCTTCGTCATTAATTTTTAATTTTTATATTAGACTCTTATTTAACTAGTATTCAGTTTACTAATTCTAAATCAAGCGATCACCTGAAATACTCGTTTACTCTTGCTCAGGTAAGCAGTGATTCCCTAGTAGAAGTAGGCCAGGATGGCAGCGGGATGTGCTACAGAGCACACGCTCTTTTGGGGCAGAAAAGGGGTCATCTGCAAGCCGTAGATGGATGGCCCGAGGTACGTCGGGGCTCCAGGGATTTCCTTTCTAAAGTACACCTGGTTTCCCGACTACTGGTACCTGAGACGGTGTGCGGTTTTTGGTCGGTTTGAGTCCGACATAACCAGCGGGAGGTGGTACCCGGGGGGATTGCCGCACAGAAGAAAAAAAAAGGTAAGCAGCGATTAAAGTATTTGATCTAAATTTTAATACCTTAATATGTAAATAATCATAAACAAAAAAATATAACGTGTCACCTTAATGGTACACAAGAGCAGCATAATGATTATTAGTTAAGATCTATTTTAAATCAAATTTCCTACACAATAACCGTCTTTCTTTAGGTATTAGCCAATTAAATAATTGTTATTACTAAGAAAAAAGATGATTAATATAGTAGTGATAACATGCTGAAAGAAGACATGGCAAGCATGCATTCGATTCTTTAGCTATTGTATTGCATTTTACGAATATTAATTTATAAGCCAAACTCTGTGATTTAGAGATATCAATCGACAGCTATTGTTTCAGGAAATAGTAATGTGGTAGTATACCAAAGATAATCCTAGAATAAATGTACCGTAATATCACATGTTAACGCCGTTACGGCCCGAGTACTAACAATAAAAGTCATTACGTAAACGTGACGTCGACATGACGCAGTCAGAGGTGACTATGACGTGGATTACAAATAGAAACGAGTACGCTTCCTGTCCTATCTAGTGATAGTAAGCGCGTTTTGCTCGTCTTTCAACACTAAAGTGGTGTGTCACACTCAACGGTGTGTTGCTGCATCCTACGCAGTTCTACATAGTACAAGAGGAACGTCCTTTTAACAAGATTACGTCAGAAGCAAAATGTTACATCACCATTTTCTTCACAATTTCACCAGAATTCTTGTAATAGAAGGTAATAAGGACACATATACATTTTTTAAGGAAATATTTTTACTTAGAAATTCAAGAACGGGGTTAAAAAGTAGGTCAATTTTTCTGTTAATAGTAATTGCCATTATATATGTATTATACTAGCTGTACCCTGTCACGCTTCGATGTGGCACATTAGATTATACGTTTGCAGAAACAAAGCTGACGATGACACGAAAATTTGATTGAAACGTCTTGTATATTGTGTCAAAATACGAGCTGAAGCGGTGCAATTTTTGGAGTTTTTAAAGCACAAAATAACGTAACATTTTTAAATATATAGAAGAAGAAAATACTTAAAATTTTAGTCATCACACTTAAAAAGAAAATATTAACCTATCAATTAAACAGCCATATTTGTTATCTCTCAAACAAATCTAACACGGAATGTAGAATCGGTTAAGTGAGATGTTCTCGTGTGTTCGTGTGTGTAACGATATACATTTTTCCTTATATGTCTGTACATACTAATACTACTTAATATAAAAGAAAATATTTAAATCATTAAATTGTTAATGAAATTTCTAGTCTGTTTTCATATAAAGTCGCATCCACTTAGCCTACTACTACTACCACCAACATAAGAAGTAAGTAAAACTACTTCAGACATCGAGTAGGACAGATAAACCTTAGGAATGAGAAACTTGTTAAAGTTGGTTATGCACAAGCAACAGGCCTTTTATTGGTGAGAAAATTTAGTCGTAATTAGCTTAACGGTGATAGGTCATTTACAAATCAAATATGATTCTAATTTAACTCACCACTTTAGATTACTTTATTAGTATACATATAACATTATTTATATAATATATAATTAGCTGACCGAATAGGCTGACGCATAAAATATAAAGGTTTTACAACTTTCCTGTGCAATAAAATACCCTTATAGTAAAAAATTCACAATTAAATTTGAGAATACAGTGAAAACGGCCTTTTCGTACGTAGCACGCATAATCAAGCTGGGTGTCTGTATTTTACGAGTGGAATGTACTGTGGAGCTGCGATGCTCGTAAACATTGGTACTTTACGACGAATGGTCTGCCGCACGACCGGAGCGCCTACCACCATCCCTTACCTCCTTAAAAACTGTAAAGTAAATATACATAAGAGCGGGAAAGGAGATAGGTATTATTAAATGCCAGTTTTTAGATAAAAGAGGCTAGGCTACATAAGATCGTGACACCTCACTCAATATTTCTTTCAAGAATTTTAACTTGTCATGTATCGAATTTATCCTTTAGCAATATCCTAAGTATCCTAAAAACTTATTTTTTGATAAAATAATAGTAAATACTTAGTAGTAGACTATTCTAAGAGACTATTTTAGAGAAAGAATTGAAATAAAGTTGACAGATACAGTTGTTACCATTTTTTTTTACCGCACGACACATATTTTATTGTGCACATCTTTCTGACAGTTAATTACTTTGTACCACCATAGATGTTATTTTAACACCTAACGTTTAATATTCACAATATGTTTTGATTACAGAAAATTATAGATACTTACAATCGTTTTAAGTTTTAACTGTAGGGCGTTACTTTAGAACTTTACACTTACTTTAGATATATATATATATGAAATCCCACACACGGATGAGCGCATTGACACACGATGCAATTGCAACACTTGGATTCTACGCTTAAGATAGGATTTTAGTTCAGTTAGTACAAGTAATATTTATGTAAATTTATAACATAGACTCTTTTTATTTTCGTTATATTCATTCCTTCGTTAATTAAGTATTTACTTCTGAGTTTTCTGTGCCTGATTTATGTGACCTGGGCCACGAAGCATTACTAGGCGTTTGTTTTTTTTTGTTAAATTACTTTTTTGTCAAATTAGGTAAATTCTTCTTTTTTAACGAAAAGATATTATTACGACTGCCTTGACTGCCTCGCTAGCGTATGCGACTGCTGTGAGATCTGAAATTCGATGCCCGTGTCGGACCAAATGTTTGTATGATTCTGCAATATCAGATGTCCGATATGTTATTATTTTTATACTATTACTTGGTACTAATTAATTACAATAATCATTTTGAACAATAAAATCAGTCGATCTCGTAAGAGTTGGGGCAAATATGGATATAAATATGGGTGGAATGTGCGTAAATATCTCTTTAAAATTGAAATAATACATAAGCTGTAAAATTTATTCATTTATTTAAAAATGTACAATGTACATCAAAGTTGTTTTTCAAAAGCAATTTCTGACAATGTAAGTCAATACTTTCGGCAGAAATCTCAAAATATTGAAGCTTCTTTTACTTAAATTAACTTATCGTGCTGCATACAAAGTTTAACAATAAAGTACCACAATGCTAAGTTGCCAACTACCTCATGGTTCTTTATATCGTATGAAATGTGATAACACTATGGCAACACACTATTTGTAAATTCAAAGATATCTATATCAGGAAGCTAACTCATACATTTGTGTGTGTGTGCCTGCGGTTGCGGCACATAGTACTCGTGAAACGAATCTTATATTCCGCCTGCACTCGAAGCATAAAATAATAAACTACGACGTACCCTGGATAACATGTATTTTTCTATTTCCGCGGTCGCTGTATTGGAACTTTATTTATTTTACCATGCACTCCAATATAACTCTAAATAGAAATGACGTTCTCGTTTTATTTTTCATTTCGATAGTTTAGTGTGTACAGTAGTATTCGAAGTAACCTCTTACCTGCGTCAGTGCACAAGGATTTTAAACACAAAAAAGTTCTAACATATCACTTTTATTTATTGCTGCATCCCTTAAATTTGGATTGGTCGTTAAAATTTCTAAAATTTAATTAAACAAATATAAAACTTGAGGTGGAATAATACCATCGTCTTTATTTACCAAATCCGTTTCAATAAACAACACATTGCTATGTAAGTTAGTGTTAAACCTTTACCGTCGTATAACTGACCTAAAGTTACATACCACTATTAATAATAAGTTATCCATACAAATTATTATTATAGTAATTATTGTTATTAACAAAACAGAAACTATTTATAACAGTAATTCAAAACCTTGCTATCCTCTTAGGAAGATACCAAAAAGCTATCAAAAATAATTATACTTCTCGTCTCTCTCTTAAACTACATTTATACAAAGATTATTTATTTAATATTTATTTAAACTTATTATACTTGTTGGACAAAGGTGGCCCTAATGCCATGAGGCATTCTCTCCAAGTCAACCTTCAGGTGATGTAGATATAAGATGAAGATGACGATCACTAATAATTTCTATGACTAGTTTATGATATACAAGTATTTTATAAACATTTTCCATAATCTTAAAGAAGTTTAAGCTTATAAATATTGTCACATATAACATCTATGCTGATTTACAGTTAAAATACAGATTTGAGCTGTATAATGAACGATCACACTTAAACCAACAATTTCGAAGGATATGTTTTTACATTTACATTTTCACATTGTTATCGTAAATGTGTGGGAACATTTAATCCACAACAAACGCCAACCGCACACGGAACAAAAATCAAATCACCCTCTTCAATATACTACCCTCCGGCTTAAGCGAGGGTAGCCGAAGACTGGGAAAAGACAGGCCCAAATGGGAAACGGTTGATTTTTCTTTAAGTATATATTTCAAATTCTCTCAGTGTTTATATAAAGGCGTAAACACAGCTGCTATATCTCAAACAATAATAAACAAGAAAATCTCTCACATTTCTAAGAATCCATTTTCAACGAAGCGTGACTGATTCGACTATCAGTCAATTAAAACAATCTTTGTTTAAACCTCTACTAACATGTTAAAGCCATTAAACGTTTTTTGACGATTGGGAGTATCTTTTTACTGAGTCTTTATTCTTGAACCAGTTTGACTCATCATAGTGACTTTTTTACACACAATTATAATTATTTAATTTTGTTATTAAGATCTCAAATCGGACAACTAATGTGAATATATATTTTAACCAGCTTGTGCGCAACATTGCCGACAAAATGCAGAAAATTAGGCTGCGATGGTAAGTTCACATAAAGAGGAGACCGCCTGACTACATTGTCTAATTAGTGCTATAGATATCGATCCCTGGTCGATGATCCAGAGGCAGAACTAAGACGAGATGGGCAGGCATAATGTTGAGAGACATGAGAAACTGTCAGGATTCAGGAAAAGGACGCAAGTGATACGGCGAAGTTGAGTAGACAGACGAGGAAAGCTAAGCCTACCACCATATGGGATGAATACCTTGAAAAAGAGAGTGAAAGAATTAGAGAGAAAGCACTTTGTTTTGAATTTAATATTTTCTACACCTTTTGCAATGTGTATAAAAATTTGAAAATGTTCTGTAAACTACTTTAAAAAGTCATTACATAGAAGTACATAATTTTGAATGCCTTGGAGACCTTAAAAGAACTTGCGAAATGTTCCTGTAGATTTCTCTGCTTTCTCCGTCCCCAGAATAATTTATCGTCAATTTAAAAAAAAAAACAATGTATAAATTTGTAATTCTTTCGGCTTTAATTTTAGGAAGACCATGTTGATTTAATAAAATAAAATCGTATTATTTAAAATAAAAATCAAGGTTTTAGTTAAATTTAAATGAAAGCCTTAGAGGGCTAAAAATATTTACTGTTACATTATCATCTCAAGTCCTCTACAAACAAGGGTACACTGTGGCTTTAATTACATCCGCCTGCTTTACTGTGAAATTAAATTTTAACTAGAAAACATGTCCAGTGAGGGCGTAACCTCGGTTAGGTGCACAAGTATTCTATTTTTGTAAGACTAATTCGAAAAAGGGGTCGTGTAAATAATAGCAACAATGAGATGTTGTTGATCCGTGGTTGGAGTACGAGGGTGTTGCAACGTGCGCCGGTCCTCTCCAAACAAACTATTCGCTATTGTACAGCTTTTAACTAAACTGCTGCCAAATCTCTAATTTTCTTTAATAAATTCCTTTACTTATTCATGCATATCCCGAGGAAAGTTTAACGGTCGGCAGAACAAATTTTCACTCATGCATACGAAGAACCCTCCACGCGAAAAGTTAAACGAGCTTTTGTTGCGTAGATATAAGTGCCAAATATTATTCTATTTCTTTTTTCCTTTATATTGCGGCATATTAATTACATTTTGTTATTGCTTTAATTAAAATAATCACTTTAAACGAGATAATATTAATACCGACGAATAAATAAAAATAATGATAAAAATTACCAGACATGGACAATTTGGAAAGTTTTTATGTTCGAAATTGGAGTTAGTTGTTATGAATTCAGTGAAATCTGAGGCTATCAACAGAACATTTTAAGAATTAGATGAGAAAATTGAAAATTCTATGGGTAAGGATAAGTAGAGTAGATCATATTTATTTTAATAGTATAGCCACGCTGATTTCAGCACAAATGGACCGGCTTGATTGGGACAGTACTACTCTCTCACAAAAGACCAAACTAAAGTGACGGCATCCGTACTTTTGTGTTTCGTTAGCGAGTTCGAGACCGTAGGCCTATTGATACAGAGATGACAGTTATCGTGACAAGTGTGTGATCCTTACACTACCACGATAACTATCATGCCTTTTACTGCCCCAAGCAGGGCATGAGAAAGCATCTTACTAGGCTGTCGTAGTCTGGGTCACCATACTGCATTGTCTGCATTCGCAATGAGCATGATGACCAAAATTCTTGGATTCAGAAAGGCAAGCAGGCTTAGAAGGCAGAGAAAAGTCACTTTGGCATTCTCCTAAAACAGAAAATAAAAAATAAACAAAAAATAGAAAGACAACACTTTACGGCTACGCTTAAGAGAGTAAAGACATATATGAAATTAAACGAAATTCCTATCTACGGGCTCTCAGGGGGGGTAGCAGCTAACTTTTTGTATTACACGACTCTGTTTTAAGTCGTGCTTAACACATGTGCGTTGGGGAAATGTTCTAAAACTTTTCAGACAAGTTTAATTGGCCGCCGGACTCTTTATTAGCTTGTTGACCGTCTGATTATAAAAATTAATAAGTATCGAGAGTATCCTTTAACAACAATGATTAATATTAAAGACACAGCATATAGTTTTTTCGTTGTGTAACGAATTTCTCATTTATTTTGCCGGTATACCTTGTACTCACTTTAATCGGTTATCAAAAATCTTGTGTCTCCTTAAAGCCAGTGTTGCAGCCTACAGTATCGGAAATCTACGAAATTCGCCCAAAACAATTACTTACAGTACCCAATAATACACTATTTTTAAGCCTAAAGGAAAATATTTTGTCAACCGCTCTGAGTATAAAAATAATTTCATCCACTAAAAGTTAGACTGCATTAGACTTTAATATTTCTTTTATAGCAAACGTAATTATCGTCTAAATTAAACTGCAACGACCTACATTATCCCTTCAGTTATCGGCATTCCTCAAGACGTAAATTGCTTTCTAACCAATTTAGCAGTTTAATTACTAACAGCTATGTATTTGTAGTATGACAGGCTTATAAAAGACAATTTTCTCTTACTTACTATTACATGTTACCGAAAAATTCATATCGTCTATGTAGTTAAGCTTGTGTGCAATCTTCAAATCCTGGACTCTATTCTAGTTTCATAAAATTTTTGACTGGGTTTTCCTATTAAAATTTTTTAACAGTAGTAAGTGTTATACTACCTAAAAAGAAATAACGACTCGTCTCAATTATGTTTCATTAAAAAAACAAAACGCTGTCTAAAATTACCCATGCAAATGTTATCCATGTAAACTTATCACATCCCTTCAGGAACTACAAGTAAATTTGGAAATTAATTCAGTAGGTACGCCAGATTAAGAGTAATATAATCACGACAAACCGAAAACTTGAATATTATCAATGGCCTTAACTCAAAGCATAATAAGGATTAGTGTAAAGTAATAACTATTGAATAATATTGTTATTCCTTTACAAATACGATCCGAACATCTGAAACTTCGTATAGTAACAATAGAACCCTTATCGCGAATGTAACGGTTTGGTCCAATGAACACACATACTGATTTGTCTACATATCATCTACGATTATGAGTGTACAGGCTGATAAACTAGTAATTGTGCGGGGCTCTAGTGATCCTTATGAGGCCTACAGACGTTTGCACTACGCCGATAAACGAAAGTACCTTGTTGTTGAGCTCAAGTTGTAGCCCATTAAAGTGTTAAGGTGCCGTTTTATAAAATTTTACTAGAAATTTTACAAAAAACATGTGCTCACTTTTCGACTTTTACCCTACCCAATAAGTTGACAAATATTGTAAATGCTAAAGTGAGTTTATTTTTGCTTTGTGTCACTCTTACAAGCTTTAATTTTCGACGGATTATCATTAAATTTTGCTTGCAATCGCATTTTTACACACAAGAATACAGAAAAGAATACATAGTATAGTAACAGAGACAAAAACAATTTTAAATGCAAATTATTTAAATATAAATGTGAATAATTTATTATTTTTTTAATATATTGGAAAAAAAAATAGTCTCACAGTTGCTGTTGGCAGTCCTGTATCACAATGTTATGACACCCAATGAACAGTATGATCACCTATTTTTTTTAATTTTACCATAAAATATTTTTAAAAAACTTGTACGTCTCTTTAGATGCAGTTAAGAACCCTCAAAGACTTAAGTTTAACTCATCCATCATACTAGACTGATGGTGCACTTGGAGACGAGCGCGAGTGTAATTATAGCACTCCGCTTTAATCGATCTATCCGAGCCCCGTTGTGCTTTAGCTAATAATAGATCGGTCTCACAACAGACCTTTATCTAAAACTAGTGCCGGTGTATCTTTTTGACGAAGAAATTAGTGTTTAAAAGGAAGATAGATAGTTCTTGACTTTAGAATGAAACTTGAATAAAGGAGAATATCTGGCTTGCACTGCGTGCGGATATTGGTTTCTTGAGTTTCCAAACTACATTTAGAATAATAACGCTCACCTAGCACTTTGTGTGCTTTAGCTGTATCAACAAATCCAATTATTTGGTAAATTTTTAAAAGAATACTGGAAAATTATTTGTTGAATTGTTTATTTACCGTTACATGTAGTTTGTAACGGTAAATAAATAATTCATTAAATAGTTTGTAGATGTAACTTGTAACGATACATGATTTGAAATCAACCGAAACGTGCTGCTTCAGTTTCTTAAAAATATATTAAATCAATAGTAAAAAATGTAAATAGAATGTCACAATAAGATTATCTATCTTTTTCAGAGCAAGTGTTAATTACTAATGTACTTCTTCCTGTTTATCTATTAAGTAAACAGGAAGACGTACATTAGTAATTTATCCTCTTCGAGTTTCCTTGTACCGATTATATAGAAATATTACAACCACAATAGTGCCGGGTCATCTCGATAAAAACATGGATATCTTAGGATTGCCGATATTTTAAATTTTAACAAAATTAGTAGAAGTATTTACTGTAGAAACAAATTAGTTATTATTCGAAACAAAAGTAGTTGGTCTTTTTTAATTTTAACATAACACCTTAACGCATTCATAACAAAAAAGCCTTTTCTGGCCATGACACACAGATTGGTATCAAAATTTTATTCTTTTTAAAATACTGTATCCAAAAAAAAGAGATCATCCTATTTAAAGTTGAGTATTGACCTCACTATATTAGCATTTAATTAAAATTCAAATAAAGACGAACTAAAGAAGAACAACATTATAATACATAACTTAACTATAACTTTACAGTATTTTTGTAACATACAGTAAAAACGTAACTCTACGCTTATTCTAATATACAGTAAAAAAACATCATTAAATTCTACGTACATTATTAAATAAATGTTCACGCAAGCATTTATGGTAATCTAATGCAATTGCATCAGACTCAAGTTAATTAATCCGAGTTATTACTTTGTAACTTTGCTAATAGTTTAAAGTCTAACATGCTATTAATTGCGTCTTGAAACTAGTTAGAACTACATTCTTACGCAATAGTGTTGTAACTTTTTGTTAAATGACGGCACAAAAAACGTCCTATTTATTCCTTTTAAGTTTCAGTCATTTGTAGGTTTCTTACCTAACAACATATTTTAAGTAGGAAAAATAAATTGAGTTTATGTGGAGCCAATTATTTTCATTTATATCCAACATGTATTGATGTATTTCATATCTTTTTAAATCAGTCAAACGAAAAGATAATACGTTCTTTGGAATACAATTCGACATAAAAAGAAATAGACGGGACAAGAACAGTATTTACGGGTGACTCTATACAGTGCCATGAGTTTTATTATTATACTTAATATCCACGTCGGATCACTCCAAACAAAATAAAGATGAATGACATAAACCGTGACATGTATGCGAGTATCGATAAAGCACCGAAACTGCTGACACAAATGATCGACAAAATTTCCCCGGGATCCCGCTGAGACCGAACCTATCTCTCCATTGTTTTATTTTCACCAGAGCTGGTTCTGTGAGGAAGGGTAGGTGTTAATAGCATACATATACGAGTACATAAATTGTTAAACAGCGAGTCCCCGATGAATGAAAGTTCTGTTCATTGACAAAAATTTCCCATGAGCTTTCATGTTTTCGAAACCAAATACGTCGGCATTTAATTTTTATGTGATGGATGCTAATCATGCACAATCATCACATTTTATCTTATTATTCATGATAATCTTGATAAATTATGGGTTCTACCTTATTCATCAGCTTTATCTACTTGAGCGTTACACTCAATATTCTGGATAATCCAGTAATATTTTTATTTAATTATTGCAACAGGTGAAAATCTTTAGCTAAAAGTAATAAAAAAATAAATATTTTTTTAGGTGTGATTTCATTTTTTTAATATAAAATACCATTGCCAAGTCCTTATGATTTAATGTTCATACTATTCTTCTCACAAGGAAATGACATCTACGATGATGATAAAATTTTGAAGTAAGCCTAATGATTTCTTGCATGTATTTCCTACATATAATAAATATATGTATGTATTTACAAATAAAAAGTGTATAGTTTTCTATCAGTCAATCGAGCTATCATAGTACAAGCTCTGGTTAGTTTGAGGCTGTTTTTGGTTGTATCTGATATCCGAAATATTTATTGCTAATTTATTATAAAACTTGTGCATACTGGAACGGTATAACGGTACAAAAATTTGAATGAAAAAAAAAATATTAAAATATTATTATCTTAAGCCTTACCACCAAATCTTACTGAAAACGCACACTAAATCGATCCTGTCGTGTCATAGTTTTAAACTGAATAATTGAAGAAGACCTTTCTGTGTAGTTGCCTATCATAATTATCACTTAACCCTTCGTCAATTTCTCATCTTTCGAAAATACGTTCGTAATCACCTAAAAGCATTTATAAACTTGATCAAGGCCCTTTCATTAGTAAGTTATAAACGTCATATTTCAAATTGATTTTTGGGTCTCGGAGTTACTTCATTGTACTAGTTTGATTTGTGTTTCTGTTTAACCGTCCTGTAGTTACTTACAAGTCGGCTTAAGGTTGGTTATACGATTTAATACGACCCCTATACGTTGTACGTCACAAACAGTACCTCATACTCAATATTACTACAACTGTTATATTTATTACGTTTCATTCATACTTTGACTTTCAACTTCATAAGCTAGAATACTAATACATACATTTATTTTTAGGTATAAGATAAAATATAACGCAGCTTCGTAATTCAATTTTAAGATTTCAGTAATAAAAGCTATTTACAGATTGCCTTTTATTCGTTCTAGTATAATTTCTGTAACAAATTTATAATAATATTATATTATATCATATATATTTATACCATTATATCATAGTTTTCCAAATAAAATAATTTGATATGAATGATAGCAGCAAGGATTAAAGCAATAACTAAACTTAGCATCAGCTAATACAAAAGTTAGTATACAAAGATGAAAAAAGTGAAATCGGAGCGTTGTAGCGCCTATCTTGTACAATTACGCTTTTTGTTAACTTGCCAGCTTCTAGTGACAAGCAGTCACTCAGTCCTTCCTCTAAACCATGAATAGCATCAATACCCTCGCCTGGTATATGGATGCAGTGTTAACTAACACAGTTCTATGTTAAATTTGCCATTAATATTCAAATAAATATGTCATATAGCTTTCAAGCAACGTAGTATACTAAATTTAATTAAATAAAACTACTATTATTCAAAACCGAAAGCCACTAAAACGATAAATAAAATATGTGTGTACCCGTGAATGAGGCGCTCGTGGTGTCGGTTAGGTCGGGGCGGTGCGGCGCGCCGCCGCCCGCATTCTATCAGCTGGTCGGCGCAGCCATCTCGCCCGCGCGCGCTTCCGCTCACCGCCCTGCGCCTGCACACAACACCCACCTTGTTACGTATAAACTTGTAACTTATAACTTAACCGACTTATATTTATGTGTACCACATTAAACCCCATGAATATAATAATTTCCATTTTAGTATAATAAATAATTGAAATCGGCGCTGTGTCGAGCATAATTGAAAGATCTAATTATTACGCACCTAATAAGTTAGTATTCAATTAATTAATAATGAAAATTACAAATTTTAACTTAATAAATAGGAATACTTTTATAAATAAGAACACATGATACTTCTAATTTCATTATATTGAGTTAAAAGTGTCATGAGTTCTTTGTAAAGTGTCATGTGTTCTTTGTAAAGTGTTGTGTGCGTGTTATTTATAAAGTGTTATATGTTACGGATGTATAGAAAATATGTTTGTCAAACCTAAACTCTCTGCACGCTAATATTCGGTATATTTCGGTTTAACGATCTTTATTTCCCATTAAGACAATTGTCACTTACATGAGAACAATATTAAACAAATAACATAACATTAATATCTCGGTGCGGGTAGAACAAAAATAAAGTTGCTACCGCGTAAGGAGCGAGTTCTTTGCATTCCTGTGATAAGGTGGTGGTCCAAGTGAAAACATGTTGCTTAAAATGTTTCATTATTATATATCTGAATAAATAATTTATTTTTGAAAGTTTTCAGAGAATTCGCTTCTTTTACATCCGCAGGAAGTTTGTTGTAAATCTGTGCTCCCCCAAACGTTAAGTTGCGTTTTCCATAGTTAGTTCTTATGTTAGGCAATACGAGGTGATTGGCGCGACGTGTGGCGTATTTATTGGCTTTACCTTTCATTATGAAACTAATTTGTGAATGTATGAGTTTATGATTTATTTTATAAATTAGTATACATGTGTTGTACATAAAAAGTTGTTTTATGTTTAGTAGTTTAGTGTCTCGGTAAATAGTTTTAGTTGGTGTAAGAAAGTCATAATTATGTAATACTTTGATTATTTTATTCTGTAAAATTTGAATTGGTCTTAAGTTTGTATCAGATGCATTTCCCCATAACTCTATGAGGTACAATAAATGAGGCTTAACAAGGGCATTGTAGATTAGAGGCCGAACTTTTTTGGGAATACATTTCACTATTCTGTGTAATGAGCCCACAAGTGTGGAAAGTTTATTTGTGATATGTTGTATATGGGCGTTCCATGTTAAGTTGCAATCCAGTATCAATCCAAGATATTTTTCTTGTTTACTAATTCGCAACACTTCCCCGTTTATTCTAAGTTGAGGATAATCGGCGAGTTTTTTATTTTTGGCTTTAAATATTATGTATGATGTTTTAGAAGTATTGACTGTAAGGAGATTGTGCTGAAACCATTTTTGTAGTATGTCAAGATCAGACTGAGCACGCTCAGCGATTTCAGTGATATTACTTCCAAAATAAAACAAACATGTATCATCTGCATATAAAGTTAAATGTCCCTGTAGCCCTGCTTGGTGTATGTTGTTAATGTACACTAGAAACAATAAAGGTCCTAGGACAGATCCCTGAGGTACCCCGCAGGTCAACCGTTCACGACTACTTTGGTATTCTCCCACTTATATTTAGTTGTATGTCCATTTATTAAGAAAGGATACTTGATACTTGATAACTTGATAGTAAGTGAATTAGTTAATAATTAGATGTCACAACCTTTAGTGGTACTTGTGCTAGAGTAACTGAACTGAACTCAAAGATAGATAGTGTTGGTCGACATTTCTTTTACTAAAACTTCAAAATTTTGTTTGTAATCATGCCCAATTACTAATTTCACTGTACCTTGCTTTACAGACTAAACATTAATTATGTTTTCTTAGAATTTTCATGATTGGTGAATGAATGAATGAATGTAAGCACAGAAACGAAGTCATAGAAAAAAAAAGAAGACTTTGACTGAGGTTCCAAAAATATAACACTCTACACACATTTATCTACCCTTTTTAACAAAAAATCTAAAATCCTTGTTTAAATAGTAACTTATATTGAAACTTTCGAATTCTGTCCGTAATATTTTTATTTACAATTTTTAATCTAGATAGGGATCGATGTTTCTATATCTAATTTCAGTAATTGAAGTCCAATACATCTCTCGTTCACGCACTTTGGTAACCATGTAACGACCTCTGACCGAAACCATGTCGGAAATCGGTAAACATTTTAAAAGGAAAACACAGACGGTGACTGTTTGTCATTGTAACTCTATTATCATTTACTAGTAATATGATCATAGTAACAACATTATATAATTGATTATATAATGTTGTTACTATGATATATAATTGATTTTTAATTTTATTCACACTGAAATAAAAAAGTCTGTCATAAAATCTTATTTTTCTTGTCTTATTATTATTCTTCACTGGTATAAAAATTATAAAAATAGTATAAATCTACATATTCTATAATCGGTTAGGGGAAACCAACTTTATTTTAGGTTATCTTAGGATTTCAGTGTGCTCAGTTATATTTGTATTTTGCAAAAGCGATGCTGGGTATTTCTAATGAATATACGATTATACTATATCGAGAATAGTACAAGTATTTCGAGAACGCTTTATTAGTTTCGAACCCGGTGGAGACCTTTCTCAAGGAGTAAAGAGACTTTTCACATTAGTGTCAGGTGCAGTAGCGTCTGGTACTTACGCGAAAGAAACTAAATATCACTTATTGTCATATTTAGTTTCTTTCAAAAAACTAAAAACTAAATATCAATTATTTAGCAAATTATATCAAAATATTTTTATAATATATTCACGGAATGCTGTAATTAATTCTCTTACTATTAATCGTTTCATTTACTGCAAAAATTTATTTATTAAAAATTATTGTTATGCTAAAAAAATTATCCTTTATGTATTTTGAAATTAATCTTCAATGATGGAAACTAAAAAAGTAACAATAATTTAATGTATCTTTACAAGTAATGTTCAGTTAAATTCCTTTTCTTATATAGTAAAATGTAATTAGATCTTTTGTTATGTACATTTACTACGAAGAAACCGATATGTTCACGCAAACATGCATATTACCTTGAATAAATTTAGACAAAACTAAAATATATATTAATAAATTCAAACAATCACTTCAGCATATAAGGAATTGGGAGTACTCCGGCAACATAATCTTCTTGGAGAGGCTTATACGAATCCCCTGCAAATGAAGCTCCTGCTACTAAACTGCCTGTAGCGGTGTAGCACCTCTACGCTCACTGAGCTGCGCAAAAACGTATCAAACCTTTGACATCAGTGATCGATATACGGTCGCACGCGTTCCACTTAAGTAAGCAAGCATTAATTGTTAATAGGTTTAGCTCCAAATTTAAAATGAGTTGCTCCGCTATGAGAGACCTTAATTTTGTGTTAAAACAATCCTTATAAAAATGATTTCTTAAATATAAAACTAATGGAATTTGAATTAACGTTATTTTATTATTTTATATATTGACATTCAAATAATTGGACTATTGGCGTTTGTAACATCAGTTTGATGAAATCGTTTGTAAATTTAGTTTATTTATTCTTTTAGTAACATAATTAACATTTTTTCAAATATTATATTCAGATCAAAGTTATAAATAAAATTTAATGGCATTATGGTTTTGGTTCGATTCTCATTCATGACAAATAATTGTATAATAAACAAAATGACGTAAATATACATTCCAATTTGAACATTTAATTCAGCTTAAGAGAATATTAATAGGTTTGCGAGTGGCATAAATATTTTGAATAAAGAGATATGTAAATATGTCATCTTGTACAGGTGCTATATCCAGTTTCTATTTTTTGTAAATACCTACAAAAGTTAGAAGTAACGGCACTTGATTCTGCCATTTTCAAACGCAATCTAAACATCGAGTCAGACAAATTGTTCCCAGATTTTTTTTGTATCAATTTAATATTTTAGCTGAGTATAGTTTAAGAAAGAGATTAAGGAAAAAGATAAAACTACATTAGCTATAGATATTAATAATAAGCTAATACTTCAAGTACTTAGTTCGAAAGTTACACAAGTTATAGTCATACTCTGAATATGAACTCGCTGCATTCACTGCTGAAAACATTAGATACGGCTAGAAGGACTTTATCGCAGACTTAAAAATCGTGCAAAATATCTCATTGAAAGAGTAAATTAATATCCAAATTTACAAACAAAACCTCAAAGATTTAACAGTCTTATCTTGTAGGAAGGGAAACGTGCAAGATATATATTTATAACGTGCCTATTTTCGAATTGTTTTAACGTAATAAATAACACAAAGTTATATAAGATTTTTTATACAGGTTCATAAAATACGTAATACATTAACATTCTAATAATAACTACTTTGAATATGTTCAATATGTAGTTGTAAAAACCTAACTTTACAATTGCTAAACTTAATGTATAAACATATCGTGAATCGCAATCATGAATAAAATAACCTACTCAATATGTTAGTTACGGTTTTACATTGAAAAGAAAAATATTTGGAAGCTTAACCTTCCATTGATGGTCCTTTGAAATAAAATTCATAAAGACATCTCTACTTTGATGACAGTACTGGCCAGCTCAGTAAGCTGTGCAAAGTAGGATTTATTTTTTTGAAACGTGGGCAGGCAAATCTATTTGAAATGCATTTTGACTCCTTTGATAAAAATATGTAAATATTTCAGTAATAAGTTGGCTATAGGATCTAATTAAATTCTTTGCTTAAAAACTCAGAGCAGAGAGTGCTGCTCAAAGAGATTTATTTGACCATAGATTCATTACTTGCAGTCGGAACATAATATTAAAGTCATTACTGATAAGAATTCATTGAAATCGAATGTGTAAATATTAATAAAATAAAGTAAGTTTTGTAAATTTAATTTTCATCTAAACCAATCCTCTTAATTATACTTGAAAGCAATTAAAACATTTGAGAAAGTTAGACTCAATCCAAAGCGAATGAAATATTCTAAGTTCTCATTGACAACGTTATAGGGAATGTGGGACATGAAACTTTCAGAGATAACTCGTTCACATGCCCTTTGTTTGTACGACGTACGAGTTTGTTTTATGTCAAAGTGAATACTGGATGAGGAATGTAAAAACGCAAATAAGAGTTTGCTTACAAAGCATTCTTTATCAGCGGAACCACAAATGTATTATTACACATCCGTGTAGTTTAACATATGTACAGTCTTAAATACAGGCGTAAAAAACTGGGCTAAATATTTTGGTGGAATAGGAGTGTACACATACAAATACAGACGTATATTTCTTCTAACTTTTATTACGAGCCTCCCTCGAGCTCAATGTTTATGTCCCCTTGTCGTTTACAACCAAGAGAAGATATTTTTTTATGTCACACGTTAACCGGCACTGTACTGACTAGATAAGGTTCATGTATTAATTTTAATCATGTATCACCGTTATTGGCCCTCAGGTATTCTTGAGATAACAATCGAAAGATGAGTGAAGTTATTTATGAGCCTTGAAAGCGCCATTAACTAGCCACTGCTTCATTATTAATGTTATTAATGTACTACGTATGTAATAAATACTATTTTCATTGATTGTAATAGCTTTATGCTATTACAATCAATGAAAATAGTATTAATAGCTTTATGCTATTACAATCAATGAACATAGTATTTTATTACACACATGATGCTAATATCTACACAGAGAAAATATTCAACGAAATTTAAAAGAAATGCTAAAAATGAACAGCCAATATTTCTGTTATTCAGCCCGTTTGGTAACTTTTATGAGTGAAGCAAAGATCATTTATTTATAGCATTCGTGGCTGTGACACACACATTTATTCTTCTAACATCGTTGTTGGCCGAGGCTCAAGGACAATGAAAGACTCCCTGATAAACATCAACGTCACATACCATTCCGGACAGTACCTAATACTTTTCTGACGTTTTTGACTGTACATAACCCATCATACGTATTCTTACGAGTATTCTTCTACTATTACTTTTTTTGTCATGGCTAAAAATCAACGTTAACAAAAGTAGTTCTTTTTACATTTTCGTTTCATGTTTTACTACTATACTAAACAGAATGTTAATTTTATACGAGCTATAAATTACGTGAATTCTTTCATTACGCTGTAATTCTCCCTCCATTATCGAAGGCATACATAACTTACAAAGATAATAGTCGTTACGGGGCTCTAAGAATCTGCTTATGAATGGAAGCCATAGAGCGTTGCATGGCTTACAACAGTGAATATCGATCGATAATATTGTCTTAAATATTCATTTCTTTTTACTACTTAATAACTGTAATCTTTGCTATAATTTAAGTATTTTTTTGGATTCTATTCTTAATTTTAATCTTAATTTATCTGAGCAAAGATTTTTCCAAATTTCTGCAATTGAAGTAGTTCTTCTATTACAAAAATTGGATTAATCTTAAAACGAATTACTAAAACATTAATATATTCCTGAGTTTTTTAAATGAATAAGCCTCTGCTTAGCCTGCTCACAATGTGCGAGAGGTAGTAACTAAATTCTAATTTAAATATATTTACTTAATAAATACTCACTTAATATCATGTCAATGTTCATGTCTTTTAGGAGTACTGTTAACTACCTGTATTTTGCAGGATAAAATAAACATGATTCTCTTTTGAATATCCCGCCCCACATGCATTCCTGACATAAAAGTTGTCTTCTATTTAAACAAAAAATTCATTTGATTTTGCTTCTTACTATAACTCCATTTATATCGCTGACATTTAATTTCCAAAGGTACACAAAAGAAAATCAGTAGTTTATAAAGCTAATATGTATGTACTTTTCTACTATCAGTACAAAATATTTATACAATGACGCAGAACAACTTTGATGCTTGTTACAAATTTATTTTAAAGCTTTGCTATTGCAATGCTTAGTTTTCATATTGTAAATATATATAATGAGAACCGGTTATTTTGTGATTAGAAGTTTAGAAATCCTAAAATAAAGTTATTGATTTTTTGAAACAAAAAGTTGAAGATCAATTGTCAGTCCGTACTCGATGCATACTTAGCGACACCTGTTACGTTGATAATGATATATAACTAGATGACATTGATAGGTTATTTCCTAAAGTGTGTAGTGAAGTGACTAAATGACTATTTAAAACGTAAGTTTGTTAGAAACAAGAAAGGCAACGTGTGTTCATTTTGATTGTCGGTAAAGGCGCACGTGCCCGATTCTCTTCCGTACAGGTAGAGGTTAAAATAGAACGATTCTCCCTTGGAGGCAGTCTGTTCATAATTCATTCATTTTGATTGCGAATGTCATACGCTAAGGCTGTTAGTTTGCGGAAATCGTTACCAGCGTCTATAAACGCCATGCGGATTGGTGATACACGCAACGCATCCACTTACACATGGATTCACGGCCGCGGCTTCTTTACATCGCGCCACAATCGCCGGTCCGGGAAACGTGGTCACTAAGTTAAGACTATGGAGCACAGACACTGCGCGGGCACCGGCACAAGCGCGATCAGTAACGCCGCGGCGCGATACAGCATGCGGCGTGGCACGTTTTCAGCACGAGGGCGTGTTCGTGCGATTCTCGCGGGACGCGGCAGCTCAGGTGACGCACGGACGCAGCGCGGTGCGGTGCGGACAAGCGCTCGCACGGGCTAGCGCCGACACACGACAGCCTCCGTCGCAATGACGAAGCGGCCGGGTACGCGCGCGCGCTCTACGACGCAGCCTCCCGAATCTCTCCGATCCGCAACGAAATCTCACGACATGGGGGTGAACAAACCCGCCACGCTTCTCCTTCTAACACAGTGACGAGGTTAAAAAGGATTTAGAGTTTCTCGTAGCATTTTACGGTTCGATCGTCCTCAACGTACACTTTGTAAATCTAGACATCGTCTCAGTAGTGAAGTTAACTGATTCAAATATACCTACCTGCCTGCCTAACCTGAAGATCTTACCGGTGCTTGTGAAGTTAAAGGATCACCAAAAGCACCAAGTGAACTTTAACTGATATCATAAGTCCTTCTTCAACTCATTCGTTACAAATATCAACTTTTTTAAATTCAAGGCTACTCTGAACTGCCTCTAACCAAATTGACATTCTACAAACGTAAACTTTATTAAAAAATCAGGGATTCACTAAGGTCGCTAAATCGCGTAGTAAAAACAAAATATTAGCCAACAACACGAGAGAATAGAGACTTTAGCGATTATAGAAAAAGAAATATCTATGCGAAACACTTACATCTTGGCTCAAGAGGCAAAACTGACACCTTAAGACTTAGCATAACCTCACTTCCTAACATATCGTCGTTTAACGTACTCGTATGTACGGATTTACAAAAGAAAAGTATATTAGTATTCTGTAAATTAATCTAGCTGCCGTAGTACAAGCTATGCTGAGTTTGAAGCTAGATGATGTTATGTGTCAGAATAGTTATTATTCTTACTATTTATTAATATAATTATTTATAAATTTAAGAATGTATGCGAAACTGAAATAAATAAAAATAAGTTTTGCTGTTTTCGAAATGCAAAATCTCTTTTAATTGATAAAACTATTCAAAGTTGTAATCAAAAACGATTAAAAGTGCACGAATTTATTTCGATGAGAAAAAGCATGTGTCGCTCGCATGGTACAAGCATATATATTGTTCACGAAGCCAGCACCGAAAAGACTTCAACATCGCATAATATAATCATAATGAATGACGAAAAATATGCTATGCACAGGTAAAGCGGTGACTAATTACAGTTTAATAATAGTTCTTATCAACTAATGTTCCTGAATATTTAGATTTATGATGTGGCCCTCTTTGTCCCGCTACAGGCGGATCTACAATTGTTATTTAAATACTTAAACTGTTACTTTTTTTAAATTGAAGTATGTAAATATCGATCATAATACAATACTTTAGTACAATTCGAATAATCATATGTATCAAATAGAACACCACACTATGTAATATGACATCATGAGTGTAATTCTTCTGTACTTCTTCATTCTTTGTAAATTTATTGCTATTTACTTAACAATATTCTTCCATTTATAATACACTCCGTTCGGGATCCGCTAATTACCGCTGGTTAAAGTAAGCGGATCGAGGATTTCGTTACTTAAATTAATATCTTATCGTGTAAAAGCATTATATAAAAATGTCCAATAAATTTCGCTAACGCAAAGCCTATCACGAAGCAGAGAAGGGATTAGGTTAATTAATTTTTAATTGTAAGTTGCTCAGGGACCCTTTTTCATAATACTTTCCAGTACCACATCGACAAGGGCAAAATGAACTGATTATGAAGGAGCCGAACCGATAATACCATATGACAAGCAATATTCCCTGGACATATATGATAAAGCAATTTTCTACATGCCTGTAAGATGTCTTAATCTTAGTCAAAAAAAGTTTTACCTTTCGAGAAAAACTGAGTAGCTCAAAACACAACACAGAAATTTTAGCATCACATCCTCGTACGGTAAGCTACAATTGATGAAACGTAGACATCGTAGAACCTGCTACGAATTCATAGTTACACACACTAAAATTGAAGCGTAAGTTTACATATATATTAATATCAAAAAAATAAAAGAAACGTAACTGATTGATAGTGTTACATTTCTTTCGTGTTCGTAATCAGCAGGGTATTTTGAGAATAGTATTCCAGTGAGTTTTAAAAAAATATATGTTCCTTCCAATATTTTTTTATTCAAATAATGTAAAATAAAACAATAAAAGTATTATTAATCTTTTTTATAGCACATGCTTTTTTCGGAATGAAAAATTCGATGTCATTTTCTGTATCCCTGAGAAAGTTCAATAATATAAAATTCATGATGTGGCCATTAGCTACATCACATGCTGCGGTCAGTAATTAAAGTATAAAAGCATAACAAACAAATTCCTTTTCATGTACCTGCTTTAAAAAATAAACTTTTTTTTAAGCTATATTGGCAATTCAATGTAAATATTAACTATTATTGAAGCATATAGAATGTGCGCGTAACTTAATGTTCACCTTTATACCACAAAGCAATCAATTGGTACTCCGCTCCACCGCGTGATTGCTGCTATATGTCACTTAGATCGGGCGTCGCAGCCGAAGTGTCGCCGTCTGTATCAGTCAATGTACACAGTGGGTAGTAACATACTCATGTGCTAGTGTAATGGGCTATCAACGATAGCTAACATTGTCAGTGTCCAGGCGACCGGTTTACGATTGACTGGTAAATAATTACTTGTGATCACGGCCAACAACGGAAATGAGAACACGTCTATACGTAACTTTTTATACTTTTATCATAAAAATGTTAATTCTATTTGGTTGTTGTTTTCAAAGAATTTCATGTACTAAATCATCCGCGTCTTTTTCCCAAACTAGCTTGGAGTCTGTTTTAAGTTTATTACCATAAGATTGAATTTTAATTTTTACCAGAACTGATTGCCATCAGATGTCCACAATCCAAGTAGTATGCGATATCGAAGTTCTGGAGAAATGCTACTGTTGAACTAGTAAGGTTTTAACTACTCGTACCAATTGCCACAGATGTGTACTTGGCACCGGTATCGACTTCTTAACGTACTTTACGAAGCACGGAGAGATCTCAATGTGTTAAGAAATGGTTACCCGTCTATAGACTAACTTGACTAGGATTGCTTATCTTTACAATATGTTAACCTACTCGGTTATCACTTAGCCGCGAGTTTGTTAAATAATTTTATGTACTATTGATAACAAATCTTTTTCTTGCACATCGAGATACAGGCCGTGGTCCGAATCACGCTCACAGCGCTCATAGCGTACCAACGTGCAGTCCAATTCGTGTTTTTCACGCTCACCGTTAGCCTTGTGGATGCTATGACGTCACATGTGACGTCACTACCTAGTGCTTACAGTACTGACGGGTCAGATCGTTAGCCCCGTGAGCATTGACGTTATTTTGCGCCATTTATTTGAATTGACTTTCCTCGTTTGCGGCAAATGCTTGAAATACAAGCATTTTACCATCTTCATCGGCTACAGCACATACTCCACTCATGTTTATGACAAAAAATCCTCTGTTAGGTTATGTTCAACTTTTTGAATTCATAAGCAGACTCACAAGTGGTCCGAATTATTAATACTGCTACAGACGTTGGCGCGCTCACTAAATCGGACCACACGTTAGCAGTTTAAACGTTGTAAGTGCTGTGAGCACAATTCGGACCGCAGCCACAGTCAGTCCCTAAATATATATATCCGTATTACCAAAACTGATTTATAGCGACACAGCGTAAGTCATTAAACAACACTTACGTCAGAATTGAATAAATATCTTGACATTCCAATAGTACCTAACCAACCCTTTGAATACATTAAGTAAATGTTAGTTGTATATCATATCTGTTTAAAGGGGTATTCCTGATTCCTACATATGTAATTAAAGGAGGTATACAGTTTATGCGACCACAACTCTACTTTGACTATTTTTGTACCTATGCATTTCTAGATTTCTATTTGAATTATTTTTTATTTCATCCTTTTTAAATCCTTATACTTATTTTTTTATTTAAAATTATTCTATTGGAAAGGGTCAAGACCGCAGCACCAATACGCACCCATAGAAAGTGGCTTATTACTGACCAAAGTCGAGACTTGTTGAGCAGAGTCAGACCGGTCGAACTGCACGACTGCATTTTAAACATATATTCTGGCTTAAACAATATTGCCTCGCCGAGATCTTTCTTTTGGTACCAAACACATGATTATTATCTTAGTTTAATTTTAGGTTAGAATCTGAGATTTAAATTCCGTCCTATAAAATTTTGATGAAGATTATATAGTCTTCATCGCCCAGGCTATTATTATGAAACTATGGACACCTCATTCATGAAATCCGTTTAGTAGTATAGACACCACGGTCGAACATATAAATATACATACATAGACTGCAAAAATCATTAACCTACCATTCGGCTTCGTCGTATTCGAGAAACAAACAAATGAGACAAGAAATAGAGGGCGCACTTATGTTATTATTATGTTCAGAAATACATAACTTATTTATATTAATTAAAGATCTCAAAGTTGAGATCTTAATAACTTAAGGGCCACTTATTATTAAATTACACATAGAAATAAGCCTATAAATAATTTTACAATCAAATAATTAACACATGACGGCCATTGATTTGATTTTATGTATTAATTTAATCTACCAAGGTGTATCAAGCTTGTTCAGTCATACCTATGATTATGAAAAATCTTGACACACTCATAAAAATAATCGTATTTAAAAGATATTTTAATCTTTACAAATAAAGAAACACGAAAATGTTAATGGCAAATATTAATCAGGCATTATTAAAAAACATTTTTTATGGCGTGCGTTACGGCAGCAAAATGTGTACAAAACTTGTGCTTTAGAAAGATGAACGTATGACAGAAAACTGGTGCGAGGAAAAATTAGTTGCAAATAGTAAAAGTCAAAAGATATTCAGGTAAAACAGACTTTGCTGCAGTAACGACAATGTAACCCTAACAAAATTTATCTTCATGAAATGACTTCAGCCCGGAACCAAATACATGAATAGATAACTTTTGTTAAGTATAAAATATCAGAAAATAACAAAATTTGTGTCTGTTGTGGTTATTCAGTTATTGAAGATTTTGCTGCGGTAACCTTTTGGACTTGCCCAGATCTTGAAATTAGCTCTCCGTAGAAGTTTGAAAAAATACTAATGATTAGACCTTAATTTGCTTAGATTTGCCTACTCATTAGTTTTCGATTTTTTTGATGAACACCAATGTTTATAAATGGTTTTAAAATTAGAAAAAAAATGGATTTGCTACCAAACCAGTATACTTACAATCAAATAAAAAGCTGTAATATGTAGCCTTGGCAGTGTCGAATGCCGAACCCAGTGCGGGACCCGTAGCAAATTCTATCAAGGAGCGCTTGAATGGTTTTAGTTATCAAGCTTATGATTTTAAATTAACAAAACAAAACTAATAAAAACTACACTAGTGCAAGAAGCTCATTTTTAGATTAAAAAAATATTTTTTACTTGTAACTCCTAACATTTTTCTTTGAAATACAGCTCTTTTTAAATAAATTCTAATAAAACTTTGAAAAATAAGGACAAACATGCGATGCGGTAGACAAAAGTCGAAAGGCTAAATCCCCATAATTCTTTTTAGTTACTCATCACTTTGACCAACATACGAGGGTAAGTTTTTAAGTTCGCGGAATGACAGTGAAAAAGGCGGGTAAACGCGCTCTTTTGATGCCTACCGTATTCAGTGACTCATAATTAGTCTGCATAGTAAAATTTGTTGTGATTGGATCATTAGTTATTAAACTATCGTTGACCAAGTATTTTAATCGGGAACGAAGTGAAAAAAATGGAGAAAATTGAATTCCGTGCGGTGATAAAGTTCCTTACTAAGCAAGGAAAGTCTGTTCAAACCATACTCAATGAGATGTCATCGGTTTACGGGGATTCTTGCCCAGGAAAAACAATGGTCTACAAGTGGCATAGTTTATTTAAACAAGGCAGGGAATCACTTGAAGACGACCCGAGGCCGGGGCGCTCCGTTGAGGTGACTACGCCAGAAGTTGGCATCAAAAAAGCTTGGTGTTCTGAATAGAGCGAAGCGATACTTCACACCGGCACAAAGGCTACTACTTTACAAAACACAAGTTCGACCTCACATGGAGTATTGCTGTCATCTCTGGGCGGGAGCACCGAAGTACCAGCTTGAGCCTTTCGATTCAGTTCAGAGACGTGCTGTGAGAATAGTCGACGATCCTGATCTCACAGACGGTATCGAGCCACTAAGTCTTAGGAGAGACTTTGCCTCCTTGTGTGTGCTCTATCGTCTCTACAATGGGCTGTGTTCTGAAGAATTGTTTGATATGATGCCCACAGCCACTTTCTACCATCGCACCGCTCGCCATCGTCAGGGAGCTCATCCACATACATTGGAACCTAAATGGTCGCGCACAGTGCGGTTTCAGAGAAATTTTCTCCCGCGAACAATCCCGTTATGGAATGAGCTCCCTGCCGAGGTTTTCCCTGGAAACTACAGTATGGGGCTCTTCAAGAAGGGGGTAAATAGGTTTTTAAAGGGTCGGCAACGCGCACGTAATGCCCCTGGTGCCGCAGGCGTTCATAGGCTGCGGTAACCGCTTACCATCAGGCGGACCGTATGCTTGTTTGCCACCGTCGTGGTATAAAAAAAAAAAAAAAAAAGTTATTGCAAAAGTAGAAAAAATTGTATTGGAAGATGCTCGACTAAAAAAGAAACAACTCGCAGAAATGGTTGGAGTATCGGATACAACAATTTTTTAAATTTTACACGATCATCTTGGCATGACTAAGGTTAGCGCACGGTGGGTGCCGAGAATGCTCACGCCATTGCAAAAACAACAGCGCGTGGAATGTTCACGTGCGTTTTTGGACCTCTGCAATGAAGACAAGGATGGCGTATTGAATCAAATTGTTACTGGGGATGAAACTTGGGTTCATCATTATGAACCCGAGTCCAAACAAGACTCCATGCAGTGGCACAAAAAGGGCACAGCACCACCCAAGAAATTTAAGGTTTCACAGTCGGCTGGGAAACTCATGGCAACGATTTTTTGGGACTCAGAAGGAATATTATTGATAGATTATAAAGATAAAGGCATTTCTATAACGGGGGAACACTACGCTTCAATCTTAGAACAGTTAAAAGAAGCCATCAAAGAAAAAAGACGGGGAAAATTAACGAAAGGTGTCCTGCTATTGCATGACAATGCTCCCGTTCACAAGAGCCGAGTCGCACTGGCTGCCCTGCATAAGGTGGTCTTCGATATTTTGAATCACCCACCCTACAGTCCAGATTTGGCTCCGAGTGATTATTATCTCTTTCCAAAAATGAAAAAAGAATTACGTGGTAAGAAATTTTCAACTGATGAGGAGGTTAAGGAGGCGGTTTCGGCGTATTTTTCAGACAAAGATAAAACTTTTTTTTACGAGGGAATAAAAAACTAATTGAAAGATCTGAAAAATGTATTCGTGTTGCAGGGGAATATATAGAAAAAGAAAAATAATTTTGTGTTTTTATTATTACTCAATACCCTCCATTCCGCGAACTTAAAAACGCCCCCTCGTACATCGACGTAATTTTTTTTCATTTTTATTGCAATATAATGGACACTATGGCAGAAAAAAGCTGTCCAAGTTATAACTTAATTTTTATTCAAATTGTATTAATTTAACTGTTTTTCATTATAGGATGACTAACATAGGACGATTCATCACACGTCGAGTGACTTTAAGCTTGTGGAAGGATCCAACGGTGAGTGTTCACGACGCGGTTTCACATTACGTGTAGGACCCACTGTTTAAACTCCTTGAGATTCTAGTGACTGCGAGATGGGCAACTTGAAGATAGGACAAAGTTGGCCATAGGCTACCCAGTTCAGATAAATTCTTCCATAGGTATTCCGATTGCAGTTATGCCGGCCGAGTCGGAGAGGTTGATGGACATATTTTTGCACAACTCCGGTCGTAGCATCATTTACGTACCCATTGCAGAGATTCCACCAGGATCAGTACATCATCTAATCTTAAATATAAATAAATAAATATTTTGGACATTTGACACACGTCATCTAGTTTCAAACCAAGCAGAGCTTGTGCTATGATAACTACACTGTTAAAAATTTCTGTAGTAATTTTACAAAAAAATGTTAGAAGTTTTTACGCACAACGAGAAAGTAATACTTTAATTCCGTTTTGTAAATTTACTATACAATTTATTCCAACTCAATTTCGAAATATTACAAAATATTTGTAGAAATTTACCAAACCATTATCGGAAATTGGCTTAGCAAAATTACAATACAAATATCGTAATTTTACCAAACAAATTCTGTTGAAAATGGTTTGTCATTTCAAAATGATGTATTGTAAATTTACTACACAATTAATTTCAACTCAGTTTATAAAAATTACAAAACATTTTTAAAAATATACCAAATGGCTATCGAAACTTTGCTGAGCAAGAAAGTGAAAATACAAAAATGGAACCAGGATTTACAAAGGCAACCAGCACAAATTTGCCAAGAGTCAACTTGAATTAAAAAATGTGGTTTAATGCTAGCCAAAAACTACCCAATGCTAGCAGGTTCATCCGATGCGATCTGTGGAAACATTATAGAAATAAAGTGCCCTATGAGTAAAAAAACATTTAAAAATTATATATGTGATGGGAAACCAAGCCAGTTTTATGTGCAGATGCAATTACAAATGCTATTAACAGGGCTTAAAAAGGCTATTTTTGTGTAGCTGATTGGAACTATAGTACTAATAAGAAAGTAGAAATATTGGACATTCAATATGATGAAAAATATGTATCAGATTTTATTAATGTTATAGTTCCTTTATGGAAAGATAATATTTATCCAATACTACATCAAAGTATTTTATAATTTTTGGATTGTTCATAAAAAACAATATTATAAATTTGACTTTTATTTAACAGTCTTAAAGATATCCCTATAAAAAGTACATAATCAAGATTTATTTAATCAATGAATCTTGTAAGTTAACTAATCCGCAGGCAATAGTGATAATATCATCAAGTACTTTCACAAGATTGAGGTTTATACAAGCATGTGGATTTAACAAACTAAATTCCCGTTATCGTCTAATCAATCTTTCCACATGTATTCTTAAACTAGCAATTTGTTTAGTTTCTCTCGCCTCCTGTTTTGATAGTTTTACCCCATTTTGAACACTTTATTTGCTGTCATAGGTGCATCGTCTGTAGTCATTGCATTGGATCCTGGGATCCAGAGTGTGGTTGCTGTGGATGCCACAGGACAAACGTTCAGATGAGAGACTTCATGTTGTGGAATATTTTCTTGCAAAACTGAAATATTTTTAAAAAACTTACAGAATAACAACAATTCACTGACATTTTTTTTGACCAGGTATATGTGTGAAAAACCTTTTTGTGTGTGCATGGATTTGACATTCATGAAGAACCAATAAGATATAGTAATTAATTAACCTCCATAATATAAGTCGTTTCCTGAAGAAATTTTGTAATTGACTCATTCTCGGTCTTTCATATTTATATTTTTTATGAATGACTGTCTTGAGGAAACAACTAAGAATATGGAGGTAAGAGTTAAGACACATGACATGGGTATAATATGCTATTTCTCTGTAAAATAATAATGAACCGAGTCAATGTGTGATTCAAACAAAATTATTAAAACTAATTTGACACCTGAACTTCTCGATGAAGACCGATTCCCGATCTGTCCTGTTTTTTATTTCTTTCCGTAATTCTTCAATCAACTCCTTCCCTTGTTTTTTGACAATATATTGCTGTTCAATTGTATCAGCTGTTCTTTTTCTTCTACCTGGTTGACATGCAAATTTTAAAGGAATGCAGCCTGCTTTCGCTTTCATGTGTATCTGTGACACTGATACTGTAAGTGTAAGTGTAACTAGTGATACTTCATATAGTTTTCCATATCATTCGGTAACTGAAATTTAAATAAAACTATTAAGTATGTATTCTGTGATAAAACATAGAAAAAAATAAGAAAGGTGAAACGAAACCTCAAAGTTTAAATATTGAACAGTGTTATAATTATAATGGTTTTGAAACTATGTGGAATCTACAAATATAAGTAAATACTTACGTCAAAGTGATCTTCACAGAAATAAAGTTGAGTATTAATTAAGATAGTAGGAATATTCCTTATATATCACGTCTTGCAAGTTTAAGCCACTTGTTTCGTATTGTTTTATCATAGGGAACGAATATAAATAACTTGTCCGGGCTTTTTATAGTTGTATTAGTACACAGAGGCACTGCACAACACCTATACGGTCTCGAACTCATATTTTAGAACTTTTAAAACACAAACAATGCAAAATCAATACTGTAGCCGTCAATGTTTACATTGAACGGGACGCCACAAGCGACGCCATTGACAGATTGAAGCGTTTTGGCGACAATGAAAAAAATTTAAAGTGAAATATATTTTCTTTAATATTGATTCCTCATTTTAAGCAGGAATTTGATATACATTGTATACAATATTTATTTCTGAACCTAAAAAACCAGTTATTCAAAATTTGTCATCATGCCTATTACAATACATGTAGGGTTATTACATAAAGGTTCCAAAATTACAACTCATTATAGTAAGTTCCTTTACATGTTTTGTAATTTTACTCGAACTGTATTATGTTTTGTATTACTATACGTTGATTTGGAATTTTTCTCATATTTGTTTTGTAAAACAATTGTAATTTTACAAAAAATTTTAACAGTGTAGACAGACTGATAGAATACTTATACCTATACTTTTTTTTTGTAAATACATACATATTATACATAAAAAACACCCAATCTTCGAAACAATATTTGCAGATCATACAAACATTTGGTCCGACTCGGGAATCCAACCCAAGACCCAAGCACAGCAATCGCATTCACTACCGCTATTACGCATGCACCATCGAGGCAGTTAGTTATTGTTTATAGTGAACTAGTAAACTTTATAGTGTTATATTGGTCATAGTGGTGGTCTTGAAGACGTCTTCCAAAGTATTAATAAACAAATATACCCACCATCCGAGCAGCAGAAACTTAACATAAAGATACCAGTAAAATCAGTCAAATATTCAAGCGTTTGACGACGTAATTGCTCGAAATAAGGGTTCAAAAGCCTCTACCTCAGACCTTCGGTTGTCACTTATGTAAACACTCATAAGACATAAGGCATAGTTCTTCGAGGACCTATCAGAAAAAAAAACATACTGCCTCAGTGGAGCCGGCGTGTTCGTGCTAAAGTCAGCATTACTCTATTACCTCTAATCTTACTTCCTAACTTATATAGGTTTAACTTATATCCTTAAGCTAGTTATATAGATGCTAGTTGATCATATCGCATCGTTTCAGACCTGGACAAGATTAGTGTGGTGCTCGGCCAACTCCATAACAACAAAACGCCGGGGCCTCGGAATGATATATCTGCCCAGAGCCTGGCAATGACATATTCTGCCTGGGCTTCCCAAGGATGTACACGCGCTGGGCTTTGCAATGATACCCCCTCCGCCTAATATCGTTCCTGAGCCATGTATATGAGTTGTTTTTGAGGATCATTAAGAAACATTTTACCCAAAAATTCGATATTTTGACATACCCAATCGCATCACAAGGTAAAAGACAAGGAGAAGTTATATATTATGTTCATTACTCCTCTGTTAGCTAGTTAGTAGATGCTTTTTACGGTCAGAAAGCGTTGGTGCGCGGAGCCTATAGTGTATGCTACTCTTCCTACGAGGCTAATCCGCCACCGAGCCTTGGTTTACCTTACAACGACTGTAAATTATGTGACTTTACGCAATATGAAGATAAAAATGAATATAATTAAATTTTTAAGTGACGGAATACACAGTTTATATAAAACAAGGAAACATGGCATAGTATAACTAATTTCAGTATTCCATCAACAAACAATTCTGTTAATTTCAGTTTTCAATAACGAATATCATGAAAATTTTATGAAAAACAATAATGTGGCAGTAATTCTCCTATAAGCCAACAAAATTTTTCCCCACGATGCTTAATGTTCTGTTGCATTCTCATCCCTCTAAAACACAACTTTTTGGTTTGCTACGGTAACGCATTATTTGATAGAAGATTGACGAGTGACGGTGAACCATAAATTATGAATTAGTTATTTAAGCAGAGTAAAATGTGTCGCCGCTTCTGGACCTAAAGTATTCAACAATCAGAATTTCCAAGAAAATTCGCTTAAACAGTAATTGTTAAAAACAATTGCAAACTATTTATAAAAGTTACCACAATTTCTTCACTCATACTGACCGTGCTTTATTTACCTAATGAATTTTAATAGTAAGTTAAATAAAAAGAAAGATTGAAAATCGTTTATTCTAATATTCATAAGACAACACATTGATGAAAAGGTACAGTCTAGTGACCTCGACCTGTCCTGTTATTTTTACATATTTGTGTTCGGGCCATGAAGTCATTCGGCTCACGGTGAAGTGACATATCGGAATTGAACCGACAACCTGTACGGTGTTTCATCACATGTAAGTCGAGCATGCTCTAAGAAGTCATCGAGAAAGCAAAATAGTTTACTTATTTAGTTTTGATCATACGTCAAAACTTAACTTATCAAAGAAAAAAAGATAAGTACAATAAAACAAAATATTATTTTTAAAAGTTTTTTTTTAATTATTATTTTCTTTTCTTCTTTTAAAAAAACAACCTGCGCACTAGTACAGACGGGGGACTTTACAAACATACAAGAAACGGACACAAAGAACACCCAGAATCAGAACAACAATTTCTGGTCACACATAGTGTTGTTTAATGTGTGGTTTGAACCCTCAATACTCAGCGCAGTAGAGAGCGGCGGGGCGACCGCTCAAACCACTAGGTCAATTAGTCATTTACAGCAATCATATTATAAAACTTTACTAAAGGCAAATTTCTGGCAAACTGCAATCAATAGTGGAATCTAAATGCACAACAATAGCACTTTTATGTGCTAGAGACATCTCAAACGCATCAGCATCTTCCGTCGGCTTATCAAAGAAATTACTTGTATTTACTTTACCAATATCACTAAGGTTTAAATTACTAACATTATCATTACCTCTAGACATATGTTTAGCAATGGTCCTGCGTTTGTACCTAGACGTTGAATTTAATTTATTTTTTTGCAGCAGAGTATTATTAAATCTAAATTTATGTTTGACAGCTGGGCTACCGTTAGGAGTCGAACAATTATTTGGTATGTCTGTAAGAATAGATTTTTTCATACTCATGTTTTTAGGGGTAGTAGTGTAGTTGAATACAAGTCTCACTAAATTATTTTCTACTTTCGTAGTTTTAGTTTCTGTACTTCTGGTAACTATTTTGTCAATAAGCTCCGAAAGGTCACTCTCGCCCACATCATCATCGCTCTTATTTAACATACTTAAATAGTGTTTATCACTAGTCTTTTCAGCAATTGGAACAGTATTTTCCTTTCCATCAAATAAATCGTCTAAGTAATCGTTTAAGTGTTTGGGTGCAGGATTTTCGTCTTCATCCGGTAGTTTTAAAGAAATATCTTTAAAGCTCTGTGTTAGTGACTGCATTATTTTTTTACTCGTTCGTCTTTTTTTCGCAGCTATAAAACTTGTGAGCGTTTTCTGTCCTTTCTTTGTTTTATTTTTAATCTTTCTTTTTAATGTCTTTACAGAAATACTAACATTTAAGACACTAGTGTTGTGTTCTGTAGTTTTTAAATCTAAAGCTTTCATTGAAATATTTAAATCATCAATTGGTGGGACTACCTTAGGTTTCTTGTTATACTTTCTCTTAGGTTTATCAGGACTATCACTTATTTTTTTCTTACGAGTTCTAGTCTTCTTCTCTTTGGAAGGTTTCTTTATGGACTCTTCATAAGCCTTCACAATATTTGGATAAAATTTGTGCATGAGATCTTGTCTTTCTACAGTTGTCCATGCCACTAATGGATCTTCATCTTCTGTAAGGAAACTCTATTATAAATAAAACATCTGTGAGTAGTTTGTCGATTCTCACATAAAGAAGTAAAAACAAACACCTAATACAATATATACAAGCGACTATAATATTAGAATTATCAACATCATCATCAGTTTATCGCAGTCAACTGGTAGACATAGGCCTCTCCCGCGACAGGCCACTCTGATCTGAATAATAATACCTTCAAACTGGTCATCAGGAATTAGTTCTTCATACTGCTTGTCGATATCTTCCCATACAACCTCATAGCTTGGAACACCTGAAAATATGTTTCGAAGATAAGTATCTAAATCTTCGAATACTATGAGAAAATATGCCAAAAAGTAAATAACATCGATACAATGCAACACAGTCGTTAACACTTTGCAGTTATAGTGATATGTTTTTTTTAAATGACCCTACACACATATGTGAACCGGGTGCAAAGAACACCCAGCCTCAACAACGATTTGTGGATCACACAAAGTGTTCTGATTTGAACCGATAACACTTAACGCAGAAAAAAACGGCGTGGTGACCACTCATACCATTACGCCATACGTTCAGTCCATATAACCATTCTAGAATAAATTGATTTACTAACCTTTTGGGTTCCTTTTTTTTTTTATAAATGAGGCTTCAATAGTCTTATTGGGTACATTTTCCTGTAAATGCCATTTTGTAAGCAGTGGTAAAAACTTTTCCACGCAATATCTTTCTGACCAATCCAATTTATTTGTCATTAGTTTCTGTAAATTAAAATACATTACGAAAAATATGCCTTTTAATGAATGATAACTTATTCTTAATTCATACATACTATAGATAAATTGCACCTATACACAGTGATCGTCCTTATCACACAATTATTTGTCCTTATTGGAAATCGAACCCACAGTCTCGAACTTAGGATAACTAGTTAGGATTACTAACCTCTAGTTTAATTATATTACAATAATAGTTTTGGTCTACTGATGTTAACGGTATCACGGTACCACGCTGACCAGGCGCGTTGGTATAGGGTTTCTTGCAAGTTTTTCTTCTTCAAGCAAACATGTATTTCATATAACATTTAAAGCTGCTATTTCTAAAAATATTTTACTACGATATTTAAAATAAATAGATTTTAACTTTCAACCGATATGCTCTTATATATAAAATGTATCAACTGATGTACAATGAAGTTTATTCTATTCTAGAATCGTCTAAAATGTTTTACAAAGAATAAAGTCTATTTGTGCAGAATAACACTAATACTAGTTCTTTAGATTCGCTAAAAATATCCGCTGTTTATTTTCTACTACATTTTGTCATATTTTGTTAACGTAGAAATAAAAAAAACAATAAAAAGGTTTTAGAAAACTAAAGATCATGTAATTTTCTGTAAAACAAATATTGCTCACCACGAATTGAATCAAACTTGGTGTAGGTTTTTTCAACTTATCTAAATCTACGTTCTCTGGCGGCGTGTTTAAAAACTCCTTCATAACTTTAGGTTCTGGGAACGCTGTGCCACATGTGAGGGCTCGATTTCTTAAAGATAATTCACGTTTTACGTCAGACATTTTTGTCCTAAAAGACAAAGGCATGATTTAGGTAAATGTAACAAATTCCCTCCCGCAATAATCTAAATGTGAGGTTGGATCCGAAACTTGTCAGATATCCTCGAAATATATACGAGTAAAAAACCATCTTTAATAAATGTCGCTGAGAATAAAATATTTTATTTTAAATATTGTTCTTTTTTTATGTTATGTCTGGGATATATGACGTTTGATGTCTGTTAGTAATTTGATTATAGTATAAAGTTATATGACTACGTATTAGTATTGTAGAGTTAAAAATAATCAATGTAGAGCTTAAAATAAGATATAAAAGAAACAATTACTTGTGTCCTGTATCGTTACAGCCACGGTGCGTTACACATATGGGGCAACCATTCTTACCATGAGTGCGCCCAAAGTGGCCACAACGATCACACCGTCCTGGTGCAGCAACCCAGCGGCTTCGTTCTTCATAATATTGCACATCTGTTACCCAAGACAGTAGCCTGTGACAGTAAAGTATCTTTATCTTCTTTTTTATGATATAAGAAGCAAATGCCTACAAAGCAGGAGGCAAACGTTGCTGATGTTTTCGTCTTTAATTGGACCAATGACCAATAATTATAATTATTTAGCATTCGAAATTAACCCATCATAGAACTACAGTAAAGATAGAGATGGAGAAGAAAATTATACACATTTTAGGGTATATAAGTATTATGAAATATCATTAAAATGTTACCTAGGAATAACTTCATTTTCTGGTAAACTGTCTAAAAATGATATCACTGTTTTTACGGAGGAACCGCAAGCACCTACGCCGTAATCACAACCACACAGAAGAGCAAGAGCAACCATCTTTTTGCGACCAAATCCTAAAAACATATTTGACATTATTATAAACAGCAACACATAAAAGAAAATGTTACAACTTCCAAATACTGCTCGGATGGTTGATGTAATTAGATGGTGGATGGTGATTGTGGGTTCGATCCTTACAGGGTTCAACACTTTGTGTAGTCCACAAATTCTTGCTCTGGGTGATCTTTGTGACCGTTTCGTGAATGTCTGTAACGACCCCTACAACACAGGACATAGCCGTCGGAGTTGTTTTTCCTTACAAGAAATACTACAAACTGATAACACCAACATAAGTTTTGAGATATATCGTCATCATCATCAATAGAGCACTGCTGGACATAGACGTCTCCTTGGAAAATAGACCTCTCCTTGGAAAGGAGGTTTTGGCCTATTAAATTATGCTAACTATACAGGTTGGTATAGGATTTGCTCCACGTTTTCCTTCTCTTCACAGCGATTTTGTCCTGCATAGTTTGTAGTACCCTTAGCCGCCTCTTACGACACCCACAGGATGAGTAGGGGTGATGACACTCCATATTTTAATCTGTCACCACACAGAAATAATGAGATACAATCAAGATCAATTAAATGTGTGACACAAAAACACCTTTGCTGATTCTTAATCCTGTTGCTAAACAAAGATATATACCATTATTTTTATACATTTTATCAGCATCATAACAGTCGACCGATCCTTGTAGAGCTCCACCACCTCCAGTGTTAGATACACTAAAGTTACGATACACCCGCCTAGCTCCATATGCGAAGCAGTCCGAATCTTGAGATACTACAGCATCCACCAGCTATAAAAATAGAAATTAAATTAAAATATTTCCATTATATTTATTCAATACGCTAGAATAAATATAAAGGAAATATTTTACAAGCAAATATGGAAAAGAAATAATACCAACATTCTGTGCATTAAGTGCAGCACAAGTGGCTTCAGCTTCTCCGTGTCCTTTGATACATCTAACTCCTAAACACTTTAGCAGGGAAGCACACTGAAAAAAAACATTCAAAATAATCTTTACTATTTATATTGTATTAATAGATTACACTTACTATTACCAAAAACATTTATTTTTAAAGATGCTTTAAAGATGATAAGCACTATTTCATCCGTAAATATGGAATCATATTGCTTGAACTAGCACAAAAAAGAATCAAAGCAAAGTTTAGAAGAAACTATGATATCTATTCTGATTACTCTGACTGGAGCCATAACGGCTTGTCTTATTTATAACTATGCTAAAATACCAACAATGGCAGCGTTCACTAAGTTCAGTCTTATGCTATTCTAATTAGTTTACTTACTTCTTTTAGCACATTTTTAAATCTTTTCCTGGCAACATCTGGTTTTTTATTTGTACTATTTGATTCAGACCGAGGTGCTGTACCACGAAACTGGATTTGATTACGGACTGCCATCACATCTCTTTTAAGTTCAGGTGCATCACCTTCCAAAACAAACACAGGGTCTATGTCTGCCAAAATCAAGTATGCAGTTCTGAAGAAAAGGTTTCTGCAAATAAATTTAAAAACTTGATTATTTGCCAATAAAATTAATAAGCTTTTAAGGAACTACATACTTCAAAGATTCCTACTTCAAATATTAACTGGTTTTAGTGATAATATTAACTCAAAGATTAGACAAGTAGATTGTACAAGGTGTCATCAAATTAATCATCATCATCATCATCATCATCATCATCGTCTCAACCAAAAGACATTCACTATTAGACTTAGCTCCCCCAAGGTTCTCAACAACAGCCAGTCCCTCACATCCAACGACAAGCCGTGACCTTCACCAGGTTGTTAGACCACTTTGAGGAGGTCGACTAGGATGTTTCTCAACATTGACACCTTGACATTATATGACATCATAAGTTACACTACAAATAGCCTTCTGATTTAGTTTGATTCTGAGTAAAATCTGGACACATTATCTGTTGTATTAAAAATTGTATATTTTTAAAAAAATATATGTGTGCCATTTTATGATGTTCAGTTAAGTAGATAGGGCATGGTAAAATTGTGATAGAAACAGTCAGAATATAAACTTTGACTTCAATTTTACATTTTATATAAATAGTTTACAATAAGGGACTATAAATAAACAGTCTGTACATAAGCCATAAAAATGTTAATAGTAGTAAAATATATTATGGTCAGCAATCTTGTTAATAATCATACGAATCATACATATTTATTACCTTAGATATAACTTCGGTTGAACATAGTATTCCGTTACGTTCTGGCTGTCGCACACCCATCCTGATAAATCAACTGCAAGTGTTTCTCCTCTTAGCTATGACGAAACAGAATAAAGAGGCCTGTTCATTAATTAAATTGTAACAATTTGGACAAATAATTAAATATAAACCACGTAAAGCATTCAAAAGATGAATGAATCAGAAATATATATATGTATGTATGTAATTGTAAGCTATGATGAATTTTTAAAATTTACTGTTCAAAGTAATAGTAGCACCATAATTACAGTACCAAGTACAAGTTTAATTGATGCAGTCTGGTTGAACTTCGTTAATTTAACAACTACTACGCAAGGTTACGTGGTAAGCACATTATCATATTGCTTAAATTACTTAAATGTTATATTGCTCACTTCATGTAAAGATTTTTTTTCACTGTAAGGAGTCAACACAGCCCACAGCCCCTTTACACCCATGCTTTTAATTTCTTATTTTGTAATTTAAAATTTTAAAACAATTGCAATTTTTTAAATTAACGTTTTCTTACTCAGATCTTTATTTACAAACATCACTATCTGCCAGAATTTTAAGCACATTAGTGTTGCCAGCTCTTTAAGTTCCCAAATGTAACGTACTCGTCATACACGCAATTTCTGTTTTTTTTTTAATTATGTCACGCCTATCTACAGCGCGACACAGACATTTAATTAAATGAGGGCACCTTCACTCATGTGGTAGCATGACTTAATATACTCAACTCGTTTTGATACTATAAAAATTTATTAATCAAACCATATTTTTTATTACTTACCGATCTTCTTAAGTTTCTTGACACCTTGACATTCTGTACCCAAACGATGGTGTGCAAGCATCAATATTGTTATTTAACTACTTATTTACAATATTGCAAGATATATATACAATTCATAAAATATTCATACAAAATTAAAGGAACCACATCTTCCACAAACTAGAGCGGTCCAACTATACTAAATTATAACTTACCAATACTATTAAAATAAAGTAATATATCGAAAATATAGACTTAAGTTGAACATAAATTATTAGTAAATTTGGAAATTTTCCTTATAATTTTTAATTCATTACTATTATCCATTTACATTATAATAACACAACTGTAAAGCAACATTGTTTTATTAAACCAAAAACAGATTTAAAATAAAAGTTGTACTGACCAATCCAATTCAAGATTATTTAATTATACTTTGTTTATGGTTCTGTTTTGTTTATGTTAACATATTCTAAAAAAAATTAAACAATAACTGTAACTCTGAAACTGAATTCTCATTAATGTTTGATAGAGTTTTGTGCAGTTACTTAATCGTAACCTCAGCTGTACGATTATAAACATCTTCAAAGCTAGATAGCAGTTTACCAGCTTAAAATTCTGCTATACACTGCATGAAAACTTTATAAATTATTTCAAACGAAGCTCCACAAATATTTTTAGACATGCTAATATTTTTTCATAATTAACAAAGAAAGCATTGCACAAAAAGCTAAATTATTATGAAATAACATTTTTGAATCAAAATATTGCCAGCTCAAGTAACATAAGCAACTTTTATATATATTATTTACATATAAATTCTATAACTTTTACAATAATTTGTATTCTTTTATATCGCGCAGTATTTACAGAGTTTAACAGATAATTGTTTTCCACTAAAAATTCAAATTACTTTATTACTAACTGTAACGTATAGTAAAATAACAATAATGTAATTTATAAATGTATTTTTTTATAATTAAATTTGTATTGTAATGATATTATTCAGTAAATAGTGATTTTATGACGAATAAATTCATTTTATATGTGAGATGGCAACATTTTTTGTGTGCCTAACACCGCACTCTTTAAATTTTTTGAAGATAACTAAAGATTAAAATCGTATGGTACTCTTAAGTAATCAACTACTCTAAATTATTCTTTATATAAAATATATTGTAAGTTAAAGTCGCTTCTCTATTTTCATACAGTCTATAAACTTGTAGCTAATTCATTATTTTATTATGACAGGAACGCTGAACTTGACTGTTTGAAGTTTCATGTTTCAATGTTTGTAAAAGTTGATAAGGAAATGATAATTATTTCTTCAAAGATAATAACGTTAGGCTTGAGTGGTCGCAGTTCACTCTAGTGTAATCTTTGCTTTGTAAGCTTGGTAACCAGTCTAATCTTTGTAGATTTAAAGACAGATTTTTCTAATCTTTGAAACTATCTTATTAGATAAGTCATAAAGTACTGATTTAATAACTACTTATTATAAAAGTCTTTCATCATGTTGTATTTAAGGTTTCTTTACAAAAATAGGTAAGCATATATTTTTTTTAATTACTAATAGGTTAATACTCTTAAGTTTTATGAGTTTGATATTAAAAACAATCAACTTTCACTAAGTAAATAATTCAGTAAATTTTTATTATGATTTTCCTAAAAATAGATCAACTTATATAATGCCTATTGTTTTAAATGTTTTATAGCTTGTCTCACTTGCCAAGTCAAGTAAGATTTAATCATGCACAGCAACTCAAGGAAGAAGTACGTAGGAGAGAAATTAGTAAAGTCTTGATAGCCAATCGAGGAGAAATAGCATGCAGAGTGATGAGAACTGCCAAAAAATTGGGTGTGCGTACTGTAGCTGTCTACTCTGATGCAGACAAAAATGCCATGCATGTTGAAATGGTAAGACTTTACAAAATTATATTTAAACTGCAACATCACGACAAATGTACCTAAATCTCTCAGCTTTTGTCTGACACGACCTTTTATTACTTAAAGTGGTGGTTACAGGCAAAGAATTTTATTTAAATTATATATTAGCTGTGCCTGTGACTGTTCATATAGAACTTAAATTTGTACCTTGAGTGATGTTTTTTACTGTGTAAATCCCGATCTCAAAGGGAAACTGGGATAAAAAATAGCCTATATGTTGCTGAGTACTCTTGTCTATCTCCAAGTGTCCCACTAAAATTGGTTTAGTGGTGTTAGAGATTAGACCATACAAACAAACAGATAGACAAATATTAAAAAAAAATGTAGATTATATTTTGGTATTGTGTAGCTAATGTAGTATGTATGTATGTAGTACGTAGTATGTATGTATGTAGTACGTAGTATGTACTAAACAATTGAAAAACACAGTTTTTTTTAATCACAGACAGACACTCCAATTTATTTATATGTAGTGATGTATACTTTGTTTTTATATGATTCATAGACAAATTGTCACTTATGAGGAACTATAATGTGATAAACTAATTTACTTTATTTATTCTTAAAAAGAACATATTCTTTATTCATTTTGTACCTAATCAAAAAATATGTTTTTATAATCATAGTCAAATATATTTTCATATTAAATCTTGCTTAGCTTCGCTGTAAGTATCAATTTGTTTCCAAATATAAAACTTAATAAGTTCTGTTTTTTTTTTAACTTCTATAACTATATAGAAATAATAAGGTACTAATTTTAATGTATTACATAAAGCATCATTTGCATTGAGGTCATATTTAATTACAACAGTCATAATCAACTGGTAATATGAAATATTTAAGTTAATGAGACTTTTATGAACTTACATTATTAAAATTAGTTAATAATGTTTACATTACCACTTATAGGCAGATGAAGCATACCACATTGGACCAGCACCCTCAACCAAAAGCTACCTAAATGCCACTAAAATTCTGGAGGTTGCTAAGAAATCTAAAAGTCAAGCTATACATCCTGGCTATGGGTTCCTCTCAGAGAATGTTGAATTCTGTGAGAAATGTGCAAGCGAAGATGTTATTTTTATTGGACCTCCACCATCTGCCATTAGAGATATGGGAATAAAAAGGTACATTCATTGTCAGTGATCTGTACAAGTTATTAATAGAAGTTATAATAACTATGCTATGTCATACTCAAAATATTGAAATTAATCTTGCTATATACGGCTTAATTAATTTAAATTATATGTTAACATATTCAATAAGTTTGCCTTGAAAGATTCATTAAAATATTTGTTTAAATATAAATTTTTCAGACCACTCTTTTTACTCCAGTAGGTATCATTGTAATGAAATTTAAATTTCTTACAAGAAGTAAGAAATGGCTAATGTTTTTATGACGTAAATTATGGTCTATGCTTAGTTTAGCTGTGATCATCTTACAACTTTGATGATGATAACGTAAAATGTAGAAGCTTGAACTAAAATAGGTACTCCTTGGTAGTTTTTATTATAGTTTGGCTTAACCATACATGTCACAAAGACAGACAGACAGAAACACTTTAAATTAATGTTTCTTACAAAAGTAATTAAACAAGAGCTGCTTTGTTCATTACAGCACATCAAAAGCTATAATGTCAGCTGCAGGTGTACCTATAGTTAGAGGTTATCATGGCGAAGAACAAAGTATAGAAAAGTTAACTACAGAGGCTCAGAAAATTGGATTTCCTCTCATGATCAAAGCTGTCCGAGGTGGTGGTGGTAAGGTAACTATTGTCTATATTATATTTAGTTCTAATTAATATGATAAAAAATGACAGTACAGTATGAAAAAAAATATAAGCATGGTTAGAGCGCCCTCTAGTTAAAAAATATTTAACTAAATTACTCATTGAATCTAGTGTAACATGGAAACTATATTGTCTGTTAAATTTGAGCCCGGCGCCATCTATTATTGTATTGAGTAGGTATACAACATCTTACAAATTATAAACATGTCAAAAGAAAAATAAAAAAAGGTTTGGCAGACATTAAAACTATCATGTATACTGAAAAAGAAAGTTTTACGCAAAATTAGTAACAAAAAAAAGTCAAAAAGATTCTCTCCGGCGGGGAATCGAACCCCGGTCTCCCGCGTGACAGGCGGGGATACTTACCACTATACTACCGAAGACTTATTACTGTAAAGTAAAATAGTGTATCTAATTCTGCTTAACTCATCTAGTAAAATTATTTAATATTAAATTAGACTGTATGTATAATTGTTTGTTGTATAATTTTCAGGGAATGAGAATAGCCATGACAGAAGCTGATTTCTTACCACAATTGGAATCAGCTAAGCGTGAGTCATTAAAATCGTTTGGTGATGACAACATGCTGCTAGAACAATATATTACCGACCCAAGACACGTTGAAGTCCAGGTAAACTTAATAGATAAATTTTATTTAAACAAATTATCAGTATTGCAAATATATTTTTTCCCAGTCTACGTTTTTTGAGACAGAGTGACGACTATACTCGGCAGATCTCTCGGCTATAATGCTTTTAATATTTCAATAATTTAATCAAACACACGTCAATTTTATTCAACAATGTAAATTAACATTATGTACTAATTTTAACTGACTGCAAAATAGAACAAGATTTTCAACACGCCAACTTTTTATAATCCATACTTTCTAGTACTTTTTTAAACAGGATACTCCTTTATAAACAAATTAATATGAATAATTTATCACATATTTTAATTTAAGTGATTAATAATTATATGAAACAATTT